>JALAZF010000002.1:41107500-42321549 GCA_022829125.1 Lathyrus tuberosus
ATCTTAGAAATCTTAAATGCTTAAGGTCTTTGTTATGGTGACTACCATGTACCTTTGATTTTGTATCAAGTACACCTTGTTCTCTATTCTGCTAAACATGTTCTTTAGTAGGTTAGATAAAGTCCCTTGCTATGTGCTTGAGCATCAAAGTCTCTTGCTGAAAAGCTTGAGCCAAGTAAGTCTCCTGGTATGTGTTAGAGCATTGAAAGTCTTGATCAGTTTTTGATTGAGCAGAAGCCTTAGACTGCGAGTCTGAGTAGAAGTCTTGAGTTCGTGGAACTTAAGCAAGGAAGTCTTGGGCCTGAGGGGTTTGAGCATTAAAGTCTTGGATTCATGGAATCTGAGTAGAAAGTCTTGAACCCAAGGGGTTTAAGCAAGAAGTCTTGAGTTCGTGGAACCTAAGCCGGAAGGCTTGAACCTGAGGGGTTTAAGCAGAAAGTCTTGGGTCTGAGGGGCTTGAGTAAGGAAGTTTTGGATTCGTGGAATTTAAGCAGAAGTCTTGGACCTGAGGGGTTTAAGTAGGAAGTCTCGGGCTGAGGTTCTGAGCAAAGAAAAGTATTATGCTTAAGTGCATAAGCAATTGTAATCATGTTTTGATTATAGTGAAAAATATCTTGTACTGTAAGGGGACTGGACTACTCTCAGTTGGGAGGAACCAGGATAAATATGTGTGTTTTTTATCTTTTATTTGCTTCTGTTAACATTCTGATGCAACGTATTAATCAGAATCTGAACATCAGTTTAGATTATGAACATTGGTCAGAGGCAAAGTTAAGAAACGGGAAACCCAATTCAACCCCTCATTCTTGTGTATTTTTCTCACCTTCACCCTTAGCTACTAGTTTCACCTTATGTTTCTTTATGGTGACATCATGGTTGAGTTTTGTCTTATAGACCCACTTAACCCCAAAGATATATTTTCCATAGGGATAATTTACTAACTCCCATATGTTGTTTTTCTCGATCATTTATATCTCTTCTTCCATTGCCTTGACCCATATTTCTTGCTTTGACGCTTCTTCAAAGCTTTTAGGTTCAAGTATGGTCAAATTGCAGGTTCCATATATGTACGCCAAAGACATTACTCGTCTTGGAGTAAACTCTAGGGATGGTAGTTATTGTTCTTGTTGTTGTGGTGTATATGAAGAACGTTCACATGGGACTTCTTCCTTAACTTCTTCTTGAGGTAGTTGAGCCGGTATAAGGATGTTCTTCTCCATTTTTTCTTCATCCCAATTCCAAGAAGAATTTTCATTAACTTCAACATTTCGAATGATGATGAGTTTCTTAGTGTGCAAGTTTTAGACATTGTAGCCCTTAGATATTATGTTATTACCCAGGAAGATGTCTTGTATAGTCTTGTCTTCAAGCTTGTGCCTTTTCGTCTGGAATGTGAATGTAGCATATAGATCCAAAGACCCTTAAGTGCTTTGATGATGGATTTTTCCCATTTCAAATTTCAATTGGAGTATTATCTTGTACTGCCTTAGTTGGACATCTCTTGAGTATGTAAACACTAATGTAGACTGCTTCAGCCTAAATAATGTTAGAAAGTTGGCAAAATACCCTTTTTAGTCTCGTATCTTGTATGCAATGTTCATTTCAGTCCCTTAATTAAAAAAAGGTCCATTTGGACCCTTTAACTTTTAAAATCACTCCAGGTTAATGCTTTTTGTCAATTTTATTGAAATAGTGTTAATTTTTATCATGTGGCTGTCATACCCCAAATTTTGACCACTAAGATTTCCCATCATTGTGCAAATCATCATCACAATATGGATGAACCATCTTGCCTCATCAGTCTCCCCAAGGATGGGTGAACACTTACTACAGTCAAAATTAGGGTTTCAAGCCCTCTCAGAGTTCTTAGACAAAGGATCAATCAAGAAATGACATGATCTTCAACTTGTCTAACCTCCAAAACATCTACAATGGATCAAGAGGACTCCCACTTTAAAAGATTAAGCACAAGGCTGCTCCCTTCCAGGTGGATCAAGCCTCAAGATCGCCGGTGTCACCAAATTAGGGTTTGGTCGACCAGGGCCTCCAGATGGAAATTTTCCTCTGGGAATGAGCCAATGATTCAAAGCATATCCTAAAATACTCCATGGAACCTCATGGGCCCAAGCATCAAGTCAATTTGACCTCAGGGGATGCATTCATCAAAAATTAGGAATTAGGGTTTCTTGACCTAATTCACCCCTAATTTGACTTTTGGGACAAATCATGAGCCAAGACCTCAAAGGAGGATTTGAAGGTCTCAAATACATCACATTGATCCATTTTTAACAATGGATTGATCCAGGAAGCTTGAGCAACAAGTCTCAATTTCATTAGAGCCACAATTAGGGTTTTGCGAGAAAAAATCAACTGTAGCTTTGACTTTTGACCAGGACATGAATCAATACCCTATAACACCCATGGAAGATGTCCATCAAGTTTGATTTAGGTCAAGGACATGATTTCCTAAAGGATGGCACAGTTTGGAATTCATCTGACAAAAAGTCAACTGTGCACAAAAGTCAACTTTGACTTTTTGAGATTTTTCACAAAAATGGTTTTTTAACCCTAAAATGATGTTAATGTATGATTTGAATCATCATTCATCAAGAAAAATCAAGAAAAGTGGGATAAATTGTAAAAGGGGTAACCATAAAAACTAAGAAAATTTTCTAAGTTATGAACAAAGTGGCAAGGGTACCAACTTTGGAGGATCATAACTCCTAAACCACAAAGCCATTTTCCCCATCCAAAGCTTGATTTGTAGATCTCATTACCCTCTACAAAAGCTTAAAACAGACCTCCCTCCAAATTCCTCATGGATTTTGAGTTATGGAATGATCAAAATCACAAAAAGTGAAAATGTCACATTTTCCAACACTTAGTGAAATTTTCACTAAGTCAGAATCTGCCTTCACTTTTTCCAAATGTAGGGGGATTTTTCACTTGGATCCAAAAGGTATCAAGACCAAATATGATCAAACAGTTGTTGTATCATATAAGGGCTTTCCAAAATGACCAAGAACATCACCAAATTCCACTTGGGCCATGAGATATGACAATGGCAATATGCCTTGCTGAAAACTGCCAAGGCTAGGCAGAATTTTGCATTTTTGCTCGATTTGGCAAAATCAGATAATTCCAAGCCTTATCATCACTTTGGACACATCTGAGGATCAAATTTAAAGGGGACAAACACTAAGCCAAGCCTCCAAAGTCTTGGAACAAGAAGTAGCATGCCAAACCTAGAATTGCCTAAAAGAGGGACAAGACTCCAATTTTGGATTGGAGCATTCAATACATACACCAAGGTGGCATGGACTGAGCCATTTCCAACTGAATTCAGTCAAGACTTATCCAAGACCAAGGGAACCACAACCCTGTTCCCTAACCTCTAGTCAATGGCTAGAGGAGACTTGGATTCCAAAGTGCAACCATTGGCCAAACCTCTGCTGCAGTTGCCATTCACTATTGATCCCAAAACAAACTTGCTCTACTATAAATAGAGCTCATTTGTGCTCAGATTGAGTACACCTAAGCCATCAAACAGATGCATTCCTCAAAATCCCTCTCTTTAGGCCAAAATGTCTTCTTTAGCAAGGTAACTCTGAGTTTATGAGTTAGAGAGCATTTCCATCACATCTCATGATCCTAACACCTCATAAACATCATATGTAGGTGATCCAAACTATCAAAAGTGACCTGTGACACCAAAATCACAAAGTCACTTCTCAAAACCTCAAAATAGGCCTTTTGTGCATTTTTCAAGCCATGTCTTGATTCAGTCACTTTCCAAACCAGATAAAACCTCAAACAAACTCCAAATAACATCCTTGAATTGTCCCAAATGGTTCCCCCATCTGGAACACCATTTGAGAGAGTTGTTATTTTGGTCATTTTAACCCCTTTTGCAAGAAAGGGCCAGTTTATGTTTTTGCAGGTTCCAGCTGATTCCAACCATCCTCAAAGCTTCTAAGGGATCATTTGAGAGTGTCCAAAGCATCAAACCATTTCTGGAATAAGAAGTTTGGCAGATTGCACAGAAAACTCCAAAAGCTCAAAAAGAGGTAAGCATCATAACTTGAACTTTCCAAAATATGCATTGCTTTGAAGTCCACTGATCATACACACCTCATACATGTTATATATGTTGTGTTTGAACCAATTCATCATGTAATTCATGCCTGTATCAAAGTGTAGCATAGAAAATGCAATTATATGCCTTTTTCAAAACCACTATCGGGTTTTGAGGAAGGAGTATGATCTAAAAAAAAATACCACCACCATTGGATTCCTTGTGAAATTCTAGGCCAGATGCATATAAATTTTGTCCCCAACCATGGAGAAATGAGAAAGTTATGGACCTTCTCGTTTCTTGGCAAAACTTACCTTGCCTTGCCTTGGCCAGGCCTAGAAAACAAGGCAAGCCTTGTATATTTGTGGTTTCACTTCAAGCAAAGGATGTATCACCACCCCAGTGGTAAGGCGCGTGCCCTATAACCCTGAGGTCGTGGGTTCAAACCCCACCCATGCCATTTTGTGTTTTCTCACATTTTTGCTATTTTTTCATGTTTTATTAATTAATTGGAAAATTAATAACTCCTTCAATTTTAATTATTTTTTATTGGTTCTTTTTGCAAAAAATCACAAAAATGTTGAAATATTTTATTCCACAAAAAAAGTTAAGTTTATATTATTTATTTAATATAATTAGTATTTTTGTGAATAAATTCCTTTTTAATGTTTTTTAAACATTTTAAAAGTGAATATTTACTTTGAAAATCAAAACAAAGTGAGTTTTAATTCACCTTGTGATTAATCCCTCATTTCTCAAACCTTAAACAAAAATCACAAATGGTTTATTCAAACTTATTTGGTATTTTATTTGATTTTCTTTAAATATTTACTTTTAAAGAATAACAAATTAGGGTTTCTTTGATTTTCACCCTCATCAAACAATTTCAAACACTTTTGGGCCTCTAATAGAGTGTAAGACCCAATCCTTTGTAAATACAAAACTTTTTGGGTCTCACTTATTGTATAAGTCCCGTTGTATTTCAAAAAGTTCGACGCGATCATCGTCCGTTGAAAAACAAACCTTGGGCCTCTCCTTGAGCTATACGACCCATTCAAAACTTCTTGGGCCTCTATTAGAGTGTAAGACCCAACCCCCTTTGAAAACCTACCCATTTTAGGCCTCAATACATTGTATAAAACCCACCGCATTTTCAAAAATCTCGGCGCGATCGCCATTTTCAAACAAATGACTCTGGGCCTCTTCTTGAGCTGTAAGCCCCACCACTTGTACAAAAATAAATCTTTTGGGCCTCTATTAGAGTGTAAGACCCAATCCCCTTTTAACCAAAACTTTTTGGGCCTCAGACATTGTATAAGTCTCCCTGCGTTAAAAGAAAACCTCGGCGCGATCGCCAATAAAAAAAACCAATCATCTGGGCCTACCCTCGTGTTGTAAGCCCTATTCTTTTTCTTTAAACACTTGGGACTCTTTAGAGAGTGTAAGACCCATCCCCTTGTACAGAAAACATTTCTTGGGCCTCAGTCACTTGTATAAATCCCTCTATACAAAATGACAGTGCGATTACTGATAAACCTTGGGCCTCTCCTTGAGCTATAAGCCCCAACATCTTTTCAAAATACTTTCTCCTTTAATTTTGAATATACTGTTGTTTTCAATCTTTCTTTGTTGAACAACTAACCAAACATCATGGAAGCTCTACAACCGAGTAAGTGTTTATATGCTTTCTTTATCCGCTTTCATATACATATAACTGTATTGTGGGGCTGTTTCACTGTAAGTCTTCTTTCATAAACTCATATCAACTGTGTAATACTAGTATTGATATTTAGAGTTTCCCCAGAAACTACGTCTAGCACTAAGCCCTGTTGATCACTCTTAAATAGACAAAACTAGATCCCCCGTAGGATTACCAGATGCAGTATTCCCTCCTCTTGGGGTTAAACAATATGGAGACGTGAAAAGCAGCATTCTCGGTGAACCCTTTCTCAGACTGTCACCCTTAGACATTGTCAAAGAAACTCTAACTCCCCAGAGATGATCTTTTCTCTGTGAATGGCATCTCTCGAGTTTCTTCCAAATGCTCAAACTTTCCTGGCTTGATCTATTCTCTGTGAATAGCCTGTCTTGAATTTCTCGGGGTTTGGGGACCCACAGGCTTCCTAAAAACATCCCCGCCTCCTCTTGAGCGTTGTATAAGGACCCTACGGCTTCTTAGAAGTATTCACAGCCTCCTCTTAGGCTTCGTATAAGGATCCTTCCTTCGGGGAGAGAGCCTCATCTTGGGCTTTGTACAAATTATCTCTCGGCTTCTTAAAAGTTTCCAGCCTCCTCTTGGGCTTCGTACAAATTGTCCCGACGACCTCCTAGAACTATAGGAACAGAAATTAGTCATCTTCATAGAACAATCTTTCAAAGAGTCTAGATCTTTCTACCGTGAACGTACTACTACTATTTCTTTAAGCATAGTACAAAAGATAAAACTCTAGACTTGGACAGTCTAATCTCCTTGAGTCTCGAAGGCATTCTCCCGTAGGGAAAAACACCAGTAGACTCGGACAGTCTCCAATACCCTCTGGATTCCCCATTTCCTTAAAGAACAGGAAATAACCTTGATCCTCTGATCAATCCCAAAGCATAGCCTTACCTTTAATCAGTCTCTTTATAAGAATTAATTTTCTCTTTTAACCCACCTACTGGACCTGTCACTCAATTGAAACAACAATCCTTTTAGCCTCCGTCTTGGGCTTCATACCAGACACATATAAAAGACTCTCTTGTTGAGTTAAACCTTTGCAGCCTCTATCTCGGGCTTCGTACAAGATACAAAATCACTCTCTTGCTGAGTCAAACCTTTGCAGCCTCCATCTCGGGCTTCGTACGAGATACAAAATCACTCTCTTGTTGAGTCAAACAACGTTTGTAGCCTCTATCTCGGGCTTCGTACGATATACAAAAACACTCTCTTGTTGAGTATAAAAGACTCTCTTGTTGAGTCAATCCCCTTTTAGCCTCCGTCTTGGGCTTCGTACAAGACACATACAAAAAAAAACACCCTCTTGTTAGGCTAATAGCCTCCTCTTAGGCTTTGTATAAGGAAACCCCGGTTGAGTAAATCAACCTTTTAGCATCAAAGTTGTGCCTCGTTCACAATATACAAACATCAACAACTTCTTCTCCTTTCATCTAATTGCTGTAAGCGGCAAGCCTCTAGATTATTTACATCCACGCCACTGTTCCTCTTTTAGCATGAGAAATTCCTAAGGAAAGATAGCATTGCTCTACACTGAGTTAAAGTCTTCTCCTTCAGGTTAAAACCCTCTATAAAGGAAATTATGGCATTGCTAGGATTCACATATCCCTGTTAAAGTAATCCTCCTTTATAGTCAGTCACCCAACAGTTGTGACAAACAGACCCCCTTTAGAGATGACAAATTCTCTTTGAAGTTGAGACCTTTTTAGCTTCACATCTTGGGCTTTGAACAAGATATAAACCACCTTTAGCTTCATGTCTTGGGCTTTGAACAAGACACCAAAACACCACTTCCTCCCATAAAATATGAGGAACTACGATCGCTCTGATTTCCCTATTTCGGTAAACGGGAATACGTAGGCATAAGATTGAAAGAAAAATCTTAGCGAACACACCACATCAAAAACCTCAGGTCACAAATCCTCACATATCCACCAAAATATTCGAACCCGTATTCCCCACCAAAAGTCTAAATTCAACCAAAATAACCTAAGAGAGCCCCCCCCCCCCCCCCCCCCCCCACATTGATCGCATCTGTAAACCAACAGTTTTGACTATTTGACCTCAGTTTGCAAAGCAGGGTTAATTGGAGACATCTATTTCCCTTCCTTAGTCAGCTCAATAGGATAAAAAATGAATCGACCTGTAGTACCCCAGAGCGACAGTGCTTAAGAACCACGTCCAAAATCGCTCGCTACAGAAAAATGGCGCCCACCGTGGGGCTCTCTTTTTTATCTCTCAGGTAGAAACCGAAGAATGATGACTTCACTAGGGATTTCACTGGGATAGGACTTTTTTCGACCTCACTAGGATCTTAGGTCAAAAACCTTTAAAGTTGGGAAGGTACCACAGAATGGTGACTCCGCCGGGGAGCCATTTTTGTCAGGAACATAGGATTCATAGCTCTTTAAAGTCTAGGACTTTAGGACAAATATATATACTGCTTTTCCTAATTGATATATGTGTTTATTTTTCTGCTAATAGGAATGCGTGTGATGCCGCATGTGGAAAGATTGAGTATACACCTAGGAAATACCTCTTTTAGTAGTGCGGAAACTATTGGAAATGGTTGTCATGCGATACTACCCTCTTCTGATGGTTCTTCGAAAAACATCACCTAGCACGGTTCCCGGCCCGCTGGTGTTTTCTCGACAAGAACTGATGATTTTGAGAGACAGGTACAAAAATCACTAGTATAAACCTTTGGGGGGGGGGGGGGTAGAGCCTTGACTTCATGACACCGACCCTTTGACTCCATGTTTTTTCTATGTTTTTGTGTGCTGCATTCATGCATTCATCTAAAAACCATTACATCAAAGAAAAACTTCTCTTCTAGTCTCTCTTTTTCAAACTAAACTAAGATAATGATTGCAAATGTCAGAGAAAAAGATTGCGCTCATGGACTTCGGTAGAAGGAGAACTCATAAGTATACCTTCAGGGTTCCAAAACTAGAGGATTTGAGAGGATTAGCGAGGAGGATCACTAACCCTGAAGCTTTCAGAGCCAAGTACGAAGGTCTGTTACCTCTGTTAAGAGTCCATGTGATTGAAGGAATCATGGAGGCACTCATTCAATTTTATGATCCGGTCTATCACTGTTTCACATTCCCGGATTACCAGCTCGCACCAACGCTGGAGGAGTATTCTCACCTAACTGATCTACACATTACTGATCGAGCTCCTTTTTCTGAACTGAAAGAAATTCCAAAGGATCAGACTATTGCAAGAGCAATTTATTTGGATGAGTCGGAAGTCAAGACTCACATGACCACCAAGGGTGGGCTCCCGGGTTTGCCAGCCCAG
Organism: Lathyrus tuberosus; assembly: GCA_022829125.1. Classification (NCBI taxonomy): domain Eukaryota; kingdom Viridiplantae; phylum Streptophyta; class Magnoliopsida; order Fabales; family Fabaceae; genus Lathyrus; species Lathyrus tuberosus. The sequence continues at coordinate 41,116,593 of JALAZF010000002.1, forward strand.
TTCCTGACAAAGAAGGCTCTGTACTTTGCTAGTATAGGGACCATGACTGCTTTTGAAAACATCTTTGTCTTACTCACCTACGGGTTATTTCTGTTTCCCAACATTAATAGCTTCGTCGATATCAACGTCATTAAGGTTTTTCTCATTGGAAACCCTATGCCAACCTTGCTCGCGGACGCGTATCATTCTGTACACTTAGGAAATTTGTACAGCGGAGGGATGATCACGTGCTGTGTACCCCTGTTATACAAATGGTTTATCTCCCATTTACCTAAGCCTGCTGCGTTTTGGGATCATAAGAGTGCCTTGCGTTGATCGCAAAAAATCATGTCTCTTACCAACTCTGATATAGATTGGTGCAATAGGATTTATGACGGGATCAGGATCATTGATCGTTGTGGAAACTTCCCCAACCTACCCCTCATAGGAACTAAAGGAGGAATCAATTACCATCCAGTTTTGGTTCGTCGTCAATTTGGATACTCGATGAGGCATGTCCCGCCTAATGCTCATCTGGAGGGTCTTTTCTTCAAAGAAGGAGAAAATGACAGGGCACTAAATATGGAAATAGTACACGCTTGGAAACATGTTCATAATAAAGGACGAGAGTCTTTAGGAAAACCGGACTGTGTCTCGGTGGAGCCTTATCTCCAATGGGTACAAACTAGAGCTCTCAAGCTAAAGATGCCTTCTCCTCGTCACGGAGTTCTTCCGCCAAGGGAATCTGTCATGTACTTCATGACTAAAACAGAAAAACTTCAGGTTACTCTCAACAAAGTTCAACAGGAGAGGAGGTCTTGGAAGAACAAATACCGCACCCTCAATGTAGAGTGTACCAAAATACAGCAACTGCTAAAAGATAAGGATGCTCTGATCGAGATTTTAGAGCAACATGCTGTGGATAATCAGGATGACCAAAGGAATTTGTTTGTTCCTTTCACTTGGCAAAGGAATGACAACTCGACAACGGCCCAAGAGCCCCGGTCCAAGAAAAGGAAAGTACCAGAATCAGCACCCGGTTTTTCCCCAGAGAGGACTCGGGACCCCTTAGCTTAGGTTTCTGTTTCCGCACCTTGTAATCTACTGTATTTCTATTAAACGGGGTTTTCCCACTGTTTGATATTTGCAATCTAATTATCGCAATTTATTTTGATTAAACCAAAAAAACAATTAATATAATCATTGCATTCATCATTCTCACGTCACGTATTCTTCTTACCTACGAATCTCACGTTTGTGTCTCGATTCTAGAGTCAAACTGTCTCATTCGTACAATACTCGGGCCAATCGTCAGAAAAAGATGGATGATCTCGAGGAAGAGAACAGAGAGTTGAGAGAAGAGATCGACGCTCTGAGAGAGGATATGAGAAAGCTTCATAACGACATGTAAGCCATGGAAGAAGCTCAGCTACAAAGGACTGTGATCTCGGAGATCACCTCAACGCCCATAGTGGAAAAGTCCGATCCTAGGTAAAAAATGCCGAAAGATCGTCCCTGGGGCATGCCACTTAACTATATCCTGGAAGGATATATCTCGTTGATCAAGGAGGATCAGGGGACTGCAGCAGGAACCGCTGGGCCTGAAGGTTACAAACTTCGGGAAAGCGAAGATGCCCGGGGCATGATAGCAGCTCCTGAAGGTTACAAACTTCGGGAGGCACCGAGAGTCTCGGCCATAATGACTATACCACCGTCTGTGGTACACACTGTCCTGGAAGGACAGATTCCACAGATACCTTCTGGTGGAAACGACAACATGTTCGAAAGAATGAACGAATTCTAGGAACAGTTCCTGGGAATGCAGAAAGAACTGCGGGCCCTTCGCGGTCAGGATTTATTTGGAAAGGACGCCACGGACCTCTGCTTGGTCCCCAATGTGAAAGTCCCGCACAAATTCCAGGTGCCCGACTTTGAAAAGTACAAGGGTAACTGTTGCCCTCAGAGTCACTTGGTGATGTACGCTCGGCGAATGTCAGCTCAGACAGAGAATCAGGATTTACTGATTCACTACTTTCAAGATAGTTTAACCGGTGCCGCACTAAAATGGTACATGGGTTTAAACCGTGCTACGATTAGCACTTTCAGAGATCTTGGCACTGCCTTCGTCCAACAATATAAATACAATCTGGACATGGCACTCAACAGAGATCAACTCAGATCAATGTCACAAAAGGACAAGGAAACCTTTAAGGAATACGCTCAGAGATGGCGTGAAATTGCCGCTCAAATTTGTCCACCTCTTGAGGAAAAAGAGATGACAAAGATCTTCTTAAAGACCTTAAGCTCATTTTATTACGACAGAATGGTTTCCAGTGCGCCCAGTGACTTCACCGAGATGGTCGGTATGGGAGTTCGTCTTGAGGAAGCCGTCCAAAAGGGATGTCTAGTCAAAGACACTGGATCATCAAGTAGTACAAAGCGATACGGTAGTGCTCTCCCTAAGAAAAAAGAGCAGGATATTGGGAATATCTCTCTCAGAAAGCAAAGGCGACGTTATCAACCAGTAGCAGCTGTAACTCCTGCTATCAATCTTGCACATATTTCTACGTATCAACCTCAGGTTGCGCAGAGCCAACCTAATTAGGAAAGGACTCAACAGCCTCTTCAGCAGGCTCGTCCTCCATACAATAACAACTGTACAACGTGGCCACCAATATTTGATCCTATACCCGTATCGTACGCATAACTATTTCCATTACTGCTGGCTAAGGGGCATGTCCAGACTAAGTCTCCTCTTATAGTACCGGAAAATCCGCCTTTTTGGTTTAAGGTGGATCAGACTTGCCCTTACCATCAAGGAGGACCAGGGCATAACATAGAGAACTGTCTTAATTTCAAATCCAACGTGCAAAAGCTTGTTAGGAGCGGGGTCTTATCTTTTAAGAATATGAATCCTAATGTTCTCACAAACCCGCTGCCTCAACACGAGAAAGCTACAGTCAATTTGATAAAAGGAGAAACTAACGACGTCTATCAAGTTCATGATGTACTCTTGTTAAGGACCAATCTGGTCAAGATGCATTGTAGACAGAGTAGATATGGCCATGTGCCACCTCATAACTATCACCAGTGTGATATCTTCTCTAAAAGCAATCGAGGATGTTTTGTGGTGCAATCAGCTCTATAGAAATAGATGGATCTCGGATGGATCCAAGAGTACCGAGTTCATGGAGTTAACATGGTTTACACGAATTCTAACATCATTCAGAACCACGACATCCGTGCAATGAATGTCAACTTGGTGGCGATGCACTCAAAGCAAAGCCAGTATCATAATCTGCCGCGGCACGATTATAATTCCTGTCTGACTTGCTCGGTAAACAAACAGGGATGCTCTTTTGTACAAGAGGCCCTCCAGCGTCAGATGGATCTTGGATGGATCCAGGACTACCATGATAGGAATCCCTATCAGATCAACATGATTCAAATCTTCGATATTCGCTTGATGAATACCAGTCTGATGGAGTTACATGCTAAACAGGTCCGGCTCAGGTTCCTTGTATCACATGATTATCAGAGCTGTAGGGCGGGTTGCAAAAACGATCAAGGCTGTGCCCTTGTCCAGGAAACCCTTCAGCACTTGTTGAACCACTGGTGGCTTCCAATCTATATGGATGAAGACACCTAGCAAATTAGTATTACTAATGGGAACCCTACTCGACATTAAAGTCGGGACGTTCGATCTGTGGAAATTGACCTAGTGAGGTTACATTGTATTCAAAGCGGGCGTGGCCAGGTGCCACCACACAACTATGAACGTTGTAGAGTCTGTTCGAAAAGTAACCAAGGATGTTACCTTGTGCGAGCAGCTCTTTAGGGTCAAATGGATCGTAGAGAGATTCGCCCATATCCGGGTTCCGGACCAATCAACTGGGCGCCAGACTACCTCGCTGTTCAAATTGAGGACGTTGTCGTAATCTCTGATCATCAGAGGGCTAGGGATGTTTGTACCATCATCCCTCTACTTGACGAATCGAGAGTTCCCAACCAGGAACGGATCGAAATTGCTTACGATGGTCGGAAAAATCAGAAGGCTCCCATAGTCATCTATCTACCGGGACCATTACCGTATGAATCAACTAAGGCTATCCCTTAAATATACGGTGCAACAACAGTCGAGAATGGAAAGGAAATTCCATTACCCTACGTCGTGAATATTGCAGACATCAGTCGAGTAACACGGAGTGGTCGAATCTTCAACCGAGGAGTTAGAGAACTTAACAAAGAAAAGGAACCTCGGACAGAAGTTCCCAATCCACCAGTCGGTCAATCCAGTAATCCCGACCTTTTGAAAAACGATGATGAGATGCTGAAGCTCATCCAAAGGAGTGAATACAACATTGTTGATCAACTGTTGCAAACTCCTTCGAAGATCTCGGTATTATCACTTTTACTCGGTTCAGAAGTGCACAGGGAGGCTCTACAGAAAGTCTTGGAGCAAGCCTTTGTGGAACATGATGTAACAATCAAACAGGTCGATAGCATTGTCTCTAACATCACTTCCTGTAATAACTTGGAATTTAGTGATGAGGAATTACCTGAAGAGGGTCGCCGTCATAACATGGCGCTCAATATCACGGTCAGCTGCCAGAACAATGCTTTAGCCAACGTACTGGTAGACACAGGGTCAGCCCTGAATGTTATGCTAAAGTCCACTTTGATGCAATTATCCTTCAAAGGACCCCCAATGAGAACCAGTGAGGTCGTCGTCAAAGCATTTGACGGGTCCAGAAAAACGGTTATCGGCGAAGTTGACCTTCCCATAACTATTGGTCCTCACACTTTCTAAGTCGCTTTCCAGGTCATGGACATCCGGGAAACGTACAGTTGTTTATTAGGAAGACCTTGGATACATCAGGATGGGGCGGTCACCTCGACCCTCCACCAAAAGTTAAAGTTCGTCCAGAACAACCAGCTCGTCATGGTCTTTGGAGAACAAGCTTTGCTTGTGAGTAACTTATCATCATCTACTGGTGTAGAACCCGAGGAGGTTATTGGAACTCAGTTCCAAACACTGCCGGTGAGCAAGGACAATCAATCCGAAGAGGGAACTTCCATTTCCTCATACAAAGATGCTATCAAAGCGGTCGAGAGTACCAATACAACAGGATGGGGACAGCTAGTCATTCCTATTGACAATAAAGCAAAGAAGGGTCTTGGTTTTTCTGCAACCTGTACCCAGACATCTACTACCAGCAATGAAAGTCTTCATCCCATTCAAGACTTCTTCCACAGTGGAGGTTTCCTTCACCCAGTGCCTCAAGAAGTGCATACCATCAATAAAGATGATTCCTTTGATATGGAGGAAGAATGGGAGTCCTATCTTAACAAGGACGGTTATACGTCTCAGGAAGAGGTGCCTACGCCCTTTTGCTATCCCGCACAGAGTCCGAGATTTATACCCAGGTCAGACGTCGAAATGATATAAGGAGATTGTGATTCGGAAGGATGCCGTGCTCCACCAAACTCATTAGAGGAGGGCACTCTGATGAAGGAAAACTTTGACCACAACTATTATGGCCCGATGGATGGCCTGCCAATGTGGCAGTCGTATCCAGGAGACTTTGGGCAAGGAAATTAGCTGAGCATCATTGAAAAGAATACCTGCGTTCCCACCATGTCATGGGATCAACAATCAGGCCATTCAGAAAACGTACAGTACGACGATCAATTTGCAACATTTGCGGGACTAGACTTCATCAACTATGCTTTTCCTGAGGTCAACGTCATTGAGAGAGATGACTCCCCCAGTTCCAAAGAAGTGTGGGACACCTTGGGACAACCAAGTGGAAAATTTGACTTCATGGTCAAGTACACCGCTCCTGAGAGCTCTCGTATCAGGCTTGAAGACATCCAGCCAACTGGGTGGGGAGATACAGCTGAGGGCACAAATACTAGGCAAAATACAACAGAGGAATCCTCCTACGACAACTCTGCCTGGGAGACAGATTCCAATGATCCTGCTCCACTAGAAATCAGCGTCATTTCTGAAGACAAATCAAAGAAGGTACCAGACTTTGTGATTCACCGAGGAGTTCGCCACCAATGGGTTGCAGTCGATGTTCCGAAGATTGTTCATAAGTCAAAGTAATTGCCATCTTTACTTTAACCTTTCACCCTGCCCAGGTGAAACGGATGTTTTGATAGGGCTCACTTTCTGTAAATTACCCTCTTCGCTTCGCCCAAAGCGGCAAAGTTTTGTTTTATAGGGCCGTAGTTTCAAGAATCGACTTGTTCATTAATAAAATAACGTCGTTCTGTAATTTCTGCATTTATTACTGTTTTCTCCTTTTGCTTTTCTCAGAAAATGGTAATCCTAAAAAAAAACTCAATAATAAAAACAAGTAGTAAAAGAAATACACTGCACACACTTGCATTTTCTCTATCTCTTCTAAACACAAATCATCACGTTATGCAGGTTGCTTATTTTAAACCCCGTTGAAACATACGATCCGATGCCTTCTCCCAACTTTGAGTTCCCGGTATTTGGGCCTGAATAAGAAAATGACGAAGAAATTCTAGAAGAGATCTCCCGACTACTCAGACAAGAGGAAAGGTCCATTGAACCTCATAAAGAGCCGTTGGAAACGGTAAAATTAGGTTCAGAAAAAGAGAGAAAAGAAATCAAGATTGGGGCACTGCTCAGTCCAACTGCCAGAGAGGGTTTGGTAAAGCTTCTCAAAGAGTTCCCCGATGTATTCGCTTGGTCCTATCAGGATATGCCAGGGTTGGATACCAGCATCGTGGAACATCATCTACCGTTGAGATCAGAATGTCCGCCAGTAAAATAGAGGTTGAGACGGACTCACCCAGACATGGTCGTCAAAATCAAAGAGGAGGTACAAAAATAGATTGACGCGGGTTTCCTCGCTACGTCAGGATATCCTCAATGGTTAGCCAACATCGTACCTGTTTCGAAAAAGGACGGAAAGGTCATAATGTGTGTGGATTACAGAGATTTAAACAAGGCTAGTCCAAAGGATGACTTTCCCTTACCACACATTGACATGCTGGTTGACAGTACAACAAAGTTTAAAGTTTTCTCCTTCATGGATGGATTCTCGGGCTATAATCAAATCAAAATGGCGCCGAAAAACATGGAGAAAACTTCGTTCATTACCCCATGGGGTACCTTTTGTTACAAGGTGATGTCGTTCGGTTTGAAGAACGCCGGGGTAACCTATCAAAGGGCCATGACTACTCTGTTTCATGACATGATACACAAAGAAATCAAGGTATATGTCGATGATATGATTGCCAAATCTAGAACAGAGGAGGAGCATGTGACCCACCTGTCAAAACTATTCGAGCGGCTGAGAAAGTACAAACTCCGCTTGAATCCCAACAAGTGCACATTTGGTCTCCGTTCGGGGAAACTCTTAGGATTCATCGTCAGCCAGAAAGGAATTGAGGTCGATCCTGACAAGGTCAAGGCCATTCAAGAAATGCCTTCTTCGAAAACTGGAAAACAAGTCAGAGGATTCCTGGGGCGTTTGAACTACATCTCCAGATTCATATTCCTCATGACCGCGACATGTGCGCCGATTTTCAAATTACTCAAAAAGAATCAGGACTGCGTTTAGACAGAAGACTGCCAAACCGCCTTCGACAGTATCAAGGAATACCTGTTAAATCCGTTGATTCTATCACCTCCAGTGGAAGGAAGGTTGTTGATCATCTAATTAACAGTCTTGGAAGACTCCATGGGCTGTGTGCTTGGTCAACAAGACGAAACAAAAAGAAAAGAGTCTACCATCTACTATTTGAGCAAGAAATTCACCGACTGCGAGACTCGGTACACTATGCTCGAGAAAACTTGCTACGCTCTAGCTTGGGCAGCCAAACGTCTTCGCCGGTACATGATTCGTCACACTACTTGGTTAATCTCTGAAATGGACCCAATCAAGTATGTCTTTGAAAAGCCTGCTCTCACGAGAAGGATTGCCCGTTGGCAGATGTTGTTATCAGAATATGACATAGAGTACCACGCTCAGAAAGCCGTTAAAAGGAGTATTTTAGCCGATCATTTAGCTCATCAACCGATTGACGATCATGAATCAATCGGGTTTTACTTCCCAGGCGAAGATGTCATGTATCTAAAAATGAAAGACTGCGATGAACCGCTACCCAGTGAAGGGCCAGAACCAGGTTCCCAATGGGGACTAATCTTTGACGGAGCTGTCAATCATTATGGAAATGGAATTGGGGCAATCATCATAACTCCTCAGGGTACCCACATTCCTTTCACTGCCCGACTTACGTTCAAGTGTACGAACAACGAGGTCGAATATGAAGCTTGTATTATGGGTCTCGAGGAAGCGATTGATTTGAGGATCAAAAACTTGGACGTATATGGCGATTCATCTCTGGTCGTCAATCAAATCAAAGGAGATTGGAACACATACCAATCAGGATTGATTCCTTACAAAGACTACGCGAGAAGGTTGCTACCCTTCTTCAACAGAATCGAGTTTCATCATATCCCCCGTGAGGAGAATCACATGGCTGATGCCTTAGCGACCCTCTCTTACATGATTAGTGTAGGTCAATGGAACGATATACCTAAGATTGACATAATGCGCCTTGAACGGCCCGCTTACGTCTTCACGATTGAAGCAGTCATAGACAACAAACCTTGGTATCACGATATCAAATACTTCCTTCAGAAACAAGAGTGCCCACCTGGGGCACTAAGAAAAGACAGAAAAACCCTCAGAAGACTGGCTGGCAGCTTCTTCCTGAGCGGTGATACTCTCTATAAGAGAAATTTTGATATGGTCTTGATCCGATGCGTAGACAGACCAGAAGCAGACATGCTGATGAAAGAAATTCACGAAGGATCCTTTGGCACTCATGCCAACGGACACACAATGGCGAGAAAAATTCTAAGAGCAGGGTATTATTAGTTGACAATGGAATCCGACTGCTAGAAGTGCATGAGGAAGTGTCACAAGTGTCAGATATACTCCGACGAAATTCATGTACCACCAACGCATCTCAAAGTTCTTTCTTCCCCATGGCCTTTTTCCATATGGGAATCGACATGATTAGCTTGATTGAGCCTAAAGCTTCAAACGGACATCGATTCATCTTGGTAGCCATTGATTACTTCACCAAGTGGGTCGAAGCAGCGTCATACGCCAATGTAACCCGACAAGTGGTGGTCCGATTTATCAAAAACAATATCATCTGCCGTTATGGTGTTCCGGGCCAGATCATTACCGATAACGGATCCAACTTGAACAATAAGATGATGAAAGAGTTGTCCGCAGAGTTTAAGATCGAACACCATAACTCATCTCCCTACCGACCAAAGATGAACGGAGCGGTAGAAGCGGCTAACAAGAACATCAAGAAGATTGTTCAGAAGATGGTTGTAACCTACAAAGACTGGCACAAAATGCTGTCCTTTGCTCTTCAAGGTTATCGCACATCTGTCCGCACTTCAACAGGGGCAACCCCTTTCTCTCTAGTATATGGCATGGAAGCAGTGCTTCCCATAGAAGTAGAGATCCCATAAATCCGGGTATTGATGGAAGCTAAGCTTACAGAAGCTGAATGGTGTCAAAGTCGACACACCGAACTGAATCTGATCGAAGAGAAGCGAATCACGGCATTATGCCACGGTCAGTTGTATCAACAAAGAATGAAGATGGCATTGGACAAAAAGGTTCGACCTCGCGTCTTCAGGAAAGGAGACCTTGTGCTAAAAAAGATACAATATTTTCTCACTGATTCCCGGAGCAAATGGACTCCGAATTATGACGGCCCCTATGTGGTCAAGAAAGCTTTCTCAGGCAGTGCTGTGAGACTTGCAACCATGGACAGAGAGGGCGGTCCAGGAAAAAAATCATCCTGGTGGATTGGAAATCTCAAAGTCTAATCCAGGCAAAAGTTAGGGATAATGGTAAGTAACTACGTCTGATCAGTTCAACTCCTCAGCAGTCATGCCATCCATCAGGAACTCCAGTCACGATCATCTTCGACAGAAGCTCAGGATGTCCCGAATTCAAAGTTGGTAGAAGGATAGTGGTCGTTATGTTTCAATGTAGCCCTTTTCCCTTAAATTACCATTTTCTAACTTTGTAAATACTCTATGGAATCACGCGCTTGGCTGATTTCCATCCTATCAATAAAATTTGAGCCCTTGTGCTTTTGTTTGTAATTCTTATTTGTTTTAGCTTTACAGAACGACATTTAAACATGATCAACGATTCTTGAAACGAAACAAAAATGAATTTACTTGTCAAACTTTTTCTGCTTTTAAAATAAAGATGGCAATTTCTTTTGACTGTTGAACATCGAAAGAACATCGATCGCTTCGCCAAAAGTAATCGAGCTTCAAAGTACAGAATCAAAGTACTCCTTTTAAGCCAGTGCGCCTGAATGAAGGATCAGATGTATCAGATGCGATTTTCCCACCTGATACCCCCGGCAGAGTTCTTATCTCCTAAGCCCGACCAACATAGTTCCCAACAGGGACCGTTTCTCCTAAGCAAGGCAAAATTGCTATCTTGAACTAGCGGTACTTCTTCGCCCCACGATGGCCGAGTATCCAGTCATGTTCATCTATTAGTCTGTATGGTGCGTTAGTTTTGTCAGCATATGCATACATACATCATGCATTATTGATTTGCATTCACATTCATATTGCATCACTATCGCTCCAGTCGGTCTTGTCCCGTAGTGGTGACAGTCCTCTCAATCGAGTTGTCAAGCTCTTTCCTCGTCAGGAAATGTTGTGTCTGAACAATCTCTCTCCTCCAGTTTATTTCTGGATCAGAATTGGCCCTTGACCACTTTGATAACTTGAACCTCTGGAAGACCAGAGAACCTTCAACCGATGTCACTCTTCGCCATTGAAGATGATATTTTCGCTTTCTCGGATTAAGGAAAATCCCTAGAGGAAGCCTCTTAAGCAGAGATTCGGCAATACATCAGTTTTTCTCCAAAGAAAAGAACGCTGATGAAAAGGTCATCGGCACCTCAAAAAAAATTTTGATCACATCATATGGCATTTCTCCAAACAGAGAAGTTTGTACACCTCTACAACTCAGACGACTGGGTTCCCCAGCAACTCTGACATCAAAACTTTTTATATCGAATGGCATCTCCCCAGGAAAATTCGGCGAGAAGTTTGAGGAAAACCGCTACACGTAGCGTCTCTTGTCAATAAAGTTTATTGACAAAAGAAACTGAGACCAGTTCCTTGGTAGGAAACCAGGATCGAGGGGAAGTTTGTATCAGAAACTAAGACCAGTTCCTTGGTAGGAAACCAGGATCGAGGGGAAGTTTGTTTCAGAAACTTAGACCAGTTCCTTGGTAGGAAACCAGGATCGAGGGGAAGTTTGTATCAGAAACTAAGACCAGATCCTTGGTAGGAAACCAGGATCGAGGGGAAGTTTGTATCAGAAACTAAGACCAGTTCCTTGGTAGGAAACCAGGATCGAGGGGAAGTTTGTATCAGAAACTGAGACCAGTTCCTTGGCTGAAGACCAGGATCGAGGGGAAGTTTTTACCTTTTCTGAGCATCATTGCTTAGCAAAAGAAGAAGGATGCGTGAACTACCATTCTTAATCACCATCAAAATTTCAGGTATTCCGATATTTAATCCTCTTGCACCCCGAATGCCCGAATACGTTCGCCATTCACACCTTCGAGTCCAAGAAGATTAAATAGGGGCATCTGCCATACCCCAAATTTTGACCACTAAGATTTCCCATCATTGTGCAAATCATCATCACAATATGGATGAACCATCTTGCCTCATCAGTCTCCCCAAGGATGGGTGAACACTTACTACAGTCAAAATTAGGGTTTCAAGCCCTCTCAGAGTTCTTAGACAAAGGATCAATCAAGAAATGACATGATCTTCAACTTGTCTAACCTCCCAAACATCTACAATGGATCAAGAGGACTCCCACTTTAAAGGATTAAGCACAAGGCTGCTCCCTTCTAGGTGGATCAAGCCTCAAGATCGCCGGTGTCACCAAATTAGGGTTTGGTCGACCAAGGCCTCCAGATGGAAATTTTCCTCTGGGAAAGAGCCAATGCTTCAAAGAATATCCTAAAATACTCCATGGAACCTCATAGGCCCAAGCATCAAGTCAATTTGGCCTCAGGGGATGCATTCATCAAAAATCAGGAATTAGGGTTTCTTGACCTAATTCACCCCTAATTTGACTTTTGGGACAAATCATGAGCCAAGACCTCAAAGGAGGATTTGAGGGTCTCAAATACATCACATTGATCCATTTTTAACAATGGATTGATCCAGGAATCTTGAGCAACAAGTCTCAATTTCATCAGAGCCACGATTAGGGTTTTGCGAGGAAAAGTCAACTGTAGCTTTGACTTTTGACCAGGACATGCTCCCAAACCCTAGGACATGAATCAATATACCCTATAACACCTATGGAACATGTCCATCAAGTTTAATTTAGGTCAAGGACATGATTTCCTAAAGGATGGCACAGTTTGGAATTCATCTGACAAAAAGTCAACTGTGCACAAAAGTCAACTTTGACTTTTTGAGATTTTTCACAAAAATGGTTTTTTAACCCTAAAATGATGTTAATGTATGATTTGAATCATCATTCATCAAGAAATATCAGGAAAAGTCGGATAACTTGTAAAAGGGGTAACCATAAAAACTTAGAAAATTTTCTAAGTTATGAACAAAGTGGCAAGGGTACCAACTTTGGAAGATCATAACTCCTAAACCACAAAGCCATTTTCCCCATCCAAAGCTTGATTTGTAGATCTCATTACCCTCTACAGAAGCTTAAAACTGACCTCCCTCCAAATTCCTCATGGATTTTGAGTTATGGAATGATCAAAATCACAAAAAGTGAAAATGTCACTTTTTCCAACACTTAGTGAAATTTTCACTAAGTCAGAATCTGCCTTCACTTTTTTCCAAATGTAGGGGGATTTTTCACTTAGATCCAAAAGGTATCAAGACCAAATATGATCAAAAAGTTGTTGTATCATATAAGGGCTTTCCAAAATGACCAAGAACATCACCAAATTCCACTTGGGCCATGAGATATGACAATGGCAATATGCCTTGCTGAAAACTGCCAAGGCTAGGCAGAATTTTACATTTTTGCTCGATTTGGCAAAATAAGATAATTCCAAGCCTTGTCATCACTTTGGACACATCTGAGGATCAAATTTAAAGGGGACAAACACTGAGTCAAGCCTCCAAAGTCCTTGGAACAAGAAGTAGCATGCCAAACCTAGAATTGCCTAAAAGAGGGACAAGACTCTAATTTTAGATTGGAGCATTCAATACATACACCAAGGTGGCATGGACTGAGCCATTTCCAATTGAATTCAGTCAAGACTTATCCAAGACCAAGGGAACCAAAACCCTGTGCCCTAACCTCTAGTCAATGGCTAGAGGAGACTTGGATTCCAAAGTGCAACCATTGGCCAAACCTCTGCTGCAGTTGCCATTCACTATTGATCCCAAAACAAACTTGCTCTACTATAAATAGAGCTCATTTGTGCTCAGTTTGAGTACACCAAAGCCATCAAACAAATGCTTTCCTTAAAATCCCTCTCTTTAGGTCAAAATGCCTTCTTTAGCAAGGTAATTCTGAGTTTTTGAGTTAGAGAGCATTTCCATCATATCTCATGATCCTAACACCTCATAAACATCATATGTAGGTGATCCAAACTATCAAAAGTGACCTGTAACACCAAAATCACAAAGTCACATCTCAAAACCTCAAAATAGCCCTTTTGTGCATTTTTCAAGCCATGTCTTGATTCAGTTACTTTCTAAACCAGATAAAACCTCAAACACACTCCAAATAATATCCTTGAACTGTCCCAAATGGTTCCCCCCATCTGGAACACCATTTGAGAGAGTTGTTATTTTGGTCATTTTAACCCCTTTTGCAAGAAAGGGCCGATTTGTGTTTTTGCAGGTTCCAGCTGATTCCAACCATCCTCAAAGCTTCTAAGGGATCATTTGAGAGTCTCCAAAGCATCAAACCATTTCTGGAACAAGAAGTTTGGCAGATTGCATAGAAAACTCCAAAAGCTCAAAAAGAGGTAAGCATCATGACTTGAACTTTCCAAAATATGCATTGCTTTGAAGTCCACTGATCATACACACCTCATACATGTTATATATGTTGTGTTTGAACCAATTTATCATGTAATTCATGCCTGTATCAAAGTGTAGCATAGAAAATGCAATTATAGGCCTTTTTCAAAACCACTATCGGGTTTTGAGGAGGGAGTATGATCTGAAATAAATACCACCACCATTGGATTCTTTGTGAAATTCTAGGCCAGATGCATATAAATTTTGTCCCCAACCATGGAGAAATGAGAAAGTTATGGACCTTCCCGTTTCTTGGCAAAACTTGCCTTATCTTGCCTTGGCCAGGCCTAGGAAACAAGGCAAGCCTTGTATATTTGTGGTTTCACTTCAAGCAATGGATGTATCACCACCCCAGTGGTAAGGCGCGCGCCCTATAGCCCTGAGGTCGTGGGTTCAAACCCCACCCATGCCATTTACTGTTTTCTCACATTTTTGCTATTTTTTCATCTTTTATTAATTAATTGGAAAATTAATAACTCCTTCAATTTTAATTATTTTTTATTGGTTCTTTTTGCAAAAAATCACAAAAATGTTGAAATATTTTATTCCACAAAATAATTTAAGTTTATATTATTTATTTAATATAATTAGTATTTTTGTGAATAAATTCCTTTTTAATGTTTTTTAAACATTTTAAAAGTGAATATTTACTTTGAAAATCAAAACCAAGTGAGTTTTAATTCACCTTGTGATTAATCCCTCATTTCTCAAACCTTAAACAAAAATCACAAATGGTTTATTCAAACTTATTTGGTATTTTATTTGATTTTCTTTAAATATTTACTTTTAAAGAATAACAAATTAGGGTTTTTTTGATTTTCACCCTCATCAAACAATTTCAAACACTTTTGGGCCTCTAATAGAGTGTAAGACCCAATCCTTTGTAAATACAAAACTTTTTGGGCCTCACTTATTGTATAAGTCCCGTTGTATTTTGTAACGCCCCAGTTTTTGTCATTTTTATTTAATCGAGTCGTTTTGATTATTTTATTATTATATTATTTTATTTTTGACTTTTATTTGATAATATATTATTTTTCGTCGTGAATATGTTTTATCGCGTTTTGGGAACGTTTGCGAGATATTTGAGTGTAGGGGTATTTTGGTCATTTCACTTTATTTTTCTTAAGTTAGTAAGAATAGAAATAGAAAGAGAGAAAATTAGAGAGAAAGAAAAAGAGAAGAAGAAAAAGAGAAAGAAGGAAACAGAAGAGAAGAACAAGAGAGAAAACTTGGAAAGGAAGAAAATCGATCAACCGACTTTTCAAACACGATTAAATCAGGTAAGGGTGCGAAACTCGATTATCTTATGCTTGTGTATGATTATGTATGTGTGTGTTGGAATGTTCATTGTGTTTCATAGCTTTTCAATTCTAGGTTGGAATGAGAGAAATGATTGGGGATCGATGTTTTCGCGGTTGAAATGTGATATAAATGTTGTAGAATACTTGTTACCATGATTGAGTTATGTTCTGATTGTTATGTTTTGTTTTGGAAGAGATTTTGGTTGAAAAATATGGTTTTTGTACACAAAACAGCGCTGTAGAATTTCTGGGTTTTCCTTGGTTCGCCTAGCGAACCTGGGGCGAAGCAAAAGCGAATGATTTTTCGCGGGTTCGCCTAGCGAGCTAGTTAGCGAAGGTCAGCGAATGTTCGCAACCGTTGTTCGCCTAGCGAACTTTGTATCTTTTTGGTTATGATTGTTGTTGCCTTGGTTCGCCAAGGGATTCGCGAAGCGAACGGCAAGGCGAGGGTTCGCCAAGGATTTTGCCTAGCGAACTTTATGTCTGTTTTGTTCTGATTGTGGTTTCGCTTGGACATTCGCCTAGCGAAGGGGGTAGCGAATGCTCGCTAGAAGGTTCGCCTAGCGAACATGGCAGTTTGTGCAATTTTGTTTTCTTTATAACTTTTGATCCGTAAGTCGGATTGGGGCGCGGTTGGGTGCGTTAGAAAGATATTGAGTTGTTCTTTCTTATTAAAATGTGTTTTTTAGATTGTTGGCCGATTTAATTATGTCGGGAATTTGGAAATGTATCGTTGTATCGACTTATTCCATTTTAAGGGTGTGTAATTTATGGGTTATCATGCAATAAGCTTGTGATATGTATTGTATGACTGGTGTGATGTTATATGATGTGAATGCATGCGATTAGATGTTGTGATGATGGTTTGTGGCCTAAGGGCAAGAAAATGCAATGTGTTGTATTTGATGATATATGCATGATTATGGATATGTGTATGTGTGCATTTGAACGTCATGAGTCATTGTATGCCAAGCTTTATGATATGCATTCTTGTGATGTCGTGTGCCCTAGTGGGTGTGAGCGACGAAACGATTCCAGAGGGAATCCGCTATAACATCGTGCGCCTTATACAAAGAGGACTGAAAGTGATGATTATAGACGATAGTGCGCCTTATACAAAGAGGACCGCAAGCGATCGGATCGTGCGCCTTATACAAAGAGGACTGAAAGCGATCCATAAACGTCGTGAGCCTTATACCAAGACGACCGAAAGCAACGGGAACATCGTTTACCCGACGGGGAGTTACATTAAGTAACAAGCGATGGTTCCAATAGTTCCTGAGTGAACTAGTGTTGAGATTGATGGATGGATGGTACCACATTGCATTTGCATTGAGTCGTTGTGTCGGTCTCTTTGCATTTGCATAAGTCATGAATGGATTAATTTTGTGTGGAATTGTGAATGGAATTGATAAGTGAGATATATATATATATATATATATATATATAGAAAACGTATCATATGAGAATGCCATTTTTATGTGAGAACATGAGAATGAATCTGAACCATTAAATTTTAAAATAAATGGTAGAGATTTTGTGTCAGTTTTTTTTCTCTCTCTTCCATCATTTATTTTAATAATGGCGGAGAGAGAAAAATAAAAACTACACATAATCTCAACCATTTATTTTAAAATCTAATGATTCATATTCATTCTCATGTTCTTATATAAAAATGACATTCTCATAGGATATGAACCCTATATATATATATATATATATATATATATATATATATATATATATATATATATACTTGTTGTTGATAAATGCATTAAGCTTGATTATATATGCCTTGGTGATGAATATATGAGATATGCATTGTGTTGTTTTGTGTTCGAATTCTGGTGTAAGTTGTGGTGAGAATATTTTGCACGTGTATTTTTGTATTATTATATAATTGTATGCAATTATATTATGATTGTGTTTCTCACCCTTCTGCTGTTTTGAATGCTCTATGAGGCATTGCAGATTAGATGTTGGAGGTCTTTTTGTGAAGCTTAGGTCTTCATTCTTTTGTCGGTCGGCTTTGATATGTAGCACCGGGTAGTCGGGGAGATCGTTGTGATTTTTGTGTATATGTATATATATCTTTTGGATTGTACATGTATTAATCTGTGTACGACAGACAAACTTTTTATGTGATATATGTATCTATGAGATTCAGTTGCAGATTTTCCGCTTTTATTCTGTAGTTGAATTGTGGGTGTTAGGAACAGAGCTCCTCTATTATTTGCTACCTGATTGTTGCATGTCTTTATGAGCAGGTTATTGTATTTTGTCTCAATTGATGTGACACCTCCGTCTATGCCGTGAATTATTATTTTTTATTATACTCTGATTATTTGTTATCGCTTTATTTAGTTGGGGGTATAGATTGGGGGTGTTACATTAAGTGGTATCAGAGCTAGTCCGTGTTAGTTGTGTCAGTCCTTGTCGGTGTTTGTGTTTGGTGAGCTGTTTGTTTAACCATAGTTGCTGTTATTGGAAATGAACAGAATATGGCTGGTAGGAATGACGCTGCTTTAGCTGCTGCTATGCAAGCTATGGCTCGGGCTTTGCAGGGTTCACCTAATACTGCTGGGAATGATGAGTTCAGGAAGAACAAACCGCCTATCTTCAAAGGGAGACATGATCCTGATGGTGCTCAGATTTGGCTTAAGGAGATTGAGAGAATCTTTCGAGTGATGGATTGTGCTGAGGATCAGAAGGTGAGACTGGGTACTTACATGTTGTAGGAAGAGGCTGATGATTGGTGGGTTAGTACGCGTCATGTGTTGGAAGCTGCAGAGGAAGAAGTCACTTGGGCTGTGTTTAGCATTGAGTTTCTGAGGAAGTATTTTCCTGAGGACGTAAGGGGAAAGAAGGAAATTGAGTTCTTGGAGTTGAAACAAGGTAATATGTCTGTTGTTGGTTATACTGCTAAGTTTGTGGAGCTTGTGCAGTTTTATCCACATTATGCTGAAGCAACTGCAGAATTTTCTAAGTGTGTGAAGTTTGAGAGCGGGTTGCGTCCTGAGATTAAGCAGGCAATTGGTTATCAGATGATTCGAAGGTTTTCATATTTGGTGGAATGTTGTAGGATTTATGAGGAAGATAGCAAAGCTCGTTCTACTCACTATAAGAGTGTGAACGAAAGGAGAGGGAAGCAATAGGTTCGTGGTGGTCCTTATGTGACACCAGCCGACAAGGGTAAGCAAAGGGGTAGTTTTGAGAAAATGCCCGGTGGAGGAGGTATGTCTAATTCTCTGAGATGTTATAAGTGTGGTGACTTAGGACATCGTCAGTTTGAATGTAGGAAGAATCTGGGGAAGTGTTCCAATTGTGGAGGTATAAGGCATGTTGCGGCTGATTGCAAGAGGAAGAATGTGGTGAAGTGTTTGTGAACCTGGTCATATTAGTACAAAGTGTCAGAAACCAAAGCAAGCTCCAGGTGGTGGGAAAGTTTTTGCATTGGCAGGGACTCAGACTATAAGTGCAGACCGTCTGATTAGAGGTACTTGTTTTATTAATAGTACACCTTTAGTTGCTATTATTGATACCGGAGCGACTCATTCGTTTATTTCGTCTGAGTGTGCAAAGCATTTGAATCTTGTCTTGTCCTTGATGGGTGGAGAGATGGTTATTGATACTCCAGCAATGGGGTCAGTAACTACTTCGTTGGTTTGTTTAAGTTGTCCGTTGACCACTTATGGTAAAGATTTTGAGATGGATTTGGTGTGTTTGCCGTTGGAGGGTTTAGATGTGGGTTTGGGAATGAATTAGTTACAGTTCAATCGGGTGCATATTGATTGTTATCATAAGCTGGTAAGATTTCCTTCTCTTGAGGAAGACGAGGACTCGAGTTTCTTATCTACCAAAGAGTTGAAGAAACTTTTGGCGGAGGAAGCTCAGTTGTTTGGGTTGTTTGGGTTGTTTGCATCGTTGACGGTGGATAGTCAAGTTTCAATTGATGTGTTTCCGGTTGTGTGTGATTATCCGGAAGTGTTTCCTGAGGATATTTCAGATGTTCCGCCAGAGAGAGAGGTGGAGTTTTCTATAGATCTAGTTCCTGGTACTAGACCTGTGTCTATGGCACCATATCGAATGTCGGCATCTGAGTTGGTTGAGTTAAAGAAGCAGTTGAATGAATTGCTAGAAAAGAGTTTTGTGAGGCCAAGTGTATCGCCTTGGGGTGCTCCAGTTTTATTGGTGGAAAATAAAGATGGAAGTATGCGATTATGTATTGATTATCGCCAGCTGAATAAGGTGACGATTAAGAATAAGTATCCTCTTCCGAGAATTGATGATCTGATGGACCAGTTGGTTGTTGCGTGTGTGTTTAGTAAGATTGATTTGAGGTTAGGGTATCATCAGATTAGGGTGAAAGAAGAAGATATTCAGAAGACGGCTTTTAGGACATGATACGGTCATTATGAATATTTTGTGATGTCGTTCGGGGTTTCAATGCGCCGGGTGTGTTTATGGAGTATATGAATCGTATTTTCCATGAGCATTTGGATCGATTTGTTGTTGTGTTTATTAATGATATCTTGATTTATTCTAAGTCCCGGGAGGAACATGCGGAACATTTGCGTGTTGTGTTGCAAATTTTGAAGGAAAGGAAACTTTTTGCCAAATTGTCCAAGTGTGAGTTCTGGTTGTCAGAAGTGAGTTTTCTTGGGTATGTGATTTCAGGTAATGGTATTGCTGTGGTTCCATCTAAAGTAGATGCAGTTCTACAATGGGAGGCTCCTAGATCTGTTACTGAAATTCGAAGCTTTTTGGGTTTAGCTGGATATTATCGAAGATTCATTGAAGGTTTTTCTAAGTTAGCGCTTCCTTTGACCCAGTTGACTTGTAAGGGTAAAGCGTTTATTTGGGATATTCAGTGTGAGAAAAGTTTTAATAAGCTGAAGAGAAGATTGACTACAGCTCCGATTTTGATCTTACCGAATCCTACCGAACCGTTTGTGGTGTATTGTGATGCGTCTTTGATTGGGTTAGGTGGAGTGTTGATGCAGGAAGGTAAGGTTGTGGCTTATGCTTCAAGGCAATTGAGGATTCATGAGAAAAATTACCTTACTCATGATTTGGAATTAGCGGTTGTGGTGTTTGTGTTGAAAATTTGGAGGCATTATCTCTACGGTGCAAGATTCGAAGTCTTTAGTGATCATAAAAGTTTGAAATACTTGTTTGATCAGAAAGAGTTGAATATGAGGCAACGGAGATGGTTGGAATTTTTGAAGGACTACGATTTTAGCTTGAATTACCATCCTGGTAAAGCTAATGTGGTAGCCGATGCGTTAAGCCAGAAATCGTTGCATATGTCCGCTTTGATGGTTAAGGAGTGGGAACTTTTGGAATCGTTTAGAGATTTGAGTTTGGTGTGTGAATTGACGTCTGACAGTGTGAGGCTTGGAATGTTAAAGGTTACTAATGATTTTCTGTTGACTGTTAGCGATAAACAGAAGTTGGATGTGAAATTTGTGGATTTGATGACGGTTGGAAATCAAAGTGTGGATGGTGACTTTAAAGTGGATGATAAAGGTGTTTTGAGATTCCGTGGTAGAATTTGTATTCCTGATGATTCGGAGTTGAAAAGGATGATTTTGGAAGAAGGACACCGGAGTAAATTGAGTATACATCCGGGATCTAATAAAATGTACCAAGATTTGAAAAAGATTTTCTCGTGGTCTGGATTGAAGAGAGATGTGGCTCAGTTTGTCTATGCGTGTTTGACGTGCCAGAAGTCGAAGGTAGAACATCTGAAGCCTAGTGGATTGTTGCAACCGTTGGATATTCCTGAGTGGAAATGGGATAACATTTCTATGGATTTTGTGACAGGGTTGCCGAATACACAGAAGGGACATAATGCCATTTGGGTGGTTGTGGATAGGCTGACTAAATCGGCGCATTTCATTTCGATTGACATCAGTTTTTCTTTGGAGGGTTGGCTGAGATTTACATCAGTGTGATTGTGAAATTGCATGGGGTTCCATTGAGTATTGTTTCAGATCGATATCTGAGGTTTACTTCGATATTTTGGGAAAGTTTGCAAAAGGCCTTAAGTTCCAAGTTGAGATTGAGTTATGCTTATCATCCGCAGACGGATGGTCAGACCGAGAGAACGATTCAGTCATTGGAGGATTTGCTGAGAGCTTGTGTTCTTGAGCAATGTGGTGCTTGGGATAGTTATCTTCCGTTGGTTGAATTCACGTATAACAACAGTTTCCATTCGAGTATTGGAATGGCACCTTTTGAAGTGTTGTATAGGAGAAGATGTCGAACACCTTTGTGTTGGCACGAATCTGGTGAGAGTTCGGTGGTTGGACCGGAGTTAGTGCAACAGACTACGGAAAAGGTGAATCTTATTCGCGAGAAAATGAAGGCTTCTTAGAGTAGGCAGAAAAGTTATCATGATCGAAGAAGGAATGATCTTGAGTTTCAAGAAGGTGATCATGTATTTCTGAGAGTTACACCGGTGACGGGTGTTGGTCGTGCATTGAAGTCGAAGAAGCTTACTTCTCGGTTTATTGGTCCTTACCAGATATCCACGAGAGTGGGTGCTGTGGCTTATCGGCTGGCGTTGCCGCCGAGTCTTTCGAATTTGCATGATGTGTTCCATGTTTGACAGCTTCGGAAGTATGTTCCGGATCCGTCGCATGTGATTCCGATGGATGAGGTAGAGGTAAGGGAGAACCTTACTGTTGAGGCATTACCAGGGAGGATTTTGGATTGCGAGTTGAAGCGGTTAAGGGGTAAGGATATTGCACTTGTGAAGGTAGCGTGGGGAGGCGCTGCTGAGAGCAATTTGACTTGGGAGTTGGAGAGTCGGATGCGGGAGTCGTATCCGGAGTTGTTCGTCTCAGGTAATATTTTCGAGGACGAAAATTTCTAAGTGGGGGAGAGTTGTAACGCCCCAGTTTTTGTCATTTTTATTTAATCGAGTCGTTTTGATTATTTTATTATTATATTATTTTATTTTTTACTTTTATTTGATAATATATTATTTTTCGTCATGAATATGATTTATCGCGTTTCGGGAACGTTTGCGAGATATTTGAATGTAGGGGTATTTTGGTCATTTCACTTTATTTTTCTTAAGTTAGTAAGAATAGAAATAGAAAGAGAGAAAATTAGAGAGAAAGAAAAAGAGAAGAAGAAAAAGAGAAAGAAGGAAAAAGAAGAGAAGAAAAAGAGAGAAAACTTGGAAAGGAAGAAAATCGATCAACCGACTTTTCAAACACGATTAAATCGGGTAAGGGTGCGAAACTCGATTATCTTATGCTTGTGTATGATTATGTATGTGTGTGTTGGAATGTTCATTGTGTTTCATAGTTTTTCAATTCTAGGTTGGAATGAGAGAAATGATTGGGGATCGATGTTTTCGCGGTTGAAATGTGATATAAATGTTGTAGAATACTTGTTACCATGATTGGGTTATGTTCTGATTGTTATGTTTTGGTTTGGAAGAGATTTTGGTTGAAAAATATGGTTTTTGTACACTAAACAGCGCTGTAGAATTTCTGGTTTTTCCTTGGTTCGCCTAGCGAACTTGGGGCGAAGCAAAAGCGAATGATTTTTCGCGGGTTCGCCTAGCGAGCCAGTTAGCGAAGGTCAATGAATGTTCGCTACCGTTGTTCGCCTAGCGAACTTTGTATCTTTTTGGTTATGATTGTTGCTGCCTTGGTTCGCCAAGGGATTCGCGAAGCGAACGGCAAGGCGAGGGTTCGCCAAGGAGTTCGCCTAGCGAACTTTGTGTCTATTTTGTTCTGATTGTGGTTTTGCTTGGACATTCGCCTAGCGAAGAGGGTAGCGAATGCTCTCTAGAAGGTTCTCCTAGCGAACATGGCAGTTTGTGCAATTTTGTTTTCTTCATAACTTTTGATCCGTAAGTCGGATTAGGGCGCGGTTGGGTGCGCTAGAAAGCTATTGAGTTGTTCTTTCTTATTAAAATGTTTTTTTTGAGATTGTTGGCCAATTTAATTATGTCAAGAATTTGGAAATGTATCATTGTATTGACTTATACCGTTTTAAGGGTGTGTAATTGATGAGTTATCATGCAATAGGCTTGTGATATGTATTGTATGACTGGTGTGATGTTATATGATGTGAATGCATGCGATTAGATGTTGTGATGATGGTTTTTTGCCTAAGGGCAAGAAAATGCAATGTGTTGTATTTGATGATATATGCATGATTATGGATATGTGTATGTGTGCATTTGAATGTCATGAGTCATTGTATGCCAAGCATCATGATATGCATTCTTGTGATGTCGTGTGCCCTAGTGGGTGTGAGCGACGAAACGATTCCAGAGGGAATCCGCTATAATATCGTGCGCCTTATACAAAGAGGACTGTAAGCGATGATTATAGACGATTGTGCGCCTTATACAAAGAGGACCGAAAGCGATCGGACCGTGCGCCTTATACAAAGAGGACTGAAAGCGATCCATAAATGTCGTGAGCCTTATACCAAGAGGACCGAAAGCGACGGGGAACATCGTTTGCCCGACGGGGAGTTACATTTAGTAACAAGCGATGGTTCCAATAGTTCTTGAGTGAACTAGTGTTGAGATTGATGAATTGATGGTACTGCATTGCATTTGCATTGAGTTGTTGTGTCGGTCTCTTTGCATTTGCATAAGTCATAAATGGATTGATTTTGTGTGGAATTGTGAATGGAATTGATAAGATATATATATATATATATATATATACTTGTTGATAAATGCATTAAGCTTGATTATACATGACTTGGTGATGAATATATGAGATATGCATTGTGTTGTTTTGTGTTCAAATTCTAGTGTAAGTTATGGTGAGAATATTTTGCATGTGTATTTTTGTATTATTATATAATTGTATGCAATTATATTATGATTGTGTTTCTCACCCTTCTACTGTTTTGAATGCTCTATGAGGCATTGCAGATTAGATGTTGGAGGTCTTTTTGTGAAGCTTAAGTCTTCATTCTTTTGTTGGTCGGCTCTGATATGTAGCACCGGGTAGTCGGGGAGATCGTTGTGATTTTTGTGTATATGTATATATATCTTTTGGATTGTACATGTATGAATCTGTGTACGACGGACAAACTTTTTATGTGATATATGTATCTATGAGATTCAGTTGCAGATTTTCCGCTTTTATTCTGTAGCTGAATTGTGGGTGTTAGGAACGGAGTTTCTCTGTTATTTGCTACCTGATTATTGCATATCTTTATGAGCAGGTTATTGTATTTTGTCTCAATTGATGTGACGCCTCCGTCTATGCCGTGAATTTTTTTTATTATACTCTGATTATTTGTTATTGTTTTATTTAGTTGGGGGTATAGATTGGGGGTGTTACATATTTCAAAAAGTTCGACGCGGTCATCGTTCGTTGAAAAACAAACCTTGGGCCTCTCCTTGAGCTATAAGACTCATTCAAAACTCCTTGGGCCTCTATTAGAGTGTAAGACCCAACCCCCTTTGAAAACCAAACCATTTTGGGCCTCAATACATTGTATAAAACCCACGGCGTTTTCAAAAATCTCGACGCGATCGCCATTTTAAAAAAAATGACCCTGGGCCTCTCCTTGAGCTGTAAGCCCCACCACTTGTACAAAAATAAATCTTTTGGGCCTCTTGTCGCTCCCGTGGATTTGCATCCATGGTACAAACGCGAAAGTGGCGCGGAAACAGAGTCGCCAGCAATGTGTATTTATCCCAAGAGAGGGAAAGGAAACACTGCGTAAACCTGAGGAGAAGGAAAGAGCATGGTCTTGCGACCAAGAGATTTGGGTTCAGGAGTCGGTTACACGCAGGGAAGGTATTAGCACCCCACGCGTCCATCGTTCCCGATGGGATCCACGCTTGCTGTCTCGATCAAAGGGTGATAGAAAAGATACTGGAAATGGAATGGAAAGAGAATGAGAAACAAATGTAGGGAAAATAAAAGAAGTGCTCGAATGGGCCCTACCCCACTGCCTACGTATCTCATCGGGAACATGAGAATCAGAGCGACGTAGTTTCCCTCAGCTAAGGGAAAGTTGTTTGTGTTTTTTAGTGGAGACGTCAACGTTCGCGTCCTAGCAGTTAGGTGTTGCAGCTCGCTGTATGGAGACTTAGGCGTTACCTGTTTGCGGTAGAACGGAAATGACGCATCCTTAAGAAATGAGTGAATGAGATGAGGAGAGAAATCCCGAAGGAAAGACGTTATTGTTTGTTTAAAGTTTTTTAGAAGGGAGTGTTTTTGAAGTTATTTGTAACTTGCATTGTACCCAAGTCTACAACATAGGAACGAATACGTCGCGTATCGTCCCCAACAGGACGTACACTAAGTACTCTAGAAGAATGAAGGGAGACCCCCCCCCCCCCCCCATTATTCACTTCCCACAAATAAAGCTCATGCGCAATACACGTGTAACCTTTATTAAGTGTTTTAAAAAAGATTATGAGATGAGAAGAAGAGAGACTCAAAAGTTGGAGAAAGGTAAAATCTAATGAGGGAGACTAAGAATCAAACCCTAAAGTTATCATGCATGGATGTTCCTATGGTTAATGTGGTTTAAGAAACCTAATCCTAAGAGAAAGGATAAGAAGAGTGAATTAAACAACTCACTTCTAAAGTAGAAGATGAGTTATAACTCAAAAGGGAGAAGAAAGAAGTTATTCAAGGAAAGCATATAAATGCTTATCATGATCACAAGTTGAATGATTAAAAGAGATAAGAGAAAATGAAAGAAAGAAGTGTATGTGGAAGCATATCCACACACTTACTTACCATTAGCACCTACATGAAAAGGTTAGTTCAAAACTATTTACAAGTAGTGAAATAAGGAAAGAATAACAAGTAATGATCAAACAAATTAAGAATCAATGAATAAGGATCCTAAGAGATGAAAATCAATCAAAGTCAGAACCTATATCCAAAGGATGCTCTCTAAGGTTAAGAGATCAAACACACCCAAACTTTGCACACATAATGCATTGAACATCCAAGAGGTGCACCATAAAAGGAATAGATGGAAGATGAAGGAATATGCAATGTGATCATGCAATAATGCTTAATGGAATGCTAAGGTCAGAACCATATACCATTTATAAATGTCTTCTAATGCATATGAGTCATCATACAAATCATGGATGCAATGATGCAAGTAGAAGAAATAAGATGAAGTGGAAGTAAGGAGAAGAAACAAGTTTCAATTATATACACAAAGTGACATGTTAATGATGTATATCATGTGGAATGATTAATGAATGCATGTGGGTAGTGGCATATAATTAATGAGATGCAAATGGAATGTATGAAATGGCATATAAAAATGCACACATGGAACATGTAGAGCTTAAGAAGATACAAGAGAAGGAACCATGTCAAACTTTCAAGTTACCATGCATAAACTCAAATTAAATGCAAACACAAGTCAAAGTGACCTATAATGAAACAAGGATGACCTATAATATCATACAAATGACCTATAAAAGATGCACAAACAATCACAAAATGGTGGCATAAATGCCTCATCAAAACATGTTAACATGAAGTAGAAGAAAGTGCACAAAAGTAATTCCAATCATGAGACATCAAACAAATATCAAAGCACATGAGAAAATTATGGAAAGAGGTCATATACATCACTGATCAGAAGCAAAACATGCCATAAAACCTCATAGCAAAACTCAAAAGAAAAATGCCTCAAAAGGTCTCATGCAAGCACATTGAAACACACCACAAAAATACTTAAAGAAACACATCCAAACACATGATAAAATGACTTTAAAAATCAAATGAAAATTAGTTTAGATGCTTCAAGATGTCCTCTAATCATTGCAAAAAGAATGAATGAAAAACAGTGTGTGAAATGAGAGAAATAAAATGTGCAAGCTCAAGTGTTCATGAAGAAGTTCACTCAAAAAGAAAATGGAAGAAATTATGGAATTATGATCTAAAATTCATAAAGTCAGAATTAAAAATTATAGAAAATTATCTAAATGTGTTAAGAACACACATGAGTGGTGGAGGTTTGGGTCTTGAGAGTGTGCTCCTCTCAAGGCCTAAGGTTCGAATCCTACTAGGTGCAATCAACTCTTGTGTGGGCAAGTCCATAAGGAGCTTTGCTCTGGCTTGAAACGGGGCCCCCGCTAGTGGACGGTGGGTATTGGTCTCTCTTGGATTAGTCGGTCGCAAGACCGGATACCAAGATTTCCAAAAAAAAAAAAAAAGAACACACATGAATTAATCTGGAATTTTTAGAGTTTATTTGGTATTTTTAAAATAAGAAAATGAAACAATATGGAAAAAGAAAATTAAAATGCAAACAAAAGAGTGCAGGGGGTGCAGCGTGAGTAATTTTCAGTTCAAAAGTGGCATTGGGCTTAACATATGGGGTGCAAATAACAATTAGAGACCTAGTCCAATACAAACGTGTGTGTGTGTGTTATGGTGCATTTCAGTCAACATGTGGATGCAATCATAACCATAGGATCAGATCATGATGATCAAGCATCAAAAGTAAACAAAATCAATGGATCACAACGCACACACACCACAATCATCATGCACGCACACACATGTGATCATTCAGAGAGAGAAAAGAGGCACGTGAGTGAGATGGTGCTCATTAATGTGTTGGCATATTATGGTGTGTTGGATTAATTTCATGATGATCAATCACATAAAGCATACAAGATGAGTGGATCAGATGTGAGGCACACAATAGCAAGCATGATGCACATGTACACAAGCATTCAGATCACAAAATCCATACACGTGAGAGGCACATGGTCATTAATGCGTTGGCAAGGTTATAACCACACGATGCAAACAATCCAACGGCTATGATATAAAATCAGAAACCCTAGCTGATAAATGTCACCGGCCAGAGAAGGACCTCCGGTCATCTTCTTCGGCGAAACGCCACCACCTGCAACTTTCAAATCTTCCAGAAATTAACAAACCATGTACCATTCGAAAGAGGAAGTCACGCACATCATGAATCCAAGCTTAGAATTACCAAACAATGCACACACAACAAGAACAGAACACGTACATTTTGCCCTAAGTTTTACAACTATGCTCCTAATGAGCCTATCACTAGCCGGATACGTTACATTGCTTCTAGCAAGCTTCAATCAACAAAAACAAGTTAAAATTAAGTGGATTAGAAGCAATAAAAGTTGAGGAAATTGAACCTAAAGCTTGGAGAACTCTTGGATCAACAGAAGACCAGAGATGTAGGCTTGTGCTTAAGCTTCAATAGAGCAAAATAAATGCTATGCAACCTTTGGAATCTTGAAAACAGATGGAGATTCGAAAATGTGATGAAGCTGCACTTGAAGAAATGGTGTTGATGCTATTTATTCTTGATCCAGGAATACCAAACAATGAGCAATGAATGAAGATGAAGATGATTTCGTGAAAAGAGAGAGAGAGAGCTCAAAGAGAATTTTAGATGAGAGTTTGTGAAGTGTGGTGAAAAATGAAAGTGTCCCCTTGAAAATCTGTTTGAGTTTGTTTATATAGGTGAGGTTATAATGTTAACTCATGTGGTTAATAGTTGGACATTGAGTTAGTGAGTGAGTTAAGTGAGTTCACTCTAACTAACTGAGTTAAGTTAGTTAGTGGCGAGTTGAGCTTGGTTTGGCTATGGTGTGGAGAGCTTATGGCAGCTATGGTGAGGGTGAATGATCAGTGGTGATGAGGTTATGTGTTGCTGCAGAAACTTAGTGAGCAAGTTTCTACTTATTTCCCTTTTCATGTATGGTATAGCATGATGCATAGTGTGTAAGAAACATGCATGGCCAAATGAAGTAAAGAGCAACTGGTAGGAAATGTTTGATGTATGCGTGTGCATTGAGTAATCAACCAAAAACAATGTGCAACAATTCCAACTTTAGGCAGCCTCACATCAATGAAAGCATGGAGGTTTGGGTGAACATTTCTTCATGTACAAGACATGGAATGATGTGATTTTAATGGCTATGGAAAGAGGAGACATGGTAGAACACTTTTGTTGTTGGAATCCAAGGGAATAGAGACTTGTAAGGTGATCAAAAATAGCTCCAAACATCAAGGCACAAAACTGGTTTTATGGGCGCGTGACTTAGTAAGCTGGCATGGCATCATGACTTGAGAACTTCAGCATGAAACCATTAACTTTGGACCTCTATAACTCATTCCTAACTTATTCAAATGGAAAAATGTCCAACATTAAAGTTGAAGAGGACATTGAGATGAACAACTTTGATGTTCAACATTTTTTCATTTGAAGCTTCCTTGATGGAGAAAATTGGCTTGACATTTGGCACACCAAGTGCTTGATGAAATTATGCCGCATATGGCTCGCCCATGACCAGTCTGACTTGCCAATTTGCCCTACTTTTCCTCAACTTTGGTAGATCATAAATCTCTCAATTTTGATCCAATGGAAGAGTTCTTTATATGGATTTGAAGCTTATAGTGTGAACTTTAATTGGATTAACTTGGGCCTGAAGTTTGAAGCTTTTATCTTGAAGAAAGGAAGCCTCAAAGTGTAGTGCAAAATGGTCCAAACTTGCCATTTTTGGAAACCCTAAATTTCTAAAAATGGAAACTTTGTACATTTCTTGATTTTTCATGATTCCTCCATCATTTCTTGATCAAATCTTGTCCAATGAACATATGTAACTTGAATTTCATGATTTTGACCTTAAAAAATCAGGAGTTGACTTTTTTCTCTGCACAGTTGACTTTTCCCCAAATTTCCCGATTCTCAACCAATTGACCAATTAAACCTCTTCTAAAATGAATCAATAGGCAATCTTCCATCTCTAGATCCTTGAGGACATGTAGAATACCATGAGATCAAGTCTTGCCCAAGAAATAAGAAATAAACTGATTTCATGGCAAACCCTAGTTTTAAGCCCTCGGTCTAGGAGAAAAACAGCACATCCTCCAAATCCAAATTCCTCTGAATATGATGTATATCATGTCTAACAAAGATGAGATATAACATTTGGAGGTGATAAAAACTCAGATCTTGCCCATTGGGGCATTCTACTCCAGAAATCCAAAACCCTAGTTTTGTACTGATTAGGGTGATGTGATTCCCTGCACTCTCTTGTCAAGCTTGATCATATGATGAAGTGATGACCCATTAAGACCTCTTGAGGCTCAAGTCTCCTTGGATTTGACTTAGACACCCTGATCCCATGCCAAAGAACTAATGAAATGCAAATGATGATTATGCAAAAAATGAAATGCAACATAAGCCAGTAAAAGCTAAAAGCAAGAGGGCAAATTTTGAGGTGCTACACCTCTCTCAGAGTGTAAGACCCAATCCTTTTTTAACCAAAACTTTTTGGGCCTCAGACATTGTATAAGTCCCCCTGCGTTAAAAGAAAACCTCGACGCGATCGCCAATAAAAAAACCAATCATCTGGGCCTACCCTCGTGCTGTAAGCCATATTCTTTTTCTTTAAATACTTGGGCCTCTTGAGAGAGTGTAAGACCCATCCCCTTGTACAGAAAACCTTTCTTGGGCCTCAGTTACTTGTATAAGTCCCTCTGTACAAAACGACAGTGCGATCACTGATAAACCTTGGGCCTCTCCTTGAGCTATAAGCCCCAACATCTTTTCAAAATACTTTCTCCTTTAATTTTGAATATACTGTTGTTTTCAATATTTCTTTGTTGAACAACTAACCAAATAGCATGGAAGCTCTACAACCGAGTAAGTGTTTATATGCTTTCTTTATCCGCTTTCATATACATATAACTGTATTGTAGGGTTGTTTCACTGTAAGTCTTCTTTCATAAACTCATATCAACTGTGTAATACTAGTATTGATATTTAGAGTTTCCCCGGAAACTACGTCTAGCACTAAGCCCTGTTGATCACTCTTAAATAGACAAAACTAGATCCTCCATAGTATTACCAGATACAGTCTTCCCTCCTCTTGGGGTTAAACAATATGGAGACGTGAAAGGCAGCATTCTTGGTGAACCCTTTCTCAGACTGTCACCCTTAGACATTGTCAAAGAAACTCTAACTCCCTAGAGATGATCTTTTCTCCGTGAATGGCATCTCTCGAGTTTCTTCCAAATGCTCGGACTTTCCTGGCTTGATCTATTCTCTGTGAATAGCCTGTCTTGAGTTTCTCAGGGTTTGGGGACCCACAGGCTTCCTAAAAGCATCCCCGCCTCCTCTTGGGCGTTGTACAAGGACCCTACGGCTTCTTAAAAGTATTCACAGCCTCCTCTTAGGCTTCGTATAAGGATTCTTCCTTTGGGAAGAGAACCTCCTCTTGGGCTTCGTACAAATTGTCCCTCGGCTTCTTAAAAGTTTCCAGCCTCCTCTTGGGCTTCGTACAAATTGTCCCGACGACCTCCTAGAGGTATAGGAACAGAAATTAGTCATCTTTATAGAACAGTCTTTCAAAGAGTCTAGATATTTCTACTGTGAACGTACTACTACTATTTCTTTAAGCATAGTACAAAAGATAAAACTCTAGACTTGGACAGTCTAATCTCCTTGAGTCTCGAAGGCATTCTCCCGTAGGGAAAAACACCAGTAGACTCGGACAGTCTCCAATACCCTCTGGATTCCCCATTTCCTTAAAGAACGGGAAATAACCCTGATCCTCTAATCAATCCCAAAGCATAGCCTTACCTTTAATCAGTCTCTTATTAAGAACTGATTTTCTCTTTTAACCCACCTACTGGACCTGTCACTCAACTGAAACAACAATCCTTTTAGCCTCCGTCTTGGGTTTCGTACCAGACACATATAAAAGACTCTCTTGTTGAGTCAAACCTTTGCAGCCTCCATCTCGGGCTTCGTACGAGATACAAAATCACTCTCTTGTTGAGTCAAACCTTTGCAGCCTCCATCTCGGGCTTCGTACGAGATACAAAATCACTCTCTTGTTGAGTCAAACAACGTTTTTAGCCTCTATCTCGGGCTTCGTACGAGATACAAAAAAACTCTCTTGTTGAGTATAAAAGACTCTCTTGTTGAGTCAATCCCCTTTTAGCCTCCGTCTTGGGCTTCGTACAAGACACATACAAAAAAAACACCCTCTTGTTAGGCCAATAGCCTCCTCTTAGGCTTTGTATAAGGAAACCCCGGTTGAGTCAATTAACCTTTTAGCATCAAAGTTGTGCCTCATTCACAGTATACAAACATCAACAACTCCTTCTCCTTTCATCTAATTGTTGTAAGCGGCAAGCCTCTGGATTATTTACATCCACGCCACTGTCCCTCTTTTAGCATGAGAAATTCCTAAGGAAAGATAGCATTGCTCTACACTGAGTTAAAGTCTTCTCCTTCAGGTTAAAACCCCCTATAAAGGAAATTATGACATTGCTAGGATTCACATATCCCGGTTAAAGTAATCCTCCTTTAAGTCAGTCACCCAACAGTTGTGACAAACAGACCCCCTTTAGAGATGACAAATTCTCTCTGAAATTGAGACCTTTTTAGCTTCACATCTTGGGCTTTGAACAAGATATAAACCACCTTTAGCTTCATGTCTTAGGCTTTGAACAAGACACCAAAACACCACTTCCTCCCATAGAATAGGAGGAACTACGATCGCTCTGATTTCCCTGTTTCGGTAAACGGGAATACGTAGGCATAAGATTGAAAGAAAAATCTTAGCGAGCACACCACATCAAAAACCTCAGGTCACAAATCCTCACATATCCACCAAAATATCCGAGTCTGTATTCCCCACCAAAAGTATAAATTCAACCAAAATAACCTAAGAGAGCCCCCCCCCCCCACATTGATCGTATCTGTAAACCAACAGTTTTGACTGTTTGACATCAGTTTGCAAAGCAGTGTTAATTGGAGACATCTATTTCCCTTCCTTAGTCAGCTCAATAGGATAAAAAATGAATCGACATGTAGTACCCCAGAGCGACAGTGCTTAAGAACCACGTCCAAAATCGCTCGCTACAGTGGCATTCATTCAATATTACCTAGCATCTATATCATCACATATTCATTTCTTAGTCAACATTTTATATTTCTTTCTCAACCTTAATTTTCTTCTATTAGAATACCTCTCTTTCTTTGTTTCACAAATATATATTTTTTAATCAATTCCCCTCATTATTTCCCAAACTCATATAGTGACAATCAGAAAAATAAAACCAACATGAAGAAAATAAAATAAAGCATGACAAGAACAACTTGCAGCAAAATGAATCAAATACCAAAAAAAAAAAGTAGAAAACAAGAACATGTTCAAGCATAAAAACACTCTGAATACATCATCTTTCTATATACAATGAATACCAAAATGAAGTAGAACAAAATCCAAAATCTGCTACAGCATAACTACAACCAACACATCAACAATGTATATACAATGACTACCAAAAACAAAACCAGTGCACTGAATCATAAACTCAAAAAACCTTGGTGCAACACCTCCATAACAAACACATTAGTTCCCTCTAATCATACAGATCTACTAAAAATCTCTCTCAATCAAGAAGAATCATGGCATCAACAATGGAGAAACAAACCATTCAACCACAAGATTTATAACCTGCATAAAAATGACAAAACAATGATACCCATTAAACTAAAATGGATTAAAACATTAAGTATAACATTAAAGTTTTCATTTTTATCTTTATAAATATGTGAGCAAGTAATGAAATTTGAAGATATGAAGAAACACCCATTAAGCAAAATTGCAAGATAACCTGAAATAGGTTTGGGATGAAATTTAGAAAATTAAAAAAGAGAAGAACATCAATTAGTTTTTTATTTGGGTTTTAGTGAATTTTTTTTGGAGATTTTTTTAGAATGTTGGATTTCTGGGCTTAGCTTATATTCTTCATTTTCTTCAAGTTTTATTTAAGTTTTTCAATGTTAAAATAATTTATTGCTTTTCTTTTATTTTATAAATAAATGTTATTAATTATGTGGCATATAAATGAATTCCACCTGGCAAAATAAAATTACACAGTCATTTTAAATTTTATATCAATGGCACGTAGACAAATTAATTGACTTTGACTAACAGAGTACATGGAAAAGATTAACGTGAAACGTTTTGAAAAGTTAAAT
This sequence comes from Lathyrus tuberosus, assembly GCA_022829125.1. Classification (NCBI taxonomy): domain Eukaryota; kingdom Viridiplantae; phylum Streptophyta; class Magnoliopsida; order Fabales; family Fabaceae; genus Lathyrus; species Lathyrus tuberosus. The sequence goes on from JALAZF010000002.1 coordinate 41,151,051, forward strand.
GACCAAAATGGTCATTTTCTTTAGTTAAGGGATCGAAATGGACTTTGGATATAAGATACGGGACTAAAACATGTATTTTTACTAGAAAGTTCATTTTCATTAAGCATTGATCTAGCCATATCCATAATTGTGCGATTCTTTCTCTCTAACACACCATTTTGTTGAAGAGAATATGTGACTATAAGTTTTCGCTATATTACTTCATCCTCGCAAAACCTCTCAAACTTGCGGGAGATATACTCTTTGCCACAATCACTTCTTAGTACTTTTATTCGTTTTCCACTTTGATTTTCAACAAGGGCCTTGAACTTTTTTAGTACTCCAAAGACTTATGATTTTTCTTTTAGGAAATAGACTCATATCATTCTAGAGAAGTCATCAATAAAGAGTATGAAGTATATTTTATTTTCGTGTGATGGCGTCTTCATCGATCCACATATGTCAGTATGTATAAGCTCCAAACAGGTCTTTTACTCTCCATGCTCTGCCTTTTGAGAACTAAAATCAGTTTTGCTTACCAAGGAGACACCATTCACACACTTCATTATTATCGTTTATGCTTGGAAGATCTCTAATCATGTTCTTCTCATGTAACAGCTTCAAGGCATGCATGTTGAAGTGACCAAATCTTCTAATTTAGCGGGGAGATTCTATTGCTCTTCTTCATCTTCAATTGGGCTATATCGGCCCTTCTATTTTTGTTGTCCAAGAATTTGCATACACCTCCTTCAAAGTGAATTGTGTGAAAATTTCAGTCACATTTCATCAACTGTTACTTGAATCACAAAATAGAACAATTGAATCAAGGTGATAAATTAATTGATTTGAATCATGTACATTGTATGACTCGAATCATGCAAGTTGTGAAAATTGGAATTTAGCTTTGGGTGATTTCATTCGAATCACAAAATGAACTTCACTTGAATTACAATTTTCTTTGAAAGCATGATTTTTAGTTTTGAGTGTTTTGTCAATTTGTATGTATGTTTTATTTGATTATTCGCGTGTTTGTAATTTGTTTGATATTCAATTATTCGCATGTTTGTAATTCATTCGCATCTGAAATATATTATGTTCGCTTCGACTATTTTAGATGTGTACCATAAGTACCCTCATTATTCAATAAATTAGAATGTTGGTCCATGATCTTTTTTATCCTAGCAAGTTGATTTTTGACATTTCATCAACTGTTACTTGAATCACAAAATAGAACAATTGAATCAAGGTGATAAATTAATTGATTTGAATCATGTACATTGTATGACTCGAATCATGCAAGTTGTGAAAATTGGAATTTAGCTTTGGGTGATTTCATTCGAATCACAAAATGAACTTCACTTGAATTGCAATTTTCTTTGAAAGCATGATTTTGGGTCTGCCAAGATTGGTTCGAATCATACATTACAAGTGACTCGAAACACAACACAATATAACTTGAATCATGGCTTGCACTTGATTCCAATCAAAGGCCCATGATCTTTTTGATCCATGATCTTTTTTTTAATACCATTGAAGAGTGGAGTAGGCAAAGCGAGGCCAAATACTGCACCACTATATATCTCTGTGTACCTGTATTTCTTCCCTTATCTCTTTTAATTTTCACCATTCATTACTACATTCATTGCATCTTTTATACGTTATTTAGGTTAGACTTTACTTATAGTGATTTAATGTATAAGCTTAGGTTTGTGATGCATCAAACATATTGGATCATAATAAATCCAATTATGCTTTGAATGAAGCTTTATGTAAGCACTTTTAAGTCACTTTATTTAAAGTGGCTTTGGTTATCTTGTAATTGATTTGCACTAGAAAGAATCATGTCTTTAGTGATATCGTGTAATACTGTTATTGGATTAATTCATTCTGTTCATACTCTCACCCAACAATTGGTATTAGAGCATGGCTTTTGATGAAATTCTTGCAACTCCAAAAGTTGATGATATGGTTCATTTCGATCCTAGAAGAGTATTTCTATTCGTTTGGAAGTTTATGTGAGTGCAATCTACAAATTCAACAGGGTTTTGAATGATGTCAAACAAGGTAGTATGTCGTAGTGTTTTTGTATATTGGACGGTGTCAACCTTAATTTAGATGTGCATTTGTCATTTTAGCCTAAGGATGCATAAAAATAGTCTTTGAACAAGTTTGATAGGTCTTAGGCATGTCATACATATCAAAAACCAAGTTTAGTGTGTGCCAACATAACAACACAGGCCGACCTATACGAGTTCAGGTCGACCTATGGAAGCCTTAGCTTCAGTACAGATCAGCACATCCAAGTTATAGGTCGGCTCCCACGCTCCAAGAACGAAGCCTGTAGGCTCTGCCCACAGGTCTCCTCTCAGGTCTCCTTACAGGCCGGCCTGAACACCTTCATAGGCCGACCTGTGGCCTTCACAGGCCTACCTATACAACTTCAAACTTGAAAAATTCTTTTTGCAACTTATTTTTTCTTACATTCTCTTTGTCCATTTTCACACACACACACACACACACACACACACACACACATACACACACACACACACACACACACACACACACACACACACACACACACACACACATATATACTCATGCATGCACCTTCTTCTAGTTCAAAGGGTTTTCTAGAGAGTAAAAACCTAAACGAAACCAGATTACAAATTTTCCCATCATCTTCATCCATTCTTCTATGCATACTGTCATACCCCAAATTTTAACCACCAAGATTTCCCATCATTGTGCAAATCATTGCCACAAATGGATGTGCCATCATGCCTCATCAATTTCTTCAAGGATTGTTGAGCTTTCACTACAACCAAGAATTAGGGTTTTGGGCCCTCTCAGAGCACTTAGACAAAGGATCAATCAAGAAATGACATGATCTTTAACTTGTCTAACCTCTCAAACACCCATAAAGGATCAATAGGACTCCCATATCAAGAATCAAGCAAAAATTTCAACATTCCAAGTGGATCAAGCCTCAAGATCGCCAGTGTCACCAAATTAGGGTTTTGGTCGACCAAGGCCTCCAAATGAAAATTTTATTCTAAGCATGAGCCAATGCTTCAAATCACAACCCAAGATACTCCAAGGGACCTCATGGACCCAATCATCAAGTCAATTTAACCTCAGGGGATGCAGTTACCAAAAATCATGAATTAGGGTTTCTTGACCTAATTCACCCCTAAGTTGACTTTTGGAGCAAAGCATGAGTCAATACCTCAAGACATGATTTGAGAACCTCAAATACACCAATTTGATCCATTTGCAACAGTGGATTGATCCAAGAAACTTGATTCACAAGTTTCAATTTCATCTGGACTACAATTAGGGTTTTGAAGAAAAAGTCAATTGTATCTTTGACTTTTGACCAAGACATGCTCCCAAACCTTGGAACATGATTCAATACACCCTATAACACCTATGGAACCCATCCATTAGGTTTGAATTAGGTCAAGAACTTGATTGCACAAAGAATCACACATTTTGGATTTCATCTAACTAGAAGTCAACTGTGCACAAAATCAAGTTTGACTTTTTGAAAATTTTCACAAATATGGCTCCCCTAAGTCAAAAACAATGTTAATGTATGATATTAATCATCATCCATCAAGAAAAATCAAGAAAAGTGAGGTTTCTTGCAAAAGGGGCAACCATGAGAAACCAAAAATTTTCTAAGTTATGGAACAAAAGTGGTTTTTTACCAACTTTGCAAGGTCATAACTCCTAAACCACAAGGCCTTTTTCTCCCATTCAAAGCTCAAATGAAAGTCCATCTAACATACTTCAAATATGTCAACTACAACTCATTCCAAATCTTCATGGATTTTGAGTTATGAATGGAGCAAAATCACAAAAACATGAAAATGACCACTTTTCCAACATTTAGTGAAATTTTCAAGTCAGAATCTGTCTTGGTTTTTCACCAAATTTGAGGTCATTTTTCACTTTGATCCAAATTGAACCAGGTCCATTTGTCAACATCAAAGTTGAAGTATGTCATGAGAGCTTTCCAAAATATCCAAGAACTCAATCAAACTCCATTTGAGCTAGGAGTTATGGATCTCCCAAGTTACCTTGATGCAACTGTTTTCAAGACAGATTTTGGTGCAAACTTGCACCCCACGATTCCTTAGACTGATTTTGAACACTTTGATCATTAAAATTGTGTCCAGTTACAACACAAATGAATGAATGATCTGATCCACAACACAAAATACCAAGAACCTAGTCTTCCATGTGCAAAATCATCATGAAAAGGAATTTTGAAATTCAAATTTGGCATCAAGCATTAAAGTGATGTATTGAGGTGGCATGAATGAGCCACAAACCAGTCTAAATGAGTCAAGACATATCCAAATATCAGAGGACCTAAACCTGCAAAGTTTGGCACAAGTCAATGGCTAGAGGAGACCCTTGACCAAGGAACCAAAGCATTCAATGCAATCTGATCCAAGCTGCCATTCACTATTGATGCCAAAACAAACTTGCTCTACTATAAATAGAGCTCATTTGTGATCAGTTTGAGTACACCAAAGCACCCAAACTGATGTTTTCCTCAAATTCTCTCTTTCACTCCAAAAAACACCTTCTCTTGCAAGTCACTGTCGGGTTTTGTATTTGAGAACAATTCTGTCCACACCAATGATGCAAACACCTCACATACATCATATATGAGTGACCCATAACCTTAAAACTCATCTGGAACATCAGAATCACAAAGTCACCCCCCATTTGCACAAACTTTTAGCAGATTTGCAGTTGAGGTGCCACATCAAGTTCCAGCTCATTTCAATCCACTCCAAGCATTCAAACGCACTCCTTGGCACCTAAGGAAGTTGTCCAGATCATTGGAACACATCTGTAACATTTCCATCGTCAAGCTCGATCACCAGCTGTAAGAGGTAAGCCTGACACCTTCAAACTCTATATTACATGCATCATAAATGAATTTATGAGTTACCATCTTGTTCCTGCATGTATATAGAGTGATAACCCTCAATCAATTGTCATGAATCAATCGTGTATGGAATTTCATTGTGTTCATGCTGAAATTAGGGTTCTTGAGGTTATCTTCTGATTTCTCACTCCCTACTTAATATAAATGCAATTAATATATATATGGTTGTGATCCTTGTTAAAAAATGAACAAGATTGGTGTTTGAATCTTGTAAAACCATTGAGTAATCAGAGAGAAAAGTGAGAAAACGCAAATCATCCATGGCGCGGTCACGAGGAAGAAGAAGGTGACCGTTGGCGCCATATTTCGAATTTTAAAATATTTATATTTTTGATATTTTCTTTAATTGATTTAAAAAATTAATTTCTCTCTCATTTTTTATCATTTTTTATTGGTTCTTTTTTTAAAAAGTCACAAAAATGTTAAATTATTTTATTTTACAAAAAATCCAATTTATATTATTTTTTTAATATAGTTAGAATTTTTTTAATTAATTTCATTTATTTGTTTTTAAACATTTTAAATGAAATCCCCACCTTGATTTTCATTCTAAATGAATTTCAAGCTTTCATGTGATTAAACGTGATTTTTTCTAAATATTTTTCAGAGTATACAATTTGTTTTTAAATATATTTAGTATTTTATATTATTTATTATTTAATTTCCTTTGAAAATTATATTTTAAATTCAAAATTAGGGTTTTCTCTAAATTTTGATTTTTTTCAAACTTCACATACACACTTTTTGGCCTCTTTGTAGAGTGTAAGTCCCATCCTTTTGTAAATAATTTGATTTTTGGGCCTCAGTCGTTGTATAAGTCCCGATACGATTTTTAAAAATCTCGGCGCGATCGCCATTTTCAAAACACAATAATCTGGGCTCCCTTTGGTTGTAAGTCCCATTTTCTTCTTTTAAAATACACTTTGGGCCTCAAATAGAGTGTAAGTCTCATCCCTTGTAAATACAAAACCTTTTATGGCCTCAGTCATTGTATAAGTCCCACCGTGTTTTCTAAAACCGCGGCACAATCGTCACCTTTTAAACAAAATAATTTGGGCCTCCCTTTGTGTTGTAAGTCCTATTCTCTTTTCTTTTTTCAAACCCTTTGGGCCTCTAATAGAGTGTAAGACCCAATCTTTTTGTACATAAAATAATTTGGGCCTCGGTCATTGTATAAGTCCCGGTTCAATTTTTAGATCAACGGTACGATTACTGTTTTTCATTCGGGCCTCTCCTTGAGTATAAGCCCCAATCTTCTTTTCAAAACAACTTTCCCTTTTAATTTAGATTCAAATTCATAGTTGTTATCAAAACTTTCTTTAATTTCTTGAACAACTAACCATACAGCAATTACAATGGAAGCTTGCTCACCTGTAAGTTTTTAAACAGCTTTCTCTTACATACTTGTGTGTGTGTGTGTGTGTGTGTGTGTGTGTGTGTATATATATATATTTGTTTGTAATGCTGGAAGCTTGCTCACCTGTAAGTCCTCCTACCCTCTTTTACATACTTGTATATATTTCATCTGTATATATATTCCTGTATATTATCTACTTAGAGTTTTCCCCGACAATTAGGTCTAGGAATAGGTCAAACCAGTGGTCACTCTTTCAACAGAGTCAAAACTAGTTCCCCATAGGAATTTCCATATACAGTCTTGCCTCCTCTTGGGCTTATACAATATGGAACAGAGAAAGGCATTATTCCTGGTGAAACTTTTCTCAAGACTGTCACTATTAGAAATTTGTCAAAGAAATTCATTTCCCCAGAAAGGATTAATTCCCGGTGAAACCTCTCTTGAATTTCTTCAAACTCTAGAACTGTTCACTAAAGAAAGGATTATTCCCGGTGAAACCTTTCTTGAACTTTTCTTAGGTTTGGACCCACAGGCTTCCTGAAAACATCCCTAGCCTCTTATTGGGCTTTGTACAAGGACCCTCAGGCTTCTTAAAAGTTCTCATGCCTTCTCTTGGGCTTAGTACAAGGACCCAAAGACCTCTTACAGGTATAGAACAGAACTTAGTCATCCTTTGTTAGAGCAGTCTTTCCAAAGAGTCAAAACCTCAGACAATTTAGGGTTAATTCTCATCCCTTAAAACACCTGCCTCCTCTTGGGCATCATACAAAGATAAACCCTTTTATACCAGTAGACTTGGACAGTCTCATCTCCTCAAGGAAAAGGAGGAACCCTGATCATTTCATCAATCACCAACAAAGTTTAAACTTTTCATTCCTAAATTTCCCCATCTAGGGTCAGCTTACTATCAATACAACCCTATCAGAACCTCAAGGAATCTGATATCTCAACTCCTCTGTAATCCTCAGTAAGAGTTGATTCTCTATTTTGGACCTGTCTCTAGATCTCAATAATCCTCAGTAGAAGATAGCCTCCTCTTAGGCTTTATATAAGAAATTCCCCAACCAGCCTCCTCTTAGGCTTTGTATAATGATCATCCCTCAGCACCTTTCAGCCTCAATCTTGGGCTTTGTATAAGACACCTATAAAAATTCTCCAGCTGAGTCAGTTAGTCTCTTTTCAGCCTCAATCGTGGGCTTTGTACAAGACAGGTAAAACCTCTCACTAGTAGAGTCAGTTTCCTATTTTAGTCTCAATCTTGGGCGTTGTACAAGACACATACAAATATTCCCCAGTGGAGTCAAAAACTCTTTTTCTAGCCTCAATCTCGGGCTTTGTACAAGACAGACAAAATATTTTCCCAAAATAGTCAACTTTCAGCCTCCTCTTAGGCTTTATATAATGATCTCCCCAAAAGAGTCAGTTTCTTTTCAGCCTCAATCTTGGGCTTTGTACAAGACAGATACAAAACTCCCTAAATAAAGTCGACCTTTTAGCTTCAACCTTGGGCTTTGATCAAGGCACACAAAAATCAACATCCCTTCAGAGGAAATCAAAATCTCTCTATAGGAAGACTTTTCTCTGTACATCACACGTCAAAACAAACCTTAATCCCAGATAACTGCTGTAAGTGGCACACTTGTTGATTCAAAAATCCAAGTTGTAGTCCATCTCTTATCCTGGTAAATCTCTTCTTTCATCTAATTGCTGTAAGTGGCAAGCCTCTGGATTACTTACATCCAAGCTAATGTCCCTCTCCTAGCATGAAAGACTCCTAAGGAAAAATGGCATTGCTCAACACTGAGTTAAAGTTTCCTCCTTCAGGATAAATCCCTTATAAAGGAAATTATGGCATTGCTGGATTCTTATATCCCAGCTAAAGTAATCCTCCTTTATAATCAATTACCCAACAACTGTGATGAACATATAAGATATCTCCCTTTAGAGATGACAAATTCTCTATTAGTCAAACCTTTTAGCTTCAATCTTGGGATTTGAATAAGACACAAATAACCTTTTAGCTTCAATCTTGGGCTTTGAACAAGACACAAATACTCCTTTAGCTTCAACCTTGGGCTTTGAACAAGACACCAGACATCTTTTCCTCCCATAGAATAGGAGGAACTACGATTGCTCTGATTTCCCTTTTTTCTTTAACGAGAATACGTAGGCATAAGATTGCGAAATCTTAGCGAGCACACCAATCGAAAAAAAAAACCTTAGGTCCTGTACCTTACCAAAAACATCAGAAAACCCGAAAACAACAAAAACTCTCTCTCTCAAACACTCCCAAATGAGAAACTTTCCCAACCCATAACAGATAAACACCAGTAAGTAGAAAACAGTAGAAATTGCTAACGATCTATGGATAACCATATATAGGATGGGTAATTGACAACTCCCCATTGTATAACCTGACCCCGAACACCCCAATCTCTTAAGCATTTGTTAAAGAAAACATTTGCGTGCAAGGTTAGTTTTAGATAGCTTCCCTTTCCTTTCCAACTTCATAGGATAAATAAAAAATCAGAAAGTAGCACCCAATTCCAACCAATGATGATAAGGTGGTCGCGTCACCGACAAAAATTGCACGCTATACATACACACAATTGAACTACACATTATCATTTTTCGATTGGGTGACCATTTATATTAGGGTTGATAACGTCCAATTAGGTTAGGTTTAACCGAGAATATTGGGTTGGGGACTTTGTGTGTTTCAAATAAGAAAACCAAGGTGGGATTTTCCTTTAAGATCGGTGTGATTTGAAGGTTTTGGACAAGATCACGTCAACACAGATTCAACCGAGTGAAGGCCTTGGGGAAAGGTGGTTTCCTTGCAAGGGAGTAGTGCGAGACAGTGAATTATGTTTGGGAATCTTGGGTTTTAACAAGTTGCGTGCTCGGGATAATCAGAGGATTGTGGCCGCATTGATCAAGGGTTTGGAGGTGCAAGAATCAGCACAAATCATAGGGATTTTGGGGTTTGCATTCTTCATCTCTTGTATAAACGATTTTTCAAGGTTAAGGTTAATTGCAAGTATCTCAATTTGATTTTGGATTGAGGGCAGATGTACCCATAGCGAGGCCAATTGGGGAACTGCCTAAACAAATCTTTGTGTCTCTTTATCGCTTTAATTTTCTTTAATTGTTGTTCTTGCAAATTATCGATTTCGTTGTTGTTTCAATTAATTCGACTTGAAATTGTTTTCAACTTTCTTTTAAATTGTTGTTGTTGATATAATCACAATCATTTTGATTGTGATTGCCTTTTTACATCTACAAAATTAATCGAATTTCCAAACGTGATCAATCGCACACAAAGTGTTCGATAAATTGTTTGTGTGTATTTGTATCGCTTTGTGTTCATTGGAAATAAGCATTACAAATAGCTTTGCATTTGATTGACTTGTGACTTAATAATTGTTGAACGATTTGTATTCATTATCATTCCAAAAGGTTTATGTTACGCATATAGCTTTTCGATAATAGGTTCTGTTACACGATTCGATCCGGGTCGTTTTTCTGCTGCACCATATTTTTTAAAACAAAGTTTTGCCAAAAGTTTTTTGTTGTAATATTTTTTATCTATTCACCCCCTCTAGATCAAAGCCTATCATCTAACAAGTGGTATCAGAGCCCCAGTTCATTCCATGCTTGAGATACATTTCGTAGAAGAGTGGCTACCAAACCTATGGGTGCGTACGATAGAGCACCAATTTTCACCGGCGAAAATTATGGCTATTAGAAAGTACTTATGCGTATTCATGTCAACTCCGTTGACAAAGGTATATGGGACGCTATCCAAAATGGTATGAATGAAATAACTACGATCAATGCGGAGGGTGTTACCGTATCCAAACCGGAAGCACAATGGGATGCTAATGATTGGAAATTTTGGTCACATGATTAGAAAGTGAAAAACATTGTCACTTCCTCTTTGGGAGTTAATGAGTTTTATCGTGTTTCTCATTATGAGACCGCTAAGGCTATGTGGGACGCATTAGAGATTGACCATGAGGGAACTAATAATGTCAAACAAGCTAGAATCAACACATTGAATCAAGAGTTTGAGTTGTTCCGTATTGAACATGGTGAAACCATTGCTGATATACGAAAACGATTCACTCATATCATAAATAGGTTTAATAAACAAGGTAATCATGTTTCCAATGAACATGCTACTAACAAATTTTTGAGATGTTTAGGTAGGGAATGGCGGCCTAAGGTCACTGCCATCAAGGAGGCAAATGATCTTAAGTTACTTGATCCCACGACTTTGTTTGGTAAGTTGGAAGAGCATGAGCAAGAGCTTACTTGCTTAGCAAAGTACAAAAAAGAATATGAAAAGAGAATTAAGAATGAGAAAGGAAAAGACAAAGAGGAAGGGAAGAAGTCCATTGCTCTAAAGACTTCTAGCTCAAGGAATTCTCAAGATGAGCAAAGAGATAGTGAACCTAAAGATGACAATGAATTTGACGAAGAAGATATGGGACTGTTCATAAAGCGAGTCAACAAATACATGTCAAAACATGGAGACAAATATTCTAACAAGTATCATTATTAATAAAAAAAGTTATCTTCTCTTAACTTGTTTTGTCACTATTGTTGCAAAAAGGGACACACCATTGCAAAGTGCATATTTAAGAATATTTTTATTCCTAAAGGTAGCTTTGAATGGATGCCTAGATGCAACCAAAATGTCAATAACCCCTAAGGACCCAATGAAGTTTGGGTGTTAATCATGCAGGAAAAAATGTCTTGACTCTATAAAGAGAGTATTGGATCTCATTTATGGAGCATCAAGGCACAACACGGTGACATGTCCTCATTGTTTTGATCTATATGACTAACAAGGTGGATTGTGTTACCAATCAGGTTAACTCTTCATGTTTCTTTTTAAGTGGTAAGATTATGTGAAAGATTACTAATATAATATTCGATAAGTGTTGGAAACGTATTATGTTCAATAATGCAGGTTATCTTCGACTAGACTTGCTCAAGTACATCAAACTAGGAGTGATCAACCTAAGATGATGAAACTTGAGGAGAAGCAAGATTAACATCATAATTGAATAAGATGAAAAGTCCAGCTGCAGTGGACGATCGTCTTTTAAATTGGAGAACCTCCAATATTCATAAATTTGATCTTCTTGGATACATTATTAATCTCACTTACAAATACTTGTACAAGAAGAACAGTGGTAAGAGCGGTTGGTCTTGTTTGTGTTTTGTGGCACGAGTTGCATTTATTTCAACTTTCATTCGAAAGTTCTTCTTGGAATGTAAGTGCATCCTCTGTCTTATGTACGGTGAGGTAATATCGTTTCAACCCTATTACTTGTTACGTACGTAAGTGTTTCTTTTACCTGTTTATTGCTTATGGATATGTGATGAACTATGTGTATGATGTTTGGGATATGTGTTTACTTCCAAAAATATCAAATGTGATTGTTTTGTGTTGCATTTTACAAGTTTATAGTAACTATACATAAATGCTATCATATTTCATCCTATTTCAAACCAAATCATGTTTGCATTCTTTTATGTTGCATGAGTCAAGCAAACAAACCATCAAACATAATCATATGCATGTGCACCTCATCAACTTGTTGTTCATGAGTCACCACAAGTCTCTAAAAGTCACTAAAAACTCACTTGAGTTAAGATTCCTTTCATTTTCAAGTCTTCAGGTTGACACAATCTGGACAGGTCAACCTATGCAAATTAATTTTTGCATTTGTCTGAAATGTTCCAGTACATGCCGACACATGTTATTTCAGGTCGGCTCATGATGAATATTTTTAAATTTCCTGTGTGTTCGCTTCAGTATGTGCCAACCTAAAGATTGGACAGACCGACACATACGCTCTGAGGTCGACTCATAAGTTCCTTTTGGGACATTTCTCTTCATTTCTATCATTGTTCTTGCATGCTCAACAACACCCATCATCCCCAATCCACTCAAATACATTAAATTCACAAAAATTCGTGTTTGATTTCAATCTAACATCATAAATCCCTCATTGGTGAGCAAATTGTTGTCCTATCTTTCACAAATCCATCACTTTACCCATTTTTTCTCAAAACCCTTAAAACTCATCCCATTACATTAAAAAATTTGAAATTCTCTCTTGTCTTGTGTTTGTTGTTGTATATTTGTGCTGATTTGCTGTTATTGTTTGTGTTGGAGTGTGTGGGTACTCTTGAGTCTCTCATTCTCTCATATTTTTCGTCCAAGCATTTCCACAAACACCTTGTGTGAACATTGTATCTCAACAATCTAATGGCTTCCAAGTCCAAGAGTGTATCCAAAGGGAAAGGCTAGGCTTCCTCATCCACTCCTGCCTCTAAGAATCCATTTTCGTTGGTTTCGAAGAAATATGAGAAGGATTTTGAGCTTAAGCACATGACTCGTCTAGTCATCAAGCAATACATGTGGAAGAAGAAGACTATTGAAGGTTTGGCTCTTCCCGAAGTTATGAATCGTGTTGAGCATCAAAACATTTATTACTTCCTGCAGTTAGCTCAAGACTACAATGAGGATCTCATCCGTGTGTTTTATTCGGGACTGCACGACCAAAAGGGTGCAAGCTTTAAATTTTATATTAGCAACAAAGTGTATCATTTCACAAATGAGTTATGGAGTACTTTATTTGACATTGATGTTAGTGATCCAGATATTTATGAGGAATTTGATGAAGAAGTAACCAATGAAGTGGTAACCAACTCTGATAGGCACAACAATTTCGATTGGAATGTTCACTTGAATGAGATGCTTAAGGCTCCTCATCCTTCAAACTGTTATGATCCCATCTCCATGGGATAATTGAAGATGCTACCTCAAATTTTGCTTTGGATTATGTCACGTGTCTTGCGTCCGAAGAATGGTGGTTTCTCAAGAGTTGATTTTCTTAAAATTCATCTGGAGTATGTCTTGCTGCACAAAGTCAAAATCGGCTGGCCACATTACTTCGTATATCGCATGTTTTCTGTTAAAACATGAAACAAAGGTACATTTTTATGTTATCCATCCATGATTGCAAATATTTTGCAACATTTCAACATTGCTCTGGCAAACCTTGTCTACAAATCACCAAGTGCATTACAAGAGTTCTCTCAACATACTCTTACAAACATGAGCTACTTTTGGGATATTAACCATCAAGCATACTATCTTCGCAAGAACGGAAGGAAGATTTTTAACTTTGATGACCCAAATGTTGATGACGATGAGGCTGAAGTGAATAACATGAATAACGAGCATCCTGTTGAAATGCATCATGGTGATCTAGATGGTGATGCTACTATGCAAGATGCAGATCAGGGAGCTGGTCAGAGTGGTGGTTTTTATGTTGGTCCTAGTGACACTGGTTCTAATATTACTATGCTGCAAAACATGTAGGTGCAACAAGATGAGAGGTATGCCGCTCAGACAGAGTAGTTCCCTCTAATGCAGGAGCACATGGCCACCCAAGACGCTAATTTTCAATTATTTGTTGCGTATACGACAGAAAGCATCATGTCCATACGTAACACTGTTAATGAAAATCATGCCGCTGAGATGGACAAGTTGAACCACATCATTCAGACTCAAGAAACAAATGGAATCATTACGATCGCTTCTACCACGAGTTGTGTGAATTTGGAACATTCAGTGCAAGACCAAGATCGAGAGGATGCGGAAGGCATTGTATTGGTGCCTAGAATATGTAGTTGTCGTGTCTGTCCTATGGTTGTTGTCTTTTGGCTTGTATTATTTTGAGCTTCATTTATTGCCCTTTCTATGTTATAATGGTTTGCTTGTTGCTTTTTGGTTTGTATGAACAACATTTCAAGTTACTACATTATTGTACTATGTGTTAACTCTGTATCTCTTATGAATACTATTGTTTTTGTTTATTAAGCTTGTGTTCTTATTTTATATGAGTAAACATCTTTTTCTTTGTAATTACCTATGTGTAGTATATGATATATGTAATTGTGCATCTATGTAATGCTTCTAACGGATTGGTCTCTTCTTTTTAATATTGTCAAAGGGGGAGAAGAAAATGAAGAGGATAATGCATAACTTTAGCGGGTATCAAGGATAATGCACAAATTCAGAGGGAGTTATTCCATGTACCGAAGAAAAACGCAACTGGCTATAGCTACATCATTTACGTTTGCCATCGTAAAAAAGGGGGAGTATATGAGTGTTATCAACAAATTCAACCGGGTTTTGAATGATGTCAAACAAGGTAGTATATTGTAGCGTTTTTTGTATTTTTGACGGTGTCAACCTAAATTTAGATGTGCATTTGTTATTTTAGCCTTAGGATGCATAAAAATAGTCTTTGAACAAGTTTGATAGGTCTTAGGCATGTCATACACAACAAAAACCAAGTTTTGTGTGTCAACATAACAACACAAGCCGACCTATACGAGCTTAGGTCGACCTATGGAAGCCTTAGCTTCAGTACAGGTCGGTACATCCAAGTTACAGGTCGGCTCCCACGCTCCAAGAACGAAGCCTGTAGGCTCTGCCCATAGGTCGCCTTACAGGCCGGCCTGAACACCTTCATAGGCCGACCTATGCAACTTCAAACTTGAAAAATTCTTTTTGCATCTTATTTTTTCGTGCATTATCTTTGCCCATTTTCACACACACACATATATATATATACACACTCATGCATGCACCTTCTTCTAGTTTCAAGGGTTTTCTAGAGAGTAAAAACCTAAACGAAACTATATTACAAAGTTGCCCATCATTTTCATCCCTTCTTCTATGCATACACACAATTGAACTACACATAATCATTTTTCGATTGGGTGATCATCTAGATTAGGGTTGATAATGTCCAATTAGGTTTGGTGTAACCAAGAATATTGGGTTGGGAACTTTGTGTGTTTCAAATAAGAAAACCAAGGTGGGGATTTCCTTTAAGATCAGTGTGATTTGAAGGTTTTGGACAAGATCACGTCAACACAGATTCGACCGAGTGAAGGCCTTGGGACAAGGTGGTTTCCTTGCAAGGGAGTAGCGCGAGACGCTGAATTATGTTCGGGAATCTTGGGTTTCAACAAGTTGCATGCTCAGGATAATCGAAGGATTGTAGCCGCATTGTTGGTCCCTTGATCAAGATTTTATCAAGGGTTTGGAGGTACAAGAATCAACAAAAATCATAGGGATTTTGGGGTTTACATTTTTCATCTCTTGTATAAATGATTTTGCAAAGTTAAGGTTAATTGCAAGTATCTCAATTCGATTTTGAATTGAGGACATACATACTCATAGCGAGGCCGATTGGGGAACTGACTAAACAAAAATCTTTGTGTCTCTTTATCGCTTTAATTTTCTTTAATTGTTGTTCTTGCAAACTATCAATTTCATGACGCACAATTCGGATCGTATTTTTTTTAAAAAAATTATTTTTGATTTATTTGCAAAAATGGTTTTATTCTTGTTGTGACATAAGGAAAAGAATGAATATTGCCAAGGATTATATGAAATGGCAAAATAATTGCAAGTTAGTTTTTATAACACCAAAAGGGTATTAAAATCATGTAATTTCATCTGAAATTAGCCCGTAGATTCAAAATCTAGCTAGCTAACCAAAAGGATTAATCAAAGTTAAATTCCTAAGGGTTCATGTTCAATCAATTCATGAATTTGACCAAACAAGGATGAAAGATTATCTAAACTCTCCAAGCATTATTCAATGCACATTTTAATTCACTAGTTTACCCTAAGGGTGTTCAAAAATATAGTTAACTGAATTATATACTTGAATTGAATTGCATTGCACTATAAAAAACTGAACCACTTAAATGGTTAATAAACTGAACCATTTAATTAAAACAATTCAAATTTAGTTTAAAACCGGTTCATAACCAATTTTCTTTTATAAACTAGTTTAATTATATAAATTAATTAGTTTTTAATAAAAATAATAAAAAATTAATTGAGAGTAAAAAAAAATCTGAAAATAAAAAAATATATTTTTTTTTTCAAAAATTAAAAAAAATTTAGAAAATATATTTTTATTTCCTGAAAATAATTGGTTTTCCTGAAAAAAAAAACTAATATCAATTTTGTCCGAAAATTGATTTTTTCGAAAATACGAAACATCGATTTCTTTCGGAAATACAATAAATCAATTTTTTTTTCAAAAATACGAAAAAAAATTGAGTTTTTTCGGAAATTCAAAAAATTGAGTTTTTTTCGGAAATATGAAAATTTTGAGTTTTTCCAGATATATGAAAAGTCGAGTTTTTTAGGAAATATGAAAAAATAGAGTTTTTTCAGAAATATGAAAAAGTCGAGTTTTCTAAAAAATATTTTTTTTAAAAATACAATTTTTTTAAAAAATAAATATTTTGAAGAATATTTTTTTAATATAAAAAAATTTAAATTTTTATGAAATTAAAAAAAATTGATTTTAAAAGAGTTCAAAATATATAATTGGTTTAAAATTGTAAATTGATTATAAACTAGTTATAAATTGAATTGAAATCATTTTAACAATTAACTGAATTTTTATTGAAGTGATTATTGTAATCTGAACCAAACTATACATGTGGTTCGGTTCAATGCATTTTATTAACCATGAACACACCTAATTTACCAAATCATGAATTAAAAAAGAAAAAAAGTGATAACCAAATTAAATTCATGAAAAAAGAGTAACCAAAATTAAAATAATAAACTAAGCCTAATCCTTAGTAACCAACACATCCTATTTTATTTTGAAAACTAGATTAACTCTAATTAAGCAAAATAAACTCTAATCTTTTTTTATCCTTATTTATAAAAGTTTATTGTAAAAATTATAGTTTAAATTATTTATTTATTAAATCTAGTATCCAACCCAAATATGTCACGTGGTTATATTTTTAGGGTTTAATGGTAGTGCACTGTCAGTGTAAAAAAGTATTACACATACATCTAATTAAAATATTTTAAAGTGTCAAATCATTTAAATAATTTAAATTTTACAGGTTGACTTGGCGGAATACATGATTGTCATTGGTTGACAGTGTAAAAATATTTTACACTGTCAGTGCACCATCCCTTTTCTCATATTTTTAAATTAAATAACTAATCTACTAAAGATTAGAAAATGAAATACTAGTAAAAAAGAAAAAAAAAACATTATGAAGGAAGTAACCAGCAGTATGTATGTAATTAACATTTAAAACACATGAAACTAATATTATTGTAATTAGAAAATGGAGTATAAGGGGGCGTTTGTTTCGCGGAATCAAAAATTTATTCCCAGGAATTATTTACCTGGGAAAATAAAGATAGGAAATTTATTCTAAGAAATTTTTTGAAAATTTGTTTGGCAAACATTTTGATATTCCTTGGAAAAAATAAGGTTTTAATTAAATTTTTAAAAAAGTTTATAAAATTTCATGGGAATCTACATTCTCGTCCTTTTACTTGAGAATAATTTCATGGGAATATGGGAAGTTACGAGAAGTTATTTTCTTCCTTGGAATCTTTATACCCAGGAATAATTCTTTTCAATCTTGTAACAAACATGGGTATACTCATTTCTTATTCATATATTCCTAGGAATCTTATTTCTAAACTTGAAACAAACACCCCCTAAGAAAACAAGGAGGAATAGCAGTAAGCATATCAGTATGAAATAGTCATAGCAGTACGTGAAGAAACGCCAAAAATGTGTTTGGAAAAAAGTAGTATCAGAACCGCGTTTCACAAGCGATTTTTTCAGCGACCAACAACGATTCCCAAACGCGACTCTCACGTAACAGCAACCAGACGCTTAATCTCCACAGTTTCGGTTCGTATTTTGTTTGGTTCAGAATCTTTTTTCGGTTTCGGATTGTTTCGGTTCAGCATTGCGGTTAAAGTTTTAGTTCGATTCGAGTTACAGTTCAGGTTTGTATTGGTTCAGAATTGTGTAATGGATCTTAAGAGTACTTAACAAGAGTTAGATGGAAATGTACTACTTGTATTGATATCAATGCACTATAATACGATAATACATTTGAATTTGGATTGAAGGCAGCAAGAAAAAGAACTATAAGAGAGAAATGACAGAAGAATACAGAGAGAAGGCAATACACATAATACTAATCAACTACCCCTTTCTCTCTCTCACGCATTATTTAAAACGTAGTCCTTTAGCTTCACATTCTGAGCACGTGTCCTCACACTCTTTCTCACAGCTTGAGCATCACCCACTAGTTTGTTATGATTTTGACGATTCTCACCACTACATGCCACGACACTATTATTCATTAAAAATACCATCCCCTTTAAAAGGAATCTTGTCCTCAAGATTAAAGAGAGGATTATGATTCTTGAATTCCTCTGCATTCTCCGACGTGGCAGCACTCTACTCATCATCATCTCATAGGATCAAGGCTTGTTGAACTTATTCACCCTCTTTCAGCAATGTTCTGGTCTGCAATACATTCTTAGGACTCAGCACTGGACCTAACTTAGTAGTAGTCACAAGTAATGGCAAGCAAGGTGCTGATACAGTTCCATGAAATGCCTTCAATTGGGAAACATGGAATACCGGGTGAATTTTTGCTTCAGCGGGTAATTGCACTTTATAAGCTATTGCACCTACCTTTTGTGTGATGACAAAAGGCCCAAAGTATCTCATAGCCAGCATGTGATTCTTCCTTAAGGCAACAGAATGTTGTCTATATGGTTGTAGCTTGACTAACACAGTATCTCCCACTTGGAATTGTGCATTGATTCACTTTTTATCAGCTTGCAATTTCATCCTCTATTGAGCCTTGTTCAAATTATTCTTGAGTTGTTGCAGAATAATATCTCGATCCCCCATTAGTGTCACTACTTCAACTGGATCTGTTGTTGCGTAATTAGGCTTAAACAAGCTAAGAGGGTCTCTGCCATATAATGCTTTAAACAGAGTCATTCCCAAACTTGTGTGGAAGGCCGAATTGTACCAATATTCTGCCCAACCTAGAGCCTTGACCCATGACTTCAGATTCTCAAAAGTAAAGCATCTCAAATACATTTTTAAGCATTTATTCAATATCTCTGTTTGTCCATTAAACTGTGGGTGATATGCCGATGACATGGCTAATGTGGTGCCCTGTAATTTGAACAAGTGCTGCCAAAAAACACTGGTGAAAACTTTATCCCTATCAGATGCAATAGACTTAGGAATACCATGGAGTTTTACAATATAAGTCATGAAAGCTTCAGCCACACTCTTGCTAGTATAATCAGTTTTCATAGCTACAAAGTGTGCATATTTTGTTAATCTGTCTACCCCCACCATAATCACATTAAATCCAAAGGATATGGGCAGTCATGTTATGAAATCCATAACTATGGCATCCTATACTTGCTCCGGAATCAGAAAAGGGTGCAATAATCCAGCAGGCAGAGAGTTTGTTGTTTTTGCTTGTTGACATACCACACAATGCTTCACAAATGTCTTCACATCTTCTTTCAAATTGGGCCAGTAAAATTGAGCTAAGACTCTTGCAGCTGTTCTAGTAATTCATGTGTGACCTCCAATATGGGAGCTATGGTACTCGAGCAAAATTTGTTGGATCAAGTGCTTATCATTAGGAATGGCCAATTTGGCTTTCCAATACAGTAAGGAATCTCTCACAGCATACTCAGAATTAGGTTCATGCCTCTGCATAATTGCATGTATCTTTGGTTGCCACTGTGAGTCTTTGTTGATGGCATCTCTCAATTCATTCAAGAACTTAGCTTGAGGTTCTGACCATGCCATAAAAAGCACTCCAGACAGTGCATCAGCTGCCATTTTTTTTTCCCGGTCTATATTCAATTCTACAATCATACCCCATAAACTTATGGAGACAAACTTGTTGCTCTGGAGTTTGAAGTGATTGGTCCAATAGACTCCTCAAACTTTTTTGGTCTGTTTGAATGATGAATTGATGCCCTAACAAATAATGTCTGAATTTCGCTAATGCGTCAGTGATGGCAAATAACTCTCGAGTGTAAGCTGATTGCTTTTTAATTCTAGGGACCATTTTCTTATAGAAGTAAGCTATAGGATGTCCCTGCTGGCTAAGGACAGCACCTACACCAATTCCCGATGCATCCATCTCTAGAGTGAAGGGTTCTTTGAAATTAGGCAAGGCGAGTACTGGAGCTGATGTGATCGCCAGTTTCAGTTTCTTGAATGCTTGATCAGCTTCCTCAAACCACTTAAACGCATCTTTCTTTAATAGATCAGTCAAAGGGTCTGCCACATTTGCATATCCTTTAATGAATCTCCTATAATAACCAGTGAGACCAAGGAAACCTCTCAACTGCTTAATGTTGCTTGGTGTAGGCCACTCCATGACAGCTTGCACTTTTAAGGTATCCATAGCAACACCGGTTCCAGAGACTTTGTGCCCCAAGTATTCCACCTCCAATAATCCAAAGGAATATTTGGATAAACGTGCATACAGCTGGTATTTCTTCAATGTCTGCAAAACTAACTCGAGATGAGTTAAATGAGCATGCCAAGATGGACTATATACTAAAATATCATTAAAAAAAACTAGAACAAATTTCCTAAGTTCTTTTTGAAATATCTGGTTCATGAGACTCTAAAAAGTAGCCGGGGCATTTGTAAGACCAAATGGCATTACTAGCCATTCATAATGACCATGGTGGGTTCTAAAGGCAGACTTGTGCCTATCTTTCGGTTGCAGCAATATCTGATGATAGCCAGCCCTGAGATCGAGCTTGGAAAAAAATTTAGCTCCATATAATTCATCTAACAAGTCATCTACTGTTGGCATGGGAAAAGAATATTTCACGGTAATAGCATTAAGGGCCTGATAATCAGTGCAAAAACGCCATTTGCCATCCTTCTTCTTTACCAAGACAATATGGGAGGAAAATAGACTACTACTTGGTTGAATAGTGCCCTGCTCAAGCATTTCTTGTACCATAATCTCAATTTGTTCCTTTTGGCTATGGGGGGTATCTATATGGTCGCACTTTCACTGGTTTGGCACCTTTAATTAGTGGAATTGCATGGTTCTGAGGTCTGTCCGGCGGTAGCCCAGTCGGAGTATGGAAAACCATTATGTATGTATGCAGTAATGCAGCCAATTCTTGTTCAATATTTGCAGATAGCTCTAATAGTTCATCAGCAGGTGTCACTGGGTTAATTTGTTGTATTGAAAAACATTCGAAAACTGCATTTGTACTCTGCATTCATTTCAACTGATGAAATTGAGCATCAGTTGGTTATACCGATTGCTCACCCTTCAATGTGACAAATTCCTTGTTATTGAAAAATTTAATTATAGCTGCTGCATAGTCTGCTAAATGTGGCCCCAAAGTTGCTAGCCATGCTGATCCCAGTATTAAATCAGCACCTACCACTGGAAATAAATACACAGGTAATTGCAATTCTTGTCCTTGCACCTGGACAGATAATTGAGGGATCCACCATTCAGTTTGCATAGCCTCGCCATTACCAATCAGGACTCTGAAATTATGTGCTACTTCGACAGGTAATTTCAAGAATTTAGCCACTCTAGGTTGTAAGAAATTTTCTAAGCTACCACCATCCAATAAAATCTGTATTGGAATATTGCCAATCCACCCATAAAATCTAATTGTCCCTGTTCCCGTGCCTCCTTTCATTGCATTCAATGACATATGGTGTACTAGGGATTCAACATTCTCTATTGGGGTGTCTATGTTGGTGGGTCTTTGGTGTGGCCAGTATTTTCCTCACTCTCTTCACACACTAGCATCATAGCTAAGTGTTTGTTGGGACATTTGTGTAAATAAGAGAATTTCTCATCACAAAAGTAACAGAGGCCCTTATCCCTCCTTAGTTGAATTTTAGCTGGCGACATGTGTTTAAGGCTAGAGTATTTCTGGTTAAGTGGTTTACTGTTTGGTGTGGGTAATAGACATGCGGTGTTCACCGGTTTAGTTTGGTTGTTTGTTGTATCTAGTTTAGTGTTTTGGCTATTGTTTCTGGCTTAGTTAGGGATTACTGGACTGGTAGAGTTTTGAGGGTAGAATGTTGGGTTCTTTTGTTTGTTTTGCATAGGTTATTTTTCTTCGTACAGTTTTGCCAATGCCACTGCTCTAGTCAGAGTAACCTGAGCCATTGCTTTCACATCTCTATGAATATCGGTATTCAACCCAACAATAAAATAGTATAGCAAGGCATCATTCGACACACCGTCAGTGCGATTTTCCAAAGCCGTAAATTCAGTATAATACTCAACAACAGATCCAGATTGTGTTAACTTAAACAAGTTAGCTCTAGGGCAATCATATTGAGATGGTCCAAATTCAGTTTCTAATGCCTTTGTAAACTCGATCCAAGTAACAAATGGGTTAACCTTATGCATCATTTGGAACCAAGGCATAATCTCCTGGTCTAGATGAACTGATGTTATGGTCAAGCGTTCAGCATCTGGAGTATTGTAATAAACAAAAAAGTTATTCAGCCTTGAAGATCCAGCCCAACACATTTTGTCCATCAAATCTAGGAAAATCAAGTTTAATAGATCTTACTTGGAATGCTGATTTCAGTTGCGACGAGCCACCGCCCTCCAACGCCTTCGATTTAAAGCTCGCAATGCTGCGATTTCTTCCTGATGTTTCTGCATTTATTGAAACATAGTTGTGATTTTCGCGAAATTGGATTCTGATGTGAGAATCGCGTGCTCCATGCACTCGAACTTTTGCTGATTATCGATTTCCATATGCTTCATGTTTGTCTGTACTTTAGCATAATTTTTTTCGATCGTTTCTACTAGCTTACGCACTTCATTTTGGAGTTCTTTGAAGCGAGTGTTTTCCTCCATGGTTGCGGGAAGGTGATAAAAGAACCAATGTAATGGATTTTAATAGTACTTAACAAGAGTTAGATGGAAATGTACTACTTGTATTGATATCAATGCAGTACAATATAATAATACACTTGAATTTGGATTGAAGGCAACAAGTTCAAAAAAAGAACTATTAGAGAGAAATGATAGAAGAATACACAGAGAGGGTGTAACGCCTGAATTTAATTAATTAGTTAATTAAATTATTGAAGGATTTAATTATTGGATTTAGACGAAGTTGAGAATTAATCGGAGTAGTTGGGTTTGTCGGTATTATTTTAAGAGGCGTATTGGGATTATTAAGTTAAAGTCGGATTTTAGTCGGTTAAATCGGAGGAATAATATTAAGAATAATATTATTTATTTATTGGACTATCTTATTTAATTAACTAAGTTGAATTGTTGGACCATTTGGTTGATAATCAAAATTAATCTATTAAGCCGGGAGTAAGTAGTTGGTCGCGAATTATTATTTCGGTTAATTTTGTGTTTCGAAGAATTAAGTCGTTAAGTCGGAATATTAGTCGGAAAGTCGAAGAAATAATATTAGAATTATATAAGGATAATAGTTGGGCTTAATTAAGTGTTGTTAGCAGTAAAAGGTGGGTTGCGAATATTAAGCCCAATAAGAATAATGGTGTGATGGTATTATTTTATTATTAGTCATTAGAAGGAATTTGAGAAGTAGTGGTAACAACAAGAACCAAGAGGAAGGAGGGTTTTGGTGGAGAAGAGGAACGTGGAAGTTGCAGTTAAGAG
Source organism: Lathyrus tuberosus (assembly GCA_022829125.1). Taxonomy (NCBI): domain Eukaryota; kingdom Viridiplantae; phylum Streptophyta; class Magnoliopsida; order Fabales; family Fabaceae; genus Lathyrus; species Lathyrus tuberosus. Next base: position 41,174,948 of record JALAZF010000002.1, read on the forward strand.
GCAAGCGGAATCCGATCGAGAAATTAGAGAGCGACCTTCAATCCCAGGTAAGGGTGGGTTCGTCTATTATAATCGGGTTATGATGATTGACGTGTGGGGTTTGGATTGTCTAAAATTGCTGCTAGATGTGTTTGTTGTGTGTAGAATTCTGAAATTATTGCTATGAAATTCTGTTGTTCTGCGATCGATTGATTGTGCTGTGAGTTTTGCGTTTACGATGAAAATAAATAGTAACATTTATGGTAAATCTCTGGGAATTGAAACTATGAATAGAATATGAGGAAAATCTGGGTTGAAGTTAAAATGGCGTTGTGAGTTTAATCCGGAAATGATAAGGAAGTCCGTCTCAAGTAATTGAAAGAGAAGTAGGAGGGCCCCACAAGTTGGGAGGCGGACGCCTCCATTGGCATAAAGGGGAGGGGGCGGTCTTCTCCAAGAGTTGAGGTGGGCGCCTCCAATGCCCCTTTGGCTTTTTGTCACCTATTTGTTTTGTTGTGTTTTGTACTATAAAGTAGAAATATCTTAATTACTGGTTATATATATATATAATATATATTGGTATAAGGTAATAATAAAAATGGAACTTGACACCTGCATAATGAATTTGATTAGAAAGAAATAATATATACATATGCTTGAGGCGAGTGCCTCTAAGGAAGGGGGTGGGCACCTCCTAATGTATTTTGGTGGGGGTGGGCGCCTCCTAAGGTTTTTGGGGTTCTTGGGATTTTGTTTGATTTTGGAGTGTGTTATATATATTAATTAATGTATTGGTTTGTGAGTAGCATATGGAAAATAAGAAGACACAAGTACAGAGCATGTTAAGTAGCAGCAAAAATAATGGAGCAGTATGAGTAGTAGCAGGAACCTAATAGATTTTCATAGCAGATAATTAACTGGAATCAGGGTTATTTGAAAACAAGTAACTGTGGTAATCTTGACAGAAAATGGAACCATTGCAGTAAGCAGGTGTTGACAGAAAATTGGAAATTTGTAATAGTCAGCAGGGTCAATAACTCAATTAATTTTTGTAGCAGAGTATATATATATTCAGTAGAGGTTTTTCCTAGCAGTGTTGGTGAATTGAAAGTGGCAATAAAATCAGTAATAGTAGAAAAGTAATCATGGCAGAGTTATTTTAGTAGCAGTCTAGTAATTCTTGACAGAAGTAGAACAATAGCAGTAAGCAGAATTTTTGACAGAAGTTGAAGTTGATTCTTATGGAAATTGTAACAGAAAGCAGAATGTTGTACTAAACTGGTATTAAATTACAGAGGCTGATAACAGTGCAGTTTTAGTCAGTTTAGCCGGTTTAGGCGAAAAACTTAGTTGTCTGGAACTTAACGGAAATTGTCGGGGTAAGTCGGGTAAATTAGTAGGTAGTGTGGTTGATTTATTTTGTTGAAAAGATGCTGGGAGTTGAAAACAGTAGGAATTTTAGTCGCCCGGTAGAATTAAGCGGAGAAATTAGTTGTCCGGAATTTAACGAAAATTGTCGAGGTAGTTCGTAATAATTAGTAGGTGATTTTAGTCGGTTTGTTTTGTTGAATTAAGTTGAACGCATGGAATTGCAGGTACAGTTGGATAAGTTATATTGTCCCGATTTACGGGCGAAATATTTAAGTTGCAGGTCTTATGACCAATGTTGTTTGAGTTGTGTTGTTGTTGATTAAGTTGTAGGTCGAGCGACCAATGTTGTTTGAGTTGTGTTGTTGTTGATTAAGTTGTAGGTCGAATGACCAATGTTGGATTAAGTTGATGCTATTGATGCATGTTTGAGTTGTTGTTTTCGTTGTTGCTGTTCTGGTTGTTCTTGTTGATGATGTAGTTGATTGTATGCCTTTGATAATTGTCGCATACATTGCATTCATGAGTCGGGGCTGTATGCTCACACCACGTTGGCCTTGATGGCATTGATTAAGTTGGCCTTGATGGCATTGATTAAGTTGGCCTTGATGGCACCACGTTGAAGGCTTATGCCTTGTTGAAATGCCTCGATAACCTGGCATATGTTTAAGTTGGGAGTTTTACTCCGATGGTACCACATGCATGTGCATAGTTGTGTCACATTTTGAGTCGTTGTGAAGTTGCTATTGTTCTTGATTCGTTGTTGTTGTGAAGTTGCCGTTGTTGTGAAGTTGTTGCTGTTGTAAGTTGTTATTGCTATGTCTTGTTGCTTGATATAAATTACTAATGTCGTGAGCTGTTGTTATATATGTTGCTCTTACTATAATTTGCATCTTTTATATAAGTTGTTGGTATATGTGTTATTTGCTGTCAATACCAGTTGGGGTTGCTATTAAGTTGTTTATGTCTAGTTGTTGCATGACTGTTGTATGAAGCGGTGAAATTCGTATGATCCTAATCTAGTATATTAATTATCATATTTTGTTTATAATATTCGATATCTCACCCCTTCTGTAATGATGTTACCTATTATGGGTAACTGAGCAGGTACTCAAGAATAGCTGCAGAAGTTGAGGTATAATGTGAAGTCTTAGATGCTGTTAGCTCGAGTTGGTCTTGCTCTGATACGTAGCACTCGGGGGAATGAACGATTGTTGTTTATTTGTTGTTATTGTCTTAGTAGTAGAATCTTAAATTGTTGTTATTAAAGAATTGTTGTTTCAAAGTTGTTTTGAGTTGGACCTGAGGTTATGTCATTATAAGTTGAATTATGTGAAGCCGCTTATTAATAAAAGTTGTTTCGTTTTCAAAAGGATAATTCAGGTTGTTATCAGTTCATCCGAATCAGTGTTGTGTATCTGAATTATTTGTGAATTAATATGAGGTTGTTTTCTGTTAAAGATGTGACATCCTGTTTATGTTGAAGAATTTTTAAAATGAAAACTCTGATTTTATTACTTATCCGCCGGGTAGAAATGGGGTGTTACATTAGTGGTATCAGAGCCTGGTTGGTCTGTCCGGCCAATGTTGTCTAATGTTATTTCTTCCTTAGTACTCGACATGTGTGTGGAACACTGTCGGTGCTTGTTTGTTAGTAGTTTCTAGTAGTTGTCTACAGGTTGGTTTGAATTAAGTGGGGGAGAAGTTTGCTCCCGTACGTGTTGTTGGTATGTAGAAGTTATTTCAAGGTGATGTTGCTTGCAAGAGTGCATATGTTGGAGCGATGTTATTGCGGACCGGCGAGAGTTTGGACTCGCGAATCCGTATCAGTCAAGTTGGAGATGTGCGTAGAGTCTGGACGGTGAATCAAAGATGATTGAAATTAAGGAATTATTCCGAATGGAATGATAAGTTGGTGGATTAATTCGGTAAGTTGTATATCTTGAGTATAGTTGGATTAAAGTTGAGTGATTTTCGTAGTTGGACGAAAAGGAGGATGTTGGTAGATCTTGGAAGCAAAAGAGGGAAATGGAACTTATGTTCATCAACCTCAAATTCTGGTTTTGTGATTTTGGAGCAGCTGTCAGTAAATGAGGTATAACTTTTGACTCGTGATTCGGATGGAAGCGGTTCTGGACTTTTTGGAAAGCTTACAAAATTCCCTACAGTTTGCATACAAGGTTTGCCTTCAGGAGGTTTGTGAAGAGGGAGAAAAGTGCATTTTATTGTTTGGGTCTGATGCTGATTTTTGGAAAATACTGCATACGGAAATTCTGAACCAGTCCCGTTGTGTGGCTGATAACATTTTACTCGTAAGTCGGATTTACGCGATTCTTGAAGTTCTAAAATCTACACAAAATTCTCTTCATTTTGGAATATGATTTTGTGATTGAGAGATCTGTATTGAAGGAGATATATATGGTTGAAGTTGAGCGACAATTGCTGAAAAGATTTGGAAGGATGAAAACAAGTGTGGAATATTATTAAGAATAAAGTGTTGGTATTTGTAAGATGTGACTGTATCGGAGAATGCTTGGAGATGCAACTTATGTTGAATGAGGATGATTAAGACGATGATGCTAAGTAAAGGTAATGTTGAGAGAAATGCGAAAGTTGATTTGTGTTGCTAAGAATTTTCACCTTGGTTGAAAGTTGTAATTGGAGCAAACTGAATTGGATCGTTCTCAATGTTGTAACGACTTCGGTATTGGAAAAATATTTAAAGTCGTGTTGTACTATGAACGTGCATAAGAGGATGCGTAATGGATTTTGAACATTTTTGCATCGTTGACGAAGTTGCAACTAAAGAAACTAAGAGTGGCATTGGTAAGCCTTAGAAAGTTGGCGGAGCATTATGCTTACGGACTTTGGGCACAAGTTGAAGTACGCTATTGTGTTGGGTACTGATGATTTATTTCACCATTATGGTTGTCGGCTGTCTATTGACAAATTGAGGAACTGATCACCCTTAATTCATTGTTGATAGTAGACGGAGTCATAATTGATGGATAGATGTGTCGTGCCAACTAGTATAGTATGTACGTTGAATTGGTCAAAGTCAAGCCAAGTGCTTGAAGGTTGTTTGTTTTGCTGATACAAGTTCATATGTTAGAGTATTAGTTGAATTTAAGGATGACAGCACGAAGCTGTGTTTGATTGATGAGTAGTATAGAAAATTTTAGTTGAAACGGATAAGGTGAGGGTTGAGTTACAGGTAGCACAAGAAGTTAAATTATAAGTTGATTTGTAAAAGTGGAGTTTTGGTTGGTAAAGACGATTTATCTTGTTGAATTTAAGTGGACTCAGGTGTTAAATGTTGTTATGCGCCTAAGGTGATTTTGGGAACTATGCTGATAAAAGATAGTAAAGTTGTAATTTATGTGTGGTGTTAACGGGGAGATCCCGAAGAGTTAAGTCGAAAGCCTTGGTATTATGTCGATTTTGATGATTGGAAGTTGGAGGTCAACTGAGTAGAGTTAGTACCTTGAAGGTAATCAGAGTGCGCAGCGAACGCGTAGTGTATTGCGGTTGTTCAGACGTGAATTGTACCGATGTTGATATTTGGTTACGTTGATGTTGTGTCTAAGTTGGTATTCTTATGTTGTTGTGTTCTGGTTCTTAAACCGGTAAATTCTTAAGTTGGCTACTTCTTGTGTTGCGATGTTAGTTGTCAATTGCATAACTTGGGTAGTATTCGCGTTGTTGTCGCCGTTGAGGTTAAGAACCGTTGTTTGTGTTATATGTGGAGTTGCCTTGCGAGGGCGAGATTTGATTCCTCGGAAGAATTAAGTTGTTGGAATAGTCGTGTCGGATAAATTTTCAAGGACGAAAATATTCTAAGTGGGGGAGAGTTGTAACGCCTGAATTTAATTAATTAGTTAATTAAATTATTGAAGGATTTAATTATTGGATTTAGACGAAGTTGAGAATTAATCGGAGTAGTTGGGTTTGTCGGTATTATTTTAAGAGGCGTATTGGGATTATTAAGTTAAAGTCGGATTTTAGTCGGTTAAATCGGAGGAATAATATTAAGAATAATATTATTTATTTATTGGACTATCTTATTTAATTAACTAAGTTGAATTGTTGGACCATTTGGTTGATAATCGAAATTAATCTATTAAGCCGGGAGTAAGTAGTTGGTCGCGAATTATTATTTCGGTTAATTTTGTGTTTCGAAGAATTAAGTCGTTAAGTCAGAATATTAGTCGGAAAGTCGAAGAAATAATATTAGAATTATATAAGGATAATAGTTGGGCTTAATTAAGTGTTGTTAGCAGTAAAAGGTGGGTTGCGAATATTAAGCCCAATAAGAATAATGGTGTGATGGTATTATTTTATTATTAGTCATTAGAAGGAATTTGAGAAGTAGTGGTAACAGCAAGAACCAAGAGGAACAAGGGTTTTGGTGGAGAAGAGGAACGTGGAAGTTGCAGTTAAGAGGCAAGCGGAATCCGATCGAGAAATTAGAGAGCGACCTTCAATCCCAGGTAAGGGTGGGTTCGTCAATTATAACCGGGTTATGATGATTGACATGTGGGGTTTGGATTGTCTAAAATTGCTGCTAGATGTGTTTGTTGTGTGTAGAATTCTGAAATTATTGCTATGAAATTCTATTGTTCTGCGATCGATTGATTGTGCTGTGAGTTTTGCGTTTACGATGAAAATAAATAGTAACATTTATGGTAAATCTCTGGGAATTGAAACTATGAATAGAATATGAGGAAAATCTGGGTTGAAGTTAAAATGGCGTTGTGAGTTTAATCCGGAAATGATAAGGACGTCCGTCTCAAGTAATTGAAAGAGAAGTAGGAGGGCCCCACAAGTTGGGAGGCGGACGCCTCCATTGGCATAAAGGGGAGGGGCGGTCTTCGCCAAGAGTTGAGGTGGGCGCCTCCAATGCCCCTTTGGCTTTTTGTCACCTATTTGTTTTGTTGTGTTTTGTACTATAAAGTAGCAATATCTTAATTACTGGTTATATATATATAATATATATTGGTATAAGGTAATAATAAAAATGGAACTTGACACCTGCATAATGAATTTGATTAGAAAGAAATAATATATACATATGCTTGAGGCGAGTGCCTCTAAGGAAGGGGGTGGGCGCCTCCTAATGTATTTTGGTGGGGGTGGGCGCCTCCTAAGGTTTTTGGGGTTCTTGGGATTTTGTTTGATTTTGGAGTGTGTTATATATATTAATTAATGTATTGGTTTGTGAGTAGCATATGGAAAATAAGAAGACACAAGTACAGAGCATGTTAAGTAGCAGCAAAAATAATGGAGCAGTATGAGTAGTAGCAGGAACCTAATAGATTTTCATAGCAGATAATTAACTGGAATCAGGGTTATTTGAAAACAAGTAACTGTGGTAATCTTGACAGAAAATGGAACCATTGCAGTAAGCAGGTGTTGACAGAAAATTGGAAATTTGTAATAGTCAGCAGGGTCAATAACTCAATTAATTTTTGTAGCAGAGTATATATATATTCAGTAGAGGTTTTTCCTAGCAGTGTTGGTGAATTGAAAGTGGCAATAAAATCAGTAATAGTAGAAAAGTAATCATGGCAGAGTTATTTTAGTAGCAGTCTAGTAATTCTTGACAGAAGTAGAACAATAGCAGTAAGCAGAATTTTTGACAGAAGTTGAAATTGATTCTTATGGAAATTGTAACAGAAAGTAGAATGTTGTACTAAACTGGTATTAAATAACAGAGGCTGATAACAGTGTAGTTTTAGTCAGTTTAGCCGGTTTAGGCGAAAAACTTAGTTGTCCGGAACTTAACGGAAATTGTCGGGGTAAGTCGGGTAAATTAGTAGGTAGTGTGGTTGATTTATTTTGTTGAAAAGATGTTGGGAGTTGAAAACAGTAGGAATTTTAGTCGCCCAGTAGAATTAAGCGGAGAAATTAGTTGTCCGGAATTTAACAAAAATTGTCGAGGTAGTTTGTAATAATTAGTAGGTGATTTTAGTCGGTTTGTTTTGTTGAATTAAGTTGAACGCATGGAATTGCAGGTACAGTTGGATAAGTTGTATTGTCCCAATTTACGGGCGAAATATTTAAGTTGCAGGTCTTATGACCAATGTTGTTTGAGTTGTGTTAAGTTGTAGGTCGAGCGACCAATGTTGTTTGAGTTGTGTTGTTGTTGATTAAGTTGTAGGTCGAATGACCAATGTTGGATTAAGTTGATGCTATTGATGCATGTTTGAGTTGTTGTTTTCGTTGTTGCTGTTCTGGTTGTTCTTGTTGATGATGTAGTTGATTGTATGCCTTTGATAATTGTCGCATACATTGCATTCATGAGTCGGGGCTGTATGCTCACACCACGTTGGCCTTGATGGCATTGATTAAGTTGGCCTTGATGGCATTGATTAAGTTGGCCTTGATGGCACCACGTTGAAGGCTTATGCCTTGTTGAAATGCCTCGATAACCTGGCATATGTTTAAGTTGGGAGTTTTACTCCGATGGTACCACATGCATGTGCATAGTTGTGTCACATTTTGAGTCGTTGTGAAGTTACTGTTGTTCTTGATTCGTTGTTGTTGTGAAGTTGCCGTTGTTGTGAAGTTGTTGCTGTTGTAAGTTGTTATTGATATGTCTTGTTGCTTGATATAAATTACTAATGTCGTGAGCTGTTGTTATATATGTTGCTCTTACTATAATTTGCATATTTTATATAAGTTGTTGGTATATGTGTTATTTGCTGTCAATACCAGTTGGGGTTGCTATTAAGTTGTTTATGTCTAGTTGTTGCATGACTGTTGTATGAAGCGGTGAAATTCGTATGATCCTAATCTAGTATATTAATTATCATATTTTGTTTATAATATTCGATATCTCACCCCTTCTGTAATGATGTTACCTATTATGGGTAACTGAGCAGGTACTCAAGAATAGCTGCAGAAGTTGAGGTATAATGTGAAGTCTTAGATGCTGTTAGCTCGAGTTGGTCTTGCTCTGATACGTAGCACTCGGGGGGATGAACGATTGTTGTTTATTTGTTGTTATTGTCTTAGTAGTAGAATCTTAAATTGTTGTTATTAAAGAATTGTTGTTTCAAAGTTGTTTTGAGTTGGACATGAGGTTATGTCATTATAAGTTGAATTATGTGAAGCCGCTTATTAATAAAAGTTGTTTCGTTTTCAAAAGGATAATTCAGGTTGTTATCAGTTCATCCGAATTAGTGTTATGTATCTGAATTATTTGTGAATTAATATGAGGTTGTTTTCTGTTGAAGATGTGACATCCTGTTTATGTTGAAGAATTTTTAAAATGAAAACTCTGATTTTATTACTTATCCGCCGGGTAGAAATGGGGTGTTACAGAGGGCATTACACTTAATACCAATCAACTACCCCTTTCTCTCTCTCTCTCATGCATTACTTAAAACGTAGTCTTTCAGCTTCACATTTTGAGCACGTGTCCTCACACTCTTTCACATAGCTGGAGCATCACCCACTAGTTTGTTATGATTTGGACGATTCCCGCCACTACTTGCTACGACACTATTATTCATTACAAATTGTTTCAATTCCAAACTTTGTTTCGTGTTTGGAATTCGGATTTCAGAACTTCAAGTTTCGGCTTTATTATTTTTCGGTTCAACCTGCACATTTCAGCTTGTATGGTTCTGTTTCAGATTTTTATTTCAGAGCTACAATTTCTATTTCGATTCTAGTTTTGGGATTGGATTTAGTTTCTACTTCAGTTTTAATCTTTAATTAGTGCTCGAATGATTCATGTTTTGAATGATCTCTAAATGAATGATCAAGAGAAAAATGCTTGGAAATGAACAAAGCTATAAGCCAGATGAAAAATAAAAGGGGTAGGATAAATTTTGAGGTATGACTGAATCAAAATGTTTGTAACTTATCAAATAGTGGATGATCATGATTATTTTCCAATGATTTATTAACACCATTGAAGAGTCGAGTAGGCAAAGCGAGGACGAACGTCGAACTATTATATATCTTTGTGTATCTCTCTTTCTCCCTTATCTCTTTTAATTTTCAGCATTCATTACTGTAGCCATTGTATCATTGCATCGTTTGTTTGTTATTTAGGTTAGACTTTGTTTATAGTGATTTAATGTATAAGTTTATGTGATGCATCAAATCTATTAGATCATCATAAATTCAATTATGCTTTGAATGAAGTTCTATGTAAGTGTTTTTAAATCACTTTGTTTAAAGTGACTTTAGTTATCTTGTAATTGACCTGCATTAGATAGAATCATGCCTTTAGTGATATCATGTGATACTTTTATTGGATTTAATTCAATGAGAAACTTCTGAGCTTTCTTCTTGTCGTGTTTTGCTTATGCATATTTTAAAATCTCTGATTTCGTTTTATGGGACCTACAATATTTTTGAAATTGTCAACTTGAGGATAGGAATATTCAACCCCCTCTTCTAGACTTTGTGTCCATATTCTCATATTCTCACCCAACATGTGTAACCTCTCTCCATAATTTGGCAAATGCTTAGAAGATTTTCTTTTAGGCTGAAAACTAGTAAGACATCATGGATGAGTCGCGTACCTTTATTTGTCTTCATCATGACATTGCATTTGCCTTTTGATTCTACAACATTCCCATTTCCTATTAGAAATTTGAATTTGACAACCTCGTCAATGCTTTTGAAAATAGTCACATCCTTGACCGTGTGATTTCTGCAGCCACTATCCAAGTACCAGCATCCTATTTTTTTCTCTAATTGAGTCTTTAGTGGCATATAACGTACATTGTTCTTGATCATGCTCCTCTACGATATCAGTTGGATGTCCATTTTTGTTGCGACAATTTTTCTCTATGTGCTCGAACTTCTTGCAATGGTTGTTTTGTGGCATATTATGGTACTAACAATATTTCTATGTGTGACATAGTCTTTTGTAGATATTGTATGGAGGATTTTTATCTAGTACGTTCTTGAGGAAATTTTTAGAAACTTCTCTTCTTCTAGAAGGTTCTCCATAATTTTTCTTTCCTCAATTTTCTTTATTCTTGAGCTAAAATTTGAGTTTTTACTGAAAGTCATTTTCAAGTGTATATTCTTTATGCAATACAGTCTTTGCTCAGATGCTTCAAGAGATCATGTTAGTTTTATCACTGATAGAGTGGTCAGATCTTTTATTTCTTCAATCATTAGCACGATAGGATCAAACTTTGAGGGATACTAATTAAATTTTTTTGAACAATTTTCTTGTCAAGAATATTCTCCCCAAAAGCTCTCATTTGATTAATTATTTCTTTAGCTTTAGAATAATATTATTTAACTGTCTCAAACTCCTTTATCTTTAATAGTTCAAAATCTCTTTTTAGAGTTTGAAGTTTACCGACATGTACCTTGTCACTTCCTTGAAACTCTTCCTAAAATGTGTGTCACGCTTCTTTGACAGTCTTAGCTACCATAATTCTTAGAAAAATTGCATCAGTCACCGCTTGTTGCAAAGTGAACAGCGTCTTTGAATTTTTCTATTTATTTTTCTTCAACTCTTTTTCTTAAGCTACATTAAGAGATAAAGTATCTGTGAGAGCGGTGAAGCCTTCTTCTACTATGTCCCATAAATATTGAGATGAAAAAAATATCTTCATTTTAACACGTCAGAAATTATAATTTTCACAATTGAAAATAGGGACAGAAATAAATGATGAATAAGTGGTATTATCCATAGCTTAGAAAAATCATTGGAGTGAGTTAATAGTACAAGGACAATTTTTAGAAGTAGTTGGAAAGATTTTAGAATATTAAGTAAGTGATATAACTATGTCTAATATATTACCAAACGTAGCTCTGATGTCATTATTGGTATTTAAATAGTTGATATAAGATATTTTTAAAAAATTGTTTAGAAAGAATGTTATAGGAATCGAGTGATAATGATTATATTGGAATAGGAACCTTAGTTTATAGCCTTAAACTAGGGAATGGCATTGGTTTTTTTATTTAAAAATACAAAACATCAATTACCTATTTATATACTCATGTCACTAACCTTTGAATAATGGTGGATGTTTCTATATTATTTTAATTCTTTTTAAATGTTTTAAGATAGGCTAATATCATAATAATTCTAGGTTTTTTTAGCATTTACATACACATTATATATAAGAGAATCTAAAAATTTGTGGCAATTTCAATATTTCTCCTAGTTGTCAATTCATATATGGGTTGTTTAATTTAAAGAGGTATTAGATTGTAAAATTAATGGGTTGTTTGATTTTGAGAGGTATAAGGTTGTAAAATTAGTGGGTTTTTGAGAATATAGAAGTGGAGAAATTTTTTTAAGGGAGAGGTTACATAAAATTCAAGTGTTGTAGAAAACTAAATTTATAAATTACAATTAGTTTAAGTATATAGTTCCTTTTGATATATATATATATATATATATATATATATATATATATATATATATATATATATATATATATATTAAAAAATACATAATTAATTTCATATAACAAAGAGAAATTGTGTTCATTTTATAAGAGCTGTGCTATTTTTACATGGTTTTCACATACACCGTATGCTACAACATAGTAATATGGACTTGCACAAAAACCCATGTTAAAATAAATTATTAAAAAATAAAATTTATATGTTTTATGTATGTAAATACGGCGTAGTGTTAAAAAATAGTGTAAGGATATCTTTTTCCATTTTATAATTCAAAATAAATATGTCATTTGAGATTGAGGGAGTATGAAAATGAAATGATAAATTACTAAAGGTTCAAGGCAAGTTAGACTATTTGTAAGGAGTTGTTCATTACACCCTATATATTTTTCACATATCCTATAAAAACTTTAAGAAAAATTTAATTATATATTTCAATTGGCTTTACTTTTTTGGAGTGCCAAAAGGAAGATAATATAACTTGAGCTTTAGAAATGTGTCGCAATTTGTTAAAAGATTTAAAAAAATATATCACATGTGATTGTATCTAATTGCGATACTTCATTGATGAATGATGTTGCAAAAAAACTTACTGTGTTGGTATCACATAACAAAAAGATGTGAAAGCTAAAATAAAGTTGATCTTGAAAAACAAACAAATCAAGAGTGAAAGCGAAAAAATTGTTAAACGGAAACAAATATAAAACCCATAATGGAAGTGTCAATTAATGTAATCAATTCTTCTATGGAGGGTTACTATATTGATTATGTTATGCAGTTCAAAAGTGTGTGTGAAATATCTATAATTTTTGAAATATGTTGAAACTATAATATTAAACCATGTAAATGAGAAAAAAGTATGTGCTTGGATTGATCAAGTTAAACACCTCGGCAACACCACCACAAACAAAGTTGTATATGGTCATGGTAGATTGAAAAAATATTTGTAAGATAGTAATGGTGTTTTTGCAAGGGTTGAGAAGCAATGAACAATATGATTGTACTACAACACAATGAGATATAGACATCCTTTGGTCAAAGTATCAAAGTATTAAAACATAAATTCAAGAACAAGAATTTGTATTCACAGTTGACGAGTAATATTTCTCATGTGGGATTGAATTTTATTTATCACGATGTTGTGTGAATAGAGAAAGTTGGTCCATATAGCTCCAATTATGGTTGTACACTTAGAAAAACATATGGTCTTCCATGTGATTGTGTCATTGCCAAGAAGATGAAGTTTGATAGACATTTACATATGGATGAGTTAAACACACATTAAAAAAGGCATTCGTTTGATGATGATGATGATGATGATGATGATGATGGTGATGATGGTGCTGGCGGTGGTGGTGGTGGTGGTGTGATCAAGGATGGTAAACCAGATATATTATTACATAATGGGATATGATAAAGAAAGATTTATGACAGTTGATTATAATATGATGTTGCACGTCAAAGAATATATGTGTAAGATATCCTATCTATAAAACATTGATATGAAACCACATACGAAAGCGATAAAAACTAAGGATGCTCCAAAGAAGGTCAAACCAACTCCTAGTGGTAACCATCATTTTATGAGCATGTCAACTCACTTTATTCAGATTATCCTCTTTCTATGTCCAAAACATCAGCTAGTAAAGGTGCGTGCATCAGTAAATCGTCGCCCTCTCCACCTTTACGAAGAATAAAATACATTGAAAAGATCCATGTTTTTATCCACAAAAACATTGAAAAAATTATAGATGTTTCTAGACATAGTAACTACGGATTTTGCGGGGTACACTGACAAAATTGTCTTAATACACGCTCTGGTAGATGGGAGTACATGAGTCAAGTCACAGATGTTAGCCAACTAGAGTACTAACAAATATCCTTTAAAGGTTATGTCAGATTGTGTCTCCGTATGGAGTGAAACAAATATCTTCTGTCAGAATATGGCCAATGGAATGTTTATAGGTCTCAATTGAAAAATTCCACCTATGTGGATTAATGAGGCAAGCACGAGGCAACTCTTCATCATAGTCAACAACAATTTTGCCATTGATCTGTATCGAGAAAATTCTTGAGGACCCAGAACTAAAAAAATAGTTCAAATAAAAATATTAGTATTTATATACGAATTTTTAGAAATAATATAAATTTAATAAGGTAGAAGTTACAAATTACTCGGTTATACCAACTCAAACTGGTGTCGAAATAAAGATGATAGAAAATTCACTGCTAGATACATCTTTATGTATCGAGAAACACCAATATCTTGGTGTTCTAAGAAAAAACCAGTTGTGGCATTCTCTTCTTACGAGACAAAGTACATTGCAGCATCTATGTGTGTGTGTCAAGTTGTATGGTTGATGAATTTGATGAAGGTATTGTCCAACGAAGAGAATGAAGTTGTGACCTTAATGATAACAACTTTTCTTCTATGAACCTTGCAAAGAATCTCATTACACATGGGAGAAATAAATATATAGAGATGATATTTCACTACTTGTGAGAGCTTGTGAGTGAAGAAAATTTGAAGTTGGAGTATTGTAAAAGCGAAGATCAAGTGTCCGATTTGCTAACCAAATAAGTGTCAATTGAAGTGTTTAAGAGGTTGAAGAAACACATGAGTATGGAAGACTTGAATTAAGGTAGCGTGTTGAAGAAAAAATAATTCAAGTAGGGTGTAACCGGTTACTTCGGGGATGTAATTAGTTACCACCTTGCATTGTAGTAAAATAAGCAAATAGAAGCGACATGTAACCGATTACAACTTTTGTATAACTGATTACCACACTACTACAAAAAGAGTGTAACACCCATATATAAATACATATGTCTAGAAGATACATATTATACATGTTTACAAGTTTGGTACTGAAATACAAATAAGTTCCAAGTAGCACATTGTATACATTACATGCCAAAACATAAAAGCCAGAAACCATGGCATAATATACACAAGATGCTCCAAAGACTCAGAACTAGATCATATCATATGATCTCAAAATAGAGTCTTCACAGCGGAAACAATTCTATCTAAAAAGCTAAGACAAGGACATCAAACAACTTTGTCCTTACCCTTCACGGAACCTGAACCACCTAAAATATAATCAACAACATGAGGTGAGATAATAATCCTAGTGGGTTCCCTATCTTATGGATTCTCTCGGCTTTACAAGGTTCTAACCAATCCTAACTCACGCCCAAAAGGGAAGGGACAATACTTGAGTTCGCCACTTCACACTATATGGAAGCATGCTGCTTGAGTTCAACAACTCAAACCATCACTAGTCGGAAACTATACCAAGGCATCTCGTCTTCCCGTCCTCTCCTATGTCTAGGACTTTCGGCACGGGTCATGGATCCTTATATCTACTTTGACATACGAAATGAATTTGAATTCAAGGTGTTTTCCTCATGAATCGTCGCTTCCCATGGGACCACCCTCATCTCAAGCATTTTACCCGTAGGCTCCATTCGTACTACACACGGGAATCAAACCTGTCAAAGTAATAGTGCGTACATTCCAGATGAGCGCTCTACATAAGCCTCAACTCTTGAAACAACACGTCTCAAGGGATTATTTCCGACTACGTGATCACGCATGCAAACATGATTATATTCGACAATCGCAAGGCGACACATTCACCTTATTCTCAATGTAACACAAAACCAACACATGTTCCATATAATGCATCCCACTCTCAACTATGTCAACTACCCATCTGTGATACTCACCTAGGTATCACACTGAAAGGATATCACTTTCTAGCGTTACTCAAGTCATAATCCTAATACTCTTAACCTAAAATAGATCACTAGGTTAACTCACTTAGTTCAACAAGTATTCCTCACAACTTTCATTTAATTAATGTATATATATCATGGAAAATGATTAAGAAGGCATACAACATGATTAGAAACATGGAAAATCATATTTTTTGGAAAAATAGGAGACAACAATCGATTGCACATTTATAGGATTTCAAAATTTCACTACTGGAACGTCCAGCAATCAATTTGCATCCCATAGCAATCGATTTGCATAGTTAAAAATTCAGGATTTCGCTTCTGTAATGGACAGCAATCGATTTGCATAAAAAAGGTTCAGGGACCAATCGATTTGCACCAGCTATTTTCATGAAAACTCACTTCTAAACTCCCTTATTACCACTTGTAAAGTCTTACATCTTTCTCCAACAATTATGGAACATTAGAACAACATTTAACATGTTAATATTCAAAATATCATGGATTTACTCTCTTACTATTCAACATGAATTTTACAATTTCTTAACAGCAACCACAACATTCATCACATGAAGCATAATAGATTATAGAGCATACAAACAACACATCATTCATAGAAGCTCATGGGCATAAGAGCAACCAATCTATTATCATGATTCTTACTAATTTTTCTAAGAGTTATTCAAACCCTAAATTTCTATAATCACAAGTTCTACCTAGAACCCACCTCTAATACAAGATGAAGAAGTTGTTGATGATGAAGATGAGATGATTTGATGAAGAAATGATGAAGTTCCCAGCTTTTCTTCTTCTAGGGTTTCCTTCTTCCTCTTTCTCTTCTTTCTCCTCCTTCTCTCTAACTTCTTACTATCTTTCTCTCTATGTTTCCCAAAATGAAAGGAAAAGAGAAGGAAAATGAGATCAAGAAAATATTATTAAAGTTAGTAAGACTAACTTGGTTAAATGTCCAATATTGAGGGTATCCAAAATGTATCTAATGTACCAATTAATAAAACCTCTGAGTCAGATAATATTAATTAAATCAACTCTGAGCTCACCAGTTACTCTAATTATCTCAACAAATAACTCTCAGAGTACACCGGAACTCAGGTGATCTCAACTAATATTATTTAGAGCATTTTATTAAATGCGGGGTATTACAAAGTGTTTTTAACGTCGGACACGGAATACATTTTACCTCGACTGCAGTAGCAAAGTAACGAGTGGCGTCATGAAAAGCAACTGCTTATCACCTCGATTTTTTAAACACCAAGGGATAAATTAATTTACACATGGGTTTGAACTCCATCATCTTCATTTTTATTATTTACAAAACTAGCGCCTCATACATCTCGGTTTACAATAAAATCAAGGGGTAAGATAGATTATTTTTTTAATTGAAATTTGGTACATTGTTTACATAGAAAATAAATAAAAATATTTTATTTACAAACTACAATGTTTATCCAGAATATTATATTACTTACACGGAATATTATATCCACTAATGGTAGTGTCTTGATCATTGATAATCATGAAATAAACGATACAGATTTGTTTAAGGACGATGATCAATATCTAAAATTATCGCACTAAGTTATCCCCTCGGTTTTGTTAAAACTGAGGTAAACATGTTTTTTTAATTACATTATTTACACAAAATATTGAAAAACAATAATATAACAAAAGAAGAATTTTGGTGTAAGGAGTTATGTGTTTCAAATATTACACACATCCAATTTTCACGAGTTATCTATTCCAACCATTGAATGCATCTAACTTCTAAAGGAATTATCTTTCAAATTTAAAAAAATGTTGTTCAGTGTTAAATCTCCGTCCAAGAGAGAAACAACTGGAAACGCTTACTTGGGATGACAAGCATCTCTTGTTATTCCTTACCAAGAACATCACATTTAATCTTCTTCTTACCATTTTTAACTTGTTAAAGGAAATGATAATCATCTCTAGGGAGGAAATGACTTTCCTCATACCATATGGAAGAGTTCTTTCTGAACTTTTCTCTCAATTAGAGATAGTTAATAATGATACTATTGAAGTTGAGTGGAGTCAGAAATTTGAATATGTAGAATAGTTATTTGTTGGGCTGTTTTTAATTAATGAAATATTTACTTTCATATTATTGCCTTTTCGTTTTTATTGATAACAAAAATTTAGAGAATTACAAATTGACAAGAAAAAAATGAAAAAAAAAATTAACTAAGAAAAAATGGAAAGATTGGAAGACACTGAGTGAGAAATCATTGAAAAAAAAACCTTAAATGCAGTTACAGGTATTCGAAGCGTGTTCTCTTATAGTTATATTTTCTAGGTTTTTAAAAATACCGAGGTAATAGGTTTATTATTTTTTATGGAGAAAATATGACGCTCACTTATAGTTATATTATGTCGGTTTTTCATAAAACCAAGGGTAAATTTTTTTTTTTTTTAAATCAAACATGTCACTCCCAAGACCTATACGCTTGGTTTTTGGCATGTTTGATGTAAAAGTTTCGTCATAAACAATGTTATTGGTCGTAGTGCCATCAAGTCAGTAGCAAACAGATGCGGCATATAACCGTTTACAGATTTGGTGTAATCGGTTATCATATTTTCCAGAATCATACAGTAGTTTTATATAAGAGTCAAAAACAGCCGGTTTTGTAAGAGTTCCATCAATGAACTTCTCTTTATTCTTGAAAATGAGAGCGATGTGCATCGACCTAGACCAAGAATGATAGTTCTTATCATCCAATGATGGAGATACAAGAACGACGGCAGGATTCTCATTAGGATGAAGATAGAAGGGATTTGTGGAGTTTGTAGAAAAATCTATGTAGCTCTGGTATGCCATTAGAAGAAGATGAATCAAGAATACAAAGATTACAAAGTAATCAAAAATCAGCGAAGAACAAAGAATTCTGCAGCGCAGAAGAAGAGCAAACGATGCTGATTGAAGAAGAGGAGAAAAGAAACAATGGCTACCAGAGCTGTTAAAGCTCTGATACCATGTTAACGGTGGATAAACCAGGAAGAAGAAGTAACTAACAATAACAAACTTGTAACATAAAATGAAAAACAGTTGGAGAGAAAAGGATGATGAATTGTTATTGTTATTGAATGAATGAATAATCAGTTTACATTATCTCTATATATACAATGTGGACCACACAAAAGGAAAAGAACTAATCCTAACTGTACAAGTGTCATAATCTAGAGATAAATGTATATACACTAATATTATGAGCTAATAAAACATGCTCAAAAATTTTGTTTTTCCTGTATAGTTAATTAATTGTACAGTTGTATATTGATGAAAAAATACCTCAATTTAAGTTGTTAATGATAATGTCTCTATTTTATCCAATTATCTCTAATTCTCTTTCACTTTCACGGCACTTGTTTATTATTGTTGTCTTGTAATTGAATTTTGCCTTGATTAATTACTAAATTAAGTCTAAATCTTAAGACGACTAAAAGAAGTTGTTAAAATTTTCGCCATTCTACAGTAGCAATTGATTTTCATATTATAATGTCTCATGATATCATAATTGTTTATAACTGCACAATTATCAACAATATTAGAACTCGTCACATATGCAAAATATCAACAAGCTAAACCATTAACTATATTGTGCCCAAAAACAAAACAAAACACCATTAACTATTTATGAAGCTCTGATTATATTCTATGCACGTGTGATTAAATAATTATATCTTTTTATTTTACACATGTAAGATTCATTTTAAAATTAAGTTTAACCTTAATGAAGTACAGTGATCACTACCAATGTTTTTTCTTCCATTAAAATAACTTTAGTGAAGTGAGAAGTGGGAAGGTAGGGTAGGTCACATGTGTGAGCACATGGAAGTAATAATCTCACTCATTATCTTACACTGAAAAACAGGTGTGTTTTGTTTGTTTCTTACTTTAGTTTCCATTTATTTATTTTTTATTATTATTATTATTATTATTATTATTATTTGAGGATGTTTGCAAAAGTAATCTTTTTACTTTAAATTTTTTTTAATTTTTTTATTAAAATTGTTGTCATAGTGACAGATCAATTTTGTAACTTACTCGTATTGGGTTTAGCAATCCAACCCAATACAAAGTAACTGTTGGTTCAGCGCTGAGGACTCACTATAAATACCCTCTATCGCTAGAGGGTCAAGTATTCCATTCACACACCTTCTTTTCTGTACTTGTTTTCTCTCTTGCTGAAACTTACTTTGGCATCGGAGTACCTTGCAGGTACGCCCCATCCTCTTCTCCACCACCGGCAAACTAAGGAGCTCACGACGTGTGCTGGACTGATCCTTTTCTGATAAGGTAAGATCAGTCGCGCCGTCTGTGGGGACCCTTGTTTCCCCGTTCATTCTCCCGTAGAAACTCAAGAACCAAAGAAGTTTTCAATCTCCGTCTATCATGGCCAGCCCACGCACTGACAACAACGCTCCAGAAACCGCCTTCACCACATTCACCAACGACGACGGTCACGATCCCAACGCAACCGTTCACGTCAAAAAAGGCAATCCTAGGGACGGACACATTGTCTCTCCCTCCCCTGACGAAGCGGCCTTCAACGCCGCCCGACACTTTGACTGCCCAGCTATCTTCCAGCCAATCCCTGTGTCGTCCAACGCTGACCCGACCATGGTGGCCTTGTTTGCGACGATCAATCAGACAAATCTGATGATCTTCTAACAGAAAGAGCGGATCGGGATGCTCGAGAAGGAGTAACTATCACACTCTCCCCTGCGGAGACATCGTCGCCCCATCTCTCGCAGTCCTTCCCTGCGACAACGAGAGACCTATCATTCCCCTCCCCCACGGAGGCCACGGCATGATGAGTCTCGGAGCCCTTCTCCGCGACAGCCTAGGCGTCGTCCACGATTGGAGAGGCCTCAGCCCATGGCCACCCAGAAGCGCGGCTGCTCTCCTCCCCGGAAGGAGCGACGCTCCCCGGCTCATAAGAAAAACAAAGCCGACGGATACGTAGAGAAGCCGAAGGGCCGCCAAGGAGTCCTCCCCGCCAAGGCAGAAGCTCTCAATATAACATGTTCCCATCACGGTCACCCGTCAAGAGCGATGAGGACGACCAGTGCACGCAGTTGTCCAGAGCCATCATGGAAACTCGCTTGCCTTCCGGGATTGAAAAGCCCTTGGCCTTGGCAACCTACGATGGTACGACCGATCCGGACGACCACATTAAAAGCATTGATTCGATGCTCGACTATCGGAACCTCCGGGGGGCCATCAAGTGTCGGCTCTTCCACACAACCCTGAGGAAGAGTGCAATGGCGTGGTAAAAGAGCCTCGAGCCCGAGTCCATCGCCTCCTGGAAAGAGCTGAAAAGGCAGTTCTCCAGGCACTTCACCGCTTCCCGACGCCACCCAAAGACGGAAGCATCCCTGGAAGCCATCATCCAGAGAAAAGAAGAATCTCTCTGGGACTACATAGAGAGGTTCAACCGAGAAGCTGTCCAGGTATCCACCTCGGACGACATGAAGAGATATTTGATCGAGCCAGGACTGCGACCTCGCACCGAGTTCGCCAAGGCAGTCGGCAAACGCACTCCTCCACAAGGCCTAGGCATACATCTAGTATGAGGAGATAGAGGCCGCCAACTGCGCTCGCGACTCGTGGAACCAAGAGGGTACCAGGAGCTCCATACACGAAGATTCTGTCGCTCTCCAATGAAGCGGGAGAGAAGAAGAGATGACTAGCCCTGGGACTCCGAAGAATAAAGGGGGCCAGCATACCGCTTCACTGAGTATACGCTACTCACATCTCCTCGCGAGCGCATCCTAGCCGAGTACATCAACTCGGAGTTCCAGTAGGGCGGTGTTCGCTTCCAGAAGCCGACACCCCCTAAGCCCAACGTCGACAAGTCCAAGTACTATTTATTCCACAGGAGCCACGGGCACGTCACAGAGGATTGCATCCACCTCAAGGATGCCATCGAAATCGTGATCAAGGAAGGGCACCTGAAGCAGTACACCAAGAAGAGCGAAGCCCCCGACAGGAGGCTCGGGAGATAAAAAGGGTCTAGGAGGCGACCCAGTCCTCCGACGATAATGGACTGCAAGTCGCTCTGTGTGTCACCCGACCAGAGGATTTCTACTTTCCCTACGAGCCCGGCACGCATGTGACCGCTCGTAGCCCATGGGAGAGTTTCCCCGCCGCCATGGTCATATCCGGAGGGGGGTTCAACAAAGTCTCTGTGGGGTCGGTGAAGCGGAAGTTCGACGAATTGATAGAGGCGAGATCGACGCAGAACGCCACCTTCGAGAAGGTCCAGGGAAGGTCGAACCCTATCACCTTCTACCTCGAAGAATTGTCGTACGACGCCTCCGACTCCAACATCCCTCTCATGATCAGGGCACAGATGGCAAACTTTGACGTCCGCAGCATCCTGGTCGACCAAGGGAGCTAAGTGGACATAATGTATGCCCACCTATTCACTACCCTCCAGCTCGACGAGACACATCTGACCCCATACGTCGGCTCTAACCTGTAGGTCTTCAATGACACCACCACAAGACCGTGGGGCTACATCGAGCTAATGGTCACCTTCGGGAACGACGAGACTGCCCGACAAGTCAAGGTCCGCTTCTTGGTAATAGAGTGCCCCTCTCTATACCAGTGCATTCTGGGAAGGCCGACCTAGCCGAACTCACTGCTGTGTCATCTATAGTCCACCTGAAGATGAAGTACTACACGACCGAGGGACAAGTGGTCACCCTCCACGGGGACATTGAGGCCGCCAGGAGATGTTTCGAGGTTGCTACCAAGGGGTTGAACTCTATCAAAATCAAGTCCAAGACCGCGGGAAATCTAGCCCAGGACGAGGAGCAAAAGCCACTTCTGCGCGTCAATGCGGTCGACCCCGACAGCTGCTTCCCTATCAAACAGGGGCAGAACGAGGTAGCGGATCACACCCCTCCAGCTGAAGGCAACGGGCAGGCCGTTCACCCCATGCACCCCATTCCAGATGGAGACTTCAAGCTCATCACGCTCGGCGACGACCCAGACAGGAATGTGAAGATTGGCATGGGGGTCCCCGACCTGGCAAGGAAGCAGCTGAAGGCCTGCCTCAGGGAAAATGTTGACTTATTCGCGTGGAGCGCTGCAGAGATGTCTGGCCTCGACCCAGATGTGGCCTACCACCAGCTCACAATAGATTCGGCCGCTAGGGCTATAGTACAACGTAGGCATAGGCAGTCTCCCGAGAAACCAGAAGCTGTTAAAAAGGCTGTAAAAGACCTCTTAGAGGCAAATTTTATTTCGGAAGCCTAGTACACAACCTGGTTGTCTAATGTTATACTCGTTAAAAAGACTAATAGAAAATGGCGTATATGTGTTGATTATACCGATCTTAACCGAGCATGTCCCAAAGATGCTTACCCACTGCCTAACATCGAAAAACTGGTCGACAATTCTGCAGGTTTTAACTTACTATCGTTCATGGACGTATACTCGGGATACAATCAAATCCCCATGGCGAACGCTGAAAAGCAATACACGACTTTCATGACCGAGTCGGGCAACTATTACTACAACGTAATGCCCTTCGGTCTGAAAAATATCGGTGCGACATACCAGCGGATGATGAGCAAAGTCTTCTGGGAAGAGACCGGGGACATGCTCGAGGTCTACATGGACGACATAATTGTGAAATCACGAGAAGAGATCGACCACACTGCCCACCTCAGAAGGGTCTTCGATACGGTAAGGAGATGCAGAATGAGGTTCAACACGGAGAAGTGCACCTTCGGTGTCCGAGCAGGAAAGTTCCTCGGCTTCTATTTGACAGAACAAGGAATCGAGGTGAACCCCGATAAGTGCATGGCATTCTCCAAGTTCTCAATGCCAAACTCGAAAAAATCGATCTAATCACTAAACGAGATGCTCACCTCGCTGTCCCGCTTCATGGCCAAGTCTACCCAGCACGCACTCCCATTTTTCAAGCTCCTGCACAAAGACGCCACGTTCGAGTGGACCGAGGAGTGCGAGCAAGCCCTCCTCCACCTCAAACAAGTACTATCACAGCCCCTGGTCCTCTTACGCCCAGAGACCGGGGAAACTTTGTACTTGTACCTCACCGTCGCAACCGAGGCGGTCAGCATGACCCTTATCTGAGAAACCCTAGAGGGACAGAAGCCGATATACTTCACCAGTAAAGCTCTCCAGGGCCCCGAGCTTAGGTACCAGCAGATCGAGAAGGTCGCTTTGGCCCTCATCAATGCAGCCAAAAGGCTGTGGCACTACTTTCTGGCCCACACGATCGTGGTGAGGACAGGCCAACCCGTGAAGCAGCTGCTCGGTCGTCCCGACATGGTGGGTAGGATGCTCAAGTGGTCGCTCGAGCTCTCTGAGTTCTACGTCCAATACGAGAGTAGGAAGGCCCTAAAGGCTCAAGTGCTTGCCAACTTCGTCGCGGAAATGACCGCTCCGATCTCCTCGACCGATGGATCCCGAAAGTGGAAAATCTATGTTGATGGGGCATCCAGCTCGATGGGAAGTGGAGCGGGCATCACTCTTGAGAATGAAAAAGGCATCTTGATCGAGGTCTCCCTCGTCCTATCTTTCCCAACATCAAACAACCAGGCCGAGTACGAGGCCTTTCTCTCCGGACTACGCCTGGCCGAGGACCTCGGCGCGAAGGAGGTAAAAATATTTAGCGAGTCCCAGCTCATAGTCTCCCAGGTGCGGGGAGAGTACCAGGCCAAGAATGACAACCTCGTCGAGTACTTAGCCCTGGTGAAAGAGAGGATGAAAAAATTCAATTCTGCAAAGTGAAACACGTTCCACGCGAACAAAACACCAAGGCAGACATCCTTTCAAAGCTGGCAAGCACAAAGAAGAAAGGCGGGAACAAGTCTGTCATCCAAGAGGTACTCTCTCGACCTAGCATCGAGAAACTCACCTCGACCGTTGACGTAAACGCCATCGGCGACAGCAACTACTGGATGACCCTGGTATACACGTACCTCAGCACGGGGGAACTGCCCGATGACTCCAAGGAGGCTAGTGTGGTCAGACGACGAGCCTACTCGTAACTCGTACGCCTTGATCGAGGACAAATTGTACGTGCGAGGATTCTCCATTCCCCTCCTCAAAAGCGTCGAAGAGTCCAAGGTCCCCAACATACTCCAAGAGATCCACGAAGGGATCAACGCGCAACACCTTGGCGGATGGTCCCTTGCCCGTAAGGTATTGCGGGCAGGGTACTACTGGCCCACCATGCAATAGGACGCCAAGGAGCACGTCAAGAGGTGCGACAAGTGCCAGCGACACGGGGACATGCACTTGGCCCCGTCCAATGAGCTCAAAACGCTCCCGTCCTCGTGGCCATTCGCCTGGTGGGGGATGGACATCCTCAGGCCCTTCACCATAGGGTCATACCAGAACAAATATCTAATAGTCGGCGTCGACTACTTCACCAAGTGGATAGAGGCCAAAGCCCTCGCTAAAATCACAGCGCACAACATACTATGTTTCTACAAAAGAAACATACTTGCCCGGTTCGGCGTACCCCAGGCGATAGTCGCCGACAACGGGACGCAATTCACCGACAAAAGCTTCTAAGACTTCATCACCAAGCTGGGAACAAAGCAACACTTCATATCTATCAAGCACCTAGAAACCAACGGGCAAGCCGAAGCTGCAAAGAGGGTGATCCTGCGAGGTTTGAAACGGAGACTGGACGAAGCCAAGAAGAAGTGGGTCGAGGAGCTACACAGTGTGCTCTGGGCCTATAGAACGACCCTACACTCGACCATCGGGGAGACCCCATTCCGACTGACCTACGAAACCGAGGCAGTGACCGAGTCCCTCCTCGACAAGGAGACAAACGATGAGGCCCTAAGGGAGGAGCTCGACCTGGTCGAAGAGATCCGGTCGGGGGCATCCCTCCGCGAGGCCTCACTCAAGCGGAAGATAACTTTGCGGCATAACAGGAAAGTCATCAAACGCGAATTTGTGGTAGACAGCCTAGTCTTACGAAGGAACCAGAATGACTCGCGTGAGTGCAAGCTCGCCGCGAATTGGGAGGGCCCCTACCGCGTCCGCGCGAAAATGGGGATCAGAGCCTACTACCTAGAAAACCTGCACGGGGAGGAGCTTGCTCGACCATGGAACGTCGGGAAACTTAAACAATACTACAGTTAGGCACTGTTCGAGATGCACCTGGTTCGACCACGACGAAGGGCATCGCGACCACGAGATTGCGCTAAGGTACAAGCACGACTCCTAAACTCGAGATAAGAAGACCAGAGCCCGCTCTTGTGTGTACGAGCGAACTCTTGATCCAACAAGAATGCCTGAACCGAGCTCCACCGTTGTCGTACCAATTAGGCAGAACGCCCAGCTCGTGATGGGAAGTTCACGCCCCGAAGCAAAGACCTCGATCGAGCTCATAGCTTCGTTGAAAGTCAGAATCCGACTCCGACCACTTGACCTATTCTCTACACGGTCGAGGACCAACCACGTCGAGGAAAGGCCCTAACTCATCAAAACAAGCAACACAATATTGCATATCCACGAGGAAAGAAAACTAATCGACATACAACAACACACACAAGATACCAACATATTGAACAAAAGAAACTATCCATTAAAGCGGGCAAAACCCCATTGTCCAAACATTACAAAACCCTTGGCACGTAAGCCGGGTAAAGTCAAATTACAAAATCAAGGTACGTAGGCCGAACAAAACTAGTCAAAATGTGGCGTGCATGCCAAATAGCTAAAGAAAACTAAACAGCAACTTCCTCCTCGGGACGAGGCTCTTCGTCGCTTTGCCCGACTTCATTGTCAGGCAACGGAGGGGCAACTATTTAGCCGTCGACCACCTGGTGGAAGGCGCTGACCCCGTCGGTGACAAGCTGGACCCCTGGATTAACAATTTGAAGCTACTCCACGGCCATGTTGAAACCGAGCTCAAGAGTCCTCAGGCAGTCCTGCTCGAGCTCCCTTATCTGGGAAACCAAGTCACCCTGATTCGCCAAGGCCCTTTCCTCATCATTCTCGCTCTTGGAGGGTCGGCCAGCGGTCTCCAGCTTGTCCACCCTCACTTGGATCCGCTCATGCTCTTCGGAGGCCTTGCCCAACTTCTCCCGCAGCTCGTCCACTTCGCGGAGGAGACCAACCTGGATCTCGTACTTTGACTTGTAGTCGAGGAAATCGTTTTCCACTTTTTTCTTCTCCGCCCAAAGGATGACATTCTCATCCCGTAGCTTCTTCAGCTCGGAAGTCAGGCTGTTTTCGTCGTTGAGGAACAAGGTCGTCTCGAAAATCCTCAGCATGGCTGCCATATCCTCGCACAGGACCTCCCTTTAGCTCACCTTGTCGACCCCCACGATTGCCTTGGACTTTGTCGCGGGCACGATCAGAGACTTGTCCCCGTTGAAGAGCTCCTGATGAAGGTGGCATGGGGACATCACAAATCTGTCCCCGACAACCCCCTCCAGAAGTTCGACGGGACCAGACTCCTCGGTACGTTACTTCTTGGTCGGATGTTCTTGTGTGCCCGAGGACTGACTCCCACGAGGAGAGAAAGTAGAGCCCCTGGGTTACTGATCATCCTTCGCGACCTACTGGATATGAGAGACACGGCCCTTGGGGGAGCCTTCTTCCCAGCCTTCGTCGTTGTAAGCCTCAGTACGCGCTCTTGAAGGTTCGACATCTGACCTGCAACACAGAAAGATAGAGTTAGAATAAAAATGATAAACGAGAAGTCGAGCAAACAAAAATTTTCACTACCTAAGAGTCTCAAAGCCTCCTTATCGGAACCACACTCGAGGAGCGCCTTAGTATTTATTAAACGGGTCTCGACGGTGATCTCCCCGTTGGCCTCCCTGATGAAACTCCTGTCTTTATGCACATACTTGGCGAGGGTGAAGCCGTCGAAAACTCCCACAATTTTGTCGTAGGAAATCTTATCATCCTCGTCTAAGTCTTGGGGCTTCGCGATATAGCTATCAGTCCCCTTCTTGAAGTGGTTGTTATGCCATTCTAGAGAAAACTTAGCCTCCAAGGTCACTTTCGGCTTCCCGTCAACGATCGTCCCCACGCGCTGGAACAAGGAGTCAATGGTGGCGTGGGTCATTGGCTTCACCACAAAAACCTGTCCTTAAAGGAACAGACAGAGTCCAAGTACACTTTAAACAACCTCCTCGGTTGCTTTAGAGACACCCAGCTGTGCCAACCATGTTGGGTTTGCCGCTGTAAATGGAAGAGACGGAAGAACAAAAGGAGTGTGGCCCCGATGTCGAGGTGTCTACAGACGAGCTCATATGCCCGCATAAACGTGATGGCATTAGGGTGAAGTTACGAGGGCGCAAAGTCCAGCCACTAGAAAACCGCAAATTGGAAGTCGGTGAAAGGCAGGCGGAGACCCGCTCCCCGAAAGACGAACTCGTACATGGGAAAAAATTTCACTTCATCTCTCGAGCATATCTGGCCGGTTTCTTTAGGCTGGATAACCTTCCAGTTGGAAGGAGCCCCTTCAGCCCGGTTCTTGATGATAGCAAAGACTTCCGAGTCGTCATGGACAAACTGCGAGACCGAAGACAAGGGTTCCAGTCCGGCCCAGACGGAAGGTGGCTCATCATTCACGGTAGAGGGGGACTCATTGTTCACGTCCCCGATAATGTTTTCAACGTCCTCGACAGGGACAACAGCGTTGACGGCCTCCTCGTCGAGCACGACAACGTCCTCGGACTTGGGATCCATTTAACCTAAAAAGCAGATAGGAACAGTGAATTTGACGATAAGATCAAATACACCCTTCCACCGCAAATCAAGTGAAATGGCGATGATATATTCGACACACGTCCTCTTCCAGACCCCTTGCCGACAAGCGTGTGGTCGTGAGGAAAACCCCTTCATCACGGGGTGTCAATTCCCCCACGGGGAGAAGTCCCCTCGACACGAGTCCTCCTCGACGAAAGACGCCCCTCAGTATGCTCGCGACAGGGGAGATGTGCCCCCGACGTCGGGACCTCGTGGGGTGCTCGGGCCCTTCATCAGAGACCCTCATCCATATTCTAGAACCTTCATGAGTTTCCCGGAATCTTTGTCGGAAACTTCATAGTCCCCACTGGAAACTTAAGGTGTGAGAAAACACAAGAAATGAGGGGTTTGAATTGGGTTTTCATAATGAAATATTTTTATGAAACTCAAACAAAGATCACAAATAAACTAACCATAGAGAAAGACGCATGATATATCCTGGTTCACTTGAAAACTATCAAGTTAATCCAGTCCACCCGCCAAGGTGATTTTGCCTTATACACAAGGACTTAACCCACTATAACCAAACTGATTACAACTACACTAGCAACTGCTGGTGACTAACATACACAAACTAACCATCTCTTCTTAAGGATTCTGATCCAACTGGTCCCTTAAGGAATACAAACAACTGTTTGATCAAATTTGATGTTTACAATGAAATGCTTCTACACAAGCTGATATAAACACAATTTCTAGCTCAAACTAACTTAGAGAAAATCTATACAGTATGAACAATTTTTCTTCTTTGTATTGTAGTGCTTTACTGTTCACTCATGGATTTCTCTATCTCATATCAGTGTCTTCACTTTTGTATATCAGTATCACTCATGAATTTCAGCGTCGACTTGTATGTATGTGAGTTCTATATAAATCTTTGAGTGATAAAGTCCTTATATAGCCAGAAAAAGATCCATTGAAAGGCAAATTAGGAATATTAGTAAAATTACTGGAGACTTGAAATAATGTCATTTGGCTGGGATGAAAATCGTACACAAATGTTGTCCTTTGTACCACCAAGTCAGGGTAGTGGAATGGTAGTGGAAAAGAACGTGTTTGATCTGTATTATGTACTATTTTCCCTCGCAGACGTTTCATCTTCTTTTATTCATCAGAGGCTTCTGAATGGATATGGTTGAAGCATGATCAGAAGTATTGATCAGTGGGTCTTCAGAGTCTTAGGTCATCAGAGTCTTCAGAACTTATTCAGCAGAACCTTGTCTTCAGAGTCTTCAGCACTCCTTCTTCAGAACCCTTGGTTATCATAAACTTAAGTCTTCAAAGTCTTCAGAATATTGTTCAGCAGAACCTTATCTTCAGAGTCTTCAGTACTTAGTCTTTAGAAACTTAAGTCTTCAGAGTCTTCAGACCGTTGTTCATCAGAATCTTGTCTTCAGAGTCTTTAGCACTTAGTCTTCAAAAGTTAATTACCAGAGTCATATTCAGAGCCAGAATCCAAGAGAACATTACAGCAGCAACATATTTTCTTGACCCATACATTCTAAACAGTCTCGGCCACACCCGGAAACACCTGTCCCTTCAACAGACAATCTTTCACTACCAGTAATGTAGTCTTCACCCGCTTGATATCCGTCACCAAGTTCAACCTCTTTCCATTCTCAATAGCGTACACATTTGCCCCTCCATTGTCCGGCATGGGGTTCTAGATAACATTAGGAGGTGGAGAAAAGTTTATCGCTTTAGCATCTATCAGATCCTGCACCTTATTTTGAAATGCCCAGCACTTTTCGGTGGTATGCCCCGGAGCACCTGAATGGAAATCGCAGCGGGCATTAGCATCATAATTGGGTGGCAAATTACCAGCAATAAGAGGTCTCATGGTACGAAGTTCGACCAATTTCAACTGGAGTAACTGGGGTAACAATGTTGAGTAAGTCATAGGAAGAGGGTTAATTTTGCGGTCCCTCTGCCTAGACCTTTGTTGGAACTGTGGTCGCTGTTGTTGAACCTGTTGTTGTTGCTGCTGTTGCTGAACAGGTGGTGTTGGAATTGTCACTGCATCCACTTGGTGATAATCCTGAGAACGTCCTTTTCCCTATCCTCTGTGCACAGCGCTTGTCTCTCCTTCTCTCCTTCTCTTCCCATTGGCAAAAGGTTTCTTTGTTCCCGAAGAGCCAGCACCACTTACATCCTGAATCTTCCCCAGTTTCAACAAACTCTCAATCCTTTCACCAGCAATTACGATATCAGAAAAACCTGTCGACGGACAAGCAGCCAATCTGTCAAGAAATGTCCTTTGCAGGGTACCCATGAACATATCCACCATTTCTCTCTCAAGCAAAGGAGGTTGAACCTGGGCGGCCATCTCTCTCCATCTTTGCGCGTACTCTTTAAAGCTTTCCTTAGCACCCTGCGATAACCCTTGCAGCTGAGTGCGGTTGGGAGCCATATCGATATTATACTGATATTGCTTTAGAAACGCTTCTGCCAAATCTTTCCAGCTTCTCACAGCAACCCTGTTCAGCTTCATGTACCAAGTCAATGAAGTTCCAGCCAAACTGTCTTGAAAGTAATGCATCCACAACTTCTCATCATCGGTGTGGGCTGAGATCCTTCCAAAGTACGCCTGAATATGTGTCTGGGGACACGTATTACCGTGATATTTGTTAAAAGTGGGTGGCTTGAATTTCGGAGGAATTCTAACTCCCGGTACCAGACCCAGATTAGTAACATCAATGCCTAGAGAGTTCTTGCACTCCATAGCCTTGATTTTCTCAGCCAGTTCATCATACCTTCTGTCATTGGGATTACCCATATCAGCATCCAGTAAGGTGAATTAATCTTCCTGAACATCCTCATTAGCACCAACATTTCTGACATTCCCAATACCCAGATTACCAACAGGAGGAGGATTACCACCAGGAGGAGGATTGACCCTTGTTTGTGAATTGTCAACTTGATTACCTTCCGGCGTGACCTCTGGACGCTCGACCATAAGTCTTAACCGCTCTTGATTCTGTGCCATACCAGTCATGAGAGCCATGAACTGGTCCATACGGGCCTTCATCTCAGCCAAATCATTCTGAATTTGATCAACCATCCTGTTTTGATTGCCTTTTGTGGAGTAGCGATGTATGTGATCAGTAGCAATACTTCCTGAAATAGAATAACCATGAGAACCAGATAGGGTACCTGAAAAACAAACAAATGCAAGAATGAAATGTATGCAATGCAATGCTATGTTTTATATTCCCAGGCCTTTTCGTGCCCCGATTCCGGTATTTCAGAAGTCCACAGCACACGAGATACAGCAGTAGATAAGAACATTCCTTCAGACAAGTGCACAGATAAGTATAGAATCCTGTGAAGTGATGTTGTAGCCAGGTGTCAGTGAACAGTGATGTAATATCAAGAAAGCCATTGGAGAAAATACTGAGTATATCATAACTGAAAGAAAACCCAAAGGGACTGAGTCTGGACAAGTATTTGAAAACATACAAACCAAGTTCAGAAATTAAAGCAGCGATTCCTACAACAATTCTGTAGGTAATCGGATAACATCAGCATAATGACAGCTAAAACGGATGAAACACCACATCCTGTAACCCTAGACGGAGCCTCTTGACTTCCTCAAACAGCACAGCATTCTCGGGATCTTCTGGCGCCTCAATCAGGCCTTTGATCAAGCGTTCTCTCAAACTGAAGAATTGGTACAAAGTGTTGATATTCTGACATAATTCTTCCCCATTTGTACTGCCATAGTCCGGCTCTGTCCTGGACTTCTTCACTTCTGCCCGGATCTTGAGATCAGTTATTTCTGCCTGAGCTTCCTGTAATAGCTTCTGACTTTCTTCCAAACTATCCCGGTAACTCCGTCGTTGAGCATGTGCAGCTCTCAATTCTTCCTCTGAGGTCTTGGCCTTAGCTTCCAATTCTTCAACCTTAGCTTTAAACTCTTCCTCTACCTTGGTTTTACGCTTCTGTTCATCAGCCCATTATTGTTGCCACAAAGTGATAGCCTCATTAGCTTCCTTCAAAGACTTCTTGAGATTCTGGCATTCTCTGGCGTCATTCTTGTCAATTAAGCCCCGTCTTTGGAAATAATTCAGCCTCCCTTCGAGTTCTTTTTTCTTGCTTTCAGCCATCTTCTCAGCAATGTGAACCTTCTCTTCCAATTCTCTGTTAGCAAATGCAGCTTCCTGATATGATCTGGTGACATCCGCATTCTCAACCCTGAGTTCATGAACTAAGGCTTCCATCTTTAGAAATTCTTCAATTGGAACTGAGGTCCTTGGCTCCACTACCTTGGGATATAACGGAGGCTCGACAGAGAATGGCAACAATGTAATGGCTATCCGACGCTTCAGCCACTCGGTATAAGAAGGATAAGTTGTAGGATCAGGTCTCCCAAACTCTATCTTACCTTTCTTAACCCGAGTGTTCTAGGCTTCAACAATAGAAAATGACACCTGTTCATCATCTTTAGCATGATAATACAAAGATTCTGCCACATCTTTTTCCAAAGGAGGTTTTTTTAATGCATACCCAAACTGCTTCAGCGCGAGGATAGGATTGTAGTTGATTCCTCCCCTCCTTCCTACCAGAGGCACATTAGGAAAAGCTCCACAACTAATAAGAATAGGTATTCCCACCAAATCTTTCCGATGCCACCAGACTATATCTTCAGCCGTCAAACCCATGAGCCTCTTGGAGCATTTAACAGTTCCTTTGAGATCCACAAAAGCTCCTGTCTTTGGAAAATGTCTATAAAACCAAGCATGGAATAAGGGAGCACAACATACTACCAATCTTCCTCATTTTTTCTCATTCTTGTAATGCACAAAATGGTATACATCACCCAACAAAGTTGGGATTGGATTTTTCTTGACAAAGATACTAATTGCATCCATATTAATAAATCCGGCTATATTCGGAAACAGATAAATTCCGTACACACAAAGAGCTAAGATTGCATTAGAGGTAAACACATCACCATTAGCAAAACTCTTCTTTGCTTCTTCAATCAAAAAGTTTAGATGGAACCCTTTACAGCCCTCTTTTTCCTTAACATTATCTTTAACCACAGATACCCTTAAATGAATAGCATCTGCAATGACGTTGTCGGGAATAGCCTTCTTTGAACTGTAGCGAGGAGGAGTATCCTTGACAGAAATCTTCAAGATATCAGAGAACTCTTCCAAGGTAGGTACCAACAGATAATCATTGAATGTGAAGCAATGCAGCTGAGGATCATAAAACTGCAAGAGAGTGTGTAGAGTATCATGCTGATCTGGAGTAAGAAGGCTCACATAACTCAAGATGTTCCCAAACCTCTTTCTGAACTTATCCATTTGGTTACTGTCCATTAAATCTGCCACTTCTTTGATCTGTCCCACTTTAGGCTTCGAAAACCAGTAATGCACATTATTCTTTTTTGGAGGACCTTCCATTTGATGTAGAGAAAATACCTACCGGAATCGGAAACAATACTGAGACCTGGGAAAGAAAAACATAAATGTTAATGAAATGAAATGAGATGCAGCTAGGCATGTGATCAGAGCCAGAATCTGATGTGTCAGTGAAATAACTGTGAAGAGCCAAGTGTCTGTGTAGCATCATATCAAGAATATCAGACCCAAGCACCAGTAAAGAACCAGATCCAGAATACCAGAACAAAGTACCCAAATCACTGATCATAGGAGAACCACATAAAAGGGTAGGTAGAAGGTCAAGGCTACCTGCAAACCTGTAAACATCCCCCCATCTCACAGGTGTGTTCTAAAAGGTAGGATCCTCAGATTCGGATCCCGAAATGAGAAGCAATAGCACATTCAGCCCGTAGGATACAATGCTATCGCCAAACAAAGAGATTGTCATCTGATTCACCACAAAATAAAGGCCATCATATGCAAGTTCCAAAGTGGGCCCTCGGGTGCGAATGGGTTTGCCACGGAATGTGGGCTGCCACTATCACCACTGAAGAGGGATGTTTCCACTAAGGTCCTCAATGATTGGTCACCAGATGCACATAACCCTCAAAGTCATACCCTGGATGAGGAAGACCCTCAAAGCAACATAATCCTAAGAAAGTCGCACTCTGGTTGTGGAACTCACAACTACCCCCGTGGCTAAATACCATGGGAGCCCTGTGACTGTCCACTCTAAGTCCTATAGTACACTCGAGCCTGGGTAATGGGCTCATCTCACAGTAACAATCCCATCCCGCCAAAGGAAACCAGACAGTCCAGAATATATAATGCATGATATAAATAAAATGCAATAAAGGCGGTAAAGTAAAGCGATAAAGCTGTAAATAAAAGCAGTAAAGCTATAATAAAACAAACACAAAGCAAACACCCAATAAGCAGTAAACAAACAAGTGCTAGGAGAGACTTGCATCGGGGAGGGACCAGCAAGAGGTCAACTTTCCCCAGCAGAGTCGCCAACTGTCGCTCCCGGGATTTTCATCCAGGTACAAACGCGAAAGTGGCGCGGAAGGAAGAAAGAGAGTCGTCAGCCAGGCATTTTTATCCCAAATAAAGGGAAGGGTAATGCTGCACAAACCCGGGAGAAAGGAAAGAACGAGGTCTCACGAACCAAAGAGAAAGGGTAAGGGAGTCGGTTATGTGAAGGGAAGGTTATCGCACCCCTTTACGTCCGTCGTACTCGACGGGATCCACGCTTGAAGTACTGCTCAAAGGGTGATAGAAAAGATGCTGGAAAAGGAAATGAAAGAGAACGAAAAATAAATGTAGGGAAAATAAAAGAAGTGCTCGAATGGGCCCTACCCCACTGCCTACGTATCTCATAGGGAACATGAGAATCAGAGCGACGTAGTTCCCCTCAACAAGGGAAAACTGTTTGTGTTTTTTAATGGAAACGTCAGAGTGCGCATTCCAGCAGTTAGGTGTTGCAGCTCGCTGTATGGAGACTTAGGCGTTACCTGTTTGCGGTAGAATGGACATGACGAGTCCTTAAGGAATAGAATGAAGGAGATGAGAAGAGAATTCCCGGAGGAAAGACGTTATTGTTTGTTTGAAGTATTTTAGAAGTTTTTTATTTAAAGTGTTTTGCATAGGTAAGTGTACCTAAGTCTCCTTCAATGGAATGATAATGAAGCACACTAAGTATGAGGAAGACCCTCAAACTTAATTCCATGATCAAGGCCCAAGCACACTAGCCTATTTCCTTTATTAAGTGTTATTGTTGTTAAAGACTTGTACATCATGCTAGAAAACCTACAACACATTCCAAGATGGAATGTATGCAAGCCCCCCCATGGAATAAGGCTCATGACACATGAAGATGTTTCAACCTTTATTAGGTGTTTTGAATTTATTTTGAGATGAGAGAAGAGAGACTCAAAAGAAAGCAAAGGTAAAAACTAAAGGGGACTAAGACTCACCCTAATTTTATCATACTTGGATATCCTAATGGTTTAGTGTGGCTTAGAAGCCTAAATCTAAAAGAAGAGAAGAGAAGATAAGAAACAACTTACTTCCAAGATGGAAGTTAAGTTGATCTTAAAGAGGGATGAAGAAAGAAGTTATTCAAGGAAAGCATATAAATGCTTATCAAACACAAGTAGAATGAATAAAAGAGATAAGAGAAGATGAAAGGAAGAAGTATATGTGGAAGCATATCCACATACTTACTTACCATTAGCACCTACATGAAAAGGTTATTTTAAAAACTATTTACAAGTAGTGAAATAAGGAAAGAATAACAAGTAATGATCAAACAACTTAAGAATCAATGGATAAAGATCCTAAGAGATGAAAATCACTCAAGGTCAGAACCTATATCCAAAGGATGTTCTCTAAGGTTAAGAGATCAAACACACCCAAACTTTGCACACATAATGCATTAAACATCCAAGAGATGCACCATGGAAGGAATAGATGGAAGATGAAGGAATATGCAATGTGATCATGCATTGATGCTTCATAAAAGATTAAGATCAGAATCATATATCATTTACAAATGTCTTATAATGCATATGAATCATCATACAAGTCATGGATGCAATGATATAAATAAGAGAAATAAGATGAAGAAGAGATAAGAAAGAAAGAAACAATTTCCAATTAGATGCACAAAGTGACATGCTAATGATATATATCATATGGAATGATTAATGAATGCATATGGGCAGTGGCATACCATCAATGAAATGCAAATGGAATGTATGAAATGGAATACAAAAATGCACACATGAAACATGTAGAGCTTAAGAAAATACAAGAGAAAGAACCATGTCAAACTTTCAAGTTACAATGCATAAACTCATATTAAATGCAAACACAAGTCAAAGTGACCTATAATGACACTAGGATGACCTATAATATCATACAAATGTCCTATAATAACATACAAATGACCTATAATATCATACAAAGTAAACACAAGAGGTGGCACAAGTGCCTCAACAAAAGCATATGAGAATGAAGTAGAAGAATGTGCATACATGTAACTTCAAATGCAAGGCATCAAACAAATATCAAAGCACATGAGAAAATCATAAAAATAGGTCCTAAGAAATCCAAGTCAGAAGCAAAAACATATACCAAAACTCATAGCAAAACTCAAAAGAAAACATGACCAAATAAATTCACAAAATCACATTGAAACAAACCAAAAGGAAGTGTAAAGATGAACATGCAAACATGTGATAAAATGACTTTAAAAATCAAAAGAAAATTGGTTCATATGTTTCAAGATGTCCTTTAAACAATTCAAAAAGAATGGATGAAAAATAGTGTATGAGATAAGAAAAATAAAATGTTCAAGCTCAAGTGCTCATGAAGAAATGTACTCAAAAAGAAATTAAAAGAAAATTATGGAATTATGTGCAAAAATTCATGAAATTAGAATTAAAAAATATGGAAAGTTATCTAAATGTGTTAAGAACACACATGAATTAATCTGGAATTTTTAGAGTTTATTAGGTATTTTTAAAATAAGAAAATGAAACAATATGTAAAAAGAAATTAAAAAAAGAAATGAAGTATAACAGGGGGTGCAGAAAAAGTAAAAAGCACGTTCAAAATGATTGGGCCCAAATTCAGGGGTGTGTGAAAAGTAATCTGAATCCAAGTCCACTAGGCGTGTGTTTGTACAGACATATGATGCACCTTCAGTCAAATGTTGACTCACAGATAGCCATATGATTGAATCAAAGTCAAATCATCAAAGAAGTATGCAAGATGAATGGTCCAGATAAGATGCACATGCTAGCAAACATACACACGCACACGTGGAAGCATCAGAACTCAAAAATGAAGCACGTGAGAGAGAGTGTCTCTCATTAATGTGATGGCAGCACAATAACCATAGGATAAAAGTGATCAAACGGCTAGGACTTAAAGTCCAGAAACCCTAACAGTAAACGACCACCGACCGGAGAAGGACCTCCGGTCATCTTCTCTGGCCTATCTCCGGTGAACTGCAACTCTCAAATGCTCCAGAAACCAACAAACCATATACCAAAAGAAAGATGAGCTCAAGAGGAACTCATTTCTAGTCTTGAAATTCACAAATCAAGCATGAATAAAGAGAATCGAAAGGGAGAAGTTTTGCCCTAATTTTCAGTCTAAGCTCTTAAGGAGCTATATCAACTAGCCTGAGTGTCAAATGCTCCTATTAAGCTCAAATTATCACAAAACAACCTAAAAAACAAGAAAACGTGCAAGTAGAGTTTGAGAAAATTAGAAACCTGAAACTTGAAGATCCTTGAATTGTTGAGAAAACCAGAGGTAAGGACTTGTTCTTTAGCTTCTTAGAACTTCAATTTGAGCAAAATAAATGCTATTTGATCTTGAGAATAAGAAGAAAACTGAGTCTGTACTTGGAAAGCTTGTGATTGTTCTTGCTTAGAAAATCACAATGATGAAGATGATTGATGAAGATGATCGAACCATGTGAGATCAGAGAGAGCAGAGAGAATTTGAGATGAAAAATGTGTGAGAATCGAAAAGTGAAGTAAACTCTGTTGTGATGAACTTATATAGGTGTGGTTAAGATGTAACTCATGTGGTTGATGGTTAGAACTCAGGTTAGATTGAGTTCGTTAACTGAGTTCTGAGTTAACTAACTGAATTGACAACTAGTGACATGAATTGGAGAGTTTTGTTCAAATGTGGTGAAGTTCCTTGTTACTTATGGTGAGGATAATGGAGAATGGTGATGATAGTACTGAACATGATGAAAGATGATGATGGTATGTACTGATGTTGGAACATTGCAACATAACTTGCATTGTAAGTTTTCTGTTTTCCTTTTTGATGTATGAAGCAGCATGTATGGCATGTGTATGTAAGGAAATGTTGGTTCAAAAGAAGAAAGGATAGCTGATGTAGGAATGTATGCGTGGCTGGTGTGAAATACATTGCAATGTCACAACATTTTTGGCAGCAAGAAAGTATGGAAGTTCATGGATGGAATTCTTGATGTATACTGGATGAAATAGTGAGTTCTTGGTGTCAATGGATTAGGAATGCATAAGAGAACATGTTTGATGTTGAACTCAAGATGAATTAAAGCCTTTAACACACTTGAAAATGACTTGAAACAAGAGGGATTCAATCTGGTTCATAGGCGTGGCAAGACAAGGCATGGCATGGCAATATGACCTATGGATTTTCAGTGTAGAGCAACCCTGTTTGGACCAATATATGACCTTCATAACTTGTTCAAATGGAAAAATGGTAAACATCAATCTTGAAGAGGACACGGAGATGAACAACTTTGATGTTCAACAATTTTTCATTTGGAGCCTCCTTCAATGAGAAAAATGGCTTGACATTTGGCACACCAAGTGCTTGATGAAATTATGGCCTGGAGGCCTGAACTTGCCTTGCCAAGACTTGAAATTTGCCTTGATTTTGCTCCACTTTGATTGATCATAACTCTCTCAATTTTGATCCTATGGAAGAGTTATTTATATGGATTTAAAGCTTGGAATGTGATCTTTAATTGGCTCCACTTGGGCCTGAAGTTTGAAGATTTTATCCTGAAGAAAGAATGCCTTAAAGTGCAGTGCAAAGAGGTCCAAAACTTGCCATTTTTGGAAACCCTAAATTTCCAAAAAAGGAAACTTTGTACATTTCTTGACTTTTCATGATTCCTCCATCATTTCTTGATAAAATCTTGTCCAATGAACATATGTGACTTGAATTTCATGAATTTGACCTAAAAAGTCAGGAGTTCACTTTTTTTACTGCACAGCTGACTTTTTCCCCAATTTCTTGATTCTCAAGCAACTGGCCAATTGAACCTCTTCTGAAATGAACCAATGAGCAATCTTCCATCCTTAGATACTTGATATCATGTAGAAAACAATGAGCTCAAGTTTGAACCAAAATTTCATCAGGAGACTGCTTTAATCACAAAACCTAATTTTGACTGCTTTTGTTAATAGATGATGCACTGTCCAATCTTCTTGATGAATTCCCATCTTCTAATGACTTATGGGATCAAAGTGAGATGATATATGATATAAGAGACCCTTGAGGCTTGTTAGGAGACCCTTGGCTCTTGCTCCCTTGCTTTGGATGATCAAAACTCTGAAAACCACTGACCACATGCCCTTATGCAACATGCAAAGATGAATGCTTTATTTTTCTATGCTTGAATGCAATGCAATGCAATGAAAGCACATGCTAAATGATATGAAAGATGAGAGGGCAAATTTTGGGTTATTACATGTCATAGACTTTAATGCAATATGTGTTATAAAGACAAAATAATCAAAACCCTTCTTCTTAAAAGACACAAACAAACAACAATTCTCTTCTCATCTTCCTCACTCCATTCGTAAAGGATGTGTCACTTCCATTCTACCACAAACAGGTAAATGCCTAAGACTCCGTACAACGAGCTGTGACACCTAACTGCTGGAACGCGAACCTTGGCGTCTTCTGTTCCAAAACATAAGCAAAGCAAATCCATCCCTAGTAAGTCGAACTACGAATGCTCTGATTTCCTCCTTCTGGTTAGATCGAGGATACATAGGCACAAGACGGCGATGTCTTGGCGAGCAACCTCCCCCCTAGTTCTGTCCGAACTACGTTGACTCTGACTTTCCCATTGCACGAGGGAATACGTAGGCCTAGGACTCCGAGGATGTCCTACCGAGTCTCTTCTTTTCCTTTTCTTCCCCGTTTCTTCGTTCTTTCCCGTACCTGTTCCTGTTCCTTTCCAGTAGTAGCAGAGCTCCAGATGACAACACCCTTTGATCGAGACAGCAAGCGTGGATCCCATCGAGTACGATGGACGCGAGGGGGTGCTAATACCTTCCCTTCGCGTAACCGACTCCCTTACCCGTTTCTCTTGGTCGCGAGACCATGTTCTTTTCCTTCCCTCAGGTTTACGCAGTGTTTCCTTTCCCTCTCTTAGGATAAATACACATTGCTGGAGACTCTGTTTTCACGCCACTTTCGCGTTTGTACTTGGATGAAAATCCCGGGAGCAACGCCTACCATCTCAGTGAAGTCACTGGGCGCACTGACGACCATTCTGTCATAGTAAAATGAGCTCAATTTCACGCCATCTCTGAGCGTACTCCTTAAAGGTTTCCTTGTCCTTCTACGACATGGCTCTGAGTTGATCTCTGTCTGGTGCCATGTCCAGGTTATACTTATATTGTTGAATGAAGGCAGCGCCAAGATCTTTGAAAGTGACGATCTTAGTGCGGTTTAACCCCATGTACCATTTGAGTGCGGCACCGGTTAAACTATCCTGGAAATAATGGATCAGTAGCTGTTGATTTTCTATCTGAGTTGACATTCTCCGAGCGTACATCACCAAATGACTTTGAGGGCAAGAGTTACCCTTGTACTTTTCAAATTCGGGCACCTTGAATTTGTGCAGAACTTTCACATTGGGTACCAGACAAAGGTCTGCGACGTCCTTTCCAAATAGATCCTGACCGCAAATGGCTTGCAGTTCTTTCTGCATCTCCAGGAACTTTCCTGGAATTCCCTCATTCTCTCGTCCATACTTTCGTTTCCACCAGACGGTATCCAGGAAATCTGTCCTTCTAGAACAGTGTGTACCACGGGTTGTGGTATAGTCATTACGACAGTGACTCTTAGTACTTCCCTCTCCCAAAGTTTGTAACCTTCAGGAGTTGTTGTCATGCCCCTGGCATCTTCGCTTTCCTAAAGTTTGTAACCTTCAGGCCCAGCGGTTCCTGCTGCAGTTTTCGGATCTTCCGAGATCGACGAAATATATCCTTCAGGGATAACGTTGATAGGCATGCCCCAGGGATGATCTTTCGGCATGTTATATCTAGGATCATACTTTTCCACTATGGGAGTCGAGGTGATCTCTGAGATCACAGTCCTTTGTTGTTGCATCTGAGCTGCTGCCAGAGCTTGCATATCGTTGTGAACCTTTCTCAGATCCTCTTTCAGAGCATTGAGTTCTTCTCTCAACTCCCTGTTCTCTTCCTCTAGATTATCCGTTTTCTTTTGTTGACTGGCCCGAGTATTGTACGAATGAGACAGTTCGACTTTGAAGGTCAAGACACAAACGTGAGATTCGTAGGTAAGAAGAATGCGTTACGTGAGAATGATGAATGATATGCAATGATTATATTAATTAATTTTTTTGTTTAATCAAAATAAACTTTGACAATTAGATTGTAAACATTAAACAATGGGGATAACCCCGTTTTATTGA
The DNA here is from genome assembly GCA_022829125.1 of Lathyrus tuberosus. Taxonomy (NCBI): domain Eukaryota; kingdom Viridiplantae; phylum Streptophyta; class Magnoliopsida; order Fabales; family Fabaceae; genus Lathyrus; species Lathyrus tuberosus. The sequence continues at coordinate 41,216,877 of JALAZF010000002.1, forward strand.
ATTTAAAGATTGCGGAATGGAAATACAGTAATTTAAATAGTGTTGTAAAAGGAAATGTCTAAGCTAATGGATCCTGAGTCCTTTCTGAGGAGAGCTCAGGTGCTGGTTCTGGTATTTTCCTCTTCTTTGACCGGGGCTCTCGAGCCGTTGTCGGGTTGTCATTCCTTTGCCAAGTGAAAGGAGCAAGAAAATTCCTTTGGTCATCTTGGTTTTCTACAACGTGTTGCTCTAAAATCTCAATCAGAGCATTTTTTTCTTTTAACAGTTGCTGTATTTTCTTGCACTCCACACTGAGAATACGGTATTTGTTCTTCCAAGACTTCTTCTCCTGTTGAACTCTGTTGAGAGTAACCTGAAGTTTTTCCGTATCAGACATAAAATAAAGGACAGGGTCCCTTAACGGAAGAACTTCCTGACGAGGGTAAGGCATCCTTAGTTTGAGAGCTCTAGTTTGTACCCAGTGGAGATAAGGTTCCACCGAGACACGGTCTAGTTTTCCTAAAGACTCTCTTCCTTTCCTGTGAACATGTTTCTAGGCCTGCACTATTTATGTCTTTAGTGCTCTATCATTTTCTCCTTCCTTGAAGAAAAGACCTTCTAGATGAGCATTACGCGGGACATGCCTCATCGGGTATCCAAATTGACGACGAACTAAAATTGGATGATAGTTGATTCCTCCTTTAGTTCCTATGAGGGGTACATTGGGGAAGTTTCCACAACGGTCAATGATTCTGATCCCGTCATAGATTCGATTGTACCAATCGATGTCAGAGTTGGTAAGAGACATGATTCTCTGCGACCAATGTAAAGTATTCTTAGGATCCCAAAATACAGCAGACTTGGGCAAGTGGGAAATGGACCATTTGTATAGCAGGGATACACAGCTGGTGATCATTCCTCCGCTATACAAATTCCTTAACTGTATAGAATGATAAGCATCTGCGAGCAAGGTTGGTACAGGGTTTCCAATCAGAAAAATCTTAATGGCATTGATGTCTACGAAGTTATCGATGTTGGGAAACAAAAATAACCCGTAGGTGAGCAAAACAAAGATGCTCTCGAAAGCGGCCACGTTCCCTATACTAGCAAAGTACAGGGCTTTCTTTATCAAAAACTGGGCTGGCAAACCCTGGATTCCACCCTTAGTGGTCATGTGAGTCCTGACTTCTGACTCGTCCAAATAGATTGCTCTTGCAATGGTTTGATCTTTTGGAATTTCTTCCAGTCCAGAAAAGGGAGCTTGGTCAGTGATATGTAAATCAGTCAGGTGAGAGTACTCCTCCAGCGTTGGTGCTAGTTGATAATCCGGGAATGTGAAATAGTGATAGACCGGATCATAAAACTAAATGAGCGTAGCTAGTATTCCTTCAATTACATGGACCCTTAACAGAGACAGCAGTCCTCCGTACTTGGCTCTGAAAGCATCAAGGTTGGTGATCATCCTCACCAAACCTCTCAAATCCTCTAGTTTTGGAACCTTGAAGGTGTACTTGTGAGTCCTCCTTTTACCAAAATCCATAACGCAATCATTCTTTCTCTGATATTTGCAATCATTGTCTTAGTTTAATTTGAAAAAGAGAGACTAGAAGAGAAGTTTTTTTTAATGTTTTTTAATGAAATGAATGCATGAATGCAGCACACAAAAACATAGAAAAAACATGGGGTCAAATGTTCGGTGTCATGAAGTCATGGCTCTACCCATCCCCAAAGGTTTATACTGGTGGTTTTTTGTACCTGTCCTCAAAATCACTGACCCTTCTTGGGATAACAACAGCAGGCTGGAATCACCCGAGCGAGCTATAGTATCTTAGAGTAATCTCAAATGAGGGTAGTATCGCGTGACAACTATTTCCGATAGCTTCCGTACTATAAAATAGTAACATGGTTTCAGTCTACTAAAATCCTCAGCTTCTCAGATAACCCAATCGAACAATCTGCTTTCAACAACCGAAGTCGTATAGGCATTGGATTCGCAAAGGGCATCTCCACTGATTCGATGATCGACCGGGACCTCTTATTTAGGAGTCACTCCCTGTAACATTACCCGTCTAGTGCCATCACTTATCTTAGGTGTATACTCAATCTTTCCAGATGCGGCATCACACGCATTCCCATTAGCAGAAAAATAAACACGGATATCAATTAGGAAAAGTAGTATATATATTTGTCCTAACATTCTAGACCTCTAGTCCTATGATCCTAACAGTCAATGACTCCCCAGCAGAGTCGCCATTCACCGTGGTACCTTCTAAACTTAAGGGATTCTACCTAAGAAATGGGAGAACAGGACTTCTCCCACTGTGGCCGCCATTGTTCTGTAGCGCGGTTTTTGTGGTTTCGAATCACTATCACTTTGGGGTGCTACAGTTCGATTCATTTTTTATCCTGTGAAGCTGATTAAGAAAGGGAAATAGATGTCTCCAATTAACTCTGCTTGCATACTGAGTTTAAACAGATGACTGTAAGTTTAGAGATGCTATCAAAATCGTGGGTCTCTCTTTGGTTATTTGGCTTAAGAATAGAGTGTCTTGACGGTTCATGAGGCTTCTGGGAAGATACGATATCGAATTTTTCTAACTGGTGTATGAAGGTACTGGGCCTAGAGTTTTTGGTTTGTATGCCCGCTAAGATTTTGCAATCTTATGCCTACGTATTCCCGTTAAACAAAACAGGGAAATCAGAGCAATCGTAGATAGAGCACACATAAAAGTGTTGAACTTTCAAAAATTAGGGATTCTAATTGAGTGCGAAGAAGATTGAGTACAAAGAAGAAAGATGAACTTTCACAAATTAGGGATTCCAATTTGAATAGGATTAATTAGTAAATGGTTTAAATTAATTTGTTTTATTCCATGTAATTCATTAATCAGTGTCCACGTGGTTTAAAATTAAATGAAAAATGCCAAAATATTACAACATGTCATTGCCCCATAATTATTTTTGGTGACTGGGTTTAATGATGGACAAAACAGAGGAATCTTCATAAGTCATGAAGGGAATCTAAACTTTTTATACCAAGGGTTTTTCAAATACCGCCCATATGACAGAAGGAAAAATAGGCATTAACCCTAAATATTTTTCAATTAATTAAATTATTCCTTTAATTATTATTTTTTAATATTGTGAGCATCTATCAAGTGTTTATTTAGATTTATAGTCGGGATAGTAAAATGATTTTAGATAAATAAAATTAAGGGTTAATAGTCATTTTCATCCCTGCCATATAGGCGAGATTTGAAAAACCCCCCTAGAAAAAAAAACTTGCATAAAATACCCTGACATTTCAAAATAATTTCATGGTAGACCTTTTACACGCCACGTCACCCAAAATGCTTATGTGTCATTATTTTTTCATCTTTTCTTTTAATTTTAATTGCCACATGGGTTAATGATGAGATACAATGACCAAAATACCCCTAAGTGAAAAAACATTGGATTTGTGAAAATTAACACATTTCATCTATCTCATTTCCAACCCTAACAATTAGGGTTATAGTGTTTAGAATTCGTCAGTCTTCTTCGATTGGTTGTAGGGTTCTAGTGTTCAGAATCCGTCCGTCTTCTTCGATTGGCTGTAGGAATCGCATCAGTAGACACGAAAAAGGTATGAGTTTTATTGATTTTATTGATGAGTTCCTGCATTTAGATTTTCATTGTTCTTCATTACTGGGTTCAATGGTATTTGCAGAAATGGGTGTGTTTGGTGTCATTTTCCATCATGGTGGAAACTTTGTCCATCAAGGTCACATCTTTTACCGGGGAGGGAGTGAAACAATTGTTGAAGGTCAAGACTCTGATAAGTGGAGTTTCTTTGAAGTTGTTAGTTTAGTTAGAGAGTGGGGTTACGAAGGATTCATGCTATGGAGGAACATTCCACAAGTGGACGAAGGGTTTACTCATGTTGTTGATGATGTTCAAGCTGGAGACATTGCCTCTCACATCATGTCTTGTAATGTGGATGGTCATATTTGGGTAGAACACGGTATTAAAGACATGATGACTAAGGTGTCTAACCCGGATGTTGATGTTTTTAGTGACTGCAGTGAAGAAGATAGTAGTGATGAAGACATAAGATTTGATGACAGTGAAGAAGAGAGAGCACGTGATGAAGTAGAGGAACAAAATGATGATGTGGTACTTGAGGAAGTGGTTATACCAGAAAAGGGAAATAGGGTTCAGGTGAAAGGTAAGTCATTGAGATTCAAGGTTAGGGCATCAAAGGATCCAAAGAAGATGACACCCATTAAGAAGGGGTCCAAACTCATTGTCAAAGTACCTAAACATGTGTTGGGATCTTGTTCACAAAGGAGTCCAAGTAACTTTAGAAGTAAAGAGGTGGAGTATGATAGTGAGGAATTGGATAGCTCTGACCCTGATGAAAGTGACATAGAGGAGAAACATTCCAAGCCAAAGTTTGAGAAGTTTAGAGGTGAGCTGCTCAACAAGGACTTTCAATTCAAATTAGGTATGGAATTCAATTCTCTTTCTGAATTTAAAGATGCTATTAGGGAGTGGTCAGTGTTAAATGGGAGAGAGATAAAGTTTGTTAAGAATGAGAGTTATAGGGTTAGGGTAGAGTGCAAGGGTAAATGTGATTTTTTAGCTTTGTGTAGTAAAGTGGGGGATAGGCACACTTACCAAATAAAGACTTGGGTGGGGACACACACATGTGCAAGGGTATTAAATAACAAATTTGACAATTCCAAGCGGGTATCTAAACTTATTGTTGAAAAAAGGAAGTCACAAGGTAAAGTTAAAGTTGGAGAAATAATGTCTGAGCTAAGGCAGAAATATTCAGTTGGCATAACCAAAGGGAAGGCTTGGAGAGCTAGATCTATGGCTGAGGAAATTATTGAAGGAGATGCAAAGGAGCAATTTAACATGCTATGGAGATATGCAGCTGAGTTGAAGAAGCACTGTGCAGGAAATACTGTCAAGATTAACACTGAGAGGCCAATACCAACCCTACCACCAAGATTTGGAAGATTTTAGTTTTTCCTCGATGGTTGTAAGAGAGGGTTCACTAAGGCACGTAGGCCATTTATTGGAGTGGATGGTTGTCATCTTAAGACTCAATATGGTGGTCAGTTACTAGTTGTTGTGGCAAGGGATCCAAATGACCAATACTACCCTTTGGCTTTTGGTGTTGTAGAAACTGAAACTAAGGATAGCTGGAAATGGTTTATGGAGTTGCTCATGGAAGACATTAGGTGTGAAAGGAAATATGTTTTTATCTCAGATCAACAGAAGGTAATAATTATCTATGTGTCCATATGTCTTTAATTCACTACTGTTTATTAGCTTTGTGTAGATCTGTTTCTTAGTGTATTTGAATTGATCTTCTTATTTCAGGGTCTTGTAAGTGTATTTGAAAATATGTTTGAACATATTGAACATAGAATATGCCTGAGACATTTATACGCAAATTTCAAGAAGAAATTTAGTGGTGGAGCTGCAATAAGAGATCTATTGATGGGGGCTGCCAAGGCTACATACTATCAAGCATAGGAGAAAAAGATGAATGAGCTCAGGACACTTGACAAGAAAGCATGGGAGTGGTTGATGGGAGTGCCTACCAAGTTATGGTGTAAGCATTCATTTAGTTTCTATCCTAAATGTGATGTGTTAATGAATAACTTGAGTGAATCCTTTAATAGTACTATCTTACAAGCTAGGGATAAACCTATTCTCACAATGGTAGAACGGATTAGGAATTATTTGAAGAATAGGATTGCCAATAACTTAGCGAAGCTTGAAAAATGGACACATAAGGTTATGCCTAATCCTAGGAAAAGACTAGATAAGGAAACTATGATGAGTGGAGAATGGCTACCCACATGGAGTATGGCTGACCTATGGCAAGTGCATCATCCATACAATGGGTTGCAATTTGTTGTTGATATTGGAAAAAAAAGATGTTCATGTGGGTTTTGGGAGCTTGTTGGAATACCATGTAGGCATGCTGTGTCTGCAATGCATTATCAGAATTTGGACCCTGAGACATTTGTTGACCCTTGTTACATGAGGGATGCTTACAAAACTTGCTACGAAAACAATGTTAGTCCAATCAATGGTATGGACATGTGGCCTACAGTGGATGTTGAGAACATGTTGCCACCTCAATATAAGAAGGGTCCAGGAAGGCCTAAGAAGTTAAGGATTAGAGAGCATGATGAAAGTGGGGAAAGGATGAGGAGATTTGGAGTAGCATATAGATGCATAAAGTGTGACAAATTTGGTCATAACTCAAGAAAGTGTCAAAGCAAAGTGCAGGATCCTAATGCATTGAAGAGAAAGGTATAACAACAATGCTTGATATTTCCTTTACATTCTGATGTTATGTTAATGTTCTTATAACTTTGGTAATGTTAATCTTCTTACATTCTGATGTTGTATTAATGTTCTTGCAGAGAAAAACACCAAGGACTAAGCCATCCACATCTGCTCCACCAACTGATAATGAGAATGCACCAACTAACCAAGGAACTGATGATGCACCAACTAATACTGCTGAAACAGTTGACCAAGAAATGAATGAGGCAGACATAGATGCTATGCTGGATGACATGATGAATGCATTTGAAGAGCAACAATCACAGGTAGTAAATCCAACACCTGCCAATGCACCAACTGAGCCTGCAACAAGCAATGTTGATGTGCCTACAACTGAGCCCGCAACAAGCAATGTTGATGTACCTACAACTGAGCCTGCAACAAGCAATGTTGATGTGCCTATAATTGAGCCTACTACTCACCCTGTTGCTAAGAAAAAAAAAGGCTGCTAATAAGAAGAGTGCTACTCAATCTATTGTGAAGAAAAAGAGGTGTAGTGAGAGATTGAAGGAGGTGAGGAATGCAAGAAAAATTGGTGGAGTTGGTTCAACATCTGATGCACCATTGATGTTAGATGAAGAGGCATCTGTGAAGAAAAAAACAAGTGGGAGGATATTGAAAGGAGAATGACTCGGTAATTAGGAACATTGTGACTATTTTGAATTCTGCTTTTTTTTGTAACACTTTGACATATGTAATACTTTGTTCTGCTTTGTTCATTTGCTTTGTGAAGGCTCTGTTTTGTTCTGTAACACTTTGCATCAGTTATTATGTAATGCTATTGAGACATCTAGTAATGCCAATTAACTTTATTTGAAACCTTTAACATTCTTGTGTTCTGCTATTGAGACATCTAGTAATGATATTGAGACATCTAGTACTAATATCAATCTTGTTTGGAACCTTTAACAATCTTGTGTTCTGCTATTAGAACAATTATACTAGTATTAAAATGATTTCTAACTAATGACCATATAGAATAACTACAACAACAAATACAACAATGTATATAATAACTAGGCAATAAGCACAGCTGTAACAAATTTGATTCATCAAAAAGAGTGCTTTCATTCATAAGCAAAAACAACAATTACATTGATTCAAAATAATTGGATAAACTTCATTACAGTGCAGACATTGATCCTTATTTGTTACACGACCCAAAAAGAAAAAAAAATACATGAGGCAATAAGCACAACTATAACAAAATTGATCTTAATCCTTAAGCTAGACACATTTCTCTTCAATTCTTCAATCTCCTTGGTAAAAGCTATCTCCATTTTGCTCATTAGATCTACAATCTCTCCTTCCATGAAAGTTGTTTCTTCTCCACCAAAAAACTCGTCATCCCAATGGAATAAGTTGTAGTCATCTTCTTTGCCCCAATACCTGCACTTCCAATACTTTCTGCCAGGATTTGCCATCGATTTTGAAACAAACATCTTCATCTTCATATTATGGCCGCATCTTGGAATTTTTCTTCCATTAGAAGACGTGCTAGAGTTTGAACATACTGGTTTACTCATAATTTTAGTTGAATCGAAGAAGAGATGAGATGAAGAAGATATGAGAGGAAGGATGAAAAGGACAGAAGGGGGAAGTATGATGAAGCAGGATGCGATGAAGACGTGCTAGAGATGAAGAAGATAGGTTACTCAATTATTTTAGGGCACAAATCTGGAAAAGTTGTGGAATGAAGAAGATAAAGTCTATGTTTTTTCACGTAGGGGTATTTTGGTCATTGCATCTCATCATTAACCCATGTGGCAATTAAAATTAAAAGAAAAGATGAAAAAATAATAACACATAAGCATTTTGGGTGATGTGGCGTGTAAAAGGTCTACCATGAAATTATTTTGAAATGTCAGGGTATTTTATGCAAGTTTTTTTTCTAAGGGGGGTTTTTCAAATCTCGCCTATATGGAAGGGGTGAAAATGGCTATTAAATTTTGACGTTTGAGTGATTTTGATAAATATGATTTTGTTTTTTTTAATCTTGGTATCCTGCCTTGCGACCGACTAATCCAAGAGGACCAATCCCACCGTCTTTTTCGAACCTGAGACATTGAGAGAAACACACTCTCAAGACCCAAACCTCCACTACTAGGCCAACCCTTAGGGGTTATATGATTTTGTTTTTAACTTTAAAACCAAGATTTATTTATTTTTACTTTAAACATGATTTTTATATTTAAATTTACTACTCAATTCATATTTACGTAAATATATTGAAACATAAAGCTTCACATTCAATATACTTTAAATAAAAATTAATTTTACAAATAAATCAAACAAGTTAAAATCAGTTTTTGTCACTATAATAAAACACATATTGAATTGGTGAATGTAACAATTTTTTTGTTACATGAGATAAAAAAACACAAAAAGAAACGACATCCTAATAAAAGAGACCCCTCCAACATATTTTATAAAAGTTGAATAAAGAAAAGACATTGAATCGTGCATATTACAAAAGATCAATAATGATTAGTACCTAATTTGACAAGGATATCCACACAAGAGTTTCATTATCTAGGAATATGGTGGGTAAAAATGTTTCAATCCTGAACCATATAACTTTGAATTAGTTCCAAAGGTTAGCATAATGATGAAATCTTAGTGTTTCCTTCGCCACTAACTAAACGATATTTAGGGAGTCAGAAAAGTACATAATTTTCTTGAAACTAGTGTCCCGACAGAGAGTAAGACTTATTAACTGAGCTTAAATTTCTGTATGTAAGTTCACACTAACATAATAATGAAACTCAAACTAACAATGTGAGTTGCTCACTAGACCACCATAACTTGTTTGTCTCAGGTTTGTTAGCACATTGTCATCAAGATTTATGACCCAAATATCTTTGTCACCATGTTGTAGCGCGGTTTTTGTGGTTTCGAATCACTATCGCTTTGGGGTGCTACAGTTCGATTCATTTTTTATCCTGTGAAGCTGATTAAGGAAGGGAAATAAATGTCTCCAATTAACCCTGCTTGCATACTGAGTTTAAACAGATGACTGTTGGTTTACAGATGCTATCAAAATCGTGGGTCTCTCTTTGGTTATTTGGCTTAAGAATAGAGTGTCTTGACGGTTCATGAGGCTTCTGGGAAGATACGATATCTAATTTTTCTAACTGATGTATGAAGGTACTGGGCCTAGAGTTTTAGGTTTGTATGCTCACTAAGATTTCGCAATCTTATGCCTACATATTCCCGTTTAACGAAACATGGAAATCAGAGCAATCGTAGTTCCTCCTATTCTATGGGAGGAAAATATGTTTTGGTGTCTTGTTCAAAGCCCAAGAAATGAAGTTAAAGGTGATTTGTATCTTGTTCAAAGCCCAAGATATGAAGCTAAAGGGTTTTGGCTTAGAGAGAATTTGTCATCTCTAAAGAGGATTCGTTGATTTTTTGTATGCCTTGATCAAACACGAGTTTGATTCTAAAAGGTTGATTGACTCAGCTAGGGATTTCTTTATACGAAGCCTAAGAGGAGGCTAGATAAGACTGACTCAACAAGAGAGTGTTTATGTCTTGTACAAGGCCCAAGATGGAGGCAAAAAAGAGGCTGACTCTTTGGGGATATCATTATATAAAGCCTAAGAGGAGGCTAATAGTTCAAATTTTCTGGGGAAAATGTTTTTTCTGTCTTGTACAAAGCCCAAGATTGAGGCTAAAAGGGATTTTTGACTCCGTTGGGGAGGTTTATATGTGTCTTGTACAAAGCCCAAGATGGAAGCTGAAATGAGTTTATCTCAACAAGAGAGTGCTTTTATATGTCTTGTACAAAGCCCAAGACGGAGGCTAAAAGAATGGACTCAACAAGAGTGTCTTGCAAAGGTGATTGACCCAACAAGAGAGTCTAAGAGTTGATTGACTCAATAAGAGAGTCTTTTATACTCAACAAGAGAGTGATTTGTTGTCTTGTATGAAGCCCGATATTGAGGCTAAAAGGAGATTGACCCAACAAGAGAGTCTTGAAAAATGATGGACTCAACAAGAGAGTCTGAAAAGGTTAGCTCCGCAAGGGGGGAGAATTATTGTACAAAGCCCAAGAGGAGACTAACTTCGCTAAGGAAGGATCATTATACAAATCCTAAGAGGAGGCTATCTTACTGCGGATTAGATCCATAGGCAGGCCCAAAGGTGAGGAACTCTCATGAGAGAGACCGGGTTTCTGCTGGAGATTTATCCAGAGTGATCGGTGTTTTTTCCTATGTTTGAAAGGAACTTGAGAATGTCTTTGAGACTCAAGGGGATTAGACCGTCCAAGTCTACAGGTGTGGAAGAGTTTTATCTTTTGTAGGATGCCCAAAAGAGGGCAAGGGCCTTAAGGGATGAGAATCAACCCTAAAGTGGCATGAGGTTTGACACTGGAAAGACTGCTCTAGCAAAGGATGACTAAGTTCTGTCTTATACCTTTAAGAGGTCGTAAGGGTCCTAGTATTAAGCCCAAGAGAAGGCATGAGAACTTCTAAGAAGCCGAAGGGTCCTTGTACAAAGCCCAAGAGGAGGCGGGGATGCTTTTAGGAAGCCTGTGGGTCCCCAAACCAAGAGAAGTTCAAGAAATGCAATTCACAGAGAAGAGATAATTCCAGGAAAGTTCGAGGTTTTGGAAGAAACTCAAGAGATGCTATTCACGGAGAATAGATCAACTCTGGGGAGTAGAATTTCTTTGACAATTTCTAGGGGTGACAGTCTGAGAAAAGGTTCACCGAGAATACTGCCTTTCTCTTTGTTTTATATTGTTTAACCCCAAGAGAAGGGAAGACTGTATCTGGAAATCTTATGGGGATCTAGTTTTGTTTGTATTTAAATAGTGACCAATAGGGCTTTACCTAGTTCTAGACGTAGTTGCCGGGGAAAACTCTAAATAACTATACTAGTATATATACAGTTGATATATGACGAGTATTTAAAAGTTATGAAAGAAGACTAACCATGCGCAGCTTCCCACAATACAGTTATGCATATGAAAGCAAATAAAAGACAGCGGATAAACACTTACCCGTTGTAGAGCTTTCATGCTGTTTTGTTAGTTGTTCAAGGAAATTAAAGAAAGTTTTGATAGCAACTATACATTTGGATTCAAAATCAAAGGAGAAAGTATTTTGAACAGAGATCGGGGCATACAGCTCAGGGAGAGGCCCAAATTTTAATTTGTTTGAAAAATGGCGATCGCGCCGAGGTTTGAAAACACAGTGGGACTTATACAATGACTGAGGCCCAAATTATTTTGGTTTTCAAAAGGGGTTGGGTCTTACACTCTATTAGAGGCCCAAAAGTGTTTTTGTACAAGAGATGGGGTTTACAACTCAGGGAGATGCCCGAATGATTTTGAAAAGGCGACGATCGCGCCGTTGTTTTGAAAATATACAGAGGGACTTATACAATATATGAGGCCCAAAAAATGTTTATTTACAAAAGGGGTTGAGTCTTATACTCTATTAGAGGCCCAAAAGTGTTTTTTAAGAAAAAGAATTGGGACTTATAGCTCGAGGAGAGGCCTAAAGGATTTGATTTTGAACTGGCGATCGCACCGAGATTTTTTTAATGCAGAGGGACTTATACATTATCTGAGGCCCAAATGGTTTTGGTTAAAAGGGGATTGGGTCTTACACTCTATTAGAGGCCCAAGAAGTTTGAAAAAATATTTGTTTAGGGTGATTAAGATCAAAACCCTAAATTAATTTCAAAATGTATTTTAATTAAATAAAAATTTAATTAAAATGATCAAAATTATCAAACATGTGTGAAAAACAAGTTGTGATCTTGGATTAATGTTTGAAAAATCATGTTTTTATCCACAAAATGATTGGAAACCATTTAAGTTTGGAAAATCAAGAAAGAAAAAATATTTTAAATGTCAAAAAACAAATAAAAATTAATTCTTTGCAAAAATATCAATTATATGAAATAAATAATATTTTTCGGAAATCACACAATCCACTGAATACTTGATGAAATCACACAATCCACATATCAATCTACTCGTTTTCACCTCATGATCATGTCTATGGTCTTTAATTTTATTTATTTTAAGCATGGAATAAGAAATCAAGACAAAACCTCAAGAACCCTAAATTCTGCATGAAGGCTGGGAATTTTGATGCACGATTCATACAAAGTAATTAATTGAGGGGAAACCCTCCATACATGATTATGAACATATGGCAAAATTATGGTGCGAGGAAATATGTATGAATCATGAAATGACCAAGTTTAGGCTTACTTGAAGGTCGTGGCAGCAAGAGCAATTTGGTTTTTGAGTTGGAGGTGTTACATATGAGTTGTGATGATCTGAACAGCTTCCCTACACCATATGGAATGTGTTTGAATGCTTGGAGTGATTGGAAATGGACTGGAACAGGTTATGGCACCTCAACTGCAACTTGGTTGAAAGCTTGAGAAATTGGCTGGTGATTTTGTGGAATTGGTTTCCAGATGTTGTTTAAGTGTTTGGATAACTTCTATATGATGTTTATGAGGTGTGTGTGTGTGTGATTGGTTGGGTTGGAATTGTTCTCAAACTTAAAACCCGATAGTGACTTGCTTTAAAAGGCAATTTTGGAAGTGAGAAGGTAATTTTGAGGAAAGCATCTGTTTGGGTGCTTTGGTGTACTCAAACTGATCACAAATGAGCTCTATTTATAGTAGAGCAAGTTTGTTTTGCAAGGAATAGGGTATGGCAACTGGTACAGGTCTGTGGCCAATTGGATCACTTTGGAATCTCAAGTCTCCTCTAGCCATTGACTAGAGGTTAGAGCACATGCCTATGTGTCTTTGGTTCAGGGATAAGTCTTAACTGAACTTGGATAACATTGTCTTGATGAATGCCACCTCTGTGCATCAGTTAAATGCTTTGAAACAAAATTGAATATTTGAAGCATCTTTGAATTTAGGAGTGTCATGCCTAAACATAGATCCATGGACTTGAGAGGCTGATAGATCAGTGTTTGTCCCTTGGTTGTTCCCCCTTGAGGTGTGTAGATGGATAAGCATGCTTGGAATTGCAAAATTTGAGCAAATAGAGCCTTTATGCATAAATCTGCCTTGCCAAGACAGTTTGTAGCAAGGCATGTTGCAGCTGCCATAACTCCTAGCTCAGATGGAATTTGATGGAGTTCTTGGACATTTTGGAAAGCTGACATATCCTATTTTAACATGATGTCTAACTTTGGTTTTGATCCAACTGAAATTATAATGAAAAATGCCTCTACATTTTGAGAAAAAAGAAAGACAGATTATGACTTAGTGAAAATTTCACTAAGTGTTGGAAAAAGTGACATTTCATGTTTTCAACCATTTTGATCACTCCATAACTTAAAATCCATGAGGAATTGGAATGAGGTGTAGTTGACACTTTTAAAGTATGCCATGAGAGCTACAAATCATCTTTGTACCATCCAAAATGGTTGCTTGGATCTCAAGTTATGATCCTTGGAAGTTGGTACCCTAGCCACTTTGTTTCATAACTTAGAAAAATTCTAAGTTTTTATGGTTACCCCTTTTACAAGTTATCCCACTTTCTTTGATTTTTCTTGATGAATGATGATTCAAATCATCCATTAACATTGTTTTAGGGTTAAGGAACCATAATTGTGAAAAATCTCAAAAAGTCAAACTTGACTTTTGTGCATACTTCACTTTTTATCAAATGAATTCCAAACTGTGCAATCCTTTGTGAAATCAAGTCCTTGACCTAAATCAAACTTAATGGATATGTTCCATAGGTGTTATAGGGTGTATTGAATCATGTCCCAAGGTTTGGGAGCACTTCTGAGTCAAAAGTCAAAGGTACAGTTGACTTTTCCCTCGAAACCCTAACTGTGGTCCTGAAGAAATTGAAACTTGTAGATCAAGCTTCTTAGATCAATCCATTATTGCAAATGGATAAATGTGGTTTATTAGAGACCCTCAAATCATGTCTTGAGGTCTTGGCTCATGTTTTGTCCGAAAAGTCAACTTAGGGGTGAATTAGGTCAAGAAACCCTAATTCCTGATTTTTGGTGAATGCATCCCCTGAGGCTAAATTGACTTGATGATTGGGTTTATGAGGTCCCTTGGAGTATCTTAGGTTATGCTTTGAAGCATTGGCTCATGCCCAGAGGATTATTTCCATCTGGAGGCCTCAGTCGACCAAAACCCTAATTTGGTGACACTGGCGATCTTGAGGCTTGATCCACTTGGAATGTTACAACTTTGTGCTTGATTCTTGATCTGGGAGTCCTCTTGATCTTTTATACGTGTTTGAGATGTTAGACAAGTTGAGTATCATGTCATTTCTAGATTGATCCTTTGTCTAAGGCTCTGAGGGGGCTTGAAAACCCTAATCCTTGATTGTAGTGAATGCTCAATGTTCCTTGAGGAGACTGATGAGGCATAAAGGTACATCCATATTGTGGTGATGATTTGCACAATGATGGGAAATATTAGTGGTCAAAATTTGGGGTATGACACATGTTTCAAACACACTTCTCTTGGAAGTCAAAGAGAGGGAGATAAATTCGAGCTACCAAACACTTGTTATGGTATGTGATTCTATGAAATAAACTGAAGCACTAGTAGACGTAGGTGTTGAGTGTTCCTTCAAAGACAAGTTTATTTTTTGTACCTACATGTTCAACATAATCAAAGGAATTATCTTACCGACCTCGGTAATCATATTTTGTATATCATTTAAGAATTTCACATTATTAGCTTCAAAATAATCTTATATAGATATATGGAAAACTACATGCATGTCAAATAGACATAACTCATTGGAAAAGGAGTAAGTAGTGGCAATAGTTTTGATATTTCAAACACGATAAGGACACATGGATGAAATATTAACACTTTGATGTTGCAGAACAAACTTACTTGGAAAAAGTTATGACAAATTTTATAAATGAAAAATTAAACACTTGCTACAATAGGTAACTTCCACATTCAATTATAGTGATAATTAGAATTATAATCTTGATGTATAATGGAAACTAATGAAACCCGCTTTGGGTAGTATATTAACTATTAAATTTTTTACTCTATAACCAGCAATCTTCAACATAATCAAAGTTGGTTGTAATCTCTAAATCAAATGTAGTAAATTTTGGTGGCAGCGAACGATTTAAGTCTGCAATGATAATTTTACCATCGATTCATAGGTCTTTGATCTTTAATTCCATAAGTCAATACGAGACATATTGGATATTCTCAAAATGAGGATGTTTTCTGAACCATTATTGAAATAAAAAATTGTTATCTCCATCTCTTGTATTAAAAATGAAAGTGTAATTTAACATATCAAGGGCCTTAAGAATGATTTTTCATGTAGGTGAGAGAACTTTTTTTATCAAGGAACATATTACCTCAAAAAAGATACTTATCTGACAAAACATTTTGTGCTTGATTACAGTTAATTCCAAACGAGTTAACTTAACAAAGCATTGTTTTTGCAAACAGGATAGGTTAATCTTTAAACCACCTAACATTCTAGGCTTAATAATCTTATTCCAACCAATCATACGCATGAAACGATTCATCGTACCGTACCAAATAAAATTTTTCATTGTTTTATCCAAGACCTCACAATATTGAGGAAACCAACAAATTTTTAAACTTCATGTAGGTAAAGAAGTAAGAATGACCTTGACAAGGCTGATATATTCCGAGTTTTTCAAGAGTTTACCTTTCAAAGAAACACTTTTTGAAGCTACTTTATCATAAATTTTCAAAATAAACCTTTTTCCCTTGTGCATCCGTATGAATCCTAATTATTTTTCTAATAGATCAATAAATCATATACTAATGAATTGCTTAAGTGACATATTTAGAGACGTAAACTCTTGATTTACCTAAACTAGACCATAAGAATAAAAGAACATATTGAAAAAGTTAAAAATAAAATGTGTTTGAGAATTTTGGCCTTCATAAACATACAACAACAACCAAGCCTTATCCCACCAAGTGGGGCGATTACATGGAACAACTTTCGCCATAAAGTTTTATTTAGAACCATACTTTTATCTAAATTGTTAAACTCGAGATCTTTCTTAATATCTTTTCTTATAGTTTTTCTAGGCCTTCCTCTACCTCTAACTATTTGACCCATCTCCATCTGATCTACTCTCCTTACCACAAAATTTAAAGGTCTTCTTTCTACATGTTCAAACCACAAAAGTTTATTCTCCACCATTTTTCTACTATAGGTGCTAGTCCAACACTCTCTAATATTGTCATTTCTAATCTTATCATGCTTAGTTTTACCACACATCCAACGCAACATCCTCATCTTTGCTACACTTACTTTATTCTCGTTTTGATTCTTAAGCGCCCAACATTCTGTCACATACAACATCGCAAATTTTACTGCAGTACGATAAAAATTTCCCTTCAACTTGAGCAATATATTTCTATCACATGAAATTCCTAAAGCCCTCCTCAATATCAACCACCCAGCTTGAATTCAATTGTTTACATCCTTGTATATTTCTCCATCAGTTTGTATTACAGACCCAAGATATTTAAACCGCGTGACTTGTGGGATGATATGGTCTCCAACTTTCACCTCTAGGTTAGAATTGCTTTTCATTTTGCTGAACTTACATTCCATATATTCCGTCTTACTTCTGCTTAGGCGAAAACCATGCGTTTCTAAAGCTCACCTCCAAGTCTCCAATCTCCCGTTTAAATCATCCTTCGACTCTCCTAGTAGGACTATATAGCTGCAAAAAGCATGCATCTCGGTGCTAGCTCTTAGATGTGCTCAATGAGTACATCCAAAATTAAAGTAAAAAGGTATGGGCTTATGGTTCAATTTTAGTGCAAACTTATTGTAATGAGAAAATCATCTGTCTCTCCACCTTGTGTCTGCACACTAATCGATACCCTTTTATACATATTTTGGATGACTCGAATATATTTGCAAACGTAACCTCATTCTTCTATAAGGTTTTTCACAAAATCTCTCTAAACATTTTATCAAACGCCGCCTCCAAATCAACAAAAATTAAGGACAAGTCTTGTTGATCCGTTCAATACTACTTCATCATCCATCATAACAAATATATCATAACAAATATATCGCTTTCATGGTCAACATCCTAGACATAACCAAATTAATCTAAATAACTTAAATGTGTTTCCTTAATCTCGATTCATTTGAATATCCAAAATCTAGTAATCATAAACATATTAAATATTGTAAATATGATGAGGTTCATTTTTCTAATCTAATAATGATCGAAAATTGAAGGAAGCTCTCTTGGATTCTCTTTCTCTTTCTCTCTCTCTAATGCAAAAAAATGTAGCATTTTGTGACTCTCACTCACTTTCTTCTTCAATTCCAATTACAGATTCAATGAAATCGAAACAAGTTTCAACGATGATAAGACAGGGTTTCATCTCAGACCCAACCATCTCTTCATTCTCACCTTCTAGAACCTTCTCTTCTCCATCTCCATCTCCACCACCATCCACAACTCGTCCGAGTCAACCTCAAACTCAAACCCAGTCACTCTTCGACATGATGTCAGAGGACCAGAACCGCGACGCCAAACTCTCCGACGAAAAGCGCCGGAAAATGCAAGATCGGGTGAAGAAGCTGCTAGAAGAAGCGTCTTTCAGCGGCGGTGATGTGAAGCTGACGGTGGTCGGAAAGGAAGGGTTAAAGGTTTCGATGGATGTTCAGAAGAGCGTTTTGGCTGATAAGAGTAGATTCTTCGCGGAGAAGCTTCGCTGTGACGGTGGGAATGGAAATGGAATGACGCATTCGGTTGAGATCAGTGATTGTGACGACGTTGACGTTTATGTGGAAGCTGTCGTTTTGATGCATTGTGTGGATCTTAACAAGAGGTTGAGGTTCATTGCTGAAGATGGTGTTTCTAAAGTTTTGAACTTGCTCAAGGTATTTTTCATTTCGTAGCAAATTAGCAATGATGAATGATTTTGACTTAAACTAGGAACTTATTTTGTGTAGCAATGATGAATGATTAATGCTTAATTGGCCTTGTTGTGAATTTATTCCCTAATTGGTCCTCATTGTTGTTCTACACTATGAAGTACTTATAGAGATACTTGATACGACACCGACACTGAAATGTCTACACTAGTAATAATTTGAAAAAGAAATGAATAAATTAAACATAATCACAAGTGTGTCAGACATGTATTGGTGTCGACCCTTTTTCAGAAGTATTGGTGCTTCAGAGGTTATCCGTCATAACCAGGTAGAGTATTTTGCTTACCTTATTTTGCAGGTATCAGCAGCTGTCATGTTTGACCAAGGGGTTATGTCATGTCTAGAATATTTAGAAGCGATTCCATGGACTGAGGATGAACAGGAGGAAATTATATCTCAACTAGGTCATTTGCGGCTTCATGACTCTGCTTCCGAAGTTCTTCTTAGAGTGTCATCGTCAAGTCCATCTACTGCTGCGAGAGCCGATGGCGTTTTCACGAGCCTTCTTAGTGGTGTTTTACAAGCTAAAGACGATAAGGCGCGAAGGGAAATGAAATCCCTGTTATCGAAATTACTTAACGAGGATGCGTATAATGATGGCAACAAACTCGATGTTTCTAAAGACACACTCTATCATCTTTGCCAAAGATGTATCGGCTCTCTTGTCCTGTGCCTATCTGAAGCAAACGACTCGCCTGAGAGGCCAGATCGGGGGGTTTTAATGAGCGAAATAGCTCGCGAAGCTGACAACATACAATGGATTGTTGACATTTTGATTTGCAAAAGGATGGGGGATGAGTTTGTGAAAATATGGGCGGAACAGAAAGAACTCGCTGCACTTCATTCGAAAGTTCAAATCATTTATCGTTATGAAATCAGTAGAATCACAGCGCAACTGTGTATTGGGATTGGAAGGGGGCACATATTGGTGCCGAAAGAAATTCGATTTTCATTGTTGTCGACATGGTTGGAAGCTCTGTATGAAGATTTTGGATGGATGAAGAGAGGTTCAAAGTCGGTCGATAAGAAATTGGTTGAAGATGGACTGAGCCAAACTATACTAACACTGCCTTTACTTCAACAGCAAGTTTTGTTGCTTAATTGGTTTGATAGGTTTCTTAATAAAGGAGATGATTGTCCTAACATTCAGAAGGCTTTTGAGATTTGGTGGAGAAGGGCTTTCATCAGAAAGTATTCACCAGAGTCTGATAGTTCCCAATTACAAATAGCGCTCATGGATTATCCAAAATGAAAAGTATGAAAGGGACTTTAGTTAACAGAAGAGTGTAATTAATTCACATTTGTAAATAAGTGGCAATTTGCATTTCCACTTCTGCTTTTGTCAATTTTGGAATTTTTTTTTGTGGGATGGTTGAGGGGGAAATATTTATAAGGCTGAAATGTTTTTTATTTTTTATTTTATTTTTTATATTTTATTAAATAAATTGAGTTTTTTTTGTTGTTCATGTCATTACTATCATTGTAGTAATTTTATTATTTATTTTATTTATATATTAAATTTTATTTTTATATCTTATTAAATAAATTGAGTTTTTTTTGTTGTTCATGTCATTACTATCATTGTAGTAATTTTATTATTTATTTTATTTATATATTAAATTTTGCCAAGATTAGCTTTGCTATGCATAGTTGGTATAAGCGTAGATAAAAGGAGAGAGTTGTGTTAGGCACTCGACAATCAACATAAAATTTTGTTAAATTTTTATGACTTGGATCAACTATGAAATAATGTAATAATGTGAATGCTAAATCGTTATCCGTAAGTAACGTGTTGTATGACTCAAGTACAATGCCAAAAGAGCAAGGGTTGTTGCTTCGTCTCTGTGATTTAGTTAAAAATAATGCCAAAAGAGTAAGGGTTGTCGCATTGCCGTCGTGATTTAGTTAAAAATAAGTCAGGGTTCCTACATTTTCGTTAACGTGGGTGGGTAAAGAAGGTAGTTCATGAGAGTAGGATTCGTTTTGGATAATGGCATAGGCAAACTTATTGAAAAATCTATGGAAATAGTGAGTATTATGGTTAACAGGAAGATCAATTTCACGTGTCTACAAGAAACTAAGTGGATAGGTGAAAAACAAATTAGACAACCCGGGATTTAAGCTTTAGTATACCGGAAACGTTAGATCGAGAAATGGGGTGTGGATTATTGGACAATGAGTGAAAGAAGGATATTGTGGATGTAAAAATAGTAGGAGATTGAATCATAGCCTTGAAGTTTGTAGTGGAACAATGCACATTTATTGTTATTAATGCTTACACACCTCATGTGGGTTAGTAGAACACTTTAAGGTAAAATTTTAGAAGGATTTAAAAGACTTACTTCATGATATATCCCAAGGAGATAAGCTTTTTTAGGAGAGAATATAAATGGACATGTAGGGTGCGTAGCAAGAGGTTTTGAGAGTATGCATGAGGGTATGGTCACTGGGAGGTAAATGTCAAGGGTAAATTCATCTTGGAGTTTTTGTAGGCTTTTGATCTTACTATAGTTGATACCTGGTTTTGAAAAAGATATGAGCATCTTATCACATATAAGTGTGTGTGTGTGTGTGGGGGGTGGGGGGCATGTTCTTAGACAGATTTCTTTGTTATTAGGAATTCATATAGGAAGATTTACTTAGGTTGTAAAGTTATTTTGGGAGAGAGCTTGACTATCCAACGTAGATTATTGGTTATGGATGTAAGAATCAAGAGGAGAGCAAAGAGAAGAAGTAACATGTGAGCACCATAGGAGCGCGAGTTCGAATCCGCGATATTCTACTTGTTCATATTTGATAAGGTGAAATCTAGCCACTAGGCTATTTATAAATAAATAAATAAACAATAGATCAAGTGGTGGTATTTGAGTGTCTCACCAAGCTCTTTTTATGAAATTATGAGGTCAAAGCAAATATTAGATGATAGAATAACAAACATTTTAGTTCCAATATATAAGAACAAGTGGAGATACAAAATTATGTGAATTATATGGGGATTAAACTTATGAGTCATACCAAGAAGTTTTGAGAAAGAGTGATTAAACGAAGACTAAGAAAATAGATTCAAGTCGTTGAGAATAAGTTTGGTTTTATGCATGGAAGGTCGACCGAGGAAGCGATTTATCTACTACAATGTGAAATGGAACAATATAGAATTGACCAACAAGACATGCATCTAATTTTTATTTATTTGAAAAAGGCGTACGATAGAGTGCCTAGAGATATACTCTAGAAAGCCCTAGAGAAGAAAGAGGTTATGATTGCACATATTTGAGCTATCTAAGATATGTATTAAGGGGTATCGACTAGTGTACGAACACAGAGTGGAGGGACAGACGATTTCCCCATTACAATAAGTTTGCATCAAAGTTCAACCCTAAGTGTAGCACCCCGAAATTTTCCCTCATGTTCCTAACTCTAACTGGCTTATGCTTCATTTCATTTGCATTGTCATTTATGCATTTGCATGGTTCTCTTAGACATGGGATCAAGGTATTTTCCAGCAGCTCATGGTGTCATCAGTTCAGGAGGTAGTTTCAGCAATATTCAGAGCCTAACAGATAGCTTTCAAAGTCTTTTCGAGCCTTTATTTCGCTCACTGGATGATTTAATTATCAGAGGCTCCGACATTTATTTTGCCCGATGACAGTTTTTCAGCACAGCAGGATATTTTGAGGTGTCAGGAAGAATTTGTGTTTTATTTTAGGTGTTACTCAGTAGCAATATCAATTATTGAGTTTCGGAGGCTTAACAGGATTCAGAACAACTGTCAAAGGTCATTTCTCCAGGATTCCCTCCAAAAGGCGCAAAACTCAAAATTTGAACTGAGTAACCGGTTACTGTGTAACACCCCACTTTTCCATTTTACAAAATAAGTAAATACTACGAAAATAATCAGAGTTTACAACAACAGTAGGATGTCACATCATTAAAACCAACAACACAACTCCTTTTTCATTAATAAGCAGCGGAAATAATTATTTTATTCAAAATACGGCAATTTGCCAACAACACCAAAAATCCACATAAATCGTGGTCCACCAAAGTTTCAAATAAAGAATGATACGTAACAAAACAATAAAGAATAACAAATGACAAAAACCCCCAAAATCCCGTGTTACGTATCAGAGCGACTCCTAAGACTCGATCAAGCAACACGCACTTCATGCACACTCAAGTACCTGGATTATCTATAATTCCGAAAAAGCACAGACGCAACAAACAACAAAAGAGTGAGAACTACATTCAATAAATAACGGTGTATAATACATGCTAAAGGCAGTACTCACACAATCATATATCAGAAACACACCATCACGACATACTTGTTATTTTCATTCAGATTTCACCAAACACATAATAATGCAATGCGACTCAAAGACATCGACACAATGCATGTGGTACTAATACACCATGGTTCATTCAATCGAACCCGGATAAATCACATACACCCCTACTTGACAATGATTTATCTCCACCACACTCCACATTGGAGTTCAGATGAATCACATACACTCCTCCTGAGCAATGATTCATCACCACCGACACCATGAATGCATGACAGTAAATATGCATACAACACACATGTATGACAACAATCATACATCTTCACGATCCTCCTGATCACACGTGAGATACCTGCTCACCATCTCACACATCACAACAAGAAATTCCTCACATAACGTTCAATTAGCCAATTATCTAATTAATCCACCAAAATTACTAAATCGATTATTTTTATCACCAATTCTACAATTTTCAAGTTCTGGCATCTATCCCCAACCTCTCGAACCAAAAGAAATCACTTCGTACGCGAAAACGGGAAAGAAATCGCGAAACGGAAAAATTCTACACTCTCGCTGGTCATACGCGTATTGCCTTGGGCCGTACGCGTATTGCCCAGTTTGCTCGCCCATCCCGCTGCGTATCATACATGTAGTGCCTCTTCTCCCGCCCATTCCATACGCGTATTGCCCTACTTATTACGCGTATGGGCAGAGACGTTTCATTCCTAGAAATCCCACTTCAGATCCCAATACGCGTACTCTCTCTCATACGCGTAATGCCAAGCTTCCATACGCGTACTGTTACGCGTACGGGCAGAGGGCTGTGCCAAAGCCTCCTTTTGGCCCTCCCATACGCGTATTGACCACAGCCTTACGCGTAACGTCTTACCTGTTATGCGTATTGCCAGATCTATTATGCAAACTACATTTCTCCACACCAGTCTGAGTTCTGCTACGGGATCCTCACTTTTTCACTCCAATACAGTCCTAAAATTAGTTCTACATCAATTTTAAGCCATATCATTCATCTTACATCTTTCACCTATCATTACTAACCAAAGTTACAGGTCTTAGATCTAATTTCGTTCACTCAACCTGCACAAAAACCAGTTCTGCAACATACACATTCATACAGCAGCAACAACATCAGGGAATTTCACAGATCATCGCAGCATGACACGAAATTCATAAAGTCAGCAACCAATTCATATCAAATCAACAACAATGCACTAATACCAGATTCAAAATTCACATATAGGACATATATACGAAATTCCTACGAGGATAAGGATTCCTCACTACCCTTTCATGATATAAACACCTAAATTGAAATCCATTCTCCCCCTTACCTCGAATTCTTGATTAAAATCCTGCGAAAATTGATGATGCAAAACTCTAGTTCTTCCTTGCTCTTCCTCTCCCTAGCCCTTCTCTTTGTGAAATTCTGATTATGACTAACCCTACTCACTAATCCTCACTAATCTCTGCTTAATGACCAAACTATCCTTATTTTTCTTTAATAGCCCATTATCCATTTAATTAAATCAGATTTTCAATTTAATAAAAATAATAATATTACTAGTAATGATACTCACATAATAATTTATAATAATACTAGTAATAATAATAATAATAATAATAATAATAATAATAATAATAATAATAATGATAATAATAATAATACTATTACTACTCATACTCAAAATTACTCCCGACATCTCTAGTCTACCCGTCCCACTAAGGACTCCACGCCTACGCGCTCAACCCCACACCCTTAACAGGCCAAACAACGGAAAAATAACACGACGATCAAATAATTTAAATTGAGGTGTTACAACTCTCCCCCACTTAAATTATTTTCGTCCTCTAAAATGTACGTGATGGAAATAGCTCCGGATACGACTCTCGCATCCTGCTCTTCAGCTCCCAGGTCACACTTCCTCCAGCTGCTCCTCCCTAAGCTACTCTCACCAAAGGAATCTCCTTCCCTCTGAGTTGTTTCATCTTGCAATCCTCGATCCTTATCGGTATCGCCTCCACCGTAAGATTATCTCTGATCTGCACCTCATCCCTCGGGATAACATGAGATGGATCAGACACATACTTCCGAAGTTGCGACACATGAAACACATCATGCAAGTTCGAAAGTTCAGGCGGCAACGCCACCCTATAAGTAACTGCACCTACTCTTTGCAAGATCTGATACGGTCCAATAAACTTAGGATCCAGCTTCTTAGATTTCAATGCACGCCCAACACCGGTCACTGGGTTGACTCTCAGGAACACGTGGTCACCTTCACTGAATTCCAAGTCTTTCCTCCGATTGTCATGATAACTCTTCTGCCTACTCTGAGATGTTTTCATCTTCTCCCAGATCATCTGAATTGTCTCAGTAGTCTGTTGCACAATCTCAGGTCCAAGCACCATATTTTCACCCGTCTCATACCAACACAGAGGCGTCCTACTCCTCCTGCCATACAAAGCTTCGAAAGGTGCCATTCTAATGCTAGAATGGTAACTATTATTATACGTGAACTCTATCAATGGTAAATGAGTATCCCACGCACCACCTTTCTCCAACACACAGGCTCTCAGCAAATCTTCCGACGACTGAATATTCCTCTTTGGCTGACCATCGGTCTGTGGATGATAAGCCGAGCTCAACTTCAATTTAGAACCCAAGGCTTCCTGCAGACTCTTCCAAAACTCTGAAGTGAACCTCAGATCTCTATCCGATACTATGCTCGATGGAACACCATGTAGCTTCACAATTATTCGGATATAAATCTCCGCCAGCTTTGACAATGGAAAACTGATGTTAATTGGTATAAAATGAGCGGATTTCGTAAGTCGATCCACCACTATCCAAATAGCATCAAAGCCTCTCGTCGTATTTGGCAAACCAGTAACAAAACCCATAGTAATACTGTCCCACTTCCATTCTAGAATTTCCAACGGTTGCATTAACCCCGAAGGTTTCCGGTGCTCCACTTTTGACTTCTGACATGTCAAACAAGCATAAACAAACTGAGCTATGTCCCTCTTCATACCGGACCACCAAAATAACTTCTTCAAGTTATGATACATTTTCGTAGCTCCCGAATGAATACTCAAGCTACTCCGGTGACTCTCTTCTAAGATCGCTTTCCTCAATTCATCGTTATCCGCTACACAATTTTTGCCCCGGAATCTTAATACACCAACATTATCCACTTTAAAATCATTATCAGGATTATCCCCTCCTGTAGGCATCAAGTCCACTAGCTTCACATCAAGTTTCTGATTTTCCTTAATTACATCTAAGAAGTCATTATTCACCTTAAGCATACCCAGCCTAACACTCTCCGGTGTAGTTTCACAAACCATACTCAAGTCTCTGAACTATTCAATTAATTCCATTTCTTTTACCATTAATGCAGACATATGAATTGTCTTCCGACTGAGAGCATCTGCTACAACATTAGCTTTCCCCGGATGATAACTTAAATTAAAATCATAGTCGTTCAAGAACTCTAGCCATCTCCTCTGCCTCATGTTCAATTCCTTCTGATCGAACAAATACTTCAGACTTTTGTGATCACTGAATACTTCAAATCTCGATCCATACAAATAATGTCTCCAAATTTTTAATACAAAAACCACTGCAGCTAATTCAAGATCATGAGTAGGATAATTCCTCTCATGCACCCTCAATTGCCGCGAAGCATAAGCCACTACCTTTCCATCTTGCATTAACACACCGCCTAATCCCATCTTAGACGCATCACAATACACCACAAAAGGTTCACTTGGACTTGGTAGAATTAACACCGGTGCCGTAGTCAATTTCTTCTTCAATTCCTCAAAACTTTCCTCACAAGGCGCATCCCAAACAAAAGCTTGATTCTTTCTAGTTAACTGCGTCAACGATAATGCCAAATTAGAAAACCCTTCAATGAATCTTTGGTAATAACCTGCCAAACCCAAGAAACTTCTAATTTCAGTCGCTGTCTTCGGTGGCTCCCACTGAAGTACTGCACTTACTTTAGATGGATCCACCACTATGCCATCACCAGAAATAACATGACCCAAGAAACTCACAGTCTTCAACCAGAATTCACATTTCGAGAACTTTGCAAACAATTTATTATCTTTTAACACCTGCAATGCAGTCCTCAAATGTCCTGCGTGATCCTCGTTAGACTTAGAATAAATCAGTATGTCATTAATGAATACCACAATAAACTGATCAAGATAAGAGTGAAAGATACGATTCATATACTCCATAAACACACCCGGCACATTAGACACTCCGAAAGGCATCACTGCATATTTGTAATGTCCATAGCGAGTTCTGAACGCAGTATTCTGAATATCATCTTCCTTTACTCTAATCTGATGGTAACCCGACCTCAAATCAATTTTGCTGAAAACACGAGCTCCCACAAGCTGATCCATTAAGTCATCAATCCTCGAAAGTGGATACTTATTTTTAATTGTCACTTTATTCAACTAACGGTAATCAATGCACAGACGCATACTACCGTCATTCTTCTTCACCAACAACACTGGAGCTCCCCACGGCGACACACTCGGTCTAATAAACTTCTTATTAAGCAATTCTCCAATCTAAGATTTCAACTCTGCCAATTCTGATGCAGACATCCTGTACGGTGCCATAGATATAGGTATGGTACCAGGAACAAGATCAATAACAAATTCAACTTCTCTCGTCGGAGGCAATTCTGTAATATTATCTAGAAACGCTTCAGAAAATTCACTCACCACCGGTAACTCATTAACTGAAGTCTTACTTTCCACAGATAACGAGGAAAACACTGTAAACATCTTAGCTTCATCCTCCAACAACGTTCTCAACTCCCTGCCAGACAAAGAATCCGCTAATGCTTCCTCTTCAGGAGTAAGAAACAATAACGTCTTCCTAAAGAAATCAATGTAAACCCGGTTGAATTCCAACCAGTTCATCCCCAAAATAACATCGAGATTACTGAGTGGCAAACAAATCAAGTCCACTCTGAAATCTCTACCAAACATAGTCAACGGACACTTCATACACACCAAGGAAGTAACTATAGAACCAATAGACGGTGTTTCAATCGTCATCCTCTAATCTAGAGTAGACGACATAATTCCTAATCTCTTCACACAATCAACAGAAATGAACGAGTGGGTTGCACCCGTGTCAATGATAGCAATCAAAGGAATATCATTAATAAAACAAGTAGCTTTGACGGAACGCTCCTCATTGGTGGATTGAGCTCCCACCAAGGCAAACACTTTTTCACTGGCCTGAGATTTCTTTGGCTTCTCACAGTGAGTGCTGATATGACCCTTTTCTCCACAGTTATAAGAGGTAGGCATAGTGGCCCTACAATCTGCTATAACATAACCTGGTCGCCCACACTTGAAACACTTCTTCATCTCATTCAGACAATTATTAGCACGGTGACCCACGCCACCACATCTGAAACACTTGAGAGTATCAGGAACCACTCCCCCTCTTTCGGTTTCTTTTCCACATCAGATTTCTGTTTCCCCTTATCAGCTGGAGCACTGTAAGGAGTACCCCCAAACCTCTGCTTACCCTTCCGGTCACTCACAGCCTTATAATGAGCAATCCGGGCCCTGTTATCATTATCATAAATCCTGCTTCTGCTAACCAGTTCTGGATAATTCCTTATCTTCTGACAAGTAATGCCCTGTTTGATCTCGGGACGCAGTCCATTCTCAACTTCAAGCATTTCAAATTCATAGCCTCTTCCGTATTGTAATGAGCACAATACTGTACCAACTCTTCAAACCGAGCAGCATATTCAGCAACAGTCATACTACCCTATTTCAGCTCCAGGAATTCAATCTCTTTTGCACTACGAATATCTTTCGGAAAGTACTTTTCCAGAAACTCAGCCGGAAACACTGTCCAAGTAATCTCAGTGCCCACAGCTTCCAACCTCTGGCGACTATTGTCCCACCAGGCTTCAGCCTCTCCCTCCAGCATATGAGTGCCAAACCCTACTTTCTGAGCATCACTGTATCCCATGGTCCTGAAGATCTTCTCAACAGCCTTCATCCATTTCTATGCAGCCTCAGGATCCATAATACCTCCCTCATATGTAGGCGGCTTATTGCTCTGAAACTGTGCTAAGTCGCAGAACTGCGCACCCCCAGCCTAATTAGAGTTCTCAACCGCTTGTGCCATCGCTTGCATAGCAGAGGCAAGAGCAGCATCATTCCTTCCTGCCATATTGTTCAACAATCAACATACGGTCAGAACACACAACTTACTCCTATTCTAAGGACAGACTCTACTACAACACCTGGCCGGACGGACCGACCTGCTCTGATACCAATTGTAACACCCCACTTTCCCATTTTACAAAATAAGTAAATACTACAAAAATAATCAGAGTTTACGACAACAGTAGGATGTCACATCATTAAAACCAACAACAAAACTCTTTTTTCATTAATAAGCAGCGGAAATAATTTTTTTATTCAAAATACAGCAATTTGCCAACAACACCAAAAATCCACATAAATCGTGGTCCACCAAAGCTTCAAATAAAGAATGATACGTAACAAAACAATAAAGAATAACAAATGACGAAAACCCCCAAAATCCCGTGTTACGTATCAGAGCGACTCCTAAGACTCGATCAAGCAACACGCACTCCATGCACACTCAAGTACCTGGATTATCTGTACTTTCGAAGAAGCACAAACGCAACAAACAACAAAGGGGTGAGAACTACATTCAATAAATAACGGTGTATAATACATGCTAAAGGTAGTACTCACACAAACATATATCAGAAACACACCATCACGACATACTTGTCATTTTCATTCAGATTTCACCAAACACATAATAATGCAATGCGACTCAAAGACGTCGACACAATGCATGTGGTACCAATACACCATGGTTCATTCAATCGAACCCGGATAAATCACAGACACCCCTACTTGGCAATGATTTATCTCCACCACACTCCATATTGGAGTTTGGATGAATCACATACACTCCTCCTGAGCAATGATTCATCACCACCGACACCATGAATGCATGACAGTAAATATGCATACAACACACATGTATGACAACAATCATACATCTTCACGATCCTCCTGATCACACGTGAGATACCTGCTCACCATCTCACACATCACAACAAGAAATTCCTCACATAACGTTCAATTAGCCAATTATCTAATTAATCCACCAAAATTACTAAATCGATTATTTTTATCACCAATTCTACAATTTTCAGGTTCTGGCATCTATCCCCAACCTCTCGAACCAAAAGAAATCACTTCGTACGTGAAAACGGGAAAGAAATCGTGAAACGACAAAATTCTGCACTCTCGCTGGTCATACACGTATTACCTTGGGCCGTACGCATATTGCCTAACTCGCTCGCCCATCCTGCTGCATATCATACGCGTAGTTCCTCTTCTCCCGCCCTGCCATACGCGTATTGCCTTGCTTATTACGCGTATGGGCAGAGACGTTTCATTCCCAGAAATCCCACTTCAGATCCCAATACGCGTACTCCCTCTCATATGCATAATGCCAAGCTTCTATACGCGTACTATTACGCGTACGGGCAGAGGGCCGTGCCAAAGCCTCCTTTTGGCCCTCCCATACGCGTATTGACCACAGCCTTACGCGTAACGCCTTACCTGTTACACGTATTGCCAGATCTGTTATGCAAACTGCATTTCTTCACACAAGTCTGAGTTCTGCTACGTGATCCTCAATTTTTCACTTCAATACAGTCCTAAAATTAGTTCTACATCAATTTTAAGCTCTATCATTCATCTTACATCTTTCACCTATCATTACTAACCAAAGTTACAGGTCTTAGATCTAATTTCGTTCACTCAACCTGCACAAAAACAAGTTCTGCAACATACACATTTATACAGCAGCAACAACATCAGGGAATTTCATAGATCATCGCAGCATGACACGAAATTCATAAAGTCAACAACCAATTCATATCAAATCAACAACAATGCACTAATACCAGATTCAAAATTCACATATAGGACATATATACGAAATTCCTACGAGGATAAGGGCTCCTCACCACCCTCTCATGATATAAACACCTAAATTGAAATCCATTCTCCCCCTTACCTTGAATTCTTGATTAAAATCCTGCGAAAATTGATGATGCAAAACCCTAGTTCTTCCTTGCTCTTCCTCTCCCTAGCCATTCTCTTTGTGAAATTATGATTATGACTAACCCTACTCACTAATCCTCACTAATCTCTGCTTAATGACCAAACTGTCCTTATTTTTCTCCAATACCCCATTATCCATTTAATTAAATCACATTTTCAATTTAATAAAAATAATAATATTACTAGTAATGATACTCACATAATAATTTATAATAATACTAGTAATAATAATAATAATAATAATAATAATAATACTATTACTACTCATACTCAAAATTACTCCCGACATCTCTAGTATACCCGTCCCACTAAGGACTCCACGCCTACGCGCTCAACCCCACACCCTTAACAGGCCAAACAACGGAAAAATAATACGACGATCAAATAATTTAAATTGGGGTGTTACATACTGCATATAGGGTAACCGGTTACTCTGGGCGTATTTTGAAAAAAAATAAGTTTCAAGCATTGGTTCAAGTGTGTTGTGAGCTTGCATTTGTGAGAAGGATCTAGAATTAATTTTGATTCATTTTCACAATTTTCACCATTTCCCTCCATTTTTCAAACACTCCACTCCTAATTCCACTCCTAAT
The DNA here is from genome assembly GCA_022829125.1 of Lathyrus tuberosus. NCBI lineage: Eukaryota > Viridiplantae > Streptophyta > Magnoliopsida > Fabales > Fabaceae > Lathyrus > Lathyrus tuberosus. The sequence continues at coordinate 41,248,220 of JALAZF010000002.1, forward strand.
TTCCATTCCTCTTACTAACCCACACTCCAAACCACATTTGAATTCCTAACCTAGTTCATATTTAAATTAATTCACTCTAAACTTCACTCATTCACTCTCAATAATGTTAACCTGCAGATATACGACAAATTGAACTGTCTTTATAGTCATAGACTCTGCTAGAGAACCCAACCAAACCTTCATTCTGCAAGAATCACAAACATCTTCCGAAAAGTGTCCCAGGAATCTGCTGAAGAGAAGTACCAATGGAAATTGGCCTTTGACTTGTTGGGGAAAATCAACCACTACCAACAAATCTACCTGGGGAATGACGGTTAACAATATCAACTCTGCTAGGGGACAACATTAGACTTACTCCTCTGTTGGAAATCTACCTTCTATCCCTGTCCCGTTGGGGATACAGAAACAACCTTGCCACAAACTGGGGAAGCACAAACCCAACACTCTTATCCTGTATAGGAATATGAACTCTGGATGAAGAGCAACAAACTTCACCAACCTGGCTAAGGGAAAGCAAACTCCTGAACTCTTGCTGGGGAGAATAATCCCACTCTGCTGAGTGATAAAACTTCAGCTATCTCTGCCGGGGAGAGAACCTCTACTGGGGACGTCACTTGTTAGCTATAAACATGAATTTTGCAGATGTGATATGACCAAAAGGTACCCTGATACAACATAACCCAAAAAGAACTTGCCTTCAGGAGGTATCATGAAGATCTGACATATCTTACCCCATGACCTTGATTAAGCGTTCTCCGGAGAGAATAACCTCTCGTGCTCATGAAATGACTTGCCCCAGTATGAGCCTCGACCTGACTTTGCCCCTGTCTGACCAATCTTTGAAAGCATGCCCCAGACTAAATACTCTCGGAGAAACTCGTCGAATCTTGATATGATTGCCCCAGATTAGCAACTTCTTAACACGACTTAACTAGGAAAGCCCACACTCAACAGAGTCTTCTGGAAACATGTCCCTTGTCATGCTTATCCCTCAGAGTTTTTAAGCATCTCACTTTTGGCGGGATCAAAATTCTCGACTGATGTTCACTATGTAAGCCTCACCGGCGTTAAATATATGTAAGCAAGCAAAAAATGTCTATTCTGAGAATGATAATTCTAATGCAACACGCATGTTAATCTCGAAGTTTTTATTGAAAAGATATCGCCAAAACCCGTGAACGAGTCACTGGTTAAGGTACGACACAAATTTTGAATGGAAGGTGGCATGCATATGCAATACCAACAAAAGTCTTTTAGCACAAATCATGGGAGTCGGGAACACTATCTCGTCGAAGTACGCCTTGAGAATAAACCCTGCTTCAATTAAGACTTTTGAGGGTTGTAATGTGGCCTGGTTCACGGTTTGAGAAAAAAGGATTTATGGCTCAAAATTTTGTTTGTACCCACCCATTCTCCTTGATGTTCTCCAGTCCTACGTTCGGTTAATTCAGCACAAGCGCTCACCTTTCAAAAAGATTAATGGTATGAGGATAGAAGAAACCTACATGGTTTTCGGAGTGACAGTCACCCCTTTTATCTCTGGAGTCGATGGTCACACGACTTGTTCTTTATCGAGGATTTTATTTCCTTATTTTCCGCTTTTCGTTCATTTGTTTTCCCTGATTTTGCCTGGACTGGCTCTTTTGAATTATTTAATTTTGTAGTTTAGCGGGATGTCCTAACTTTTGCCTAAGTCACTTGTTTTCAAGTTTCGACTTAGCGGGCTTTCTCTTTTCTTTTTATTCTTTTTTCTCTCTTTTTTTTTTGAACAAATCGTGTGACCCTGGTTTGTCTGACTTGTTTGAAAGGGTTGTGACTGCCTCACTCTTCGGTTGGTGAGGGATAACTAAAGATGCAATTGATCCTTGAACGTTCAGTCAAATTAATTGACACCTACCCTGCCCCAGGTTAAGGTTGAGGGTTTTTCGTTTTCAGAAAGACACTCCTACTTCTAGGCTCTACGGGGTTAATAAGGGATTATCCTCCTTATGTCTCCGATGTTTGGGGATTTGAAACAATGCATGTACATCATCAGCAGGGTTTTATCCCAAAAGCATATGACCAAAGATTTTGCGTTTTTACTTCATCATCCTCCCTCAAAGAGTTTAAGCAAGAAAGTTGGTATTGCAATGCATAGAAATATTAAATAAGTGGACACGAATGAACTTCTTCATGAAAAACATACCCATTGCATTAAAATCATCATTCAAGAACAAACAAGTTTTTACATGCAAAGACATTAACCAGTAAGGAAAAATACAAAATAAATAATGCAGTAAAGAAAGTTGATGATTGCCACTATTGAAGAGGCTTGGCTCCGACCAGATTGATTGCTTTTGATGATGTCCTTGCGTGCTCACTTGGGAAGCTTCAGTTAACGTACAGACTGTCTGCAGTGAAAATAATGACCCCAGCGTCAATCAGATCTTGCACCTTGTGTTTGAATACCTTGCAATTTTCAATGGCATGCCTCTGTGTCCCTGAGTGGTACTCGCACCTAGCATTTTTGTCATAATCTGGGGGAAGGGGATATGGAACAGGCGCAACTTCTCTTAGCTGAATTAGAGAGCCCTAAAGTAAGTGAGCAAGCAGTTGGCTGTGAGGAACAATAATGAGATCAAATTTTCTCTCGGGCCTTCAGTGTCCCTGTTGTTTCTTCTGAGAGCTAGTCTGTTGCTGATACCGATTAAGGTACTTCTCTCGTTCAGGCACTTTCATCCTTAGACTCGGCTTAGGAACAGGAAACAGTTGCGGACGCGGAGATTCTAAGACCAAGTACTTCAAGATACGCCCCTAGCTTGGTGCAACTTTAGGAGAGAAAACATGGATATTCGCCTCTTTTGCAGCAGTAGGATTAAGACCACCTTGTACGCTCACGCCGCCCAGTGTGAATTCAATTGCCTTCGAGTCGATTAGATCTTGGACAACATGCTGAAAGGCCCTACAATTTTCCACAGTATGCCCCGGTGCACCAGAGTGGAAATCACAATGGGCTCTTACATCCTAACCTGGTGGGGGAGTACCAGTAAGAGGAGCCAATGTCCGAAGTTCAATCAATTGAAGCTGAAGTAGTTGTTGCAGTAGTAGAGAATATGGCACTGGTGGAGTCTCGAAGTGCCTGTTTATCTTTGGCCTATCCTGATACCGACGAAGAGCATCATTTTGTTGCTGTGGTGCAGCCGGAATGGCTACAGCATAAATGTACTGTGCACAAGGCATAGGAGGCTGATCAAAGATCCTTTCAGGTTGCTTCAGTCTCTATGCGTACTTCTTAATCTTAGGCTTCTCTTGGGAGACAGGAAGTAGATGCTGAGGAGGAAATTCCGGAATCTCGGGTTATGCCAGAGATCCGCGAGCCAACTCACGACTTAGGGAGGATCCCACAGACAAGGGTGAAACAAAAATTAATTCTGTTGCAGCCTCCGGCATGGGATTGCCATCCTTTTTGAGCATATTTCTCACGACTTCCATAACCAGGCTCATCTGAGTCTTCAATTGATTGACCTCCTTCTTCAGCATTTTCTGTTCTTGAATCAACGCTTGCATGTCCCCCATAAACTGCCCCATTTGGCTTCATACTTCCCTCAATTCTGCTTGAATTCGCTCCATGATCAACTTCTGACTGGCTTGAAAAGTTAAGTCTGCAATTCTGAAGAAGACCAGATCAGGACAAGAATAACCAGCCTCGAACACCTGCTATGCAAATGAGTATGGGAATGCAATGTAAAAATGCCATGTTCGAATATTTCTAAGGAATCATTCTGCTTTGATTTAAGTTTTTTTAGAAGAACCTTAAGAAATGGATGGAATGCTCAACAACGAGTCTCAAAGTTAAGATCCTTGGAAATACAAGAACATGTATATCAGAATGCAAAACGTTAGAATGCAAAAATGATGATGCAGAGACACATGGGATCAAGGTATCCATAAAGCTTTGCACTACTGCTGTACTATTGACTGAGTAAGACCTAGATTCCCCTCTGACCAGAATACCAGAAATCCAGAAATCCAGAATAAATGACCAATCAGAATACCAGGATATCTGAATAATAAGTCCACACTGACAAGAAAACCAAAAAACCAGGTAGGTTGAAGGTCAAGGTTACCTGCAAACCTGTAAACACCCGCCCATTCTCACACGCGGGTACTAAAACCAAGGATCCCCAGCGTCACGGACTCTCAGGTCGAGAAATGATGATACGGTCACCATTTATGGTTTGGCATCATCACCAATCGAGGAGGCCTCAACTGATTCCCCTAAAAAAGGTCATCCTATAGCAAGTTCTCAGCTTCGGGTCCTCGGATCAAGAAGCATAATGGGTTTGCCATTTCTGGTCTGCCATTATTACCTCTTAGGAGGAGTGCCTCAACTGAGTTCTCGGAAATGGTCGCCAGAGTTGACAACTCTCTAGGTTATATTCTATCGTCTACCTCAACGCGCAGGATAGAACATCACCAAAGAAAACCTCATCTGGATGTGGAATTTTCGTGTATACTAAGTCTGGCCAGACGCCACACAAGTCACACTACTTTCCACTCTAATCTTAGGTGTATACTCAAGCCTGGGTATTGGGCTTATCTCTCATGGAACCAACCCACCCAACAGCACAACAGCAGCAGAGCAATATGATAACAAAAATCGAAATGCAATAGATGCGGTAAAATACAGTAATATACAACAAATAATGCACAAAAATAAACACCCAATGAAACAGAAACAGACAAGCACTAGGACTGACTCGCATAGGGAACCAGTGTCCCCAACAGAGTCGCCAGCTGGCACAACTGCGAAAAACACCCGGCGGAAATAGAACAGAAGAGTCGCCACCAAATGTTATTTATCCCGACGCAGGGAAAGGAAACGATCAAAGAAACCTCAAAAGGGAGAAGACATGGTCATTGCAACCATAGTTCGAGTTCAGGAGTCGGTTACGCGAGGGGAAGGTATTAGCACCCCCACGCGTCCATCGTACTCGATGGGATCGACACTTGTTGTCTAATCAGAGGGTGTGCTATCTAAAGCCTATTGCTAAACGGAAACGGAAAATGAAAAATGAAAATGGACTCGCAAGGATCATCGCAATCCTATGCCTACGTATCTTTGTGTATGAACGAAGAATCAAAGTCGAGGTGGTTCGACGGACTACACACTAATGGGGGAAGGTTGCTCGCCAAGACATCGCCGTCTTGTGCCTACGTATCCTCAATCAGACGAGAGAGAGAGAGAGAGAGAGAGAGGAAGTCAGAGCAATCGTAGTTTGACCTACGGGTCAAAAAGGGTCTCGATCGCACAGGGGAGAGAAAAAAGATTCAGTTATCAGGTTGGTCTCGATCGCAAGGGTCCGAGAGAAGAGGGGAGTTAGTTGTTAGTGTGCTCACCAAGATATCGTATCTCGTGCCTACGTATCCTCAATCGGACGGGAGAGAGGAATCATAGCATCCATAGTTCACGCGACTACGGGAAAACGGGATCTCGATTGTACGGGTGCGAGAAAAGAGGTTCTGAACTTACCGAAGAAGTGAATTGAATTTGTTTGTGACACGCATTGCACTAAAGTCTATGACATAGGAGTGAATGCGTCGCATGGTCTCCCCCAATGGGACATATGCTAAACACTCTAGAAAGGTGAAGGGAGACCCCTCATTCTTCATTTCCCATGTACTTAAGGCTCGTGGCGCACAATGCATATCGCCTTTATTAAGTTTTTTTTGACTTTTGTTTTGAGGTGAGAAAGAAGACTCAAAGGGCAAAAGAAAATCTAAGGGGGACTCACCTAAATGTTGTCATGCAATATGGCCCTAAGGTGGAGGATGAAAAAGGAAATTCTATCCTAATGTTGGCATGCAAAAGCAAACCAAAACCAAGAAAATAAACCAAAAACAACAACTACAACAACGCTTCTGCACCTGTACAACAGTAAAATCCTGCAAATACACCAAACAACATTTAACAACTCATGTATTCAGCACATAACAGGTGTAAAAGACAGCAGGCGGCATGTGTTCATGAACACTCAAACAATATACCAAGCAAGCAACAATTGCAAATGGAAATGCATAGCAAGGCAAACCAAGCATTGAGATTGCAACCATCAAGAATGAGCCACAAAGGTAATGTTAACAATTCAAGAACAAGTATGCTCAACAAAGTTGCACAACTTAAGCATTCATCTAAACACCATGCATAAGCAAAATCGAAAACAAATGAGGATCACACATCATAGGTCCAACAAGTTAAGCATTAATCAACCACCAACATGATTCAAATGTGTGTGCAACATGTTTATCACATCAAGAAAGCAACACAAAAATCATGAATATTCATTAATGAAAACCAAGAGTCGCGTGTCAGAAAATCGTGTCAAAACCATCACGTAAGGTGAAATAGCTCAAGAATAATCCATAAATCATCAACACATCAGTCCATGAAGTTTAGGCATGCAAAGGATCTCAAACAAGCAAGAAAAAGCATGAAAAAGACATTCAGCAACAGTGGTAACCGATTACTCTATATGCAGTAATCGGTTACTCAGTTCAAAATAAGCCAAAACGCATAAAAACAATAGGGTAACCGGTTACCCTATAAGTAGTAATCGGTTACTCAGTTCAAAATCAGCCAAAACACGCAGAAAAACAACAAAGTAACCCATTACCCTATATCCAGTAACCAGTTACTCTGGGACAGTAGCAGAAAAAACAAGTTTCAAAAGCACTTTTCAGTAGCAAATGACTTATCCAAACATCCAAATGAACATACAATCAATTAAGCACGAAATTACATTGAATTACAGCAATCAAACATCAAATAGATCCAAAAAACAACAACATCCACAATCAAATTTAAGCAAATGGATCAAAACATGCTAACAACCATGGATCTACATTGTATAAGTTGGAATTAAGCTAAATCAAGTATGGATATGAAATTAACCAACCTACAAAGCGGAGAATTGCTTTGGTAAGTGTTGCAAATGAAAACTGATGAATCAACGCAAGAAATCCAGAGATCTATGAAGCTTTATCAAGAACACTTGAAGACCCAAGCAATAATTCCCCAAATAAGCAAAAGCTCTCCAAGAAGTGATTCCAAAACCTTGAATCTAGATCCAAATAAGTTGCTACTACAGAATTGAACCAAGAATGATGATGTGATGGAAGTTTAGCTCAAGAATTCACAAATTCCGATGAAGAATTTGTGAATCTATGAATATGGAGCTTTGGTGAGAGGTTGAAGATGAAGATGGAGAATGAAAAAGTGAGAGAGAATTGAGAGCAAAATTCTGAAAAATGAGGGTGAAATTGAGAGTGAATGAGTGAGGTTTGGAGTGAATTGATTTAAATATGGACTAGGTTAGGAATTCAAATGTGGTTTGGAGTGTGGGTTAGTAAGAGGAATGGAAATTAGGAGTGGAATTAGGAGTGGAGTGTTTGAAAAATGGAGGGAAATGGTGAAAATTGTGAAAATGAATCAAAATTAATTCTAGATCCAGTTACCAATGTGTTTCTGATAGTTTATACATCATTTTCCCTCAATTAATTTCTTCATATCTTGTACATATGGAATTTCATGTTAAATTCTGTTTTTTGGGTTCATACGATTTCAAACCATATTTCTTTCAATTCTTTGAATTTAAATAAAATTGAGTAATGCCATTCAATTCCTCGTTCAAAACTGGATAAGTTTCATTTTTGAATCATCCAAAATGGTTGTGTATTGATAGAGATACGATTTCAAAAGTTTGAGGAAGATGATGAAGATGAAGGTGGTGGCCATGGTGCCATTCTTCAGAATCAAATTCAGTTTTAGTATATATTATACACTTGCCAATATATGTTTGAATTGACATTGCGCCCTAGTGGAAACACTAGTATTTGTGTGTGTGTGTGTTGCGAGCGAAGGGTCTGGGGTTCGAATCCCCCTCGCCCCGGACCTTTTGGTTTATTTTTTTGAACCATTTTCAAAGGATTTTTCATATATTATTATCACTTGCCATCCTCTATCAGCCACACACAAGTGGCTCAGTTGGTAAACTTTTAATCTCACCACCCCAAGGGCGTGAGTTCAAACCTTGGGAGGGCCATCCTATTTTTTTACCACTTATTTCTTTTCACTTTTTTTCACAATTTCTTAATAACTTCAAAAATTAATTTCTCTTTTAATTTCAATCATTTTTGGATGATTCTTTTTTTCAAAATTCACAAATATGTTGAAATATTTTATTCCATAAAAAACAAAAAAAAAGATATTATTTATTTAATATATTTTGATTTTTTTGAAAAGAATTCCTTTTAATTGTTTTTTTAGCATTTAAAAAATTCTTTCTTTTGATCTTTCAAATTCAATTGATTTTTCAAAACACCTTGGGCCTCTAATAGAGTGTAAGGCCCATCCCTTGTTGTACAATCTTTTTTTTGGGCCTCAGTCATTGTATAAGTCCCGATACGATTTTTGAAAACAATGGTGCGATCACTGTTATTCATCAGGGCCTCTCCCTGAGTTGTAATCCCCATTCTTCTTTTTTTCAAACACTTTTGGGCCTCTAATAGAGTGTAAGACCCAACCCCTTGTATAAACCAAAATAATTTGGGCCTCAGTCATTGTATAAGTCCCATTACGTTTAAAAAATCTCTGCGCGATCGCCGTTTTCAAAACAATTTTCATCTAGGCCTCTCCCTGAGTTGTAAGCCCCATTATCTTTATTCTTTTAATAAACTCTTGGGCCTATAATAGAGTGTAAGACCTAACCTCCCTTTTTGTACATAAATATTTTTGGGCCTCAGTCATTGTATAAGCCCCGGTACAACTTCAAAATAACGGTACGATTGTTGTTTTTCATCTGGGTCTCTCCTTAAGTATAAGCCCCAAACTCCCTTTTACAACTAAATTTCCTTTTGATTTAGATTCAAATCTTAAGTTTTATCAAAACTTTCTTCAATTTTTTGAATAACTAACCATACAACTATGTTTATACTGCTGGAAGCTTGCTCACCTGTAAGTTCTACTGGTTTATTCAACATACTTGTATATATATATATATATATATTTCATCTGTATATACTTGTATATTTACTTGCTTGGAGTTTTCCCCAGCAATTAGATCTAAGATTAGATCAAACCAGTGGTTACTCTTTCAACACAGTCAAAACTAGTTCCCCCATAGGAAATTCTAGATACAGTCTTGCCTCCTCTTGGGCTTATACAATATGGAACAGAGAAAGGCATTATTCCCGGTGAAACTTTTCTCAAGACTGTCACAACTTAGAAATGTGTGTACAAGAAATTCATTTCCCCAAAGAGGATTAATTCCCGGTGAAACCTCTTCTGAATTTCTTCTAACCCTAGAACTGTTCACTAAAGAAAGGATTATTCCCGGTGAAACCTTTCTTGAACTTTTCTCAGGCTTGGACCCACAGGCTTCCTAAAAGCATCCCCAGCCTCCCCTTGGGCTTTGTACAAGGACCCTCAGGCTTCTTAGAAGTTCTCAGCCTCCTCTTGGGCTTAGTACAAGGACCCAAAGACCTCCTACAGGTATAAGACAGAACCTAGTCATCTTTTGCTAGTTCAATCCTCCAGTGAGTCAGAACATCAAACCAGTTTAGGGTTGATTCTCATCCCTTAAAACATCAGCTTCCTCTTGGGCATCATACGAAGATTAACCTCCTCATACCAGTAGACTTGGACAGTCTCATCTCCCCTTGGATCTCAAACAAAACCCTCAAGTTTCCTAAAAGCACAGAAAAATTCTGATCACCTGACCAATCTCCAGCAGAGTTAGAACCTCCATAGGTTTTAAAACTCAATCTTTAAACCTTTCATTCTAAGTTCCCCAGCTAGGGTCAACTTACTATCAATAAACCCTCAATCAGAACCTCAAGACAACTGATATTTCAACTCTTCTGTAATCCTCAGCAAGAGTTGCTTCCCCACTTTGGACCTGTCTCTGGATCTCAATAATCCTCAGCAGAAGCTAGCCTTCTCTTAGGCTACATATAAGAAATTCCTTTCAGCCTCCTCTTAGGCTTTGTATAATGATCATCCCTCAGCTGTTTTAGCCTCAATCTTGGGCTTTGTACAAGAGACATATAAATATTCTCCAGCTGAGTCAATTAACCTTTTTAGCCTCAATCTTGGGCTTTGTACAAGACAGATAAAACCGCTCACCAATAGAGTCAATCCCTTTTAGCCTCAATCTTGGGCTTTGTACAAGACAGACAAAATATTCCCCGGAAGAGTCAATTCCTTCCAGCCTCCTCTTAGCCTTTGTATAATGATCTCTCATCACTCCAGAAGGAACACGGCTACACCAATCAATATCAGAATGAGTGAGAGACATAATTTTCCATGACCAAAATAAACCATCTTTGAGATTCCAGAAAGCTGCAGACTTCGGCAAGTGAGAAATAAACCACTTGTAAAGCAAAGGCGCACAACAGATAATCATCCCTTCACCATGGAAATTCGTGAGGTGAATAGAATGTTAAGCAGCGGTAAGGAAAGTGGGAATTGGATTCCCAATCAAGAAGATCCGAATAGCGTTGATGTTGACAAAGTTCTCAACATTCGGGAAGAGGAACAGTCCATAAATAAGCAAGGCAAGAATAGCCTCAAAAGCAACTGTGTTCTTCAGACTAGCAAAGTGATGAGCTCTATCCATCAAGAACTTAGCGGGTAACCCAAGAATCTTTCCTTTGGTATCCATGCGAGCCTTAATCTCGGAAACCTTCAAGTGAGTAGCCTTTGCAATAACATTATTCTCAGGAGCGGGGTCCAAACCAGAGAAAATATGACCATGAACAGGCAAACCAAACAGGAGAGAATACTCCTCTAGTGTAGGTACCAACTGATAATCAGGAAAGGTGAAACAATGCAACAAAGGGTCATAGAACTGAACCAAAGTAGCAAGCAATCCTTCAGCCATATCAACCTTCAAGAGAGATAAAAGCCTTCCATATCTGGATTCAAACTTCTTGGTATCAACAACTAAAGATCCTAGCTCTCTCAAACCCTCTAACTTAGGACTCTTGAAAGTGTACTTCTTGGTACTTCTCCTTCTGAAATCCATAACAAAAGTACCTACAATGTTTGCAATAACACCTTTAAGTTCCTTAAAACCTTCCAAAAGAATGCTCATGAATGCATAAGTGCATGAATACAACACCCACAAACAAGATCACACAAAGCACACGGGTCAAGGTTCAAGTCACGAGCATGAAGCCAAGGGTAAGAACCAATCCCACAAAAGTATGTACTAAGGTTTTGTCTTCATTGTACCTGCAGAAAACAACGATTCTAACAAAGTGCCCAGGGTCCACAATCCACTATCAGACACACCAACACACCGATTTGCTTAGAGGTTGGTAGTTATCCTTAAGAGAATCTAACCTGAGTGTAGCATCGCGTGACAGCTAAGTCAGATTTTCATCTTCATAGCTTCCGCGCTACGATCCTAAAAAGGCTAAGATGGGTTAAGGGTTACTATGGTTCTCAGTGTTATAGGCTTCTATGGAAAAAGTAATGCCTTCTCGATCGCTCAATCGACATCAGTAATTCCAAAGAAGCAACCACCGAGTGGATATATTCTCAAGTTCTTCTTTTTCAGGATTCGACTCCTTCAAAGTTCCCTTGACTATACTATCCTCCTATCTCAAAGTGCACTCGGGTCCGGGTATAGGACCTATCTCACACACAGAGGAACTCCCAAACAGAACAAACAAGTAACAAGCAAATCAAACAAAAAGCAGCAAATAAATCAAAGTAGGTTAAACCCCTCAAGGGAGAGATTTCCCCAGCAGAGTCGCAACTTTTCTGTAGCGGGGAAATTTGTGAGTGTAAGCTATTGATTAACTTAACTCAAAAATAAACAAGAGTCGCCACCGCACTTTGATTTTATCCACGAAGGTAAGGAAAAAAGAGCGAACTAAACCAAAAGAGTTCTAAAAGAACAAAGAGATAAAGGGTAAGGGGGTTGGTTATGTAAATGGAAGGTTTTACGCACCCAATACATCTATAGTTGTTGCGGTGAGAATCGGATAACAAGCTATGAATTAACTTGCATCACACATCTTTGAAATTCACCACCGAGCTTTGATTTATCCAAAGGAAAGGGTAAAGAACGAAAACCCTAAAAAGAGAATCTAGGTTCGGGGGTTGCTTATACCTAGGGAAGGTGTTAGCATCCTAAGTATCTGTAGTACTCTACAGGAACCTCTTTTTAGTATTTGTGTTATGTTAAAGTTTGCTTGTTAAGGGAAATGTGCTAAGGTAAAGACCTAGGGGTATATACAATAAGTATGCTCGCCAAGACATCGCATCTCGTGCCTACGTATCCTGAAGGAAATGGAATCAGAGCATTTGTAGTTCCCCTCACAACGGGGTAAAAGGGTAAGAAATATAAAAGGTGGAAAAAAAGAAGAAGGTGGAAAAAGAAAAAGGTAGCTCGCTAGGATCTCGTAATCCTATGCCTACGTATTCTCAAGGTGAACTTGAGAAATCAGAGCGTCCGTAGTTCCCCTCAATGGGGTGAGGAACTCTTGACTGTGGTCAAGGTTCCAAGGGAAAGTAGGGCCTGACAGCAAGACACCTACCTGGAGTGCGGCGACTCCAAACCTAAGGATAGGTTAAAATAGGGAAGGCACGTCTCGATCACGCGGCGGCGTGAGATAAGGGAATGACGGGTAAGATTATCCTAAATGACATGGCAGTCAACGTGAACGACCTTTTCCTTTGGAATGAGGTATAAGAAACAGGAAAACAGACGGGGCAAGGAGGAAAACCTCGGGCATCGGGAGTGAAATGAATAGCAATATATGTACAGCAAATGCATCAAAGATTAAATTAAAATGAATATTAGGAATCAACTAAAAAAATGAAAAATACGAAAATGTCAAGATAAGATTAAGAATTAATTAAAATTTAAGTAAACAAAAATCCAATTAAAACTAATATAGATAAGTTCTTAAATTAATTAACTAAAAGTAATAAAAACCAAATACTAACTCTAAAAACAAATTAACTAAACTCTAAAAAAAAAACTAATTTATTAAATTTAAGAACTAATTCTAACTAGAATAATTAGTTAAATTAAAACTAACCTAAGTCTATTCAAACTAAATTAAATTAAAATTTCATTAAACTAAGCTCTAACTCTAAATTAAATAATTAATTTGTATTTAATTAAAGCTAATATTTACATTATATTTCTTAAGCTAAAGTTATTATATACATTTTCTACTAACTAATGTATATTTTAAACTACTGATTATTATATATTTTAAACTAAGCTGACTTGTATATTTATGAAAACTTACCGATAATATTTCTTAAATAAGGCTACCTAATTCAACTATTATTATTCTAAAATAAGTTTTAAAAAAGAAATGTTGAAGTCATGCACTAGGAGCAAGTGGCTCCTTTTTTCCAGTCCAATGATGCGAACGTGAAGCTATGCGGTATGCGACCGAAAAAAGATGCTAACGTCTATGTTCAAAACATTTTATTAGCACGAAAAAACAACAACAACACTCATGAACGCACACGATGATAAAGATGAGGTACACATGATACACCACAAGCTAATAACTATACATGATACACACGACAAGCTACGTATGGTATGCACAATCAACAACAGGTAACGCACAGCATGAAAACATAACAATAAACCTGGAAAGGTTAGATACCTCCGCGAACGTGGTGAAGCAAGGTGGCTTGAATTGAGATTGATGGTGAAGGATGCGGAATCTTTGAATGATGGTGGTGAGTTCTGGGTCCTTTAGTTATTTCAGAAGGTACTTTTCCAGACAAATGTTTCTATTAGCTTATTGTCGGCAAAATCAAGACTAACAAGATGGTTGAGATTGTGGAGTTTTTGATGAAGAGTTAATGATGGAAGTTGAAGGTTAAGTGAAAGTTTATTTCTCTGATGAAGAAAATGAGGAGCCGTGTTTGGTTTATGAAGAACAAGAGATTTGTGGAGAGTTAAAGGTAGAGTATTAGTGGTGAAAGGTAGGTACGCAGAGCTTTATGGGAGGAGATACTTTTTGTTCTTTTTTCCAATTTCTAATCAGGTTTTACGTTTCGGTTGAATGAGGTTTGAATGAGTTGTTGAACTGGAGGTTTGTTTTAAGGTTTATTGATTGATGGTTGAAGAGGCTTGTTCTTTTGAGAAGGGTCGAAAACAGTTATGAGGTTGTGGTCAAAGTGGTGAGTTGGTTTGTTACTATGATATGGATGAAGTGTGTTTAAGCAAGGTTTTGATGGTTTGTTGGAGTGAAGTGAGGACTGAGTTTTTGATATTCTGATCCCCCTTTCAATCGTTCCTCTCCTCTCTCTTTTAAAACAAAATTCAAACTTTCTCTGTTGATTGGTCTTTTTCAATTTGTAGGCTGTGGTCCTTGGTTCAGAACTTGTTTTGGAGTTTTATGAGTGTCATTGAAGGGTTGCTGTTGCTTGAAGCAGGGAGCTTGCAGGGTATAAACATAACAGGTTTCAACGCAGGCCTTTGGATGGTTTTGGCATTGTGTTGTGTTGAGCCAAGTGATACAGATCAATCAGGCTTATTTTGGTGCAAGGAGGCAAGCAGCTTTACCAGATTTTGTTTGTGATACTTTTGGTCCTGCACAAGTTTTGTAGCAGAGTTTCTTGGAGGAATGCTGCAGGGTTTAAAATTTGGATTGTAGCATTGGTTGCATAGGATGTCGCAGGCGGTTCGGCCGAATGGGAGCAGTAGTTTTGGTCAAAGTTTGGGCAAAGTGTGTGGGTTTTATTTTGTGGAGTGTAGGACTTTGGTTTTGACAGTGTTTTTTTGTACGCTTGTGGAAGCTGCTTTTGGCCTCTTTGAGTAATAACAACAAATAATAATAATAATAACTAAAATAATAATAATAATCAATAAAAAATGAAATAAAATAAAATAGTAAAAATAATAATAATCAATAAATAATAATAAAAAATGAAATGAAAACTAATTAAAAAATAAGCTTAAATTGGAATAAAACTAAAAATTAAACCAAACCTAAATTAATAAAATTAATCTAAAATAAAAGAGTTACACTTAAAATAAAAATAAAGTTAAGTTTAAAATAAAAACTGTAATTAAAAATAAATTATATTAAATATGAATCCTGTAAAAGATAAACTATATTGAAATTAGCTAAATAAATCCTAAAAAAAGACTATGGTAACTATTTAATTTTAAAGAAATAATAATTATTAAAATCAGAATTGACATGGAATGATATGCAAAAGATCAAAGAATTTAAGGGTAAAATTTGGGGTACAACAGTTGCCCCTATTTAAATAACTTTATCGGATGACGCGAGGAATGGAAATCCTCAGGGCATCAAGGTGAAAGGTGTTTAAATATAGCAAACCAAAAATTTTGCCCTTAGATGAAATGCAGATGCTAAGGACAAGCAGTAGACATGCAAATGCTGACATGCCATGAAATTCTAGTATGATAATATGGTGTCATGATAGATGTAAATGTGCAGACTAACCAGACACCAGAAATAAGGAGCAAACCACCACAGATGAGCTTACTGGGGAAGAATAAAGGTTAGTATCCACGAGGAAGAGTCACTGGGGATACAGACTAACCAACAAAAAGGACTCACTGGGGAGACTCTGAGGAAACACTGGGGGAAATAAAAGCACACTCCTTACTAGGCATGAAACCAGAAAGAAGACATGATCTCTACTGGGGATCAATTTGAAATAAAAGGATAGACATCAACAAAAGGTTTTTTGAGATTTTCTTATACTGAAGAGTTCAAACGGGATCTTTAAGAAAAGCCAGAAAAGATAGAGAAAGACACATCCGAAAAAACATCAGATGGCAAAAGAAACCAGACATCCCATAATGGCTTTGAATGAAAGGTACAAATCACAATATCTAATAATGGCTTTAGGTAAAAGTGGACAAAGTAGGGATCCGAAAAAGGACACCAGACATTCAATAATGACTTTGAATGAAAGGTACAAATCACAATATCTAATAATGGCTTTAAATAAAAGTGGACAAAGCAGGGGTCCGAAAAAGGACACCAGACATTCAATAATGACTTTGAATGAAAGGTATAACTCACAATATCTAATAATGGCTTTAGATGAATGTGAACAGAGACTACATTCAAGAATGGAATTGAATGCAAAGAAACCAGTCACCCAATAATGGCCTTGAATGAAAGGTATAAACACCATATCTAATAACGGCTTTAGATAAAAGTGAACCAAGACTCGATCTGGAAAAATATCAGAAAGAGAGACGCATCCAGAAAGGCATCGGATGATAGAGAAACCAGACATCCAGTAAAGGCTTTGGATGAAAGGTATAAATCACAAGATCTAATAATGGCTTTAGATGAATGTGAACATAGACTACATTCAAGAATGGTATTGAATGTAAAAAACACCAGTCATCTAATAATGTCTTTGAATGGGAGGTACGACTCAAAATATCTAATAATAGCTTTAGATGAATGTGAACAGAGATTACATTCAAGAATGACATTGAATGCAAAGGAACCAATCACCCAATAATGGCTTTGGATTAAAGGAAAACTCACAATATCTGAGAAGGCATAAGATGAAAGTGAACAAGATAGAAATCCAAGAAAGCATTGGACCAAAGGAACCACAGTATTCAAGACAACATTGAATGAATGTGAACAAAGATATACCCAAGAAAGCATTGGATACAAATAAAGAACAACGTCCAATAGAGCATTGAACAAAGAAATACCCAAGAAAGCATTGGATAAGAGGAAAGAACTTTCAGGAATGACACTGAAAGCAAAGGAGAAAGCTCATCCAGGAATAGCACTGAATGAACAGATAAGACTTTCAAGATGACACTGAAAGATATCCAAGCAAATTTGATGGGGATTACAGAAGAGAGGCAAAACTTCCAGAAATAGCACTGGGAGAAACAAGAGGAATAAGATATCCAGGAATGGCACTGGAGATCAAAAGAGACAGACATCCAGGAATGACACTGGAGTGAAGGAATGTAAAGATCCAGGAATAGCACTGGAATGAAAGAAGTTAACAACTAACAACATGATTAGATGCACAAGGAAACAACAACATTCAGGAATGGCACTGAATGAAAGGACAAGTAACGTTTTGGTAGGTGCCAAGTAAGTTGGACTCTGACCACAAGGTAAGATGCGGATAACGGCACGACCTCGGGATGAATACAAATGAGGATGAAACACTTGTGATATGCATATGTATATGAATTATACAGATGATATATGATCAAATGCGAATGCAGATGTCGATGACATGGCTCGACTCTCTGGGAAGACAAGACTGGAAGACTAATTCTTCTACACGAAGATCACTGCCATTCTGCTTGGGGACTAGAGATACTAATGCTGAACACATCATCTGCCACACTGGTAAACTGTATCAAATGATGATCCTTGTAGGAAGGATGAAAAACTGCTTAAAAGTTGCATGGGGATTCTTCAAGTAACTTGCCCCAGATTAGCTTACTGTTGTAGACGAGCTGATCATTGCTTCAACTTGATTGATTCTAAAATGACTATTTCACGACACACTTAAAAAGCTTGCCCCAGTCCGGGACTTGAAAATGATTGTTTTACTGTACACTAGGAAAGCTTGCTCCAGTATGAGTCTTGAAAAATCTTCTGTATAAACCAATTATGAGAAGTTGCCATTAAACCACAAATCTTAAACTGATTCTCAACAGGATATAGAAGGAACTTTCCCCTGATTGGATCACCGACCAAGTTTCTTAATTGTTTGAAAATTCCTTGAGAGGAAAGCCATTTTGCAAACAAAAATGTTCATACAAACATAGTAAATGCAGAGTTCATGCAACCTTTGAAATCAAAATTATTTTTGGAAGATGCAAAACAAAATGAGTCACTGGTCTGAACACGGCGGTTCAAGACATTTAAAAGTGAGAGTTAAAGCACAAATGTGATGCAAAAACAAATGATCTTCAAAGATCTTTTGGAGTCAGTTTACGCAACCTTGTTGTAATATGCTTTCAAAATAACCTTGCTTTAGTTAGGTCTTTTGAGGGTTATAACGTGGCCTGGTTCACGGTTTAAGAAACAAAGGATAAAAGCTCAAAGTTTATTTGTGCCCACCCAATCTTCGTGATGATCTCCAGTCCTATGCTCAGTTAACTCAAACTATACACTCAGGTTCCCATAGGTTAGGAATTGCACTGATGATAGTAATGATGATGGTTCAAAATTCAATGGACTTGAGATGGTGATCTCTGCTTTCTTACAACTTTTGGTTGTCATACAAGCTTGCTCTTTCTTCTCTTTGCATAAGGTAAGGTCATGAGCTTCACCTCTTTCTTAGCTTTTGCCTCGAAAGGGACTCGGCTCATCCTTTAAGTAAGTATTTCTTGATGACCCTTCTTCATTTATCACTTTCGGAACAACTTGTACAACATTTATTCATTTAATTTGGAAGAAATGAAAGTTTGTGAACGCCTGGCTTAATGATTACGGTGAACCATCATTGGTGTTCGACTTGAAAGACATCTTTGACACTTGCTTGCTGTGTGCGAAGGAAAATTTGTGAATGCACCCTTTTGATGAAAGGCGTCTCGCATGAAACTCTTGTATTGGAATGCACAATCAAGTTAACTGAGAACTACCCTGCCCCAGGTTAATATTGCGGGTTTTTATTTGTAAAGAAAAGAAAATCCTACTTCTAAGCTCGAAGGGGTTAAAGAGGGGTTAACTTCCTTATTTCTCTAGTGTTTAGGAGTTGAAACAATGCCTTACATCGTCAACAAAGTTTTGATCTGAAAGCATACTAACAACAATTTGGGTATGATGTTTTCATCATCCTCCCTCCAATCTTTGCACAATAAAAAAGAAAGTGGAAAAGAGATAAAACATTTTGCAAAAGAAAGCATAAAGACGTAACTGGAAAACACAAATGAATTGAATCAAAAGTTGCAATGCTCATTTCATTAATTGTGAAAGTACAAACATAGTTGAAAGCAAACAGCTATTACAAAATAAAGAAAATGCAAACAACAAGAAACAAAGGCCTAGTGACTAATCAACACAAGGATGAGCTGTCCTGTCTGAAACACTAGCTTTTAGAAGGATAATTTTTGAAGTCGACTAAAGCTTCACTTGGCGTGCCCGGGCAGAGGATTATTTTGGACATTGGGATTGTCTTTAAAGGAGAGGATTTTGTTCCTCATCAGTTCTTGTACTCTAGCCTTCAATTCAAAGAAACCTTCCAAGTTATGGCCCGCACCACCTTGATGGTATTTACAATGAAGATCAGTCCTATAGTCGGCTGTAAGAGGATTTGGAGGAGGAGGCAAAGGCCTTGTGGTAATCAAACCTTGCTGAACCATACTAGGATAAAGTTCGGTGTATGTCATTGGAATAAGATCAAATTGATTCCTATTATGATACTGGCTCTGTCCTGCATCCGGACGTTGGGGAGCTTGAGCTAGTCGTGGAGCAGTAACCGTATGAGTGACAACAGTAATAGTAGAGTGAACAACATACTGAGGTTGAGGACGAGGCCTTCTCACTTCAAACATTACGGCGTTGGTCTGATCTTCCTTCTTCTTCTGAAAGTTCCCGTAGGATTTCTTTACAGCATTGGAAGATTCAACAGCCTTAGATACTTTTCCTTTCTTAAGACCTTCCTCGAGTCTTTGGCTGATAGTAACCAAATCAGTGAAGTTGGAGGAAACACTTTCAATCATCTTCTCCCAATAGAATGGGGACAAGGTATCCATGAACATTCCAGTTAATTCCTTTTCGGCCAAGGGAGGTTCAACCTGGGAAGCCAACTCTCTCCAGCGCTGAGCATACTCCTTAAAGGATTCTTTCTCATGTTGAATAATATTTTGCAGCTGGCGGCGATCAGGAGCCATGTCAAGGTCATACTTATACTGCTTCATGAAGGCATTTGTGATGTCTTGGAAGCAACGGATAGAGTTTTGCTCGAGACCCATATACCATTTGAGTGAGGCTCCACTTAAGCTGTCTTGAAAACAGTGCATAAGCAACTTCTGATTCTTGGCATAAGCAGTCATCCTGCGAAGATACATGACCAAATGAGCCTTTGGACAAGAATGGCCCTTGTACTTCACAAAATCTGGAGTTTTGAATTTAGCTGGCATAACAAGGTCAGACACTAGGCACATTTTGTCTGCATCCACATTAAAAGTGTCATTACCCTCAACAGCTTTGAGTCTCTTATCTATGATCTGAAACTGCTCTCGGATAACTTCAGGCTCAACAAAGTCTTCAGGCTCTTCACCCTGAGCACTGACAACATTGTACTCATAGAGGGGATTCTTGAAAGAAGCTCGAGCAGTCTGTGGAACAGCATGGACCACAGGTCTGGGCTCGGCGAAAACAAGAGCTTGAAAGACAGACATAACAGTCTGACCAACCATAGTAGTAGATGCAATCGGTGGTGAGTAGTTATGTGGAAAACCGAACTCAGGCCAAGTTGAAGGCGACATCTAAACAGGTGGAGGATCAGCACTTGAAACTTCTTGGATGACGGTCCTTTGGGGTTGCTCCCCCTAGCAATCAAAACTTGAATCATCTCAGTTAGTCTGGTCATGCTCGATTTGAGGTCATCGATTTCCATTCGGACCTCAGCATTGTGTGCCTCTTGCTCTGACATCTTGCGTCTGTAGTTAGCTCTAGTCCGATATTGGTGTCGAGGAATCAGCTTGACGACTCACAGGTGACACTGAAAGATAGAGACAGCTGGAGATGAGCAACTGGACAGACAGACACATGCAATGAATCATGTAAAGATGCAAATGATATGCAATGCAATGCAAACAGGATGCAAAACACACATAGCAGGATCAAAGGTTCGAGATCACAACATGGAATCTGGGTACAGAACCAATCACAGGGTGTGTACTAGGGTTCTTGTATCTGTAAAACAGGGTTCTAAGAAGTTCCCAGAGTCTAAATAAATCCTTCGGATATTATCGGCCTACGTGAATACTCACGTGGGTTAATAATATTCTCAAGATGAACTCGTCTGAGTGTAGTATCGCGTAACAACTACTTGGGACTACTCCCTCATAGCCACCGCACTACATCCTAAAAGGCCAAGTGGGATGAAGGTAACTACGGTCCTCAGTATCCCTGGCTTCCAATTGAAAAAGTAATATCAATGCGACTGCTCACATCAGACATCAACAATCCCAAAGGGCCTCATCTGAGTGTGGTCATCATATGCCATAAATTGTTAGGACTACTCCCAACAACCGACTATTGATTACACCATAATCCTATCATAAGTGCTCTCAAGTCCGGGTTAGGACTTATCTCACCACTCAAAGTAACAACCCTGCATACAGAAAAACCAAGCACAGACAGGTATATATACATTTATAAAATATACAAGTATACAAACAAGCAAACATATAAATAACATAAATGCAAACAAGGTGGGCTTAACCCTCTTAGGGGATATCCCCAGCAGAGTCACCATTTTCTGTTGCGGTGAGAATCGGATAACAAGCTATAAATTAACTTGCATCACACATCTTTGAAATTCACCATCGAGCTTTGATTTATCCAAAGGAAAGGGTAAAGAATGAAAACCCTAAAAAGAGAATCTAGGTTCAGGGGTTACTTATACCTAGGGAAATTGTTAGCATCCTAAGTATCTGTAGTACTCTACAGGAACCTCTTGTTAGTATTTGTGTTATGTTAAAGTTTGCTTGTTAAGGGAAATGTGCTAAGGTAAAGACCTAGGGGTATATACAATAAGTATGCTCGCCAAGACATCGCATCTCGTGCCTACGTATCCTGACGGAAATGGAATTAGAGCATTCGTAGTTCCCCTCACTACGGGGTAAAAGGGTAAGAAATAGAAAAGGTGGAAAAAAGAAGAAGGTGGAAAAAGAAAAAGGTAGCTAGCTAGGATCTCGCAATCCTATGCCTACGTATTCTCAAGGTGAACCTGAGAAATTAGAGCGTCCGTAGTTCCCCTCAATGGGGTGAGGAACTCTAGACTGTGGTCAAGGTTCCAAGGGAAAGTAGGGTCTGACAGCAAGACACCTACGTTGAGTGCGGCGACTCCAAACCTAAGGCTAGGTTAAAAAAGGGAAGGCACGTCTTGATCACGCGGTGGTGTGAGATAAGGGAATGACGGGCAAGATTATCCTAAATGACATGGCAGTCAACGGGAATGACCCTTTCCTTTGGGATGAACTATAAGAAACAGGAAAACAGAGAGGGCAAGGAGGAAAACCTCGGGCATCGGGAGTGAAATGAATAGCAATATATGTACAACAAATGCATCAAAGATTAAACTAAAATGAATATTAAGAATCAACTAAAAAAATGAAAAATACGAAAATGTCAAGATAAGATTAAGAATTAATTAAAATTTAAGTAAACAAAAATCCAATTAAAACTAATATAGATAAGTTCTAAAATTAATTAACTAAAAGTAATAAAAACCAAATACTAACTCTAAAAACAAATTAACTAAACTCTAAAAAAAACTAATTTATTAAATTTAAGAACTAATTCTAACTAGAATAATTAGTTAAATTAAAACTAACCTAAGTCTATTCAAACTAAGTTAAATTAAAATTTCATTAAACTAAGCTCTAACTCTAAACTAAATAATTAACTTGTATTTAATTAAAGCTAATATTTACATTATATTTCTTAAGCTAAAGTTATTATATACATTTTCTACTAACTAATGTATATTTTAAACTACTGACTATTATATATTTTAAACTAAGCTGACTTGTATATTTATGAAAACTTACCGATAATATTTCTTAAATAAGGCTACCTAATTCAACTATTATTATTCTAAAATAAGTTTTAAAAAAGAAATGTTGAAGTCATGCACTAGGAGCAAGTGGCTCCTTTTTTCCAGTCCAATGATGCGAACATGAAGCTATGCGGTATGCGACCGAAAAAAGCTGCTAACATCTATGTTCAAAACATTTTATTAGCACAAAAAAACAACAACAACACTCATGAACGCACACGATGATAAAGATGAGGTACACATGATACACCACAAGCTAATAACTATACATGATACACACGACAAGCTACGTATGGTATGCACAACCAACAACAGGTAACGCACAACATGAAAACATAACAATAAACATGGAAAGGTTAGATACCTCCGCGAACGTGGTGAAGCAAGGTGGCTTGAATCGAGATTGATGGTGAAGGATGCAGAATCTTTGAATGATGGTGGTGAGTTCCGGGTCCTTTAGTTATTTCAGAAGGTACTTTTCCAGACAAATGTTTCTGTTAGCTTATTGTCGGCAAAATCAAGACTAACAAGATGGTTGAGATTGTGGAGTTTTTGATGAAGAGTTAATGATGGAAGTTGAAGGTTAAGTGAAAGTTTATTTCTCTGATGAAGAAAATGAGGAGCCGTGTTTGGTTTATGAAGAACAAGAGATTTGTGGAGAGTTAAAGGTTGAGTATTAGTGGTGAAAGGTAGGTACACAGAGCTTTATGGGAGGAGATACTTTTTGTTTTTTTTTTCAATTTCTGATCGGTTTTTACGTTTCGGTTGAATGAGGTTTGAATGAGTTGTTGAACTGGAGGTTTGTTTTAAGGTTTATTGATTGATGGTTGAAGAGGCTTGTTCTTTTGAGAAGGGTCGGAAACAGTTATGAGGTTGTGGTCAAAGTGGTGAGTTGGTTTGTTACTATGATATGGATGAAGTGTGTTTAAGCAAGGTTTTGATGGTTTGTTGGAGTGAAGTGAGGACTGAGTTTTTGATATTCTGATCCCCCCTTTCAATCGTTCCTCTCCTCTCTCTTTTAAAACAAAATTCAAACTTTCTCTGTTGATTGGTCTTTTTCATTTTGCAGGCTGTGGTCCTTGGTTTAGAACTTGTTTTGGAGTTTAATGAGTGTCATTGAAGGGTTGTTGTTGCTTGAAGCAGGGAGCTTGCAGGGTATAAACATAGCAGGTTTCAACGCAGGCCTTTGGATGGTTTTGGCATTGTGTTGTGTTGAGCCAAGTGATACAGATCACTCAGGCTTATTTTGGTGCAAGGAGGCAAGCAACTTTAGTAGATTTTGTTTGTGATACTTTTGGTCCTGCACAAGTTTTGTAGCAGAGTTTCCTGGAGGAATGCTGCAGGGTTTAAAATTTGGATTGTAGCATTGGTTGCATAGGATGTCGCAGGCGGTTCGGCCGGATGGGATCAGTAGTTTTGGTAAAAGTTTGGGCAAAGTGTGTTGGTTTTATTTTGTGGAGTGTAGGACTTTAGTTTTGCCAGTGTTTTTTTGTACGCTTGTGGAAGCTGCTTTTGGCCTCTTGGAGTAATAACAACAAATAATAATAATAATAACTAAAATAATAATAATAATCAATAAATAATAATAAAAAAATGAAATGAAAACTAATTAAAAACTAAGCTTAAATTGGAATAAAACTAAAAATTAAACCAAACCTAAATTAATAAAATTAATCTAAAATAAAAGAGCTACACTTAAAATAAAAATAAAGTTAAGTTTAAAATAAAAATTGTAATTAAAAATAAATTATATTAAATATGAATCATGTAAAAGATAAACTATATTGAAATTAACTAAATAAATCCTAAAAAAAGACTATGGTAACTATTTAATTAAAAAAAAAATAATTATTAAAATCATAATTGACATGGAATGATATGCAAAAGATCAAAGAGTTTAAGGGTAAAATTTGGGGTACAACAATAGTACTCTATAGGAGCTCTTTGATGTATTCATGTTTTTTGGTCTGAAAAAGTTTGCTTGAAAAGTGATTGAGGAGATGAGAAGAGAATTACTTTTTAAGATTTTTGTGTTTGGAAAGACTTATCGCCTCATGCCTACGTACCCACGATGTGAAATGTAGGATCAAAACCCCGTAGTTCGTGGTACAAAGAACAAAAATTTGTTAGTTTTGGTTGATTTTAAGTGTAAAGACAAGTCGTCATTTCCAAGCGAATAATTCCACTTAAAGAAATGAATCATGTCTAAACTTATGAAAATTTTTTGAAAGAAAAAGGTGCACAAAGCACAACAAAGAGTTTGATGAGTTTGATGTTTTTTTTAAAGTCTTTTGAAAAAGGTGTCGATATGCTTATGTAGTTTAGTATTTTGTTAAGAAATGAAAAGAAAAGAGTAAATTCACTTGACAAAGTCAAGGTTTGATTATGAAAGAAGTGATAGTTTGAAATCAAGAAGGTTTTTGAAAAAGGAAGAGAGTTTTGAAAATTGAAGAATGAGAGGAGAAGAAGTGACTATCCTAAAGCATAAAGTAAAAGCTAAGGATAAGAATAGCCTAACCACACAAGTAAGCTCCATAGTCTTCGAACCATAATTCCAAAGCAAAGGGAAAAGGTCCTAGTTCTAAGTCCAAGGTTCCAAGAATTGCATTGGATGTCCAAGTTCTAAGTCCAACGTTCCAAGAATTGCATTGGATGTCCAAGTTCTAAGTCCAAGGTTCCAAGAATTGCATTGGATGTCCAAGTTCTAAGTTCAAAACTCCATGTCCATTGCATAGGATAGTAACCATAGTCCAAGATTAGAAGCACCCGTTTTTTTAGATGTTTTGGCCTTTATTAATGTTTTTGGTCCAAGTGGACAAAGAGAAAAAGGCATAAGCATAAACATGTGTCCAACGGACAAAGGAAAAATTGCGGAAGCATAAACATGATATGAAATGGTAAAAATGAAGCATAAAAGTAAAAGAGATAAGGAGCGAGAAGAAATTGTAAACAAAGTTAATATAATAATTGTTAGTAAGTTAGTGATCAATAATAATTGAATTATTGCACTTAGGCCAAGGTTAATGAGAACTTATTAGAGGATTTATAAGACAAAAGCCTCCTAACAACAAGTTTCATAAGTTTTGGACCAAAAGACAAATAATCAACTATTCTTGATAGTTTTCCAATACAGGACAAATATTGCGCTATGTTAAGCAATCGCCGAGTAATTTATGGAGTAATTACCCTACAATGAGGTCAGTCAATGGATCTTTGTGCTAATGCATGCTAGATAAACGATATGTAGATCGTCATCCGAAAGCAATACCACACGAAAAGAAAATAAGGTAGCGATCTAGTCTTGATCAAAACTCAACAAAGGAATTCCATGATCCATAAGACTTTCATCTATAAAAAAGAAAAGAGAAATAGATGAAGAGAGAGCCAAATTAAACCACACAATTATGTGATCTAAGGCTAAGAACAAAGGGAAGGGATTAGGAATGAAGAAACAACCAAAACAGTCCCAAAAATAGGTGAAAAACACCATTCTGCAGTGTGCAAATCGATTGCACCAGTGTGCAAATTGATTGCATAGCAGAAAATCAGCAATTCTAGGCAAAAAAACACATTGTGCAATCGATTGCACTGTAATGCAAATCGATTGCACACTGATAGACATCACTAAAATTGTTGAAAAATTCAGCATCCATGATCCAATCATTTCTTCAAACACCTCATGGCCATGGATGAAAATTAGCACGAAAAATCAAGTAAAACAACTGCAAATAACACCAATATAACACAAATTGCAAGATCCAAAGATCAAGCAACAAGAATTATTAAAGGATCACATTGTGGAAGATGAATCAAGAACAACAATGGTGGAAAATGAGATTACCACTCCAAATCTGAAAATTACTTCAAATTACTCCAAGATCCAAACTCCAAAGCCTTGATCTACAAGAATTGATGAACAAAAACAAGAATGGATGAAGGTTTACCTCAAAGTTGAACAAGATTCAATGTGAATTCTTGTTAACTTTCAAGAGAAGAAATGTGAGCTTTGGTGAATTTTTGTGGTTGGGGAGAGAAATTGCAAGAGGTTTTTTGGCTCTAAAAACCTTGAAGAATGAATGAAATGAGGCATCTATTTATAGAATTTAGGCTTGGAAATTTGGTGGTTTGGAATTTGGTTTGGAAGATCAAAATTAGGATTGGAATTCAAATTTGGAGGGAAATCACAAAAGAGTGGTGATTAGTGAGGGTGTATGGTGGGGAATGATCAAAATGATGTAGAGGAATTAAAATGAGGTGATCTAGAATATTCCACATGTGATCAATGGTCAAGATTGGTGCCAAATGCTTCAAAACTTGAAAAATGCTGATTTTGGACAAATCTGTCTTCATGCAATCGATTGGACCATTAGTGCAATCGATTGCACAGTTGAAAATCTTCAAAAATGCCATTCTTGCTATATTATACTGGATCTTGGCTTAATTCTCTTGTTTGTCAAAGAAGGCATGGAAATAAACACATGAACCTTGGAGTCTCTTGAATAAAAATCAATTAAATCTTGGAAACTCTTGATCAGATGATTTTGAATGACTTGCAGATCAACTTTGACTTTGTTCAGATGAAATTCATTTGAGCTGAGGGACTGATTTTATTTTTTTTGTATTTTTAACCTGTTCTTCCCCTGAAAAATGTTAGTGAAAGGAAACAAAATATTTTTTGGATTTTGATTAATGGTTAGTAAACATAAACAATAAAACAATAAAACAACTAACAAACACACACAAAGCCAAAGATCCCTGCAAGGCACAAACCTATAGAAGAGGGAACCAATGTGTGATCCTGTTTGTGGTATGAATGCATAAGAAAAGCAAAGAGTCTTAGGGTCAAAAATTAGGGTATTACAATACCAATCAGGACTGATTCCTTACAAAGACTACACAAGAAGGTTGTTACCTTTCTTCAACAGAATCGAGTTCCATCATATCCCTCGTGAAGAGAATCACATGGATGATGCATTAGCCACTCTCTCTTCCATGATTAGCGTAGGTCAATGGAACAACTTACCTAAGATTGACATAATGTGCCTTGAACGGCCCGCTTACATCTTCACAATTGAAGCAGTCATAGACGATAAACCTTGGTATCACGATATCAAATGCTTCCTTCAGAAACAAAAATACCCACCTGGGGCATCCAGAAAAGATAGAAAAACCCTCAGAAGGCTAGCAGGTAGTTTCTTTCTGAGCGGTGATACACTCTATAAGCAGAATTTTGACATGGTCTTGCTCCGATGCGTAGACAGACCAGAAGCAGACATGCTGATAAAAGAAATTCATGAAAGATCCTTTGGCACTCATGCTAATGGACACACAATGGCGAGAAAAATTCTAAGAGCAGGGTACTATTGGTTGACAATGGAATCCGACTGCTACAAGTACATGAGGAAGTGTCACAAGTGTCAGATATACTCCGACAAAATCCATGTACCGCCAACACATCTCAAAATTCTCTCTTCCCCATGCCCTTTTTCCATAAGGGGAATCGACATGATTGGCGTAATTGAGCCCAAGGCTTCGAACGGATATCGATTCATCCTAGTCGCCATTGACTACTTCACCAAGTGGGTCGAAGCAGTGTCGTACGCCAATGTAACCCGACAAGTGGTGGTCCGATTCATAAAAAACAATCTCATATTCCGTTATGGTGTTCCCAGCCAGATCATTACGGATAATGGATCTAACTTGAACAATAAGATGATGAAAGAGTTGTTTGCTGAGTTCAAGATCGAACACCATAACTCATCTCCCTACCGACCCAAGATGAACGGAGCGGTAGAAGCGGCTAACAAGAACATTAAGAAGATCGTTCAAAAGATGGTTGTAACCTATAAAGATTGGCACGAGATGCTAACCTTTGCTCTTCACGGTTATCGCACATCTGTCCGCACTTAAACAGGGGCAACCCCTTTCTCTCTAGTATATGACAGGGAAGCAGTGCTCCCCATAGAGTTAGAGATCCCACCAATCCGGGTATTGATGGAAGCCAAGTTAACGGAAGCTGAATGGTGTAAGAGCAGACACAATGAACTAAATTTGATTGAAGATAAGCGAATGATGGCACTATGCCATGGTCAGTTATATCAGCAAAGAATGAAGAAGGCCTTCGACAAAAAGGTTCGACCTCGCGTCTTCAGGAAAGGAGACCTTGTGCTAAAAAAGATACAATAATTTCTCACTGATTCCCGTGGCAAATGGACCCCGAATTATGACGGCCCTTATGTGGTCAAGAAAACTTTCTCAGGCGGTGCCTTGAGACTCGCAACCATGGACGGAGAGGAATTTACCTACCCCACAAATGTTGACGTAATCAAGAAATACTTCTCCTAAAAAAAAGGGGCGTCTTGGTGGATTGAAAACCTGAAAGGGCGGTCCAGGAAAAAATTAGAGACATAATAAAAAATCATCCCGGTGGATTGGAAATCTCAAAGTACAATCCAGGAAAAATTTATAGATAATGGCAAGTTACTACGTCTGATCAGTTTAGCTCCTCAGCAGTCATGCCATCAGTCAGGAAAAACTCCAGTCAAGGTCATCTTCGACGGAAGCTCAGGATGCCCCGAATTCAAAGTTGGTAGAAGGATAGCGGCCGTCATGTTTAAATGTAGCCCTTTTCCCTAAAATTACCATTTTCTAAACTTTGTGCATACTCTATGGAATCACGCGTTTGGCTGATCTCCATCCTATCAATAAAATTTGAGCCCTTGTGCTTTTGGTTGCAATTCTTATTTGTTTTAGCTTTATAGAACGACATTTTAACAAGGTCAACGATTCTTGAAATAAAATAAAAATGAATTTACTTGTAAAATATTTCTTCTTTAAAAATAAAGATGGCAATTTCTTTTGACTGTTGTGCTCCAAAGTGCAGAATCAAAGTACTCCTTCTAAACCAGTGCACCTGAATGAAGGATCAACTGTGTCAGAGACCATGTTTCGTCTGACATCTCCAACAGAGTTCTTACCTCCTAAGCCCGACCAACGATTTTCCCCGTGTGGACTATCTCTCCTAAGCAAGGCGGAATTGCTATCATGAACCAATGGTACCTCTTCATCCCCCGCGGTGGCCGAGTATCTAGTCATGTTCATCCGTTAGTCTGTATGTCATGTCAGTTTTGTCAGCATATAAATACATACATACATCATGCATTATTGATTTACATTCATATTCATATTGCATAGCTATCACTCTAGTCGGTCTTATCCCCTAGTGATAAAAGTCCTCTCAATCGAGTTGTCAGTTCTGTCCTTGTCAGGAAACATTATGTCCTAACAATCCATCTTCCAGTTTATTTCTGGATTGTAGCGGGCTTTTGACCACTTTGATAACTCAAACCTCTGAAAAGGCAAGAAAACATTCAATAAACATCACTCTTCGCCATTGAAGATGATGTCTTCGCTTTCCCAGATTAAGGAAAATCCCCAGAGAAAGCCTCGCAACTAAAGACTCAGCAACACATTGGTTTTTCTTTCCAGAAGGTCAATGTTAACAAAGTCATCAGCATCTCAAAATTGGGGTACATCATATGGCATTTCTCTGGGAAGACCTCGAGAAAAGTATGATGTAATGTGCCCAAGCAGACAGCAGTCTCTCAAGAGACTCATTTTCCCCAGTAGAGTAAACAAATGGCATCTCCAACAGAGAAGTTTGTACA
Organism: Lathyrus tuberosus; assembly: GCA_022829125.1. NCBI lineage: Eukaryota > Viridiplantae > Streptophyta > Magnoliopsida > Fabales > Fabaceae > Lathyrus > Lathyrus tuberosus. Next base: position 41,278,682 of record JALAZF010000002.1, read on the forward strand.
CCTCTACAGCTCAGACTAAGGGGTTTCCCCAGCAAGTCTGACATCAAAAACTTTTCCCATCAAATGGCATCTCCCCAGGAAAATTCGGCGAGAAGTTTGAGGAAAACCGCTACGAATAGCGTCCCTTGTCAATAAAGCTTATTGACAAAAGAAACTGAGACCCGATCCTTGGTAGGAAACTAGGATCGAGGGAAAGTTTATTTCAGAAACTAAGACCAGGTCCTTGGTAGGAAACCAGGATCGAGGGAAAGTTTATTTCAGAAACTAAGACCAGTTCCTTGGTAGGAAACCAGGATCAAGGGGAAGTTTATTTTAGAAACTAAGACCAGTTCCTGGGTAGGAAACCAGGATCGAGGGGAAGTTTATTTCAGAAACTAAGACCAGTTCCTCGGTAGGAAACCAAGATTGAGGGGAAGTTTATTTCAGAAACTAAGACCAATTCCTTGGTAGGAAACCAGGATCGAGGGGAAGTTTATTTCAAAAGAAAATTGAGACCAGTTCCTTGGCTGAAGACCAGGGTCGAAGGGGAAGTTTTCTACCTTTTCTAAGCATCATTGCTTAGCTAAAGAAGATGGACGAGCAAACTACCGTTCATAGCAGACCATTAAAATTTCAGGTATTCCGATATTTAATCCTCTTGCACCCCGAATGCCCGAATACTTTCGCCATTCTCACCTTCGGGTCCAAGAAGATTAAATAAGGGCATCTGTCATACCCCAAATTTTGACAACTAAGATTCCCCATCATTGTGCAAATCATCATCACAATAGGGAGGGACCATCATACCTCATTATTCTCCCCAAAGATGGGTAAGCATCCACTACAATCAAACTTAGGGTTTCAAGCCTTCTCAAAGCTCTCAGACAAAGGATCAATCAAGGAATGACATGATCTTCAAATTGTCTAAACCTCTCCAACATCCACAATGGATCAAGACGACTCCCACATCAAGGATCAAGCACAAGGCTGCAACATTCCAAGTGGATTAAGCCTCAAGATCGCTGGTGTACCCAAATTAGGGTTTTGGTCGACTAGGGCCTCCAGATGGAATTTTTCCTCTGGGCATGAGCCAATTCTTCAAAGCATATCCTAAAATAATCCAAGGGACATCATGAACCCAACCATCAAGTCAATTTAGCCTCAGGGGATGCATTCATAAAAAATCAGGAATTAGGGTTTCTTGACCTAATTCACCCCTAAGTTGATTTTTGGGACAAAACATGTGCCAAGACCTCAAGAGATGATGTGAGGGTCCCTAATACACTACATTGATTCATTTGCAACAATGGATTGATCCAAGAAGCTTGATTCACAAGTTTCAAGTTCATCAGAACCACAGTTAGGGTTTCGCGGAAAAAGTCAACTGTGCCTTTGACTTTTGACTCAGGCATGCTCCCAAACCTTGGGACATGATTCAATACACCCTATAAAACCCATGGAACATGTCCATCAAGTTTGATTTAGGTCTAGGACTTGATTTCATAGAGGATCGCACAGTTTGGAATTCATCTGGTAAAAAGTCAACTGTGCCCAAAAGTCAACTTTGACTTTTTGAGTTTTTTCATGATTATGGTTCCTTAACCCTAAAATGATGTTGTGTGATTGGAATCATCATTCATCAAGAAAAATCAAGAAAAGTGGGATAACTTGTAAAAGGGGTAACCATAAAAAACTTAGAAATTTTCTAAGTTATGGAACAAAGTGGCTAGGGTACCAACTTTGGAGGATCATATCTCCTAAACCACAAGGCCATTTTTCCCCATTCAAAGAAGGATTTGTAGCTCTCATGGCCCTCTACAAAAACTTCAACTACGTCTCATTCCAATTCATCATAGATTTTGAGTTAAGGAATGATCAAAATGGCTGAAAACATGAAATGTCACTTTTTCCAACACTTAGTGAAATTTTCACTAAGTCAGAATCTGTCTTGCTTTTTTTCCAAAAGTAAGGGGATTTTTCACTTAGATCCAAAAGGTATCAAGACAAACTATGATCACACATATGTTGTATCATATAAGGGCTTTCCAAAATGGCCAAGAACTCCATGAAACTCCACTTAAGTCATGAGATATGACCATGCCAATATGCCTTGCTGCAAACTGTCATGGCAAGGCAGATTTAGGGATTTTGCTCAATTTGCCCAAATTTTATAAAGGACAAGCAAATCTATCCATCTGAACACCTCAAGGGGGGGACCAAGGAGGGATAAACACTGATTCATCAGCCTCCCAAGTCCTTGGAACCAAAAGTAGCATGCCAAACCTAGAAATCCCTAAAGAGGGGACAAGACTCCAATTTTGTTTTGGAGCATTCAATGGATGCACCAAGGTGGCATGGACTGAGCCATTTCCAACTGAATTCAATCAAGACTTATCCAAGACCAAGGGAACCAGCAGCCTGTGCCCTAACCTCTAGTCAATGGCAAGAGGAGACTTGGATTCCTATTGATCAACATTGGCCAAACCTCTGCTGCAGTTGTCATTCACTATTGCAGCCAAAACAAACTTGCTCTACTATAAATAGAGCTCATTTGTGCTCGGTTTGAGTACACCAAAGCACTACAACACTTGCTTTCCTCAAAATCTCTTTCTATAGGCAAAAATACCTTCTTTGGTAAGGTAACTCTGAGTTTTTGAGTTAGAGAGTAATTCCACCATAGATCATGATCCAAACACATCCAATATGTCATATCTAAGCTGTCCAAACTCTCACAAGTGGCCTGTAACACCAAAATCTCAAAGTCCCATCTCAAAACCTCAAAATAAGACTTTTGTGCATTTTTCAAGCCATGTCTTGAATCAGTCACTTTCTAAACCAGATAAAACCTCAAACACACTCCAAATATCATCCTTGAACTGTCCCAAATGGTTTCCCACATCTGGAACACCATTTGAGAGAGTTGTTATTTTGGCCACTTTTGCCCCTTTTGCAAGAAAGGGCCAGTTTCCATTCCTGAGGTTTCCAGCTGGTTCCAACCACTCTAAAAGCTTCTAAGGGATCATTTGAGGGTGTCTAAAGCATCAAAACATTTCTGGAACAAGGCACTTGACAGATTTCCCGAAAGATCAAAAGAGAGGTAAACATCACAACTTGAACTCTTAGAAATATGCATTACTTGAAGTACACTAATCATGCATCTCTTATACATGTTATATGTGTTGTGTTTGTACCAATTTATCATGTAATTCACACTTGTACCAAGAGGTAGAATAGAAAATGCAAACCATGGCCTATTTCAAAACCACTATCGGGTTTTAAGGAGGATTTGTTTTCTGAAGGAACCACCACCACCATTGGATTCCTTAGGAAATTCTAGGCCTGATGCATATAAATTTTGCCTCCATCCATGGAGAAATGAGAAAGTTATGGCCTTCATGTTACTGACCAAAAACCTTGCCTTGCCTTGCCTTGGCCAGGCCAAATACAAGGCAAGCCTTGTATATTTGTGGTTGTGTTTCAATACACAGATGTATCACCACCCCAGTGGTAAGGCGCGCATGCTGTACACAAGAGGTCTGGGGTTCGAATCCCCCTCGCCCCATACCCTCTTTTTGCCTTTTTTTCACGTTTTACTATTTTTCATATTATTTTTAATAGTTTGAAAAATTAATAACTTCATCAATTTTAATTATTTTTTATTGGTTCTTTTTGCAAAAAATCACAAAAATGTTGAAATATTTTATTCAAAAAAAAAAAATAAAGTTTATATTATTTATTTAATATAATTAGTATTTTTGTAAATAAATTCATTTTTATTGTTTTTAAACATTTAAAAGTGAATATTTATTTTGAAAATCAGAATCAAATGAGTTCTAAATCATCTTGTGATTAAAACCTCATTTTTCAAACCTTAAACAAAAATCACAAGTGGTTTATTCAAATCTATTTGGTATTTTTATCATTTTTATTGGTTTTCTTTAAATATTTACTTTTAAAGAAAAACAAAATTAGGGTTTCTTTGATTTCACCCTCATCAATCATTTTCAAACACTCATGGGCCTCTAATAGAGTGTAAGACCCAACCCTTTTTGAAAACCAAAATGATTTGGGCCTCAGTGTATTGTATAAGTTCGGATACCGTTAAAAAGTTTGGCGCGATCTTCGCCTTTTTAACAAAAACCCATGTGCCTCTCCTTGAGCTGTAAGCCCCATCACTTGTACAAAAATAAATCTTTGGGCCTCTAATAGAGTGTAAGACCCAATCCCCTTTTATCCAAAACCATTTTGGGCCTCAGATATTGTATAAGTCCCTCTGCGTTAAAAAAAAACCTCGGCACGATCGCCAGTTCAAAAACAAATCATCTGGGCCTACCCTCGTGTTATAAGCCCCATTCATTTTTTTTAAACACTTTTGGGCCTCTTGAGAGAGTGTAAGACCCATCCCTTTGTACAGAAAACCTTTTGGGCCTCAAATATTGTATAAGTCCCTCTGTACGATTTCAAACAACAGTGCAATCACTGATAAAACCTTGGGCCTCTCCTCGAGCTATAAGCCCCAACAATCTTTGCAAAGCACTTTCTACTTTGATTTTGAATTTGTTGTTATCAAAACTTTCTTTGTTGAACAACTAACTAAACAACATGGAATCTCTACAACGGGTAAGTGTTTATTCGCTTTCATTTACCGCTTTCATACGTATATAATTGTACTGTGAGGCTGTTTCACTATAAGTCTTCTTTCACAAACTTTTATATACTTGTCAAATATCCACTGTGTAATACTAGTATAGTTATTTAGAGTTTTCCCCGGCAACTACGTCTAGCACTAGGTAAAGCCCTGTTGGTCACTCTTAAATACAAACAAAACTAGATCCCCATAGGATTTCCAGATACATTCTTTACTCCTCTTGGGGTTAAACAATATGGAGACGTGAAAGGCAGCATTCTCGGTGAACCCTTTCTCAGACTGTCACCCTTAGACATTGTCAAAGAAACTCTAACTCCCCATAGATCATCTTTTCTCCGTGAATGGCATCTCTTGAGTTTCTTCCAAATTCTCAGACTTTCCTGACTTGATCTATTCTCGGTGAATAACATGTCTTGAACTTCTCGGGGTTTGGGGACCCACAGGCTTCCTAAAAGCATCCCCGCCTCCTCTTGGGCGTTGTACAAGGACCCTTCGGCTTCTTAGAAGTTCTCATGCCTTCTCTTGGGCTTCATACAAGGACCCCGACGACCTCTTAAAGGTATAAGATAGAACTTAGTCATCCTTTGCTAAACCAGTCTTTCCAGTGTCAAAACTCCGGTCGTTGTAGGGTTGATACTCATCCCTTAAATACCCGTGCCTCCTCTTGGACATAGTACAAAGGTTAAACTCTAGACTTGGATAGTCTAAACCTCTTGAGTCTCAAAGACATTCTCAAGTCCCTTTCAAACATAGGCAGAAACCCAATCTCTCTCATGAGAGTTCCCCATAGTAAGACCCGCATCCGGATCTCCAACAGCGGTAAGACAACCTCCTCTTGGGCTTTGTACAAATGATCCTCCCCAGCGGAGCTAACCTTTTCAGACTCTCTTGTTGAGTCAAACACCTTTTAGCCTCCGTCTTGGGCTTTGTACAAGACATATAAATCACTCCCTTACTGAGTATAAAAGACTCTCTTGTTGAGTCACCCCCTGTTAGCGTCTATGTCGGACTTCGTACGAGATATTAAAAAACTCTCTTGTTGAGTCAATCACCTTTTCAGACTCTCTTGTTGAGTCAATCACTTTTCAGACTCTCTTGTTGAGTCAACCTTTTTGCCTCAACCTCGGGCTTTGTACGGGATAGAAAAACTCTCTTGTTGAGTATAAAAGATTCTCTTGTTGAATCAACCCCTTTTAGCCTCCGTCTTGGGCTTCGTACAAGACACATAAACACTCTCTTGTTGAGTATAAAAGACTCTCTTGTTGAGTTAAACCTTCTAGCCTCCATCTTGGGCTTCGTACAAGACACATAAACACTCTCTTGTTGAGTATAAAAGACTCTCTTGTTGAGTCAAACCCTTTAACCTCCGTCTTGGGCTTTGTGTAGTGAGCGGTTTTGGACGTGGTTGCGAAGCACTACCGCTCTTTGGTATCTACAGCTCGATTCATTTTTTATCCTATTAAAGCTGATGAAGGAAGGGAAATAGATGTCTCCAATTAACCCTGCTTGCAAACTGAGGTTAAACAGTCAAAACTGTTGGTTTACAGATGCTACAAAGATTCGGGGCCTCTTTTAGGTTTATTTTGTTAAAAAAAAAGTGTCCGGTCGATTGGTGGGAGGTTTGAGAATGATGCTTTTCGTTTGATATGTGAAGGTATGAGATTTGGGTTTTGTATTAGTATGCTCGCTAAGATTTTTCTTGCAATCTTATGCCTACGTATTCCCGTTTACCGAAACAGGGAAATCAGAGCGATCATAGTTCCTCCTATTCTATGGGAGGAAATGGTGTTTTGGTGTCTTGTTCAAAGCCCAAGACGTGAAGCTAAAGGTGGTTTGTATCTTGTTCAAAGCCCAAGATGTGAAGCTGAAGGGTCTATTTGTATCTTGTTCGAAGCCCAAGATGTTAAGCTAAAAGGTGTTGTCTTTAGAGAGAATTTGTCATCTCTAAAGAGGGGTTTGTTTGTCATAACTATTGGGTGACTGATTTATAAAGGAGGATTACTTTAACTGGGATATGTGAATCCAGCAATGCCATAATCTCCTTTATAAGGGTTTTTGACCTGAAGGAGAAGACTTTAACTCAGTGCAGAGCAATGCCATCTTTCCTTAGGAATTTCTCATGCTAAAAGAGGGACAGTGGCATGGATGTAGATGATCCAGAGGCTTGCTGCTTACAACGATTAGATAAAGGGGAAGGAGTTGTTAATGTTTGTGTACTGTGAATGAGGCATAGCTTTGATGCTAAAAGGTTGATTGGATCAACCAGTGGTTTTCTTATACAAAGCCTAAGAGGAGGCTAAAAGGTTTTCCTTATACAAAGCCTAAGAGGAGGCCAATGGCCCAACGAGAGGGTATTTTTGATTTGTCTCGTACAAAGCCCGAGATAGAGGCTAAAAATGAAGTGACTCGACAAGAGAGTCCTCTATGGTATCTCGTACGAAGTCCGAGATGGAGGCCAAGAGTTTTATACTCAACAAGAGAGTGTTTTGTGTCTTGTACAAAGCCCCAGACGGAGGCTAAAGGGTGTTCGACTCTGTTGGGGAAAATCATTGTATAAAGCCCAAGAGAGAGGCTATGGTGCTGTTTCAGTTGAGTGACAGGTCCAATATGTTGGTTCAAAGAGAAAATCAGTTCTTATATGAGTAATGTACTCATGGATTTGATCTGAAGATCGGGATTATTTCCTGTTCTCTAAGGAAATGGGAAATCCAATGGGTATTGAGACTGTCCGAGTCCACGGGGTTCCTTCCTAATCTTGAAGGGTGCTTGAGAATGTCTTGGAGACTCAAGGAAATTAGACTCTCCAAGTCTAGAGTTTCATCTTTTGTACTATGCTTTGAGAAACAGTAGTAGACTCTTGGAAAGACTGTTCTATTAAGATGACTGATTTCTGTTCCTATACCTCTAGAAGGTCGTCGGGACAACTTGTACGAAGCCCAAGAGGAGGCTGGAAACTTTTAAGAAGTCGAGGGATAATTTTTACTAAGCCCAAGAGGAGGCTATCATTCCCGGAGGAAGAAATCATTTATACGAAGCCTAAGAGGAGGCTGTGAATACTTCTAAAAAGCCGACGGGTCTTTGTACAATGCCCAAGAGGAGGCGGAGATGCTTTTAGGAAGCCTGTGGGTCCCTAAACCCCGAGAAGTTCAAGATAGACTATTCACAAAGAATAGATCAAGCCAGGAAAGTTCGAGAATTTGAAAGAAACTCAAGAGATTCCATTCACAGAGAAAAGATCATCTCTGGGGAGTAGAATTTCTTGACAAGTGATTTTAAGAAGCCTGTGGGTCCCCAAACCCCGAGAAGTTCAAGACAGGCTATTCACAAAGAATAGATCAAGCCAGGAAAGTTCGAGAATTTGGAAGAAACTCAGGAGATGCCATTCATGGAGAAAAGATCATCTATGGGGAATAGAGTTTCTTGACAACTTCTATGAGTGACAGTCTATGAAAGGGTACACCGAGAATGCTGCCTTTCATGTCTCCATATTGTTTAACCCCAAGAGGAGGGAAGACTGTGTCTGGTAATCCTATGGGGATCTAGTTTTGACTATTTAAGAGTGATCAACGGGCTTAATGCTAGACGTAGTTGCCGGGGAAACTCTAAATATCTATACTATTATTACACAGTTGATATGATTTTATGAAAGAAGACTTACAACAAAACAGCCCCATAATACAGTTATATGTATATGAAAGCGGTAAATGAAAGCAGATAGACACTTACTCGGTTGTAGAGCTTCCATGCTGTTTGGTTAGTTGTTCAACAAAGAAATATTGAAAACAACAGTAAATTTCAAAATCAAAGGAGAAAGTGTTTTGAAAAGAAAGATTTGGGGCTTACAGCTCAAGGAGAGGCCCAGGGTTTTATCAGTGATTGCATTGTTGAATTTGTACAGAGGGACTTATACGAGTGACTGAGGCCGAAAAATTGTTTTTTGTACAAAGGAATGGGTCTTACACTCTCTCAAGAGGCCCAAAAAGGTTTAAAGAAAAAGAGTGGGGCTTATAACACGAGGGTAGGCCCAGATGATTTTTCGTTTAAAATGGCGATCGCGCCGAGATTTTTTTTAACGCAAAGGGGCTTATACAATATCTGAGGCCCAAAGTTGTTTTGGTTAAAAGGGGATTGGGTCTTACACTCTATTAGAGGCCTAAAAGGGTTTAAAGAAAAGAAATGGATCTTACTACTCGAGGGTAGGCCCAAGATTTGTTTTTCAATGGATGATGATCGCGTCGAACTTTTTGAAATACAACGGGACTTATACCATAAGTGGGGCCCAAAAATAGGTTGTATTTACAAAGGGTTGGGTCTTACACTCTATTAGAGGCCCAAAAGTTTTTTGAAAATGATTTATGAGGGTTGAATTAATCAAAAACCCTAATTTGTTTTCAAAATGTGTTTTAATTGAATAAAATATTCAATTAAAATGATCAAAATTGTTTAACATGTGGAAAACAAATTGTGATCTTGGATTAATGCTTCATAAATCAAGTTTTACCCTACAAAATGATTAGAAGTCAATAAAATCTGAAAAATCAAGAAGGAAAAAATATTTTAAATGTCAAAAACAATTAAAACATTAATTCTTTGCAAAAATAACAATTATATGAAATAAATAATATTTTTGGGATTTTTTCATAAAATAAAATATTTTAACATTTTTGTGAATTATTAAAAAAAGAATCAACTCAAAATCATTAAAACTCATTGAGAAATAAATTTTTGAATCAATTAAATAAAATCAAAAAATTCAAATATTTGAATTTAAGAGAAATGGCGCCAAGAACAGCTGAAGAACATGCGCGTTTTTCAGCTTTGCCCAGATTTGCATTTTCTATCCAATCTCACTGAATACTTGATTATATCATGCAATCCACATACCAATCAACTCGTTTCAACCTCACGATCATGTCTATGGCAATTAATTTCATTTAAATTAAGCATAAAACAAGAAATCACGAAAAATCCTCAAGAACCCTAAATTCTGCATGAAGGCTGGGATTTTTGATACACGATTCAAACAAAGCAATTACTTGAGGGGAAACATTCCATGCACGATTATGAACATTTGGCAAAAGTATTGTGCGAGGAAATATGCATAGATTGAGAGATTACCAAGTTTAGGCTAACCTCTAGGTCGTGACAGCAAGAGCAAATTGATTTCTGAGTTGGAGGTGTTACAGATGAATTGTGATGATCTGAACAGCTTCCCTACACCCAATAGAGTGTGTTTGAATGCTTGGACTTGACTGAAATTGGCTGGATCACTTCATGGCATCTCAACTGCAACTTGGTTAAAACCTTGAGCAATTGACTGGTGATTCTGAGAAATCAGTGTTCCAGATGTTGTTTAAGTGTTTGATCAGCTCACATATGATGTATATGAGGTGTGTGTGTGTGATTGGTTTGAGTGGAATTGCTCTCTAATGAAAAACCCGATAGTGACTTGCTAAGAAAGGCATTTTTTAGAGTGAGAAGTAGATTTTGAGAAAGGCAAGTGTTGTAGGCCTTTGGTGTACTTAAACTGATCACAATTGAGCTTTATTTATAGTAGAGCAAGTTTTTTTTGCAAGGAATAGTGAATGGCAACTACTGAGTAGGGTTGGCCAATGTTGGCAAATGAAAATCCAAGTCTCCTCTAGCCATTGACTAGAGGTTAGGGCACAGGCTGCTGGTCCGCTTGGTCTTGGATAAGTCTTGACTGAATTCAGTTGCTCATGGCTCAGTCTATGCCACCTTGGTGCTTCCATTGAATGCTCCAATCCAAAATTGGAGTCTTGTCCCTATTTTAGGCAATTCTAGGTTTGGCATGCTATTTCTTGTTCCAAGGACTTTGGAGGCTTGGCTCAGTGATTGTCCCCTTTAGATTCAATCCTCAGATGTGTCCAAAGTGATGACAAGGCTTGGAATTGGCTGATTTTGGCAAATCGAGCAAAAATGCAAAATTCTGCCTTGCCTGGGAAGATTTTAGCAAGGCAACTTGCCAATGTCATATCTCATGGGTCAAGTTTAATTTGGTAATGTTCTTGGCCATTTTGGAAAGCTCTTATATGATACAATAACTGTTTGATCATATTTGGTTTTGATACTTTTTGGATCCAAGTGAAAAATGTCCCTACATTTGGAAAAAAGTAAGGCAAAATCTTTAGTGAAATTTTCACTAAGTGTTGGAACAAAGTGACTTTTCTTGATTTTGATCACTCTATAACTCAAAATCCATGAGGAATTTGGACATAGGTCAGTATGAAGCTTTTGTAGAGGGCAATGAGATCTACAAATCAAGCTTTGGATGGAAAGAAATGGTTTTATGGTTTAGGAGTTATGATCCTCCAAAGTTGGTACCTTTGTCACTTTTTTCCATAACTTAGAAAATTTTTCTAAGTTTTTATGGTTACCCCTTTTACAAGTTATCCCATTTTCTTTGATTTTTCTTGATGAATGATGATTCAAATCATACATTAACATCATTTTAGGGTTAAAAATCCATTTATGTGAAAAATCTCAAAAAGTCAAAGTTGACTTTTGTGCACAGTTGACTTTTTATCTGATGAATTCCAAATTGTGCAATTCTTCAGGAAATCATGTCCTTGACCTAAATCAAACTTAATGGACATGTTCCATGGGTAGTATAAAGTGTATTGAATCATGTCTTAGGGCTTGGGAGCATGTCATGGTCAAAAGTCAAAGTTACAGTTGACTTTTCCCGCGAAACCCTAACTGTGGTTCAGATGAAATTGAAACTTGTTGCTCAAGCTTCTTGGATCAATCCATTGTTCCAAATGGATCAATATGGCATATTGGAGATCCTCAAATCCTCTCTTTAGGTCTTGGTTCATAATTGGTCCCAAAAGTCAACTTAGGGGTGAATTAGGTCAAGAAATCCTAATTCCTGATTTTTGATGAATGCATCCCCTGAGGTCTAATTGACTTGATGATTGGGTTCATGAGGTTTCATGGAGTATATTAGGATATGCATTGAAGCATTGGCTCATGCCCAGAGGAAAATTTCCATCTGGAGGCCCTGGTCGACCAAAGCCCTAATTTGGTGACACTGGCGATCTTGAAGCTTGATCCACCTAGAAGGGAGCAACCTTGTGCTTAATCCTTGATGTAGGAGTCCTCTTGATCCATTGTGGATGTTTGAGAGGCTATACAAGTTGAAGATCATGCCATTCATTGATTGATCATTTGTCTAATAACTCTGAGAGGGCTTGAAACCCTAATTTTGATAGTAGTGAATGCTCACCCATCTTTGGGGAGGCTGGTGAGGCATAATGACACACCCATATTATGATGATGATTTGCACAATGATGGGAAATCTTAGTGGTCAAAATTTGGGGTATGACACTTTGTACAAGACACATAAACACTCTCTTGTTGATTATAAAAGGCTCTCTTGTTGAGTCAATCCCCTCTTAGCCTCAATCTCGGGCTTCGTGCGAGACACATAACCACTCTCTTGTTGAGTATTAAAGACTCTCTTATTGAGTCAGGCCCCCCCTTTATCCTCCGTCTTGGGCTTTGTACAAGACACATGAAAACCCTCTCTTGTTGATTGAACCCTTTTAGCCTCAATCTTGGGCTTGGTACAAGACAGAAAGAACATTTTCCCCGAAAAAGTCAAACTTCCCGCCTCCTCTTAGGCTTTGTATAAAGAAAACCCCGGTTGAGTCAATCAACCTTTTAGCATCGAAGTTGTGCCTTGTTCACAGCATACAAAGCTCAACAACTCCCCTTTAGAGATGACAAATTCTCTCTCAGTTAAACCTTTAGCTTCACATCTTAGGCTTTCAACAAGATACAAACCACCTTTAGCTTCACGTCTTGGGCTTTGAACAAGACACCAAAACACCTTTTTCCTTCCTTAGAATAGGAGGAACTACGATCGCTCTGATTTCCCTATTTCGTTGAACGGGAATACGTAGGCATAAGATTGCAAAATCTTAGCGAGCATACTAATCAAAAACCCAAAATCCAGTACCCCCGTATATCAACCCAAAAGCACCAAATCCTAACATCCTACCAAAAACCTCGCGAATGATCCAGACATTGTGATTTTAACAAAATAAACTGAAGAGGGACCCATATCTTAATCGCATTTGTATCCTAACAGACCGCTGTTCAAACTCAGTATGCAAGCAGGGTTAATTGGAGACATCTATTTCCCTTCCTTAATCAGCTCAATAGGATAAAAAATGAATCGAACTGTAGTACCCAAGCGATCGTGACTCAGGACCACAAAAATCGCGCTACAGAAACATGGCGCCCACCGTGGGGCCTTATTCTCTTTCTTACAATCCTCGGTGGAAACCTTCAATTCAATAAAATGTCACAGAAATGACGACTCTGCTGGGGAGTCATTGTCTGTATAGGATCATAAGACTAGAGGTCTAGGATGATTAAGACAAATATATATACTGCTTTTCCTAATTGATATCTGTGTTTATATTTCTGCTAATGGGAATGCGTGTGATGCCGCATGTGAAAAGATTGAGAATACACCTAAGATAGGTGATGGCAATCCGGGTAATCTTGCGGCGAGTGAATCCCAGTTAAGAGTCTCCGGTCGACCATCAAACTAAGTGGAGACTCCCTTTGCAGATACATTGCCTATACGACTTCGGTTGTTAAAAGTAGTGTGGTCGACTGGGTTATCTGAGAAGTTGAGGTTTTTAGTAGGCTGAAACCATTTTGTAGTGCAAAAGCTAAGGAAAATAGCTGTCACATGATACTACCCTCATCTGAGATCACTATAAGATGCATCAGCTTGCTGGCGATTCGCTTGCTATTGTTATCCCAAGAGGGGTCAATGATTTTGTGGATAGGTACAAAAAATACCAGTATAAACCTTTAGGGGGGTAGAGCCTTGACTTCATGACACCAACCCTTTTGACCCCATGTTTTTTCTATGTTTTTGTGTGCTGCATTCATGCATTCATCTAAAAAACATTAAAACAAAAAAAATCTTCTCTTCTAGTCTCTCTTTTTCAAATTAAACTAAGACTATGATTGCAAATGTTAGAAAAAGGAGATTGCGCTAATGGTTTTTGGTAGAAGGAAAACTCATAAGTACACCTTCAAGGTTCCAAAACTAGAGGATTTAAGAGGTCTGACGAGGATGATAACCAACCACGAGGCTTTCAGAGTCAAGTATGGAGGACTGTTGTCTCTGCTAAGGGTCCATGTTATTGAAGGAATCCTGTCCATACTAATCCAGTTCTACGATCCGGTCTATCACTGCTTCACATTCCTGGATTATCAACTAGCACCAACACTGAAGGAGTACTCTCACCTGACTGATCTGCATATCACTGATCAGGCTCCCTTTTCTGGACTGGAAGAGATTCCAAAGGATCCAGCCATTGCAAGAGCAATCAATTTGGATGAGTCAGAGGTCAGGACTCACATGACCACTAAGGGTGGAATCCAGGGTTTTCCAGCCCAGTTCTTGACAAAGAAGGCTCTATACTTTGCTAGTATAGGGAATGTGGCCGCTTTCGAGAGCATCTTTGTTTTACTCACCTATGGGTTATTTTTGTTTCCCAACATCGATAACTTTGTAGATATCAACGCCATTAAGATTTTCCTGACTGGAAACCCTATACCGACTTTGATAGCAGATGCTTATCATTCGGTACACTTAAGGAAATTGTATAGCGGAGGAATGATCACGTGTTGTGTACCCCTGCTGTACAAATGGTTCACTTCTCACATGCCCAAGTCTGCTGCATTTTGGGATCAAATGAATACTTTACGTTGGTCGCAGAGAATCATGTCTCTTACCAACTCTGACATCGATTGGTACAATCGAATCTATGACGGGATCAGAATCATTGACCGTTGTGGAAATTTCCCAAATGTATCCCGTATAGGAACTAAGGGAGGAATCAATTATCATCCAGTTTTAGTTCGTCGTCAATTTGGATACCCGATGAGGCATATCCCGCGTAATGCTCATCTGGAAGGTCTTTTCTTCAAGGAAGGAGAAAGTAACAGAGCACTAAAGACATAAATAGTGCATGCCTGGAAACACGTTCATAGAAAAGGATGAGAGTCTCTAGGAAAACCAGACTATGTCTCGGTGGAGCCTTATCTCCACTGGGTACAAACTAGAGCTCTCAAGCTGAGGATGTCTTACCCTCGCCAGGAAGTTCTTCCATTAAGGGACTCTGCCCTTTATTTTATGTCTGAGACAGAAAAACTTCAGGTTACTCTCAGCAAAGTTCAGCAGGAGAGGAGGTCTTGGAGGAACAAGTACCGTATTCTCAATGTGGAGTGTAAGAAAATACAACAACTGTTAAAAGAAAAGGAAGCTCTGATTAAGATTTTAGAGCAACATGCTGTGGAAAATCAGGATGACCAGAGGAATTTGCTCCCTCATTTCGCTTGGCAAAGGAATGACAACCCAGCAACGGCCGAAGAGCCCCGGTCAAAGAAAAGGAAATTACCTGAACCAGCACCTGAGCTCTCCTTAGAGAGGACTCAGGAACCATTGTTTAGATTTCCTCTCGCAGCACTATGTAAATTACTGTATTTCCATTTCTGCAATCCTTTGAATTCAATAAAACGGAGTTTCCCCACTGTTTGATATTTGCAATCTAATTGTCGAAGTTTACTTTGATTAAATAAAAATATACAATTAATATAATCATTGCATATCATTCATCATTCTCACTTAACGCATTCTTCTTACCTACGAATCTCACGTTTGCATCTCGATTCTAGAGTCAAACTGTCTCATTCGTACAATACTCGGGCCAATCGTCAGAAAAAGATGGATGATCTCGAGGAAGAGAACAGAGAGTTAAGGGAAGAGATCGACACTGTGAAAGAGGATCTGAGAAAGCTTCATAACAACATGCAAGCTCTAGCAGAAGCTCAGATGCAACAACAAAGGGCTGTGATCTCAGAAATCGCATCAACGCCCATAGTGGAGAAGTATGATCCAAGGTACAAAATGTCGAAAGATCGTCCCTGGGGCATGCCTATTAACTATATCCCTGAAGGATATGTTCCGCCGATCACTGAAGATCAAGGAACCGCAGCAGGAGCCGCTGGGCCTGAAGGTTACAAACTTCGGGAAAGCGAAGATGCTAGGGGCATGACAGCAACTCCTGAAGGTTAAAAACTTCGGGAGGCGCCGAGAGTCTCGGCCATAATGACTATACCATCACCCGTGGTACACACTGTCCCGGAAGGACAGATTCCGCAGATACCTGCTGGTGGAAGTGAAAGTATGTTCGACAGAATGAATGAGTTCCATGAATAATTCCTGGAGATGCAGAAAGAACCACAAGCCCTTCGCGGTCAGGATCTATTTGGAAAGGATGTCGCCGACCTTTGTTTGGTCCCTAATGTGAAAGTTCTGCACAAGTTCCAGGTGCCCGACTTTGAAAAGTACAAGGGTAACTCTTGCCCTCAGAGCCATTTGGTGATGTACGCTCGACGAATGTCAGCTCAGACAAAGAACCAAGAGCTACTGATTCACTATTTTCAGGATAGTTTAACCGGTGACGCATTAAAATGGTACATGGGTTTAAACCGCACTAAGATCGCCACTTTCAGAGATCTTGGCGCAGCCTTCGTTCAAAAATATAAGTATAATTTGGACATGGCACCGGGCAGAGATCAACTCAGATCGATGTCACAAAAGGACAAGGAAACCTTTAAGGAGTACGCTCAGAGATGGCATGAAATTTCCGCACAGATTTGTCCACCTCTTGAGGAAAAAGAGATGACAAAGATCTTCTTAAAAACCTTGAGCTCATTTTACTACGACAGAATGGTCGCCAACGCGCCCAGTGACTTCACCGAGATGGTGGGCATGGGAGTTCGTCTTGAGGAAGCAGTCCGAGAAGGACAGTTAGTTAAAGACGCTTGATCATCAAGTAATACAAAATGATACGGTAGTGCTCTCCCTAAGAAAAAAGAGTAAGATATTGGGAATATCTCTCTCGGAAAGCAAAGGCGACGGTATCAACCGGTAGCAGCTGTAACTCTTGCTATCAACTCTGCGCCTGTTCCTAAGTATTAACCTCAGGTTGATCAAAGCCAACCTAATTCACAATATCAGCAAAGGACACAACAACCTCTTCAGCAGGCTCATCCTCCGTACAACCACAACCGCGCAATGCGACCACCAGGGTTTGATCTTATACCCATGTTGTACGCAGAATTGTTTCTGTCACTACTGGTTAAAGGGCACGTCTAAACCAAGGCTCCTCTCGTAATACCGAGAAATCCGCCTTTTTGGTTCAAAGCGGATCAGACTTGTCCTTACCATCAAGGAGGACCAGGACATAACATAGAGAACTGTCTCAGTTTCAAATCCGATGTGGAAAACCTTGTTAGGAGCGGGGCCTTATCTTTCAAAGATACGAATCCGAATGTTCTCACAAACCCGTTGCCTCAACATACGAAAGCTGCAGTCAATTTGATAGAAGGAGAGTCTAACAACAGCTATCAAATTCATGATGTACTCTTATTAAGGGCGAACTTGGTCAAGATGCATTGTAGACAGAGCGGATATGGCCATGTACCACCTCATAATTATCACCAGTGTGATATCTGCTCTAAAAACAAACAGGGATGTTCTGTGGTGCAGGCAGCTCTACAGGAACAGTTGGATCTCGGATGGATCCAGGAGCATCGAGTTCGTGAAGTTAACATGACTTATACGAGTTCCAACATCATTCAGAACCACGACATCCGTGCGATGAATTTCAACTTAGTGGCAATGAACTCAAGGCAAAGCCAGTATCATAATCTACCACGGCATGATTACAATTCCTGTATGACTTGCTCGGTAAACAAACAGGGATGCTCTTTTGTATAAGAGGACCTCCAGCGTCAGATGGATCTTGGGTGGATCCAGGACTACCATGATAGAAATCCTTATCAGGTCAACATGGTTTAAATCTTCAATATTCGTTTGATGAATACCAGCTTGGTGGAGTTACACGCCAAGCAAGTCCAGCTCGGTTTTCTCACTTCACATGATTATCTGAGTTGTACAGTATGCTGTGAGAGTAACCAGGGGTGCGCTCTCATTCAAAGAACTTTGCAACACTTGTTAAACCATCGGTGGCTTCCGATCTATATGGATGAAGACACGCAGCAAATCAGTGTGATTGACGAGAACCCTACTCGGCATCCACATCAGGATGTCCGATCTACGGAGACATATCTAGTGAGGTAACACTAAATTCAAAGCGGGCGTGGCCAGGTGCCACCACACAATTACGAGCACTGTAGAGTCTGCTCAGAAAATAATCAAGGATGTTACCTCGTGCGAGCAGCCCTTCAGAGTCAGTTGGACCGCAAATAGATTCAACAATATTCAGTTTCGGGGTCTATCAACTGGACGCCCGACTATTTCACTGATTAGATTAAGAATGTTGTCGTGATCTTTGATCGCGAAAGGACCAAGGATGTTTGTACCATCATCCCTCTACTTGAAGAATTGAAGGTTCTTAACCAGGAATTGATTGAAGTTACCTATGACAGTCAGAAAAATCAGAAGGCTCTTGTAGTTATCTATATGCCGGGACCACTACCGTATGAATCAACTAAGGCTATCCCTTACAAATATGGTGCAACAACAGTTGAGAATGGGAAGGAAATTCCATTACCCTCCGCTGTGAATATTGCAGACATCAGTTGAGTAACACGGAGCGGTTGAATCTTCAACAGAGGAGTTAGAGAATCTAGCAGATAAAAGGAACCTCAAACGGAAGTTCCCAATCTACCAGTCGGTCAATCCAGTGATCCCGACCTTTCAAAGAATGATGATGAGATGTTGAAGCTCATCCAAAGGAGTGAATACAACATTGTTGATTAGCTGTTACAAACTCCTTCAAAGATCTCTGTGTTATCTCTTTTACTCAGTTCCAAAGCCTACAGAGAGGCTCTACTGAAAGTCTTAGAGCAAGCCTTTATGGAACAGGATGTGTCAATACGACAATTCGATAGCATCATCTCTAACATCACTTCCTGCAATAACTTGGAGTTTAGTGATGAGGAATTGCCAGAAGAAGGCAAAAGCCACAACATGGCGCTCAATATCACAGTCAACTGCTAGGACGATGCTTTAGCCAGCGTACTGGTAGACACCTGATCGTCTCTCAACGTCATGCCGAAGTCCACTCTGATGTGACTATCATTCCAAGGATCTCCGATGAGAGGCAATGAGGTCATCGTCAAAGCATTTGACGGATCCATGAAAACAGTTATCGGCGAAGTCGGCCTTCCCATAACTATCGGTCCTCACACTTTCCAAGTCACTTTCCAGGTCATGGACATCCGAGTAACCTAAAGCTATTTGTTGGGAAGACCTTGGATACACCAGGCTGGGGTAGTCACTTCGACACTTCACCAGAAGCTGAAGTTTGTCAAGAATGACCAACTCGTCACGGTCTGTGGAGAACAAGCCTTGATCGTGAGTAACCTTTCATTATCTACTTGTGTAGAGCCGGAGGAGGTCGTTGGAACTCAGTTCCAGGCACTTTCAGTGAGCAATGAAAATCAATTAGAGAAGGGAACATCAATTTCCTCATGCAAAGGTGCTCTCAAAGTAATCGAGAGTAACAACGCAAAAGGATGGGGACAGCTTATCATTCCTACTGATAATAAAACAAAGAAGGGTCTTGGTTTTTCTGCAACCTGTACCCAGACTGCCGTTAACGGTGAAAGTCTTCATCCCATTCAGAACTTCTTCCACAGTGGAGGTTTCCTTCACCCAGTATCCCAAGTAGTACATACCATCAACGAGGGAGATTCCTCCGATACGGAGGAAGAATGAGAATCCTATCTTAACAAGGACGGTTATATGTCTTAGGAAGAGGTTCCTAAGCCATTTTGCTATCCCTCACAGAGTCCGAGATTTATACCGAGGTCAGACGTCGAAATGATATACGGAGATTGTGATCCGGAAGGATGTCGTGCTCCACCAAATTCATTAGAGGAGGACACTCTAATGAAATACAACTTCGACCACGACTATTATGGCCCGATGGATGGTCTTCCTATCTGGCAGCCGTACCCAGGAGACTCGGGGCAAGAAAATTAGCCGAATAATGAAAATCAGCTGAGCATCATTGAAAAGAATACCTACATCTCCACCATGTCATGGGATCAACACTTAGGTCACTCAGAAAATATCCAGCACGATGATGAATTTGTAAAGTTTGTAGGACTAGAATTCATTAACTATGCTTTTCCCGAGGTCAACGTCATCGAGAGAGATGACTCCTCCAGTTCCAAAGAAGTATGGGACATCTTAGGACAACCAAGTGGAAAGTTCGTCTTCATGGTCAAATACACCGCTCTTGAAAGCTCTCGTATCAGGCTCGAAGATATCCAGCCAACTGGATGGGGAGATTTGCCTGAGACCACACATACTATGCAAAATACACCTGAGGAATCCTCCTACGATAATTCTGCCTGGGAGATAGATTCCAATGATCCTGCTCCACTAGAAATCAGCATTATTTCTGAAGACAAATCAAGGAAGGTACCAGACTTTGTGATTCACCGAGGAGTTCGCCACCAATGGGTTGTAGTCGATGTTTCGAAGATCGTTCATAAGTCAAAGTAATTGTCGTCTTTATCATAACCTTTCACCCTGCCTAGATGAAATGGGTGTTTTGATAGGGCTTACTTTCTGTAAACATCCCTCTTCGCTTCGCCCAAAGCGACATAATTTTGTTTTATAGGGCTGTAGTTTCAAGAATCGACAAAATCATAAATAAATAAATGTCGTTCTGTAATTTCCGCATTAATTCCTGTTTTCTCTTTTCGTTTTTCAGAAAATGGAAATCCTAAAAAACAATTCAAATAATAAAAACAAGCGGTTTTTCAAAAAAAAAATATACGCTTAACACACTCTTGCATTCTCTCTATCTCTTCTAAACATAAACCATCATGTCATGCAGATTGCTTGTTTTAAACCCCATCGAAACATACGATCCGATGCCTTCTCCCAACTTTGAAGTCTTGGTATTCGAGGCTGAAGAAGAAAATGACGAAGAAATTCCATAAGAGATCTCTCGACTACTCAGACAAGAGGAAAGGTCCATTAAACCTTATAAAGAGTCGTTGGAAACAGTCAAGTTGGGTTCAGAGGAAGAGAGAAAAGAAGTCAAGATTAGGGAACTGCTCAGTCCGACTGTCAAAGAGAGTTTGACAAAGCTTCTCAAAGAGTTTCTTGATGTATTCGCTTGGTCCTGTCAGGACATGCCATGGTTGGATACCAACATCGTGGAACATCATCTACCGTTAAGATCTGAATGTCCACCAGTAAAACAGAGGTTGAGAAGGACTCACCCAGACATGGCCGTCAAAATCAAAGAAGAAGTACATAAACAGATTGACGCAGGCTTCCTCGCCACATCAGAATATCCTCAATGGTTAGCCAACATAGTACCAGTTCCAAAAAAGGACGGAAAGGTCAGAATGTGTGTAGACTACAGGGATTTGAACAAACCTAGTCCAAAGGATGACTTTCCCTTACCACACATTGACATGTTGGTTGACAGTACATCAAAGTTCAAAGTATTCTCCTTCATGGATGGATTCTCGGGCTATAATCAGATAAAAATGGCGCCGAAAAATATGGAGAAACTTACTTTATCACCCCATGGGGGACCTTTTGTTACAAGGTAATTTCGTTCAATTTGAAGAACGCTGGGGCAACCTATCAAAGGGCCATGACTACTCTTTTTCATGACATGATACACAAAGAAATTGAGGTATATGTCGATGATATGATTGCCAAATCTAAGACAGAAGAGGAGCATGTGACCTATCTGTCAAAACTATTCGAGCAGTTAAGAAAGTACAAACTCCGCTTGAATCCCAACAAGTGCACCTTTGGAGTCCGTTCAGGGAAACTGCTAGGGTTCATCGTCAGCCAAAAAGGAATTGAGGTTGATCCTGACAAGGTCAAGGCCATTCAAGAAATGCCTTCTCCAAAGACTCAAAAATAAGTCAGAGGATTCTTGGGACGTTTGAATTACATTTCCAGATTCATATTCCTCATGACCGCGTCATGCACGCCAATCTTCAAATTACTAAAAAAGAATCAGGATTGCGTTTGGACAGAAGACTGTCAAACTGCCTTCGACAGTATTAAGGAATACCTGTTGAACCCACCGATTCTATCACCTCCAGTGGAAGGAAGACCACTGATCATCTACCTAACAGTCTTGGAAGACTCAATGGGTTGTGTACTTGGCCAACAAGACAAAACCAAAAGGAAAGAGTCTGCCATTTACTATTTAAGCAAGAAATTCATCAACTGTGAGACTCAGTACACTATGCTTGAGAAAACTTGTTGTGCTCTGGCTTGGGCAGCCAAATGTTTGCGCCAGTACATGATTCTTCATACTACTTGGTTAATCTCTGAAATGGATCCGATCAAGTATGTCTTTGAAAAGCCTGCTCTCACGGGAAGGATTGCCCGTTGGCAGATGTTGTTATCAGAGTACGACATCGAGTATCACGCTCAGAAAGCTGTCAAGGGAAGTGTTTTAGCCAATCATTTGGCTCATCAACCGATTGACGATCAGGAATCACCCGGATTTGACTTCCCAGACGAAGATGTCATGTACTTGAAAATGAAAGATTGCGATGAACCGCTACCCAGTGAAGGGCCAGAACCATGTTCCTAATGGGGACTAATCTTTGACGGAGATGTCAATCATTATGGAAACGGAATTGGGGAAACCATCATAACACCTCAAGGTACCCATATTCCTTTCACCGCCAGACTTACATTCAAGTGCACAAACAACGTGGCCGAATACGAAGCTTGTATCATGGGTCTTGAAGAAGTGATTGACTTAAGGATCAAGAACTTGTATGTATATGGAAACTCAGCCCTGGTTATCAACCAGATCAAAGGAGATTGGAACACCTACCAATCAGGACTGATTCCTTACAAAGACTACGGAAGAAGGTTGTTACCTTTCTTCAACAGAATCGAGTTCCATCATATCCCTCGTGAAGAGAATCACATGGCTGGTGCATTAGCCACTCTTTCTTCCATGATTAGCGTAGGTCAATGGAACAACTTACCTAAGATTGACATAATGCGCCTTGAACGGCCCGCTTACATCTTCACTATTGAAGTAGTCATAGGCGACAAACCTTGGTATCACGATATCAAATGCTTCCTTCAGAAACAAGAATACCCACCTGAGGCATCCAGAAAAGATAGAAAAACCCTCAGAAGGCTAGCAGGCAATTTCTTTCTGAGCGGTATACACTTTATAAGCAGAATTTTGACATGGTCTTGCTCCGATGCGTAGACAGACCAGAAGCAGACATGCTGATAAAATAAATTCATGAAAGATCCTTTGGCACTCATGCCAATGGACACACAATGGCGAGAAAAATTCTAAGAGCAGGGTACTATTGGTTGATAATGGAATCCGACTGCTACAAGTACATGCGGAAGTGTCACAAATGTCAGATATACTCCGACAAAATCCATGTACCACCAACACATCTCAAAATTCTATCTTCCCCATGGCCTTTTTCCATATGGAGAATCGACATGATTGGCGCAATTGAGCCTAAGGCTTCAAATGGACATCGGTTCATCCTGGTCGCCATTGACTACTTCACCTAGTGGGTCGAAGCAGCGTCGTACGCCAATGTAACCCGACAAGTGGTGGTCCGATTCATCAAAAACAATCTCATCTGCCGTTATGGTGTTCCCAGCCAGATCATTACGGATAATGGATCTAACTTGAACAATAAGATGATGAAAGAGTTGTGCGCTGAGTTCAAGATCGAACACCATAACTCATCTCCCTACCGACCCAAGATGAACGGAGCGGTAGAAGCGGCTAACAAGAACATCAAGAAGATCGTTCAAAAGATGGTTGTAACCTATAAAGATTGGTACAAGATTCTTCCCTTTGCTCTTCACAATTATCGCACATCTGCCCGCACTTCAACAAGGGCAACCCCTTTCTCTCTAGTATATGGCATGGAAGCAGTGCTCCCCATAGAGGTAGAGATCCCATCAATCCGGGTATTGATGGAAGCCAAGTTAACGGAAGTTGAATGGTGTTAGAGCAGACACGACGAACTAAATCTGATCGAAGATAAGCGAATAATGGCATTATGCCATGGTCAGTTGTATTAGCAAAGAATGAAGAAGGCCTTCGACAAAAAGGTTCGACCTCGCATCTTCAGGAAATGAGACCTTGTTCTTAAAAAGATACAATCATTTCTCACTAATTCCCGGGGCAAATGGACCCCAAATTATGACGGCCCTTATGTGGTCAAGAAAGCTTTCTCAGGCGGTGCCTTGAGACTCGCAACCATGGACGAAGAGGAATTTGCCTACCCCTTGAATGTTGACGTAGTCAAGAAATACTTCGCCTAAAAAAAAGGGGCGTCTCGGTGGATTGAAAACCCGAAAGGGCGGTCCAGGAAAAAATTAGAGACATAATAAAAAATCATCCCGGTGGATTAGAAATCTCAAAGTACAATCCGGGAAAAAGTTAGGGATAATGGCAAGTAACTACGTATGATCAGTTCAGCTCCTCAGCAGTCATGCCATCAGTCAGGAAAAACTCCAGTCAAGGTCATCTTCGACAGAAGCTCAGGATGCCCCGAATTCAAAGTTGGTAGAAGGATAGCGGTCGTCATGTTTCAATGTAGCCCTTTTCCCTAAAATTACCATTTTATAAACTTTGTGCATACTCTATGGTATTACGCGTTTTGCTTATCTCCATCCTATCAATAAAATTTGAGCCCTTGTGCTTTTGGTTGCAATTCTTATTCGTTTTAGCTTTACAGAATGATATTTTAACATGATCAATGATTCTTGAAATAAAACAAAAATGAATTTACTTGTAAAATTTTTCTTCTTTAAAAATAAAGATGGCAATTTCTTTTGACTGTTGAACATCGAAAGAACGTCGATCGCTTCTCCAGAAGTAATCGAGCTCCAAAGATCAAAATCAAAGTACTCCTTCTAAACCAGTGCACCTGAATGAAGGATCAACTGTGTCAGAGACCATATTTCGTCTGATATCTCTGGCAGAGTTCTTACCTCCTAAGCTCGACCAACGATTTTCCCCGCATGGACTATCTCTCCTAAGCAAGGCGGAATTGCTATCATGAACCAGTGGTACCTCATCATCCCCCGCGGTGGCCGAGTATCCAGTCATGTTCATCCGTTAGTCTGTATGTCGTGTCAGTTTTGTCAGCATATACATACATACATCATGCATTATTAATTTACATTCATATTTATATTGCATCGCTATTACTCTAGTCGGTCTTATCCCCTAGTGATAAAAGTCATCTCAATCGAGTTATCAGTTCTGTCCTTGTCAGGAAACGTTGTATCCTAACAATCCCTCTTCCAGTTTATTTCTGGATTGTAGCGGGCTTTCGACCACTTTGATAACTCGAACCTCTGAAAAGGCAAGAAAACAGTCAATAAACGCCACTCTTCGCCATTGAAGTTGATGTCTTCGCTTTCCCGGATTAAGGAAAATCCCCAGAGAAAGCCTCGTAACTAAAGACTCAGCAACACATTGGTTTTTCTTTCCAGAAGGTCAATGTTAACAAAGTCATCAGCACCTCAAAATTGGGGTACATCATATGGCATTTCTCTGGGAAGACCTCGAGAAAAGTATGATGTAATGTCCCCAAGTAGACAGCAGTCTCTCAAGAGACCCATTTCCCCAGTAGAGTCCACAAATGGCATCTCCAACAGAGAAGTTTGTTCACCTCTACAGCTCAGACCAATGGGTTTCCCCAGCATGACATCTCCCCAGGAAAATTCGGCGAGAAGTTTGAGGAAAACCGCTACGCATAGCGTCCCTTGTCAAGAAAGCTTATTGACAAAAGAAACTGAGACCCGTTCCTTGGTAGGAAACAAAGATCGAGGGGAAGTTTATTTCAGAAACTGAGACCAGTTCCTGGGTAGGAAACCAGGATCGAGGGGAAGTTTATTTCATAAACTAAGACCAGGTCCTTGGTAGGAAACCAAGATCGAGGGGAAGTTTATTTCTGAAACTAAGACCAGTTCCTTGGTAGGAAACCAGGATTGAGGGGAAGTTTATTTCAGAAACTAAGACCAGTTCCTGGGTAGGAAACCAGGATCGAGGGGAAGTTTATTTCAGAAACTAAGACCAATTCCTGGGTAGGAAACCAGGATCGAGGGGAAGCTTATTTCAGAAACTAAGGCCAGTTCCTTGGTAGGAAACCAGGATCGAGGGGAAGTTTATTTCAAAAGAAATTTGAGACCTATTCCTTGGCTGAAGACCAGGGTCGAAGGGGAAGTTTTCTACCTTTTCTAAGCATCATTGCTTAGCTAAAGAAGATGGACGAACAAACTACCGTTCACAGCAGACCATCAAAATTTTGGGTATTCCGATATTTAATCCTCTTGCACCCCGAATGCCCGAATACTCTCTCCATTCACACCTTCGGGTCCAAGAAGATTAAATAGAGGCATCTGTCATACCCCAAATTTTGACCACAAAGATTCCCCATCATTATGGAAATCATCATCACAATAGGGAGGGACCATCATACCTCATTAGTCTCCCCAAAGATGGGTGAGCATCCACTACAATCAAACTTAGGGTTTCAAGCCCTCTCGAAGCTCTTAGACAAAGGATAAATCAAGGAATGACATGATCTTTAACTTGTCTAAACCTCTCCAACATCCACAATGGATCAAGAGGACTTCCACATCAAGGATCAAGCACAAGGCTGCAACATTCCAAGTGGATTAAGCCTCAAGATCGCTGGTGTCACCAAATTAGGGTTTTGGTCGACCAGGGCCTCCAGATAGAATTTTTCCTCTGGGAATGAGCCAATGCTTCAAAGCACAACCTAAAATACTCTAAGGGACATAATGAACCCAACCATCAAGTCAATTTAGCCTCAGGGGATGCATTCATAAAAAATCAGGAATTAGGGTTTCTTGACCTAATTCACCCCTAAGTTGATTTTTGGGGCAAAACATGTGCCAAGACCTCAAGGGATGATGTGAGGGTCCCTAATACACTACATTGATCCATTTGCAACAATGGATTGATCCAAGAAGCTTGATTCACAAGTTTCAAGTTCATCAGAACTACAATTAGGGTTTCGCGGAAAATTTCAACTGTGCCTTTGACTTTTGACCCAGGCATGCTCCCAAACCTTGGGACATGATTCAATACACCCTATAACACCCATGTAACATGTCTATCAAGTTTGATTTAGGTCTAGGACTTGATTTCATAGAGGATCACACAGTTTGGAATTCATCTGGTAAAAAGTCAACTGTGCACAAAAGTCAACTTTGACTTTTTGAGATTTTTCATGATTATGGTTCCTTAATCCTAAAATGATGTTAATGTGTGATTGGAATCATCATTCATCAAGAAAAATAAGAAAAGTGGGATAACTTGTAAATGGGGGTAACCATAAAAAACTTAGAAATTTTCTAAGTTATGGAACAAAGTGGCTAAGGTACCAACTTTGGAGGATCATATCTCCTAAACCACAAGGCCATTTTCCCCTATTCAAAGATGGATTTGTAGCTATCATGGCCCTCTACAAAAACTTCAACTACACCTCATTCCAATTCATCATGGATTTTGAGTTATGGAATGATCAAAATGGCTGAAAACATGAAATGTCACTTTTTCCAACACCTAGTGAAATTTTCACTAAGTCAGAATCTGTCTTGCTTTTTTTTCCATAAGTAAGGGGATTTTTCACTTGGATCCAAAAGGTATCAAGACAAACTATGATCACACATATGTTGTATCATATGAGGGCTTTCCAAACTGGCCAAGAACTCCATGAAAATCCACTTAAGTCATGAGATATGACCATGCCAATATGCCTTGCTGCAAACTGTCATGGCAAGGCAGATTTAGGGATTTTACTCGATTTGCCCAAATTTTGCAAAGGACAAGTAAATCTATCCATCTAAACACCTCAAGGGGGACTAAGGAGGGACAAACACTGATCCATCAGCCTCCCAAGTCCTTGGAACCAAAAGTAGCATGCCTAACCTAGAAATCCCTAAAGAGGGGGCAAGACTCCAATTTTGTTTTGGAGCATTCAATGGATGCACCAAGGTGGCATGGACTGAGCCATTTCCAACTGAATTCAGTCAAGACTTATCCAAGACCAAGGGAACCAGCAGCCTGTGCCCTAACCTCTAGTCAATGGCTAGAGGAGACTTGGATTCCTATTGATCAACATTGGCCAAACCTCTGCTGCAGTTGCCATTCACTATTGTAGCCAAAACAAATTTGTTCTACTATAAATAGAGCTCATTTGTGATCAGTTTAAGTACACCAAAGCACTACAACACTTGCTTTCCTCAAAATTTCTTTCTATAGGCTAAAATACCTTCTTTGGCAAGGTAACTCTGAGTTTTTGAGTTAGCGAGCAATTCCACCATAGCTCATGATCTAAACACATCCAATATGTCATATCTAAGCTGTCCAAACTCTCACAAGTGACCTATAACACCAAAATCTCAAAGTCCCCTCTCAAAACCTCAAAATATGACTTTTGTGCATTTTTCAAGCCATGTCTTGAATCAGTCACTTTTTAAACTAGATAAAACCTCAAACACACTCCAAATATCATCTTTGAACTGTCCCAAATGGTTCCCCACATCTGGAACACCATTTGAGAGAGTTGCTATTTTGGTCACTTTTGCCCCTTTTGCAAGAAAGGGTCAGTTTCCATTCCTGAGGTTTCCAGCTGGTTCCAACCACTTTAAAAGCTTCTAAGGGATCATTTGAGGGTGTCCACAGCATCAAAACATTTTTGGAACAAGGCACTTGACAGATTGCCAAAAAGCTCCAAAGAGAGGTAAGCATTACAACTTGAACTCTTAGAAATATGCATTGCTTTGAAGTCCACTGATCATGCATCTCTTATACATGTTATATGTGTTATGTTTACACCAATTTATTATGTAATTCACACCTGTACTAAGAGGTAGCACAGAAAATGAAAACCATGGCCTATTTCAAAACCACTATCGGGTTTTTAGGAGGATTTATTCTCTGAAGGAACCACCACCACCATTGGATTCCTTAGGAAATTCTAGACCAGATGCATATAAATTTTGCCTCCATCCATGGAGAAATTAGAAAGTTATGGCCTTCACGTTTCTGACCAAAAACCTTGTCTTGCCTTGCCTTGGCCAGGCCATATACAAGGCAAGCCTTGTATATTTGTGGTTGTGTTTCAATACACGGATGTATCACCACCCCAGTGGTAAGGCACGCATGCTGTACATAAGAGGTCTGGGGTTCGAATCCCCCCGCCCCAGACCCTCTTTTTGCCTTTTTTTTTTCCACTTTTTACTATTTTTCATATCATTTTTAATAGTTTGAAAAATTAATAACTTCCTCAATTTTAATTATTTTTTATTGGTTATTTTTGTAAAAAATCACAAAAATGTTGAAATATTTTATTCCACAAAAAATTCAAGTTTATATTATTTATTTAATATAATTAGTATTTTTGTGAATAAATTCATTTTTATTGTTTTTAAACATTTAAAAGTGAATATTTATTTTGAAAATAAAAACCAAATGAGTTCTAAATCATCTTGTGATTAAAACCTCATTTTTCAAACCTTAAACAAAAATCACAAGTGGTTTATTCAAATCTATTTGGTATTTTTATCATTTTTATTGATTTTCTTTAAATATTTTCTTTTTAAAGAAAAACAAAATTAGGGTTTCTTTGATCAGTTTAAGTACACCAAAGCACTACAACACTTGCTTTCCTCAAAATTTCTTTCTATAGGCTAAAATACCTTCTTTGGCAAGGTAACTCTGAGTTTTTGAGTTAGCGAGCAATTCCACCATAGCTCATGATCTAAACACATCCAATATGTCATATCTAAGCTGTCCAAACTCTCACAAGTGACCTATAACACCAAAATCTCAAAGTCCCCTCTCAAAACCTCAAAATATGACTTTTGTGCATTTTTCAAGCCATGTCTTGAATCAGTCACTTTTTAAACTAGATAAAACCTCAAACACACTCCAAATATCATCTTTGAACTGTCCCAAATGGTTCCCCACATCTGGAACACCATTTGAGAGAGTTGCTATTTTGGTCACTTTTGCCCCTTTTGCAAGAAAGGGTCAGTTTCCATTCCTGAGGTTTCCAGCTGGTTCCAACCACTTTAAAAGCTTCTAAGGGATCATTTGAGGGTGTCCACAGCATCAAAACATTTCTGGAACAAGGCACTTGACAGATTGCCAAAAAGCTCCAAAGAGAGGTAAGCATTACAACTTGAACTCTTAGAAATATGCATTGCTTTGAAGTCCACTGATCATGCATCTCTTATACATGTTATATGTGTTATGTTTACACCAATTTATTATGTAATTCACACCTGTACTAAGAGGTAGCACAGAAAATGAAAACCATGGCCTATTTCAAAACCACTATCGGGTTTTTAGGAGGATTTATTCTCTGAAGGAACCACCACCACCATTGGATTCCTTAGGAAATTCTAGACCAGATGCATATAAATTTTGCCTCCATCCATGGAGAAATTAGAAAGTTATGGCCTTCACGTTTCTGACCAAAAACCTTGTCTTGCCTTGCCTTGGCCAGGCCATATACAAGGCAAGCCTTGTATATTTGTGGTTGTGTTTCAATACACGGATGTATCACCACCCCAGTGGTAAGGCACGCATGCTGTACATAAGAGGTCTGGGGTTCGAATCCCCCCGCCCCAGACCCTCTTTTTGCCTTTTTTTTTTTTCCACTTTTTACTATTTTTCATATCATTTTTAATAGTTTGAAAAATTAATAACTTCCTCAATTTTAATTATTTTTTATTGGTTATTTTTGTAAAAAATCACAAAAATGTTGAAATATTTTATTCCACAAAAAATTCAAGTTTATATTATTTATTTAATATAATTAGTATTTTTGTGAATAAATTCATTTTTATTGTTTTTAAACATTTAAAAGTGAATATTTATTTTGAAAATAAAAACCAAATGAGTTCTAAATCATCTTGTGATTAAAACCTCATTTTTCAAACCTTAAACAAAAATCACAAGTGGTTTATTCAAATCTATTTGGTATTTTTATCATTTTTATTGATTTTCTTTAAATATTTTCTTTTTAAAGAAAAACAAAATTAGGGTTTCTTTGATCAGTTTAAGTACACCAAAGCACTACAACACTTGCTTTCCTCAAAATTTCTTTCTATAGGCTAAAATACCTTCTTTGGCAAGGTAACTCTGAGTTTTTGAGTTAGCGAGCAATTCCACCATAGCTCATGATCTAAACACATCCAATATGTCATATCTAAGCTGTCCAAACTCTCACAAGTGACCTATAACACCAAAATCTCAAAGTCCCCTCTCAAAACCTCAAAATATGACTTTTGTGCATTTTTCAAGCCATGTCTTGAATCAGTCACTTTTTAAACTAGATAAAACCTCAAACACACTCCAAATATCATCTTTGAACTGTCCCAAATGGTTCCCCACATCTGGAACACCATTTGAGAGAGTTGCTATTTTGGTCACTTTTGCCCCTTTTGCAAGAAAGGGTCAGTTTCCATTCCTGAGGTTTCCAGCTGGTTCCAACCACTTTAAAAGCTTCTAAGGGATCATTTGAGGGTGTCCACAGCATCAAAACATTTCTGGAACAAGGCACTTGACAGATTGCCAAAAAGCTCCAAAGAGAGGTAAGCATTACAACTTGAACTCTTAGAAATATGCATTGCTTTGAAGTCCACTGATCATGCATCTCTTATACATGTTATATGTGTTATGTTTACACCAATTTATTATGTAATTCACACCTGTACTAAGAGGTAGCACAGAAAATGAAAACCATGGCCTATTTCAAAACCACTATCGGGTTTTTAGGAGGATTTATTCTCTGAAGGAACCACCACCACCATTGGATTCCTTAGGAAATTCTAGACCAGATGCATATAAATTTTGCCTCCATCCATGGAGAAATTAGAAAGTTATGGCCTTCACGTTTCTGACCAAAAACCTTGTCTTGCCTTGCCTTGGCCAGGCCATATACAAGGCAAGCCTTGTATATTTGTGGTTGTGTTTCAATACACGGATGTATCACCACCCCAGTGGTAAGGCACGCATGCTGTACATAAGAGGTCTGGGGTTCGAATCCCCCCGCCCCAGACCCTCTTTTTGCTTTTTTTTTTCCACTTTTTACTATTTTTCATATCATTTTTAATAGTTTGAAAAATTAATAACTTCCTCAATTTTAATTATTTTTTATTGGTTATTTTTGTAAAAAATCACAAAAATGTTGAAATATTTTATTCCACAAAAAATTCAAGTTTATATTATTTATTTAATATAATTAGTATTTTTGTGAATAAATTCATTTTTATTGTTTTTAAACATTTAAAAGTGAATATTTATTTTGAAAATAAAAACCAAATGAGTTCTAAATCATCTTGTGATTAAAACCTCATTTTTCAAACCTTAAACAAAAATCACAAGTGGTTTATTCAAATCTATTTGGTATTTTTATCATTTTTATTGATTTTCTTTAAATATTTTCTTTTTAAAGAAAAACAAAATTAGGGTTTCTTTGATTTCACCCTCATCAATCATTTTCAAACACTCATGGGCCTATAATAGAGTGTAAGACCCAACCCTTTTTGAAAACCAAAATTATTTGGGCCTCAGTGTATTGTATAAGTCCCAATACCGTCAAAATGTTCGGCGCGATCGTCGCCTTTTTAAAAAAACCCATGGGCCTCTCCTTGAGCTGTAAGCCCCATCACTTGTACAAAAATAAATCTTTGGGCCTCTAATAGAGTGTAAGACCTAATCCCTTTTAACCAAAACCATTTTGGGCCTCAGATATTGTATAGGTCCCTCCACGTTAAAAGAAAAACCTCGGCGCGATCGCCCGTTCAAAACAAATCATCTGGGCCTACCCTCATGTTGTAAGCCGCATTCAATTTCTTTAAACACCTTTGGGCCTCTTGAGAGAGTGTAAGACCCATCCCTTTGTATAGAAAACATTTTGGGTCTCACATATTGTAGAAGTCCCTCTGTACGAATTCAAACAACAGTGCAATCACTGATAAAACCTTGGGCCTCTCCTCGAGTTGTAAGCCCCAACAATCTTTGCAAAGCACTTTCTCCTTTGGTTTTTAATATGTTGTTATCAAAACTTTCTTTGTTGAACAACTAACCAAACAGCATGGCAGCTCTACAACTGGTAAATGTTTATCCGCTTTCATTTACCGCTTTCATACATATATAATTGTATTGTGGGGCTGTTTCACTGTAAGTCTTCTTTCACAAACTTTTACATACTTGTCAAATATCCACTGTGTAATACTAGTATAGTTATTTAGAGTTTCCCCGGTAACTACGTCTCGCACTAGGTAAAGCCATGTTGTTCACTCTTAAATACTAAGAAAACTAGATCCCCATAGGATTTCCAGATACAGTCTTCCCTCCTCTTGGGGTTAAACAATATGGTGACGTGAAAGGAAGCATTCTCGGTGAACCCTTTCTTAGACTGTCACCCTTAGACATTGTCAAAGAAACTCTAACTTCCCAGAGATGATGTTTTCTCTGTGAATGGCAAATCTTGAGTTTCTTCCAAATTCTCAAACTTTCCTGGCTTGATCTATTCTCGGTGAATAGTATGTCTTGAAATTCTCGGGGTTTGGGGACCCACAGGCTTCCTAAAAGCATCCCCGCCTCCTCTTGGGCGTTGTACAAGGACCCTTCGGCTTCTTAGAAGTTCTCATGCCTTCTCTTGGGCTTCATACAAGGACCCCGACGACCTCTTAAAGGTATAAGACAGAACTTAGTCATCCTTTGCTAGAGCAGTCTTTCCAGTGTCAAAACTCCAGCCGTTGTAGGGTTGATACTCATCCCTTAAATACCCGTGCCTCCTCTTGGGCATAGTACAAAGGATAAAACTCTAGACTTGGACAGTCTAAACCTCTTGAGTCTCAATGACATTCTCAAGTCCCTTTCAAACATAGGCAGAAACGCGGTCTCTCTCATGAGAGTTCCCCATACTGGGACCCACCTCCGGATCTCCAGAATCCACAGCGGTAAGACAACCTCCTCTTGGTCTTTGTACAAATGATCCTCCCCAGCGGAGCTAACCTTTTTAGACTCTCTTGTTGAGTCAAACACCTTTTAGCCTTCATCTTGGGCTTTGTACAAGACATATAAATCACTCTCTTATTGAGTATAAAAGACTCTCTTGTTGAGTCACATCCTGTTATCCTCTATCTCGGGCTTCGTACGAGATAGTAAAAAACTATCTTGTTGAGTCAATCCCTTTTTCAGACTCTCTTTTTGAGTCAATCACTTTTCAGACTCTCTTGTTGATTCAACCTTTTCGCCTCAATCTCGGGCTTCGTACGGGATAGAAAAACTCTCTTGTTGAGTATAAAAGATTCTCTTGTTGAATCAACCCCTTTTAGCCTTCGTCCTGGGCTTCGTACAAGACACATAAACACTCTCTTGTTAAGTATAAAAGACTCTTTTGTTGAGTCAAACCTTTTAGCCTCCGTCTTGGACTTTGTACAAGACACATAAACACTCTCTTATTGAGTATAAAAGACTCTCTTGTTGAGTCAAACCCTTTAGCCTCCGTCTTGGGCTTTGTACAAGACACATAAACACTCTCTTGTTGAGTATAAAATGCTCTCTTGTTGAGTCAATCTCCTCTTAGCCTCAATCTCGGGCTTCGTGTAAGACACATAACCTCTCTCTTGTTGAGTATAAAAGACTCTCTTGTTGAGTCAGTCCCCCCTTTAGCCTCCGTCTTGGGCTTTGTACAAGACACATGAAAACCCTCTTTTGTTGAGTGAACCCTTTTAGCCTCAATCTTGGGCTTGGTACAAGACAGAAAGAACATTTTCCCCAGAAAAGTCAAACTTCCCGCCTCCTCTTAGGCTTTTTATAAAGAAAACCCCGGTTGAGTCAATCAACCTTTTAGCATCGAAATTATGCCTTGTTCACATCATACAAACCTCAACAACTCCCCTTTAGAGATGACAATTTCTCACTCAGTGAAACCTTTAGCTTCACATCTTGGGCTTTGAACAAGATACAAACCACCTTTAGCTTCACGTCTTGGGCTTTGAACAAGACACCAAAACACCTTTTTCCTCCCTTAGAATAGGAGGAACTATGATCACTCTGATTTCCCTGTTTCGTTAAACGGGAATACGTAGGCATAAGATTGTAAAATCTTAGCGAGCATACTAATAAAAAACCCAAAATCCAGTACCCCCGTATATCCACCCAAAAGCATCAAATCCTAACATCATACCAAAAACCTCGCGAATGATCTAGACATTGTGATTTTAACAAAATAAACTGAAGAGGGACCCACATCTTAATAGCATCTGTAACCTAACAGACCACTGTTCAAACTCAGTATGCAAGCAGGGTTAATTGGAGACATCTATTTCCCTTCCTTAATCCGCTCAATAGGATAAAAAATGAATCGAACTGTAGTACCCAAGCGATCGTGACTCAGGACCACAAAAATCGCTCTACAAAGATTATAACTTGTCTCTTCTCCTCAAACCAACCAACAAACATAGTTTCATCCATAGTCCGAACTACAGACCCTCTGATTTCTCAAGCTCCTATTGAGAATACGTAGGCATAAGGTCAATCCTTGGCGAGCAACCTTTTCTTTTTTCCTTATTTACCCTTATTGAGGAGAACTACGAATGCTCTGATTCCACTCTCATCAGGATACGTAGGCACGAGATGTGATGTCTTGGCGAACATACTTAGGAATAACACCTTAGTTCTTCCTTTACCTTTTTACCCTTAGCAAACAGATAACAAATAACACAATAAAACAAGAGGTTCCTGTAGAGTACTACATATACTTAGGATGCTAGTACCTTCCCTAGGTATAACCAACCCCCAAACCTTAGATTCTCTTTTGCTTTGCTTTGCATTGCATTGCATGTTTATGGGTTATTCGTTCTATTTCCCACCCCTTAGATAAATTAAAGATCGTTGGTGAATTATGATTTGTGATTTAAGCTGATCAATAGCTTGACATCCGATTCTCACCGCGACATCGTCGAGGGGGTGAGATCCATGAGCATGAACGTCCTCTCGAGTGTTTTGCCATCGGAAAAGGAGACACTCACGACATACCAAAAGATCTTGATTTCAAACAATTGAGACATTTTTGCATTTATGTGAAAACATTGCTACTTTCGACCTAGGAGCCCATGACACTGATGACCTTTAGTCACCTTTTCACCCCACTTGGCCTCTTAGGATGTAGTGCGATGACTATGAGGGAGTAGTCCCAAAATTGTTGATATGCGATACTACACTCGGACGAGACTCTCTTGACAATATTATTGACTACCGAGTTATTTGGGGAATCGATAATATCCGAAAGATGAGTTGTTAACTCTGAGAACTTCTTAGAACCTTGTTGTGCAGATCATAAACCCTTAGTACACACCTCTTGGGATGGGTAGACTATAGCTCCACACTCGTGTTCTTCAAACCTAGGCCCTTTTTTGTTTGCATGTATATATGTGAATATGTGAATATGTGTATACCTATGTTTGTGCATTCATCCATCCATGCATTCATGCACCTTTTTTTGAACCTTCTTTAAGGAACTTAGAGTTATCTTGCAAACATCATAGGTTTTACCATGGATGTTGGAAGTTGTGCTCTATCTTGTAATCCTTCAAATTTTCAATTTTAATGAGACATTTTCAGTTATCAAAAGTGTTACCCACTTTATGGTGTTTGCAAACATAACTTTTGAGCTCCTTGAAACTCATTTGCATTTGCACAACATGCATCATTAGCATTGTATCATTTACATCCAGCTTTCTCTACAACAACTCATTCGGCCTTATGTCCTTGATCTTGCATTAATCGCTGATTTCCTGGCATTCGTACCGAACTTGAAGTAGTTACTAAAGGATAATGTAGAGAACAGAGAATGTGGATCCCATGTCAGGCTTTAGAGTGATGACTAACCCGATGTTTGGTTTTCCTCCTGACGACAATGCTCCACAAGTGGATGTTCCTACTCGATCTCTGCCTGTGCAAGATAACCTGGTTGCTCAAGTTGATGGAAGAGATTCCCGATGTCTTAGGAATATGTAAAATTCTCAGAATGTCCACCCTGTGACAAAGGTGAATGATCCTAGAGTTATGGAAATTGAGGAAGGATTTCGTGATCTCGAGGAACAATTGAAGTTGATGAAAATGACTCAATACATCTGGTCTTAAGGCTCATGACTTATGTCTAGTTCCGGGCGTGGTTATTCCCCTAAAGTTCAAAATGCATGTCTTTGAAATATATAAGGGTGTTAGCTGTCCAAAGTACCATTTGACGATGTTATGTCGAAAGATGACTGCTTATATTGACAACGACAAGCTGATGATTCACTGCTTTTAATAAAGTTTATGTGGTGCATCCTTGACGTGGTATATAAAGCTAAAAGGGAATCATATTCAGTCTTGGGAAGACCTAGCTGACGCTTTTATGAAGCAGTACAGTTACATTATGGACATGGCTCCAGACAATGATCAGATGATTAGCATGAGACAGAAGGATAATGAATCCTTCAGGGAATAGGCACAACGGTGGAAAGAGTTGGCAGCCCAAATTCATCCACCACTTCAAGAGAAAGAGCTGGCCAAGATGTTTCTAAGAACACTGTCGGACTCCTATTATGTCACGATGGTAGGCGTTGTGCCATTAGAGTTCTCTAAAATTGTGGAAGTCGGAATAAACATCGAGAATGCATTCAAATGTGGAAGAATTCAAGATGACTCCAATAGCCAAGCTGATGAAGAGAAATCTGTTAGTGATTCCCAAACAGAAATGAGTGCTAAAGTTGATGCAATTTTGGATTCTCCTCAGATCTTGCAAGATTCAATTCCGGTGCCTTATCACCAATATCAGTATGTAGCGCTTGTTTAATGCCAGCAACCACTACTTCATGGACTTTCATACCAGCAACAAGGGTTGGTTCCTCAGGATCAATGTCAGAATCGACAAGCTTAAAATTCAAATTATCAAAATCAGCAGAGACCTCTGAATAGTCTAGAAGGACAGACTCGCCAGTTTGATCCAATTCCAATGACTTACAGTCAATTGTGGTCTTATTTTTCCCGAAACTCGGTGATGACACCCAGAAAGACTAGGGCCATGAAATCTCGCCCTCCGTGGTACAATCCAAATACCAGTTGTGAATTTCATGATGGAGTAGTGGGGCATCCGATTGAAGAATGCAAGGTTTTCCATGAAAAGGTTTAAGAACTAATTAACGATGAGGTGCTGACCTTCAAAGGAGGAAGTCCAGTTGTGAATGGAAAGCCTTTATGGTGATAGATGAAGACACTAGAGAGTCCTTCTCAAGCCGTTGGAATCAAGAGGAGAGTTCATTCCCAAGATCATTAAGTTGTTTGTTTGTTTGCTTGCATTTGTAGTTATTCCTTTGATTGTAAAAGCATGATTTACATGTAAGAACTTATTTGTTTTGAATGTTTAATGCAATGAATATGTTTGTCTTGAAATAATCCATTCATATTCACTCTTAAAATGCTTTTTCTGTTTTATAATGCCAATGCTACCCAAATCTCTTGCCTATGCAAAGAATTGGAGGGAGGATGACGAAAGTGAAAAAGAATTGGAGGGAGGATGACGAAAGTGAAAACGCAAGATCTCTTGTTGTATGCTTTTGAATAAAACCCTGCTGATGATGTAAGGCATTGTTTCAAATCCTCAAACATCGGAGATATAAGGGAGATAGACCCTCTTTAACCCCTTTGAGCCTTGAAGTAGGTTTCCTTCCAAATCAAAAAGATCTGCAATCTTAACCCTGGGATGGGTAGTTCTCAGTTAACTTGGTTATGCGTTCATGCAAGACACCTTTCGTATAAAGGTTGCACTCAGAAATTTTCCTTCGCACACATCAAGCAAGTGTCGAAGATGTCTTTCAAGTCTAATGCCAATTATGGTTCACCGTAATCATTAAGCTGGTTAATCATTCTCCTTACTCCAAGAATAAGTCGAGTCCCTTTCAAGGCAAAAGCTAAGAAAGATGGGAAGCTCACGACCTTGCCTTATACAAAAATGTTTGTATGACAACCAGAAAGAGTAAATCTTTAAAACTTTCACCATGAAAATCCTCAATGGCAAACATTTTGGTAAGGAAGTAGTAATTTCCATTTCAAAAGTCCCTTGACTTCTGAACCATCATTACTATCATCAGTACAAATTCCAAACCTCTTGGAACCTGAATGTATAGTCTGAGTTGACTGAGCATAGGATTGGAGAACATCACGAAGAAGGGGCGGGTACAAATAAACTTTGAGCCTTATATCCTTTTGTTTCATAAACCGTGAACCAGGCCACGTTATAACCCTCAAGAGATCTAATTGAAGCAGGGTTTATTTTGAAATCGCACTCGACGAGATAACATTTCCTGACTCCTATGAGCTACGCTCAAAATTTGCGTTGGCTTTATAAAATAAAATTATTGTCACAGCCTAACTAGTGATTCAGTCACAAGTTATTGCGATATCCTTTCAATAAAAAAACTTCAAGTCAAACATGTGTGTTGGATTAGCAGTTTCAGAATTAACATTTTTTTGCTTGCTAACATTGCTTAATACCACAGAAGCTTGCATGTGAGCATCAGTGATGAGCTCAATCTTGAGACTTGAAACTCTGATGAAAATGGAAAATCATTTTAAAAGGATGATCATATCCAGGGGCATGATGCCTGAAGATTCTGCCAAACATGGGCAAGTTGTTTCTCAGTTGTTGGTTCCACAACCTGATTCACTAAGGAACAAGTTTGAAGACTCAGTTACACAATACAGTCAATTTGGGGCAGTTAAGTCGAGATTTAATAAATCTCTCCAAGAGTTTGAAGACACTAGAGCATTTTGAATGCCAAGTTTTCTGTAAAATCCTCTTGAAATAACTTCTTCTCATTAACCACGTGATCTAGGGCATTTGAGAATTGAAGAGTATTTTATCCATTCACAACAACTGTTGTTCGAAATGGAGACTACCACGCAGTTCTTCAATGAAGAACACCTTTGTTCTTAAAAAATTCTTCACCCATGTTCCTAGTAAGTTATACTTAAGTGGTCATGACAATTCCCCGGTGACTCTCTACTTCAAGCAGTTATGGCAGGTTTGATGTAAGAATTCCCCAGTTGGTGATGTAACACCCTAAACCACCACGACAATTTAAACGTAATTTATCAGAGTAAAAATATAATACATGGATTTAGGATGCTACTTCTACTACTCAACTTAACATGCACACAATAATAATACAGTGATATTATAATTAAACATGAAATTTTAACATACATGCATAACGAAAAAGTCAACTTAGGTAAAAACATGTTTAGTCACACACAACATTCTTAATTAAAATAGTAATAGTATATAACAGAATTCAAAAGACTCTAGCGTTCCGACACCCCCGGTGCTACAAACTTAGAGCAGACGCGACTCAATAACTCACACCATAAGACATCGTCTTCACCACTCCACTTGCGACTACTCCTGCTTATCTGCACGTTACCCACGTAGAGGTAACATTCAAACAAAAGGTGTGAGATTCTCAATCAATATAAAGAATGCATAGCATAAGTATGAAAGCATAAAAACATACGAAATCCACCCTATCACAACAACATCATCACAACAACATTCATCATACAACAAATAATCAACATACAAAGATTGAATGCAATGATACCCACGACACGACTCAATGCATGTGGTACTAATCGATCCCTGGTTCATGATCACAGTTCCCGTCGGAACTCTCGACCCTTGTTTCATGGTCAAGTATGACCCCTATCTCATGATCACACCAA
The DNA here is from genome assembly GCA_022829125.1 of Lathyrus tuberosus. NCBI lineage: Eukaryota > Viridiplantae > Streptophyta > Magnoliopsida > Fabales > Fabaceae > Lathyrus > Lathyrus tuberosus. The sequence continues at coordinate 41,319,216 of JALAZF010000002.1, forward strand.
CGACCCCTATTTCATGGTCACGTACGACCCCTATTTCATGATCGCACCAACAACAACGATTCCATCAAGGAATTCGGATAGACGATAACGCCCCATTTGGGCACGCCATCCCACAACTATGAAACCTGTCATGCATGCAATGACAACGCACAACAACAACGACAACAATCAACGAATATAACAGTAATCACATGCACACGACAACCAACACATCAATACATCATAATACTAGGATGCAACCGTAGTTCATACCTACCACAATAGCAATATACAAATATATCATGCATACACATCGACGACTCCATCTTCTCCACTCACCACACAAACAACACGCTTAATTTCCATTTAGCACGTCAAAGGATTGGAATTCTGGTATTGAAATCAATTTTTATAAATATTACACGAAACCAGCTTTCCAGCACTTCGAACGGTGATGGAAACGGAGCTACGGATCAAAAGATATGAATTTCTGAAGTTTCAGAAAATTCGGTTCGTCTCAGCCCAATTCGCCTGATACTCGCCTGGCGAAGCACCAGCGAAACCACTTTCGCCTGGAGAAATCCCCATTCACCTGGTGAATTCCACTTTCACCTCCTGCTCGCCTAGCGAAACAGTGGCGAATCCAACTCCCACATACAAAATTCAGAAACTCTGATTTTTCACTCCCCTTTCGCTTCTACATTCTCTTGGCGAATGTCTGGCAAATCCACTTTCGCCTGGCGAGTTCCATTTTCGCCGGGCGAATCAGTAATCTTGCGATTGCAATTCTGCACAATTCAGACCTCACAATTCCCCCGAATTTGGTATCATACAGTCCAGAAAACACCAATAAGGTAGCAACAAATGACATATACATATATACAACACAAATCTATAATCAATTGCATAATTTTCTCTTCCTACCAAACCCTTTAACCTACAACCCAATTCCCAATTCTCACCAGCAACATAACAGGGAGATCCTAATGATTTTCTACCCTCATACCACTACTATGCAACCCTTAAGAAATAGATAGCCCCACCCTTACCTTAGGATTCTTGAAATCTTTCCTTAACAATGGAGCTCTTCTTGACCTAACTCTTCTCTGCTCTTTCTTCTCTTCTCCAAAACACGTACTGACCACCCTTTCCTTTCTAACCAATTTTTACTATTTATATTTTCCTTGTTATTCCCAAATATTATTATTATCTAATATTATTATTATTATTATTATTTCACCCAAACTAAATAATAACAACAATCTCCTTAATAATTTAAATAATAATATTAACCAACTAACCCATCCTCCAACACCTTATCCTTCATAACTCCAAGGGCACTACCCCCACCCTAAGGGTAACCCACACTTAATCCAAAACACATCCATACACAACACATACAATAATATTCAATTTAATTAGGAAAAATAATTAAATTAAATCGGGATGTTACAACTCTCCCCCACTTGGGATATTTTTGTTCTCGAAAATTTACCTCATCCGAACAACTCTGGATATGACTCTCGCATTCTGCTCTCCAACTCCCAAGTCATATTTCCACCAGCAGCGCCTCCCCACACTACCTTCACAAGAGCGATTTCCTTGCCCCTCAGCTACTTTACCTCGCGGTCTTCAATCCGTATTGGTAAGGCTTCAACTGTAAGGTTATCTCTTACTTCCACATTATCCATCGGAATCGCATGCGACGGATCCGGAACATACTTCCGAAGCTGCGACACATGGAACACCTCATGCAAATTCGACAAATTAGGTGGCAACGCCACTCTGTAGGCAACAGGTCCAACTCTTGCAGATATCTGATACGGACCAATAAATCGAGGAGTAAGCTTCCTCGACTTCAACGCACGGCCAACCCCGGTGACTGGAGTGACTCTCAAAAACACATGGTCTCCTTCTTGAAACTCAAGATCTTTCCTTCTCTTATCATGGTAACTCTTCTTTCTACTCTGCGAAGCTTTCATCTTTTCTCAAATCAACTTCACCTTTTCAGTAGTTTGTCGAACAATCTCAGATCCAAGCACTACACTCTAACCAGATTCGTGCCAACACAAAGGCGTCTGACACCTACGACCATACAACTCCTCAAAAGGTGCCATTCTGATACTGGAATGATAACTGTTGTTATAAGTGAACTCGATCAGCGACAAATGATTATCCCAAGCACCTCCTTGTTCAAGCACACAAGCCCTCAACAGGTCTTCCAAAGACTGGATAGTTCTTTCCGTCTGACCATCCGTCCGCGGATGATAAGCCGAACTGAACCTCAACTTCGATCCCAAAGCTCCCTACAAACTCTCCCAAAATCTGGAAGTGAACCTTGGATCTCGATCCGACACAATGCTCAACGGAATCCCATGCAGTTTCACAATCACTCGGATATAAATCTCTGCCAACTTCTGCAAAGGAAAACTGATATTAATCGGAATGAAATGTGCTAACTTCGTCAGTCTATCCACTACTACCCAAATGGAATCATGTCCCCTCGGGGTATTAGGCAACCCGGTCACAAAATCCATAGAAATACTGTCCCACTTCTACTCTGGAATGTCTAACGGTTGCATCATACCAGCCGGTTTCTGCTGTTCCACTTTCGACTTCTGACAAGTCAAACAAGCATACATAAACTGAGCCACATCACGTTTCAATCCAGGCCACCAAAATATCTTCTTCAAGTCTTGATACATCTTCGTAGCTCCTGGATGGATACTCAAACTACTCCGATGACCTTCTTCTAGAATCATTCTTTTTAACTCAGGATTATCAAGAATGCAAATCCTGTCACAAAATCTCAACACACCTTGCTCATCCACCCTGTACTCATTACTTGCTGCTTGGTTATCCCCAATCATCAACTCCACTAGTTTCATATCCAACTTTTGACTATCTTTGATATTATTAAGAAATTCATTGTTGATTGTCAGCATACCCAACACAACACTATGCGGTGTCTGATCACAGACCAAACTCATATCTCTGAACTGTTCAATCAATTCTAACTCTTTAACCATCATAGCAGACATATGCAATGATTTTTGAATTAGAGCATCAGCCACAGCGTTAGCCTTGCCTGGATGATAGTTCAAGCCAAAATCACAATCCTTTAAGAATTCTAACCATCTCCTCTGCCTCATATTCAATTCCTTCTGATCAAACAGATACCTCAAGCTCTTATGATCACTGTACACTTCAAATCTTGAACCATAGAGATAATGCCTCCAAATTTTCAATACAAAAACCACTGCGGCTAATTCCAAATCATGAGTCGGATAATTCCTCTCATGTACCCTCAGCTGTCGTGAAGCATAAGCTACAACCTTACCATCCTGCATCAGTACACCTCCTAGCCCCATCAAAGAAGCATCACAATACACTATAAACGGTTCATTTGGTTCAGGTAGAACCAACACTAGAGTTGTGGTCAACCTCTTCTTCAGCTCAATGAAACTCTTTTCACAACGAACATCCCACACGAACGCTTTCCCCTTGCACGTCAATTGAGTTAACGGAAGTGCCAACTTCGAAAATCCTTCAGTAAACCTTCGGTAATAACTAGCCAAACCCAGGAAACTTCTAATCTCGGTCACCGACTTCGGAGTCTCCCATTGTAGAACGGCGTCTACCTTGGACGGATCCACAACAATACCATCACCAGAAATAACATGACCAAGAAAACTTACTCCTTTCAACCAGAATTCACACTTAGACAACTTCGCATAGAGCTGCTTCTCTCAGCACTTGCAACACAATTCGCAAATGTTCAGCTTGTTCTTCTTCTGACTTAGAATAGATCAGAATATCGTCAATAAAGACAACCACAAACTGATCCAAGTACTCATGAAAGATACGATTCATATATTCCATGAAGACACCAGGTGCATTAGTAACTCCGAACGGCATCACCACATACTCATAATGTCCATATCGAGTTCTGAAAGCCATATTCTAAATATCTTCGTCTCTTACCCTATCTGATGATACCCCAACCTCAAGTCAATCTTGCTAAACACACGAGCACCCACTAACTGGTCCATCAAGTCATCTATTCTTGGAAGCGGATACTTATTCTTAATCGTTACCTTATTCAACTGTCTGTAATCAATGCACAACCTCATACTACCATCCTTTTTCTTTACCGACAACAATGGATCTCCCCAAGGTGATACACTTGGTCTCACAAATTTCTTCTCTAACAAGTCTTCCAATTTCTTCTTCAGTTCTGACAATTCCGATGCCGACATCCTGTATGGTGCCATAGAGATAGGTCTGGCCAGGGACAAGATCGATTGCGAACTCAACTTCTCTCTCTGGTGGTACATCAGCAATGTCATCTGGAAACACTTCAGGAAATTCATGCACCACTTGCAATTCACTAATCACTGACTTACTCTCCACTGACAAAGATGCAAACAATGCAAGCACCTGAGCTTCTTCTTCCAAGAGCTCTTTCAACTCTCTAGCAGACAGAAAACCATCTTCTACCTCTTCCTCGGGAGTAAGAAATTGAACCAACTTATTAAAATAGTTAATATGAACATGATTGAACTCCAACCAGTTCATACCCAAAATCACGTCGAGACCTCCCAACGGTAAACAAATCAGATCTACACCAAAGTCTTTACCAAAGACTGGCAATGGATAGTTCAAACAAACTAAAGAAGTAGTCACCGATCCCTTAGCAGGAGTTTCGATAACCATCTCCCCTTTCATAGGAGAAACAACAAGGTCGAGCCTTCTTACACAATCAGCAATAATAAAAGAGTGTGTTGCACCAGTATAAACAATAGCTAGCAAAGGTGTATCATTAATGTAACATATACCTCTGATCAATCTGTCCTCCCTGGAAGTCTGAGTCCCTGTCAAAGCGAACATTTTTCCTCCAGTTGAAGCTTGCTTTGGTTTCTAACAATGAGTACTAATATGGCCCTGTTCCCCATAATTGTAACAAGTAACCATATTAGCTTTGCAGTCAGCAATCAGATGTCCTGCCTGTCCACACTTGAACACTTCTTCACATCGTTCGTATACTCACTGACACGATGCCCCAACTCACCACACCTAAAACACTTCATAGGAGCAGATGCACCTCCCTCACTCAACTTCTTGCCATCAGCATGTTTCTGTTTACCCTTATCAGCTGGAGATGCGTAAGGCTTCCCACGATTCACCGATTGTTTTCCTCTTCTCTCGGCCAGCCCCTTATAGTGAGTCGATCGAGCCTTGCTATCTTCCTCAAATATTCTGCAACAATCCACCAAATCAGGAAATATTCTGATCCGCTGATACCCAATTGCCTGTTTGATCTCAGGTCTCAACCCATTCTCAAACTTGACACACTTCGAGAACTCAGCAGTTGTCGCACTGTAGTGAGGATAAAACTTAGCCAAATCGGAGAATTTAGCAGCATACTCTGTAACCGTCATATGACCCTCTTCAACTCCAAAAACTCAATCTCCTTCTTTCCTCGGACATATTCAGGGATATACTTCCTTAAGAATTCTCTACTGAACACAGCCCAAGTAATGGCCTCACCTGCTGCTCCCAACACTTGACGAGTACTAACCCACCAATCATCAGCCTCCTCAGCCAACATATGAGTACCCAACCACACCTTCTTTGCCTCAGGACATTCCATAACCCGAAAGATTCTCTCAATCTCCTTGAGCCAAGCCTGCGCTCCATCTGGATCATACCTTCCCTTGAAAGTAGGTGGGTTGTTCTTTCGAAACTCATCATTCTCCTTAGCACGCGGAGGATTCTGCACTGCTTGAGCCATATCTTGCAAAGCAGCAGTAAGAGCAGCATCATTCCTTCCAGCCATTCTCAATCTGCCACACACAAACAACAGAACACCATGGTTAAGGAACCGACACTAACACTAACACTAAACAACTAACACACGACAACGACTCGACAACTTGGTCGGACGGACCGACCTGCTCTGATACCACTTTGTAACACCCTAAACCCCCGTAACAATTTAAACGTAATTTATCAGAGTAAAAATATAATACATGGATTTAGGATGCTACTTCTACTACTCAACTTAACATGCACACAATAATAATACGGTGATATTATAATTAAACAAGACATTTTAACATACATGCACAGCAGAAAAGTCAACTCAGGTAAAAACATGTTTAGTCACACACAACATTCTTAATTAAAATAGTAATAGTATATAATAGAATTCAAAAGACTCTAGCGTTCCGACACCCCCGGTGTTACAAACTCAGAGCAGACGCGACTCGATAACTCACACCAGAAGACCTTGTCTTCACCACTCCACATGCGACTACTCCTGCTTATCTGCACGTTACCCACGTAGAGGTAACATTCAAACAGAAGGGGTGAGATTTTCAATCAATATAAAGAATGCATAGCATAAGTATGAAAGCATAAAAACATACGGAATCCACCCTATCACAACAACATCATCACAACAACATTCATCATACAACAGATAATCAACATACAAAGATTGAATGAAATGAGACCCACGACTCGACTCAATGCATGTGGTACCAATCGATCCCTGTTCATGATCACAGTTCCCGTCGGAAATCTCGACCCCTGTTTCATGGTCAAGTATGACCCCTATCTCATGATTACACCAACGACCCCTATTTCATGGTCACCTACGACCCCTATTTCATGATCGCACCAACAACAACGATTTCATCAAGGAATTCGGATAGAGGATAACGCCCCATTTGGGCACGCCATCCCATAACTATGCAACCTGTCATGCATGCAATGATAACGCACAACAACAACGACAACAATCAACGAATATAACAGTAATCACATGTGTCATACCCCAAATTTTGACCGCAAAGATTTCCCATCATTGTGCAAATCATCATAACAATATGGGTGTATCATTATGCCTCATTAGTCTCCCCAAAGATGGGTGAGCATTCACTACAATTAAAATTAGGGTTTCAAGCCCTCTCAGAGCTCTTAGACAAAGGATCAATCAAGGAATGACATAATTTTCAACTTGTATAAACCTCTCAAAAATCCACAATGGATCAAAAGGACTCCCACTTCAAGGATTAAGCACAAGGCTGCTCCCTTCTAGGTGGATCAAGCCTTAAGATCGCCAGTGTCACCAAATTAGGGTTTTGGTCGAACAGGGTCTCCAGATGGAAATTTTCCTCTGGGCATGAGCCAATACTTCAAAACATAACCTAATATGCTCCATGAAACCTCATGACCCCAATCATCAAGTCAATTTTGCCTCATGGGATGCAGTCATAAAAAAAATCAGGAATTAGGGTTTCTTGACCTAATTCACCCCTAAGCTGACTTTTGGGACAAATCATGAGCCAAGACCTCAAGAGAGGATTTGAGGGTCCCTAGTACACCATATTTATCCATTTGTAATAATGGGTTGATCCAAGAAGCTTGAGCAACAAGTCTCAAATTCATCAGAACCACAGTTAGGGTTTCGCGGTCAAAGTCAACTGTAACTTTGACTTTTAACCAGGACATGCTCCCAAGCCCTAAGATATGATTCAATATACCCTATAACACCCTTGGAACATGTCCATCAAGTTTGATTTAGGTCAAGCACATGATTTCCTAAAGGATTGCACATTTTGGAATTCATCTGATAAAAAGTCAACCGTGCACAAAAGTCAACTTTGACTTTTTGAGATTTTTCACAAAAATGGATTTTTAACCCTAAAATGATGTTAATGTATGATTTGAATCATCATTTATCAAGAAAAATAAATAAAGTGGGATAACTTGTAAAAGGGGTAACCATAAAAACATAGAAAATTTTCTAAGTTATGAACAAAGTGGCAAGGGTACCAACTTTGGAGGATCATAACTCCTAGACCACAAAGCCACTTTTCCCCATCCAAAGCTTGATTTGTAGATCTCATGGCCCTCTACAAAAACTTTAACTAGACCTCATTCTAATTCTTCATGGATTTTGAGTTATGGAATGATCAAAATCACAAAAAGTGAAAATGTCACTTTTTTCCAACACTTAATGAAATTTTCACTAAGTCAGAATCTGCCTTCACTTTTTTCCAAATGTAGGGACATTTTTCACTTGGATCGAAAAAGTATCAAAACCAAATATCATCAAACAATTGTTGTATGATATAATGGCTTTCCAAAATGGCCAAGAACATCACTAAATTCAATTTGAGCTAAGAGTTATGGTAGTGGCAATATGGCTTGCTGAAAACTGCCAAGGCAAGGCAGAATTTTGCATTTTTGGTCGATTTGCCAAAATCAGCCAATTTCAAACCTTGTCATCATCTTGGACACATCTGAGGATCAAATCTAAAGGGGACAATCACTGAGCCAAGCCTCCAAAGTCCTTGGAACAAGAAGTAGCATGCCAAACCTAGAATTGCCTAAAAGAGGGACAAGACTCCAATTTTGGATTGAAGCATTTAATAGATGCTTAGAGGTGGCATGGACTGACACATTTGCAACAGAATTCAGTCAAGATTCCTCCAACAAGTAGGGAACCAACGCTCTGTGTTATAACCTCTAGTCAATGGCTAGAGGAGACTTGGATTTTCATTTGCCAATATTGGCCAAATCTCTGCTGTAGTTGCCATTCACTATTGATCCCAAAACAAACTTGCTCTACTATAAATAGAACTCATTTGTGCTTAGTTTGAGTACACCAAAGCCATCATACAGATGCTTTCCTCAAAATCCCTTTTTCTTGGCAAAAATGCCTTCTTTAGCAAGGTAACTCTGAGTTTTTGAGTTTGAGAGCTTTTTCAATCAAACCAATCACACACACACACCTCATAAACATCATATGTAGGTGATCCAAACTCTCACAAGTGACCTGTAATCACAAAATCACAAAGTCACCTCTCAAAACCTCAAAATAGGCTTTTTGTGCATTTTTCAAGCCATGTCTTGATTCAGTAACTTTCCAAACCAGATAAAACCTCAAACACACTCTAAATATCATCCTTAAACTGTCCCAAATGGTTCCCCCATCTGGAACACCATTTGAGAGAGTTGCCATTTTGGTCACTTTTAACCCCTTTTGCAAGAAAGGGCCAGTTTGTGTTTTTGCAGGTACCAGTTGATTCCAATCATCCTAAAAGCTTCTAAGGGATCATTTGAGTGTGTCTAAAGCATCAAATAATTTCTGGAACAAGAGGCTTGACAGATTGCACAAAAACTCCAAAAAGCTCAAAAAGAGGTAAGCCTCATGACTTGAACTTTTCAAAATATGCAATGCTTTGAAGTCCACTGATCATGCACACCTCATACATGTTAAATATGTTGTGTTTGAACCAATTGATCATGTAATTCATGCCTGTATCAAAGTGTAGCATAGAAAATGCAATTATAGGTCTTTTTCAAAACCACTATCGGGTTTTGAGGAGGGAGTGTGATCTGAAAAACTACCACCACCATTGGATTCCTTGTGAAATTCTGGTCCAGATGCATATAAATTTTTCCTCAAACCATTAATAATTGAGAAAGTTATGACCTTCACGTTTCTGAGCCAAAATTTGCCTTGCCTTGCCTTGGGCCAAGCCTAAAACCAATGCATGACTTGTATATTTGTGATTTCACTTCAAACAATGGATGTATCACCACCCCAGTGGTAAGGCGCGCGCCTTGTGACCATGAGGTCGTGGGTTCAAACCCCACCCATGCCATTTTGTGTTTTTTTTTTGCATTTTTCCATTTTTCCAATATTTTTATGTTTTATTAATTAATTGGAAAATTAATAACTTACTCAATTTTAATTATTTTAGATTGATTCTTTTTGCATAAAAACACAAAAATGTTGAAATATTTTATTCCACAAAAAAAAAATATATTTATATTATTTATTTAATATATTTAGTATTTTTGTGAATAAATTCATTTTTTAATTGTTTTAGACATTTTAAAATGAACATTCATCTTGAAAAATCAAGACCAAATGAGTTTTAATATCTCTTGTGATTAAAACTTCATTTTTCAAACTTGAAACAAAAATCACAAGTGGTTTATTCAAATTAATTTGGTGTTTTTCTTTGATTTTCTTTTAATATTTACTTTTAAAAGAAAAACAAATTAGGGTTTCTTTGATTTTCACCCTCATTAATCATTTTTAAACACTCATGGGCCTCTGTTAGAGTGTAAGACCCAATCCCCTTTTAACCAAAACAATTTTGGGCCTCAGATATTGTATAAGTCCCTCTGCGTTAAAAGAAAAGTTCGGCGCGATCGTCGCCCGTTTAAAAATAAACCATCTGGGCCTCTCCTCAAGCTATAAGACCCATTCAAATTATCTTGGGCCTCAGTCATTGTATAAGACCCAACCCCTTTTGGGCCTCTATTAGAGTGTAAGACCCATCCCCTTTTGAAAACCAAATTATCTTGGGCCTTAGTCATTGTATAAGACCCACTGCGTTTTCAAAATCTCGGCGCAATCGCCATTTCAAACGAAAAATCATCTGGGACTGTGTTTATATGAAAAATCATTGTTATAAGCCCCACTCTTTTTCTTTAAAACTTTTTGGGCCTCTGATAGAGTGTAAGACCGAGCCCTTTGTACAAAAAACCTTTTTTGGGCCTCAGTCACTTGTATAAGTCCCTCTGTACAAATTCAAAACCACAGTGCCATCATTGATAAAACCCTAGGCCTCTCCTTGAGCTGTAAGCCCCAATTCTTCTTTTCAAAGCACTTTCTCCTTTGATTTTGTATATAATATTGTTATCAAAGCTTTCTTTGTTGAACAACTAACAAAACAGCATGGAAGATCTACAACCGAGTAAGTGTTTATACGCTTTCATTTACCGCTTTCATATATAAATATAAGTGTATTGTGGGGCTGTTTCACTGTAAGTCTTCTTTCATAAACTCATATAAACTGTGTAATAATAGTATAGCTATTTAGAGTTTCCCCGGCAACTACGTCTAGCACTAAGCCCTGTTGATCACTCTTAAATAGATAAAACTAGATCCCCATAGGATTACAAGACACAGTCTTCCCTCCTCTTGGGGTTAAACAATATGGAGACGTGAAAGGAAGCATTCTCGGTGAACCCTTTCACAGACTGTCACCCTTAGAAATCGTCAAAGAAACTCTACTCCCCAGAGATGATCTTTTCTCTGTGAATGGCATCTCTTGAGTTTCTTCCAAATTCTCGAACTTTCCTGGCTTGATATATTCTCTGTGAATAGCCTGTCTTGAATTTCCCGAGGTTTGGGGACCCAGAGGCTTCCTAAAAGCATCCCTGCCTCCTCTTGGGTGTTGTACAAGGACCCGTCGGCTTCTTAGAAGTATTCACAGCCTCCTCTTAGGCTTCATATAAATGATTTCTTCCTCCAGGAATGATAGCCTCCTCTTGGGCTTCGTACAAATTGTCCCTCGGCTTCTTAAAAGATTCCAGTCTCCTCTTGGGCTTTGTATAAATTGTCCCGACGACCTCCTAGAGGTATAGGAACAGAAATTAGTCATCTTAATAGAACAGTTTTTTCAAAGAGTCTAGGTCCTGCTACTGCTGTTTCTTAAACGTAGTACAAAAGATGAAACTCTAGACTTGGACAGTCTAATTTCCTTGAGCCTCAAAGACATTCTCAAGTTCCTTTCAAAACTAGGAGATGAAACCTGTAGACTCGGACAGTCCCAATTCCCTTTGGATTTCCCATTTCCTTAAAGAACAGGAAATATCCCTGATCCTCGAATCAAAATCCCTAAGTGCAAACATTACTCATATAAGTGTAGCGAGCGATTTTGGACGCGGTTCTTAAGCGATGGTCGCTCTCTGCGGTTTGAGCTTAAAACTACAGGTCGATTCATTTTTTATCCTATTGTGAGCTGAATAAGGAAGGGAAATAGATGTCTCCAATTAACCCTGCTTGCATACTGAGTTTAAACAGCGGTCTGTTAAGTTACGAATGCCATCAATGTGGGGGGCCTTTGTACTGGTTATTTGTATTTTCGCCAATACGGTTTTCTTTCTTTAAATCTAGGCAAAGGGTTTCTGACGGGGAACAAGGATTAGGATGTTAGGACTGATGCTTTTGAAATACTGCTTTTGATTGACGGAGATATGGGATTTGGGTTTTTTGTTGATTGCGCTCGCTAAGATCTTTTCTTTCGATCTTATGCCTACGTATTCCCGTTTACCGAAACAGGGAAATCAGAGCGTTCGTAGTTCCTCCTATTCTATGGGAGGGAATGGGTGTTTTTGGTGTCTTGTTCAAAGCCCAAGACGTGAAGCAAAAGGATAGTTTGTATCTTGTTCAAAGCCCAAGATGTGAAGCTGAAGGTCTATTTGTGTCTTGTTCAAAGCCCCCAGACGTGAAGCTGAAAGACCTCGACTTTAGAGAGAATTTGTCATCTCTAAAGAGGGGAGAAGGAGAATTACTTTAACTGGGATAAACGGATCTGAGCAATGCCATAATTTCCGAAGAAAGGGTTTTAACCTGAAGGAGAAGACTTTAACTCAGTGTAGAGCAATGCCATCTTTCCTTAGGAATTTCTCATGCTAAAAGAGGGACAGTGGCGTGGATATAGATGATCCAGAGGTTTGCCGCTTACAGCGATTAGATGAAGGGGAAGGAGTTGTTGATGTTTGTGTACTGTGAGCGAGGCACAGTTTTGATGCTAAAAGGTTAATTGGATTAACCAGTGGTTTTCTTATACAAAACCTAAGAGGAGGCTAATTTCCGTGAGGAAAATCATTATACAAAGCCTAAGAGGAGGCTAATTTCCGCTAGGAAAATCATTATACAAAGCCTAAGAGGAGGCTATTTTGTGTCCCGTACAAAGCCCGAGAGAGAGGCTAAAAGGGTTGACTCAACAGGAGAATCTTTTATACTCAACAAGAGAGTGATTTTGTATCTCGTATGAAGCCCGAGATGGAGGCGAAAAGGGTAATTGACTCAACGGGGGAGTCTCTTATGTGTCTCGTACGAAGCCCGAGAGAGAGGCGAAAAGGTTGTTTGACTCCACTGGGGAGAATTTTGGTATCTCGTACGAGGCCCGAGATGGAGGCTATTGTAACTGTTTCAGTTGAGTGACAGATCCAATATACTGATTTTAAAAGAGAAAATCAGTTCTTATATGAGCAACACTGTACACAGGGATTTGATTTAAGGATCAGGGATATTTCCTTCTCTTTGAGGAAACGGGAAATCCAAAGGGTGTCGAGACTGTCCGAGTCTGCGGGTTTCCTTCCTATTTAACGAAGGGTGCTTGAGAATGTCTTTGAGACTCAAGGAAGTTAGACTGTCCGTGTCTAGAGTCTTATCTTTTGTACTATGCTTTGAGAAATAGTAGTAGACTCTATGAAAGGACTGTTCTATGAGGATGACTATGTTCTGTTCCTATACCTCTAGGAGGTCGTCGGGACAATTTGTACGAAGCCCAAGAGGAGGCTGGAAACTTTTAAGAAGCCGACGGGTCCTTGTACGAAGCCCAAGAGGAGGCTATCATTCCCGGAGGAAGAGATCATTATACGAAGCCTAAGAGGAGGCTGTGAATACTTCTAAGAAGCCGTAGTGTCCTTGAATAATGCCCAAGAGGAGGCCGATGCTTTTAAGAAGCCCGTGGGTCTATCATCTCCTTTCCATTAGGAGAGATAACTCTTTTAAAGATAAAAACCACTGGTAAACGTGCGAGGTTTACTATCCAGCGACTTTTAGCTTTTAAAGAGGGTTCCTTAGTTAAGGTCCAAGATTATGACCGTAGTGGGTACCCAAAGCCCGAGACATTCAAGGCAAGCTATCCACAAGGAATAGATCAAGTCAGGAAAGTTCAAGAATTTGGAAGAAACTCAAAGATGCCATTCACAGAGAATACATTCATCTTGGGGAGTAGAGCTTCTTGACGATTCCTAAGGAGGACAGCCGAAGAGAAGACTGTATCTGGTGCTCCTATTGGGGATCTAGGCGTCTATTTCTACGAATAAGTGAAACGTCGTCACCTAGTTCTAGACGTAGTAGCCGGGGAAACTCGAAATATCTATACTATTATTACACAGTAGATATGAGTTTATGAAAGGAGACTTACAGTGAGCAGCCCCACAATACAGTTTATATATATATTAAAGCAGTAAATGAAAGCGATAACCACTTACTCGGTTGTAGTGCTTCCATGCTGTTTGGTTAGTTGTTCAACAAAGAAAGATTGAAAACAATAGTATATTCAAAATCAAAGGAGAAAGTGCTTTGAAAAAGAAAGATTTGGGGCTTACAGCTCAAGGAGAGGCCCAGTGATTTTTCGTTTAAAAATGGCGATCGCGCCGAGGTTTTCTTTTAACGCAGAGGGACTTATACAATAAGTGAGGCCCAAAATGTTTTGGTTAAAAGGGGGATTGGGTCTTGCACTCTAATAGAGGCCCAAAGTGTTTTGAATGGGTCTTATAGCTCAAGGAGAGGCCCAAGGGTTATTTTGAAAAGGCGACGATCGCGCCGTTTGTTTTTTACGGTATCGGGACTTATACAATATACTGAGGCCCAAAAATGATTTGGTCAAAAAAAGGATTGGGTCTTACACTCTATTAGAGGCGCAAAGAGTTTTAAGAAAAAAGAAATGGGTCTTACTACTCGAGGGTAGGCCCAGATGGTTTTTATTTTTAAACAAGCGACGATCGCGCCGTTTACTTGTACAGAGGGACTTATACAATGAGTGAGGCCCAAAAAGTTTTTGTACAAGGGGGGATGGGTCTTACACTCTCTCAAGAGGCCCAAAGTATTTTGAAAATGATTTATGAGGGTTGAATTAATCCAAAATCCTAATTTGTTTTCAAAATGTATTTAATTGAATAAAAATTCAATTAAAATGATCAAAAATTGTTTAACACATGGAAAACAAATTGTGATCTTGGATTAATGCTTCAAAAATTAAGTATTGACCTACAAAATAATTAGAAAGCATTAAAAGTTGCAAAATCAATGTAGAAAAAATATTTAAAATGCCAAAAATAATTAAAATATTAATTCTTTACAAAAATATCAATTATATGAAATAAATAATATTTTTGGGATTTTTTGTGAAAATAAAATATTTTAACATTTTTGTGAATTATTAAAAAAAGAATCAACTCAAAATCATTAAAACTCAGAGAGAAATTAATTTTTGAATCAATTAAACAAAATCACAAAATTCAAATATTTGAATTTATGAAAAATGGCGCCAAGAACAAGCTGAAGAACACGCGCGTGTTCTTGGTTTCTCAGATTTGCATTTTCTATCCAATCTCCATGAATACGTAATCATATCATGCAATCCACATATCATTATGCTCGTCTCAACCTCACGATCATGTCTATGTCCTTTAATTTCATTTAAATTAAACATACAACAAGAAATCACGAAGAAACCTCAAGAACCCTAATTTCTGCATGAAGGCTAGGATTTTTGATACACGATTCAAACAATGCAATTAATTGAGGGAAAACATTCCATGCATGATTATGAACATATGGCCAAATTATTGTGCGAGGAAATATGCATAAATTGAGAGATGACCAAGTATGTGCTTACCTCCAAGTCGTGACAGCAAGTTCAAAGTGATTTTTGATTTGGAGGTGTTACAGATGAGTGGTGATGATCTGAACAGCTTCCCTACACCCTATGGATTGTGTTTGGATGGTTGGACTTGATTGAAATTGGCTGGATCATTTTGTGGTACCTCAGCTGCACTTTGGTTAAAACCTTGAGCAACCGGCTGGTGATTTTGTGAAATTGATGTTCCAGATGTTGTTTAAGTGTTTGATCAGCTCATATGTGATGTATGTGAGTGATTGGTTTGATTGGTATTGCTCTCAAACTCAAAACCCGATAGTGACTTGCCTTAGAAGGCAAAATTGGAGTGAAAGAAGAGATTTTGAGGAAAGCATCTGTTAGATGGCTTTGGTGTACTCAAACTGATCACAATTGAGCTCTATTTATAGTAGAGCAAGTTTGTTGTGCAAGGAATAGTGCATGGCAGCTGGTAAGTAGGTTTGGCCAATGTTGGCAAATGAAAATCCAAGTCTCCTCTAGCCATTGACTAGAGGTTAGGGCACAGAGCTTTGGTCCCCTTGGTCTTGGATAAGTCTTGACTGATTTCAGATGAGAATGGCTCAGTCCATGCCACCTTGATGGTTCCATTGAATGCCGCATTCCAAATTTGAAGTCTTGTCCCTATTTTGGCCATTCTAGGTTCAACATGCTATTTCTTGTTCCATGGACTTTGGAGGCTTGGCTCAGTGATTGTCCCCTTTAGATTCAATCCTCTGAGGTGTCCAAGTGGATAGGAGCAATTGAATTTGGCTGATTTTGGCAAATCGACCAAAGTTGCAAATTCTGCCTTGCCTTGACAGATTTCAGCAAGGCAATTTGGCAATGTTGTATCTCATGGTGTAGGTTGAATTTGGCAATGTTCTTGGCCATTTTGGAAAGCTCTTACATGATACAACAACTGTTTGAACAAGTTTGGTTTTGATCTCTTTTGATTCCAAGTGAAAAATCCCCCTACATTTGGCAAAAAGTGAGGCAGAATCTGACTTAGTGAAAATTTCACTAAGTGTTGGAAAAAGTGACATTTTCACTTTTTAGCCACTTTGATCACTCCATAACTCAAAATCCTTAATGAATTGGAATGACTTGTAGTTTAATTTTTTGTAGGTGATAATGAGGGCTACAAATCCATCTTTGGATGAGAAAAAATGGCCTTGTGGTTTAGGAGTTATGGTCCTTCAAAGTTGGTACCTTTGCCACTTTATTTTTAACTTAGAAAAATTTCTAAGTTTTATGGTTACCCCTTTTACAAGTTATCTCACTTTTCTTGATTTTTCTTGATGAATGATGATTCAAACCATACATTAACATCATTTTAGGGTTAAAAATCCATTTTGGTGAAAAATCTCAAAAAGTCAAAGTTGACTTTTGTGCACAGTTGACTTTTTATCAGATGAATTCCAAACTGTGCAATTCTTCAGGAAATCATGTCTTTGACCTAAATCAAACTTGATGGGCATGTTCCATGGGTGTCATAGGGTATATTCAATCATGTATTAGGGTTTGGGAGCATGTCCTGGTCAAAAGTCAAAGTTACAGTTGACTTTTCCCTTAAAACCCTAATTGTGGTGCAGATGAAATTGAGACTTGTTGCTCAAACTTCTTGGATCAATCCATTGTTCCAAATGGATCAATATGGTATATTAGAGACCCTCAAATCATCTCTTGAGGTCTTGGTTCATGGTTTGTCCCAAAAGTCAACTTCGGGGTGAATTAGGTCAAGAAACCCTAATTCCTGGTTTTTGATGAATGCATCCCCTGAGGCAAAATTGACTTGATGCATGGGTTCACGAGGTTCCGTGAAGTATATTAGGTTATGTTTTGGATCATTGCCTTGTGCCCAGATGAAAATTTCCATCTGGAGGCCCTGGTCGACCAAAACCCTAATTTGGTGACACTGTCGATCTTGAGACTTGATCCACCTAGAAGGGAGCAGCCTTGTGCTTAATCCTTGAAGTGGGAGTCTGTTTTGATCCATTGTGGATGTTTAAGAGATTAGACAAGTTGAAGATCATGTCATTTCTTGATTGATCCTTTGTCTAAGCACTCAGAGAGGGCTTGAAACCCTAATTTTGATTGTAGTGGATGCTCACCCATCCTTGCGGAGACTAATGAAGCATAAAGGTACATCCATATTGTGATGATGATTTTCACAATGATGGGAAATCTAAGTGGTCAAAATTTGGGGTATTACAGATGCCCCTATTTAATCTTCTTGGACCCGAAGGTGTGAATGACGAAGGGATTCGGGCATTCGGGGTGCAAGAGGATTAAATATCGGAATACCCGAAATTTTGATGGTGGTTATGAATGGTAGCTTACGCATTCATCTTCTTTAGCTAAGCAATGATGCTTAGAAAAGGTAAACTTCCCCTCGATCTTGGTTTCCTACCAAGGAACTGGTCTCAGTCTCTTTTGAAATAAACTTCCCCTTGATCCTGGTTTCCTACCAAGGAACTGGTCTTGGTTTCTTTTGAACTTCCCCTCGTTCTTGGTTTCCTACCAAGAACTGGTCTCAGTCTCTGATTTAAACTTCCCCTCGTTCTTGGTTTCCTACCAAGAACTGGTCTCAGTTTCTTTTGTCAATAAACTTTATTGACAAGGGACGCTATGTGTAGCGGTTTTCCTTCAAACTTCTCGCCGAATTTTCCTGGGGAGATGCCATTTGAGTAGAAAATGTTTTGTTGTCAGACTTACTGGGGACCCCAGTCGTCTGAGTTGTAGAGTTGTACAAACTTCTCCGTTTGAGACGCCATTTGTTTCTACTGGGGAAAGCGAGTCTCTTGAGAGACTGTTTTCACTTGGGATCTTACATCATACTTTTCTCGGGATCTTCTCGGAGAAATGCCATATGATGGGGTCCAATTTTGAGGTGCTGATGACCTTTTTCATCAGTGACTTTCGGAGAAACACTGATGCACTGCCGAATCTCCGATTTAGGAGGCTTTCTCTGGGGATTTTCCTTAATCCGGGAAAGCAAGGATATCATCTTCAATGGCGAAGAGTGACATCTGTTGAAGGTTCTCTGATCTTTCAGAGGTTCAAATTATCAAAGTGGCCACGTGCCGACTCTGATCTAAAGATACACTGGTGGCGAGATTGTGCAGACGCAACACTTCCTGACGAGGAAAGAATTGACAAACTCGATTAAGAGGACTTCTACCACTAGGGGACAAGACCGACTAGAGCGATAGTGATGCAATATGAAATGTGAATGCAAAATAAAAAATGCATGATGTATGTATGTATATGCTGACAAAACAGACGCGACATACAGACTAATGGATGAACACAATTGGATACTCGGCCATCGCGGGGCGAAGAAGCACCGTTGATTCAAAATAACAATTCCACCTTGCTTAGGAGAGATAGTCCCGTTGGGAGCTATGTTGATCGGGCTTAGGAGATGAGAACTCGGCCGAGACGTGTCAGACGAAACAAGGTCTCTGACACAGTTGATCCCTTCATTCAGGCATACTGGCTTAGAAGGAGTACTTTGATTCTGCACTTTGAAGTCCGCTTACTTCGGGAGAAGCGATCGGTGTTCTTCTGATGTTCAACAGTCAAAAGAAATGCCATCTTTAATTTAAAGCAGAAAAAGTTTAACAAGTAAATTCATTTTTGTTTTATTTCAAGAATCGCTGATTAAGTTTAAACAACGTCGTTCTGTAAAGCTAAAACAAGTAAAGAATTACAAACAAAAGCACAAGGGCTCAAATTTTATTGATAAGATGGAGATCAGCCAAACGCGTGATTCCAAAGAGTGTATACAAAGTTAGAAAATGGTAATTTACAGGGAAAAGGGCTACGTTGAAACATAACGACCACTATCCTTCTACCAACTTTGAATTCGGGATATCTTGAGCTTCCGTCGAAGATGACCTTTGACTGGAGTTTTCCTGACGGATGATGATGCAACTGCTGCTGAGGGACTTGCCTCTGTTGAACATAGTTACTTGCCATTATCCCTAACTTTTTCCTGGATTGTACTATGAGATTTCCAATCCATCGGGATGATTCTTTTCATGTCTCTAACTTTTGCCTGGACCGCCCTTTCGGGTTTTCAATCCACCGAGACGTTTTTTTTTTTTTAGTTTTTTTTTAGTTTTAGGCGAAGTATTTCTTGACTACATCAACATTCGTGGGGTAGGCAAATTCCTCTCCGTCCATGGTTGCAAGTCTCAAGGCGCCGCCTGAGAAAGCTTTCGTGACCACATAAGGGCCATCATAATTTGGGGTCCATTTGCCCCGAGATCAGTGAGAAATGATTGTATCTTCTTGAGCACGAGGTCTCCTTTTCTGAAAATACGAGGTTGGACCTTTTTGTCGAACGCCCTTTTCATTCTCTGTTGATATAACTGACCGTGGCATAGTGCCGTGATTCGCTTCTCTTCGACCAGGTTCAATTCGTCGTGTCGACTTTGACACCATTCAGCTTCGGTGAGCTGAGCTTCCATCAATACCCGGATTGATGGGATCTCTACTTCTATGGGGAGCACTGCCTCCATGCCATATACTAGAGAGAAAGGGGTTGCCCCTGTTGAAGTACGGACAGATGTGCGATAACCATGAAGAGTAAAGGGTAGCATTTCGTGCCAATTTTTATAGGTTACAACCATCTTTTGAACAATCTTTTTGATGTTCTTGTTAGCCGCTTCTACCGCTCCGTTCATCTTAGGTCGGTAGGGAGATGAGTTATGGTGTTCGATCTTGAACACTGCACACAACTCTTTCATCATCTTATTGTTCAAGTTAGACCCATTATCAATAATGATCTCGCTTGGAACACCATAACGGCAGATGATATTGTTTTTGATAAATCGGACCACCACTTGTTGGGTTACATTGGCGAATGACGCTGCTTCGACCCACTTGGTGAAATAGTCAATGGCTACCAGGATGAACCGATGTCCGTTTGAAGCCTTGGGCTCAATCATACCAATCATATCGATTCCCCATATGGAAAATGGCCACGGGGAAGAAAGAGCTTTGAGATGTGATGGCGGTACATGAATTTTGTCGGAGTATATCTGACACTTGTGACACCTCCTCATGTACTTGTAGCAGTCGGATTCCATGGTCAACCAATAATACCCAGCCCTGAGAATTTTTCTCGCCATTGTGTGTCCGTTGGCATGAGTGCCAAAGGATCCTTCATGAATTTCTTTCATGAGCATGTCTGCTTCTGGTCTGTCGACGCATCGGAGCAGGACCATGTCAAAATTTCTCTTATAAAGAGTGTCACCGCTCAGGAAGAAGTTTCCAGCCAACCTTCTGAGGGTTTTCCTGTCTTTTCTGAGTGCCCCAGATGGGTACTCTTGTTTCTGAAGGAAGCATTTGATATCGTGATACCAAGGTCTGTCGTCTATGACTGCTTCAATCGCGAAGATGTAAGCGGGCCGTTCAAGGCGCATGATGTCGATCTTAGGTATGTCGTTCCATCGACCTACACTAATCATGGAAGAGAGAGTGGCTAATGCATCAGCCATGTGATTCTCATCACGAGGGATGTGATGAAAGTCGACTCTGTTGAAGAAGGGTAACAACCTCCTCGCATAGTCTTTGTAAGGAATCAATCCTGATTGGTATGTGTTCCAATCTCCTTTTATCTGGTTAATAACCAGGGTTGAATCGCCGTATACGTCCAAGTTTTTGATCCTTAAATCAATCGCTTCTTCGAGACCCATGATACATGCTTCATATTCGGCCTCATTGTTCGTACATTTGAACGTAAGTCTGGCAGTGAAAGGAATGTGGGAACCCTGAGGGGTAACAATGATTGCCCCAATTCCATTTCCATAATGATTGACTGCTCCGTCAAAGATAAGTCCCCACTGGGAACCTGGTTCTGGCCCTTCACTGGGTAGCGGTTCATCGCAATCTTTCATCTTTAGATACATGACATCTTCGTCTGGGAAGTCAAACCCGATTGATTCTTGATCGTCAATCGGTTGATGAGCCAAATGATCGGCTAAAATACTTCCTTTAACGGCTTTCTGAGCATGGTACTCTATGTCATATTCTGATAGTAACATCTGCCAACGGGCAATCCTTCCCGTGAGAGCAGGTTTTTCGAAAACGTACTTGATTGGATCCATTTTGGAGACCAACCAAGTAGTATGACGAATCATGTACTGGCGAAGACGTTTGGCTGCCCAAGCCAAAGCGCAACAAGTTTTCTCAAGCATTGTGTACCGAGTTTCGCAGCCGGTGAATTTCTTGCTTAGATAGTAAATGGCAGACTCTTTCCATTTAGTTTCGTCTTGTTGGCCAAGTACACATCCCATTGAGTCCTCTAGGACTGTGAGGTAAATGATCAGTGGTCTTCCTTCCACTGGAGGTGATAGAATTGGAGGATTCAACAGATATTCCTTGATACTGTCGAAGGCGGTTTGGCAATCTTCTGACCAAACGCAATCCTGGTTCTTTTTGAGTAATTTGAAAATCGGCGCACACGTCGCGGTCATAAGGAATATGAATCTGGAGATGTAGTTCAAACGTCCCAGGAATCCTCTGACTTGTTTTTCAGTATTCGGAGAAGGCATTTCTTGAATGGCCTTGACCTTGTCAGGATCAACCTTAATTCCTTTCTGGCTGACGATGAACCCTAGTAGTTTCCCCGAACGGACACCGAAGGTGCATTTGTTGGGATTCAAGCGGAGCTTGAATTTTCTTAGACGTTCGAACAATTTTGACAGATGTTCAACGTGCTCATCCTCTGTTCTTGATTTTGCAATCAAATCATCGACATATACCTCGATTTCTTTGTGTATCATGTCATGAAACAGAGTAGTCATGGCCCTTTGATAGGTTGCCCCGTCATTCTTCAAACCGAACGGCATTACCTTGTAACAAAAGGTACCCCATGGGGTAATGAACGAAGTTTTCTCCATGTCTTTCGGAGCCATTTTGATCTGGTTATAGCCCGAGAATCCATCCATGAAGGAGAATACTTTGAACTTTGCTGTGCTGTCAACCAGCATGTCAATGTGTGGTAAAGGAAAGTCGTCCTTTGGACTTGCCATGTTCAGATCTCGGTAGTCGACACACATTCTGACCCTTCCGTCCTTTTTGGGAACGGGTACGATGTTGGCTAACCATTGAGGATATTCAGATGTAGCGAGGAAACCCGCGTCGATCTATTTCTGTACCTCCTCTTTGATTTTGATGGCCATGTCCGGGTGAGTGCGTCTCAACCTTTGCTTTACTGGCGGACATTCTGATCTCAACGGTAAGTGATGTTCCACGATGCTGGTATCCAACCCTGGCATATCCTGATAGGACCAAGCGAATACATCGGGGAATTCTTTGAGAAGCTTTGTCAAACCCTCTCTGGCAGTTGGACTGAGCAGTGCTCCAATCCTGATTTCTTTTCTCTCCTGCTTTAAACCCAAGTTTACCGTTTCCAACGGCTCTTTGTGAGGTTCGATGGACCTTTCCTCTTGTCTGAGTAGTCGGGAGATCTCTTCTGGAATTTGGTCGTCATTTTCTTCTTCAGCCTCAAATACCGGGAACTCAAAGTTGGAAGAAGGCATCGGATCGTATGTTTCAACGGGGTTTAAAACAAGCAATCTGCATGACGTGATGATTCGTGTTTAGATGAGATAGAGGGAAATGCAAGTGTGTGCAGTGTTTTGATTTTGCTGCTTGTTTTTATTATTGAATTATTTTTTAGGATTACCATTTTCTGAAAAAGCAAAAAGAGAAAACAGCAATTAATGCGGAATTTACAGAACGACGTTATTTTATTAATGAACAAGTCGAATCTTGAAACTACAGCCCTATAAAACAAAACTCTGTCGCTTTGGGCAAAGCGAAGAGGGAAATTTTACAAAAAGCGAGCCCTATCAAAACATCTGTTTCACCTGGGCAGGGTGAAAGGTTTAAAGATGGCAATTACTTTGATTGGCGAACGACCTTCGGAACCTCGATAGCAACCCATTGGCGGCGAACTCCTCGGTGAATCACAAAGTCTGGCACCTTCCTTGATTTGTCTTCAGAAATGACGCTGATTTCTGGTGGAGCAGGATCATTGAAATCTGTCTCCCAAGCAGAATTGTCGTAGGAGGATTCCTCTATTGCATTTTGCATAGCATTAGTGCTCTCAACTGTATCTCCCCATCCAGTTGGCTGGGTATCTTCGAGCCTGATACGAGAGCTTTCGGGAGCGGTGTACTTGACCATAAAGTCGTATTTTCCACTTGGTTGTCCCAGAGTGTCCCAAACTTCTTTGGAACTGGAGAAGTCATCCCTCTCGATGACGTTGACCTCGGGAAAAGCATAGTTGATGAATTCTAGTCCTGCAAACGTTGCGAATTCATCTTCATGTTGAGTAGTTTCCGAATGACCTGAGTGTTAATCCCATGACGTGGTGGGGACACAGGTATTCTATTCAATGACACTCAGCTGAGTTTCATTGTTCAGCTGCCTCTCTTGCCCCAAGTTTCCTGGGTAAGGCCGCCACATTGGCAGGCCATCCATCGGGCCATAGTAATTGTGGTCAAAGTTGTCTTCCATCAGAGTGTCCTCCTCTAATGAATTTGGCGGAGCACGGCATCCTTCCGGATCACAATCTCTGTAGATCATTTCGACATCTGATCTTGGTATAAATCTCGGACTTTCTGTAGGAAAGCTAAAAGGCATAGGCACCTCTTCCTGAGACATATACTCGTCCTTGTTAAGGTAGGACTTCCATTCTTCATCTGTGTCAGAGGGATCTTCCTCATTGATAGCATGAACTGTCTGAGACACTGGGTGAAGAAAACCTCCACTGTGGAAGAAGTTTTGAAGGGGATGAAGACTTTCATCGTTGGCAGCTGTCTGGGTACAGGTTGCAGAAAAACCAAGACCCTTCTTTGTTTTATTGTCAATAGGAATGACAAGCCGTCCCCATCCTGTCGTATCGGTACTCTCGACCGCTTTGATAGCATCTTTGTATGAAGAAATTGAAGTTCTTTCTTTGAACTGATTGTCCTTGCTCACCGATAGTGCTTGGAACTGAGTTCCAATAGCCTCCTCGGGTTCCACACAAGTAGACGATGATAAGTTGCTTACAAGCAAGGCTTGTTCCCCACAAATCGTGACAAGTTGATCGTTCTTGATGAACTTTAGCTTTTGGTGGAGGGTTGAAGTAACCGCTCCAGCTTGATGTATCCAAGGTCTTCCTAATAAACAACTGTATGTTGCCCGGATGTCCATGACCTGGAAAGTGATTTGGAAAGTGTGAGGACCAATAGTTATGGGAAGATCCACTTCGCCGATAACTGTTTTTCTGGATCCGTCGAACGCTTTGACGACGACCTCGCTCACTCTCATCGGAGGGCCCTTGAATGATAATTGCATCAAGGTGGACTTCGGCATAACATTCAGGGCTGACCCTGTGTCTACCAGTACCCTGGCTAAAGCATCGCCCTGGCAGTTAACTGTAATGTTGAGCGTCATGTTATGACGGCGACCCTCTTCGGGTAATTCATCATCACTAAATCCCAAATTATTGCAGGAAGTGATGTTAGAGACAATGCTATCGAATTGTCTGATTGTTACATCCTGTTCCACAAAGGCTTGCTCCAAGACTTTCTGTAGAGCCTCCCTGTGGGCTTCTGAACTGAGTAACAGCGATAATACCGAGATCTTTGAAGGAGTCTGTAACAGTTGATCAACAATGTTATATTCACCCCTTTGGATGAGCTTTAGCATCTCATCTTTGTCTTCTGAAAAGTCGGGATTACTAGATTGACCGAATGGTGGACCAGGAATTTCTGCCTGAAGTTCCTTTTCTTTGTTGGATTCTCCAACCCCTCGGTTGAAGATTCGACCGCTCCGTGTTACACGACTGATGTCTGCAATATTTACGACGGAGGGTAATGGAATTTCCTTTCCATTCTCGATTATTGTTGCACCGTATTTGTAAGGGATAGCCTTAGCTGATTCATACGGTAGTGGTCCCGGTAGATAGATGACTATGGGAACCTTCTGATTTTTCTGACCATCATAAGTAACCTTGATTTGTTCCCGATTGGGAACTTTAGATTCGTCAAGTAGAGGGATAATGGCAAAAACATCCCTGGTCTGGTGATGACCAGAGATTGTGACAACATCCTCGACTTGATTGGCAAGGTAGTTCGGCGTCCAGTTGATGGGTCCTGAACCTGGATGTGGACGAATTTCTCCATGATCGACCTGACCCTGAAGAGCTGCTCGCACAAGGTAACACCCTTGGTTACTTTCCGAATAGACGCTGCAACTGTCATAGTTGTGTGGTGGCACCTGGCCACGCCCACTTTGAATACAATGTAACCTCACTAGGTTATCTTCCATTGATCGGACATCTTGACTTTGACGACGAGTAGGATTCCTGTGACTGATACTAATTTGCTGAGTATCTTCGTCCATATAGATTGGCATCCACCAGTGATTTAACAAGTGCTGAAGTGCCTCCTGGACAAGGGTACAACCTCGATCGTTTTCGCAACCCGCTTTACAGCTTTGATAATCATGTGATATTAAGAATCCGAGTCGGACCTATTCAGCATGTAACTCTACCAGGTTGGTATTCATTACGCGGATATCGAAGATCTGAACCATATTGATTTGATAGGAGTTCCTATCATGGTAGTCTTGGATCCATCCAAGATCCATCTGACGCTGGAGGGCCTCTTGTATGAAAGAGTATCCCTGTTTATTTACCGAGCAAATCAGACAGGAACTGTAATCGTGCCGCGGCAGATTATGATACTGGCTTTGCCTTGAGTGCATCGCCACCAAGTTGGCATTCATCGCACGGATGTCGTGGTTCTGAATGACGTTGGAATTCGTGTAAACCATGTTAACTCCACGAACTCGGTGCTCTTGGATCCATCCAAGATCCATTTGTTCCTGTAGAGCTGCTTGCACTACAGAACATCCCTGGTTGTCTTTAATGCAGATATCACACTGGTGATAATTATGAGGTGGCACATGGCCATATCCACTCTGTCTACAATGCATCTTGACCAGATTGGTTCCCAATAAGAGTACATCGTGAATTTGATAGACATTGTTAGTCTCTTTCTCAATCAGATTGACTGCAGTTTTTTCATGTTGAGGCAGCGGGTTCGTGAGAACGTTGGGATTCGTATCTTTGAAAGATAAGAGCCCGCTCCTAACAAGCTTTTGCACGTCGGATTTGAAATTGAGACAAGTCTCAATGTTATGCCCTGGACCTCCTTGATGATAAGGGCACGTTTGATCCGCTTTAAACCAAAAAGGCGGATTTTCCAGAACTGTAAGAGGAGACTTAGTCTGAATGTGCCCATTGGCTAGTAGTAACGGAAACAGCTCTGCGTACGTTACGGGTATAGGATCAAATCCTGGTGGCCGTGTTGTACGGTTGTTGTTATATGGAGGACGAGCCTGCTGAAGAGGCTGTTGTGTCCTTTGTTGGTCAGGTTGGCTCTGCGCAACCTGAGGTTGATACATAGGAACAGGCGCGGGGCCGATAGCAGGAGTAACAGCTGCTACTGGCTGATAACGTCGCCTTTGCTTTCCGAGAGAGATATTCCCAATATCTTGCTCTTTTTTGTTAGGGAGAGTACTACCGTATTTTTGAGTACCGCTCGTTGATCCAGTGTCTTTTACCAAACGTCCTTCTCGGACGGCTTCCTCAAGACGTACACCCATGCCGACCATTTCGGTGAAATCACTGGGTGCACTGGCAATCATTCGGTTATAGTAAAATGAGCTTAAGGTCTTTAAGAAGATTTTTGTCATCTCTTTTTCCTCAAGAGGTGGATAAATTTGAGCGGCAATTTCACGCCACCTTTGAGCATACTCCTTAAAGGTTTCTTTGTCCTTTTGTGACATTGATCTGAGTTGATCTCTGTCGGGTGCCATGTCTAAATTGTACTTGTATTGTTGGACGAAGGCAGTACCAAGATCTCTGAATGTACTGATCGTAGTACGGTTTAAACCCATGTACCATTTGAGTGCGGCACCGGTTAAACTATCCTGGAAGTAGTGAATCAGCAGGTCCTGATTCTCCGTCTGAGCTGACATCCGCCGAGCGTACATCACCAGATGGCTTTGAGGGCAAGAGTTACCCTTGTATTTTTCAAAGTCGGGCACTTGGAACTTGTGCGGGACTTTCACATTTGGGACCAAGCAGAGGTCTGCGGCGTCCTTTCCAAATAGATCCTGACCGCGAATGGGTTGCAGCTCTTTCTGCATTTCCAAGAACTGTTCCTGGAATTCCTCCATTCTGTCAAACATAGTTTCCTTCTTACCAGAAGGTGTTTGTGGAATCTGTCCTTCCGGGACAGTGTGCACCATAGGGGGTGGTACCGTGACTACGGCAGTAAGTCTTGGCGCCTCCCGAAGTTTATAACCTTCAGGAGTCTTGAGTATGCCCCCGGCATCTTCGCTTTCCCGAAGTTTGTAACCTTCAGGCCCAGCGGCTTCTGTTGCGATTCCCTGATCTTCAGTGATCGGCGGAACATATCCTTCCGGGATATAGTTAACAGGCATGCCCCACGGACGATCTTTCGGCATCTGATACCTAGGATCATACTTTTCTATGATGGGCGTTGAGGTGATCTCTGAGATCACAGTTCTTTGTAGCTGAGCTTCTGCCATGGCTTGCATGTCGTTACGAAGCTTTCTCATATCCTCTCTCAGAGCGTCGATCTCTTCTTTCAACTCTCTGTTTTCTTCCTCAAGATCATCCATCTTTTTCTGACGATTAGCCCGAGTATTATACGAATGAGACAGTTTGACTCTAGAATCGAGACACAAACGTGAGATTCGTAGGGAAGAAGAATACGCGATGTGAGAATGATGAATGCAATGATTATATTAATTATATTTGTTTGTTTAATCAAAATAAACTTCGACAATTAGATTGGAAATATCAAACAGTGGGGAAACCCCTTTTTATTGAATTCCAAAGGATTACAGAAATGGAAATACAGTAGATTACAAAGTGCAGAAACAGAAACCTAAACTAATGGGTCCCGAGTCCTCTTCTTTGACCGGGGTGCTTGGGCCATTGTCGGGCTGTCATTCCTTTGCCAGGTGAAATGAGCGAGTAAATTCCTTTGGTCATCTTGATTCTCTACAGCATGCTGCTCCAAAATTTCAATCAGGGCATCTTTCTCTTTTAGTAGTTGCTGTATTTGGGTACACTCTACGTCGAGGGTACGGTACTTGTTCTTCCAAGATCTTCTTTCCTTTTGAACTTTGTTGAGAGTAACCTGAAGCTTTTCAGTTTTTGTTATGAAGTACATGACAGATTCCCTCGGCGGAAGAATTCCGTAACGAGGATAAGGCATCTTTAGCTTGAGAGCTCTAGTTTGTACCCAATGGAGATAAGGCTCCACCGAGACACAGTCCGGTTTTCCCAGAGACTCTCGTCCTTTCTTATGAACCTGTTTCCAAGCTTGCACTATTTCCATCTTTAGTGCTCTGTCACTTTCTCCTTCTTTGAAGAAAAGACCTTCCAGATGAACATCCAGTGGGATGTGTCTCATCGGGTATCCAAATTGACGAAGAACCAATATCGGATGATAGTTGATTCCTCCTTTAGTTCCTATGAGGGGTACGCTGGGGAAGTTTCCACAAAGGTCAATGATTCTGATTCCCTCATAAATCCTATTACACCAATCTATATCAGAGTTGGTGAGAGACATGATCTTCTGCGACCAACGTAAGACACTCTTGCAATCCCAAAAAGCAGCAGACTTGGGCAAGTGAGAGATAAACCATTTGTAGAGCAAAGGTACACCGCATGTGATCTCTCCTCCGCTGTACAAATTTCCCAAGTGTACAGAATGATACGCATCTGCGAGCAAAGTCGGCACAGGGTTTCCAATCAGAAAAACCTTAATAGCGTTGATATCGACGAAGTTATTGATGTTAGGAAACAAAAATAATCCGTAGGTGAGCAAGACAAAGATGCTTTCAAAAGCAGTCTCGTTCCCTATACTAGCGAAGTATAGAGCCTTTTTTGTCAAGAACTGGGCTGGCAAACCTTGGGTGCCACCCTTAGTGGTCATGTGAGTCCTGACCTCAGACTCGTCCAAATGAATTGCTATTGCAATAGTCTGATTCTTTGGAATTTCTTCCAGTCCAGAAAATGGAGCTCGATCAGTGATATGTAAATCAGTCAGATGAGAATACTCCTCCAACGTTGGTGATAGCTGGTAATCCGGGAATGTGAAACAGTGATAAATCGGGTCGTAGAACTGAATGAGCGCGTCCATGATCCCCTTAATCACATGGACTCTTAACAGTGGTAGCAAACCACCGTGCTTGGCTCTGAAAGCCTCTGGGTTAACGATCATCCTTGCTAACTTTCTCAAATCCCCTAGTTTTGGAACCTTGAAGGTATACTGGTGAGTTCTCCTTCTACCGAAATCCATTAGCGTAATCCTCTTCTCTGATATTTGCAATCACAGTCTTAGTTTAATTTGAAAAACAGAGAGACTAGAAGAGAAAGTTTTTTGAATGTTTTAATGTTTTATTAAACGAATGCATGAATGCAGCACACAAAAACATAGAAAAAACATGGGGTCAAAGGGTCGTTGTCATGAAGTCAAGGCTCTACCCATCCTCAAAGGTTTATACTAGGGTGATTTTTGTACCTGTACTCATTATCATCAGCTCCTCCCAGGAAAGCAAAACAACAAGCGGATCGCCAGCGAGTTGTAGAGCAATCTTAGAGTAAGTGCCATTCACCGAGAATAGATCACCAGCCTCAAATGAGGGTAGTATCGCGTAACAACTATTTCCGATAGTTTCCGCACTACGAAAGGGTTTGGCT
The DNA here is from genome assembly GCA_022829125.1 of Lathyrus tuberosus. Taxonomy (NCBI): domain Eukaryota; kingdom Viridiplantae; phylum Streptophyta; class Magnoliopsida; order Fabales; family Fabaceae; genus Lathyrus; species Lathyrus tuberosus. The sequence goes on from JALAZF010000002.1 coordinate 41,349,516, forward strand.
CCTCAGCTTCTCTGACTTAACAACCGGCCCATTGGCTAGAAGAGTGAATGGGTTGCGTTGGTTAGCCTCCACTGAGGTTGATGGTCGACCCCGTCGCCATCACTTATCTTAAGTGTATACTCATTCTCACCACATACGACATCACCCGCATTCCCAGTAGCAGAAAAATAAACACGTATAGTAATTAGGAAAAGCAGTATATATATTTGTCCTAATCATCCTAGACTTATAAAGCTATGATTCCTAAGTTCCTGACAGAAAATGGGTTCCCCGGCGGAAGCCCCAATCTGTGGTTTTCACATAAGTGAAGAGAAGGAACATCGTGCCTAGATCTAACTTTTTTGGGCCCCACGGTGGGCGCCACTTTTCTGTTGGCGGCCACCGCCATGAAAATGACTTACCCAAGGTTAAAATTGTAAGAAATAAAGAACCGGCCCCACGGTGGGCGCCACTTTTCTGTTGGCGGCCACCGCCATGAAAATGACTTACCCAAGGTTTGAATTGTAAGAAAGAAAGAACCAGCCCCACGGTGGGCGCCACTTTTCTGTAGCGAGCGATTTTGGACGCGGTTCTTAAGCGCTGGTCGCTCTCTGCGGTTTGGGCTTAAAACTACAGGTCGATTCATTTTTTATCCTATTGTGAGCTGAATAAGGAAGGGAAATAGATGTCTCCAATTAACCCTGCTTGCATACTGAGTTTAAACAGCGGTCTGTTAAGTTAAGAATGCCATCAATGTGGGGGGGCCTTTGTACTGGTTATTTGTATTTTCGCCAATACGGTTTTCTTTCTTTAAATCTAGGCAAAGGGTTTCTGACGGGGAACAAGGATTAGGATGTTAGGACTGATGCTTTTGAAATACTGCTTTTGATTGACGGAGATATGGGATTTGGGTTTTTTGTTGATTGCGCTCGCTAAGATCTTTTCTTTCGATCTTATGCCTACGTATTCCCGTTTACCGAAATAGGGAAATCAGAGCGTTCGTAGTTCCTCCTATTCTATGGGAGGAAATGGGTGTTTTTGGTGTCTTGTTCAAAGCCCAAGACGTGAAGCGAAAGGATAGTTTGTATCTTGTTCAAAGCCCAAGATGTGAAGCTGAAGGTCTATTTATGTCTTGTTCAAAGCCCCCAGACGTGAAGCTGAAAGACCTCGACTTTAGAGAGAATTTGTCATCTCTAAAGAGGGGAGAAGGAGAATTACTTTAACTGGGATACGCGGATCCGAGCAATGCCATAATTTCTGAAGAAAGGGTTTTAACCTGAAGGAGAAGACTTTAACTCAGTGTAGAGCAATGCCATCTTTCCTTAGGAATTTCTCATGCTAAAAGAGGGACAGTGGCGTGGATATAGATGACCCAGAGGCTTGCCGCTTACAGCGATTAGATGAAGGGGAAGGAGTTATTGATGTTTGTGTACTGTGAGCGAGGCACAGTTTTGATGCTAAAAGGTTAATTGGATTAACCAGTGGTTTTCTTATACAAAGCCTAAGAGGAGGCTAATTTCCGCGAGGAAAATCATTATACAAAGCCTAAGAGGAGGCTAATTTCCGCTAGGAAAATCATTATACAAAGTCTAAGAGGAGGCTATTTTGTGTCCCGTACAAAGCCCGAGAGAGAGGCTAAAAGGGTTGACTCAACAGGAGAATCTTTTATACTCAACAAGAGAGTGATTTTGTATCTCGTATGAAGCCCGAGATGGAGGCGAAAAGGGTAATTGACTCAACGGGGGAGTCTCTTATGTGTCTCATACGAAGCCCGAGAGAGAGGCGAAAAGGTTGTTTGACTCCACTGGGGAGAATTTTGGTATCTCGTACGAGGCCCGAGATGGAGGCTATTGTAACTGTTTCAGTTGAGTGACAGATCCAATATACTGATTTTAAAAGAGAAAATCAGTTCTTATATGAGCAACACTATACACAGGGATTTGATTTGAGGATCAGGGATATTTCCTTCTCTTTGAGGAAACGGGAAATCCAAAGGGTGTCGAGACTGTCCGAGTCTGCGGGTTTCCTTCCTATTTAACGAAGGGTGCTTGAGAATGTCTTTGAGACTCAAGGAAGTTAGACTGTCCGTGTCTAGAGTCTTATCTTTTGTACTATGCTTTGAGAAATAGTAGTAGACTCTATGAAAGGACTGTTCTATGAGGATGACTATGTTCTGTTCCTATACCTCTAGGAGGTCATCGGGACAATTTGTACGAAGCCCAAGAGGAGGCTGGAAACTTTTAAGAAGCTGACGGGTCCTTGTACGAAGCCCAAGAGGAGGCTATCATTCCCGGAGGAAGAGATCATTATACGAAGCCTAAGAGGAGGCTGTGAATACTTCTAAGAAGCCGTAGTGTCCTTGACTAATGCCCAAGAGGAGGCCGATGCTTTTAAGAAGCCCTTGGGTCTATCATCTCCTTTCCATTAGGAGAGATAACTCTTTTAAAGATAAAAACCACTGGTAAACGTGCGAGGTTTACTATCCAGCGACTTTTAGCATTTAAAGAGGGTTCCTTAGTTAAGGTCCAAGATTATGACCGTAGTGGGTACCCAAACCCCAAGACATTCAAGGCAAGCTATCCATAAGGAATAGATCAAGTCAGGAAAGTTTGAGAATTTAGAAGAAACTCAAAGATGCCATTCACGGAGAATACATTCATCTTGGGGAGTAGAGCTTCTTGACGATTCCTAAGGAGGACAGCCGAAGAGAAGACTGTATCTGGTGCTCCTATTGGGGATCTAGGGGTCTATTTCTACGAATAAGTGAAACGGCGTCACCTAGTTCTAGACGTAGTAGCCGGGGAAACTCGAAATATCTATACTATTATTACACAGTAGATATGAGTTTATGAAAGGAGACTTACAGTGAGCAGCCCCACAATACAGTTTATATATATATGAAAGCAGTAAATGAAAGCGATAACCACTTACTCGGTTGTAGTGCTTCCATGCTGTTTGGTTAGTTATTCAACAAAGAAAGATTAAAAACAACAGTATATTCAAAATCAAAGGAGAAAGTGCTTTGAAAAAGAAAGATTTGGGGCTTACAGCTCAAGGAGAGGCCCAGTGATTTTTCGTTTAAAAATGGCGATCGCGCCGAGGTTTTCTTTTAACGCAGAGGGACTTATACAATAAGTGAGGCCCAAAATGTTTTGGTTAAAAGGGGGATTGGGTCTTACACTCTAATAGAGGCCCAAAGTGTTTTGAATGGGTCTTATAGCTCAAGGAGATGCCCAAGGGTTATTTTGAAAAGGCGACGATCGCGCCGTTTGTTTTTGACGGTATCGGGACTTATACAATATACTGAGGCCCAAAAATGATTTGGTCAAAAAAAAGGATTGGGTCTTACACTCTATTAGAGGCCCAAAGAGTTTTAAGAAAAAAGAAATGGGTCTTACTACTCGAGGGTAGGCCCAGATGGTTTTTATTTTTAAACGGGCGACGATCGCGCCGTTTACTTGTACAGAGGGACTTATGCAATGAGTGAGGCCCAAAAAGTTTTTGTACAAGGGGGGATGGGTCTTACACTCTCTCAAGAGGCCCAAAGTGTTTTGAAAATGATTTATGAGGGTTGAATTAATCCAAAATCCTAATTTGTTTTCAAAATGTATTTAATTGAATAAAAATTCAATTAAAATGATCAAAAATTGTTTAACACATGGAAAACAAATTGTTATCTTGGATTAATGCTTCAAAAATTAAGTATTGACCTACAAAATAATTAGAAAGCATTAAAAGTTGCAAAATCAATGTAGAAAAAATATTTAAAATGCCAAAAACAATTAAAATATTAATTCTTTACAAAAATATCAATTATATGAAATAAATAATATTTTTGGGATTTTTTGTGAAAATAAAATATTTTAACATTTTTGTGAATTATTAAAAAAAATCAACTCAAAATCATTAAAACTCAGAGAGAAATTAATTTTTGAATCAATTAAACAAAATCACAAAATTCAAATATTTGAATTTATGAAAAATGGCACCAAGAACAAGCTGAAGAACACGCACGTGTTCTTGGTTTCTCAGATTTGCATTTTCTATCCAATCTCCATGAATACGTAATCATATCATGCAATCCACATATCATTATGCTCGTCTCAACCTCACGATCATGTCTATGTCCTTTAATTTCATTTAAATTAAACATACAACAAGAAATCACGAAGAAACCTCAAGAACCCTAATTTCTGCATGAAGGCTAGGATTTTTGATACACGATTCAAACAATGCAATTAATTGAGGGAAAACATTCCATGCATGATTATGAACATATGGCCAAATTATTGTGCGAGGAAATATGCATAAATTGAGAGATGACCAAGTATGTGCTTACCTCCAAGTCGTGACAGCAAGTTCAAAGTGATTTTTGATTTGGAGGTGTTACAGATGAGTGGTGATGATCTGAACAGCTTCCCTACACCCTATGGATTGTGTTTGGATGGTTGGCCTTGATTGAAATTGGCTGGATCATTTTGTGGTACCTCAGCTGCACTTTGGTTAAAACCTTGAGCAACCGGCTGGTGATTTTGTGAAATTGATGTTCCAGATGTTGTTTAAGTGTTTGATCAGCTCATATGTGATATATGTGAGGTGTGTGAGTGATTGGTTTGATTGGAATTGCTCTCAAACTCAAAACCCGATAGTGACTTGCCTTAGAAGGCAAAATTGGAGTGAAAGAAGAGATTTTGAGGAAAGCATCTGTTAGATGGCTTTGGTGTACTCAAACTGATCACAATTGAGCTCTATTTATAGTAGAGCAAGTTTGTTTTGCAAGGAATAGTGCATGGCAGCTGGTAAGTAGGTTTGGCCAATGTTGGCAAATGAAAATCCAAGTCTCCTCTAGCCATTGACTAGAGGTTAGGGCACAGAGCTTTGGTCCCCTTGGTCTTGGATAAGTCTTGACTGATTTCAGATGAGAATGGCTCAGTCCATGCCACCTTGATGGTTCCATTGAATGCCTCATTCCAAATTTGAAGTCTTGTCCCTATTTTGGCCATTCTAGGTTCAACATGCTATTTCTTGTTCGATGGACTTTGGAGGCTTGGCTCAGTGATTGTCCCCTTTAGATTCAATCCTCTGAGGTGTCCAAGTGGATAGGAGCAATTGAATTTGGCTGATTTTGGCAAATCGACCAAAGTTGCAAATTCTGCCTTGCCTTGACAGATTTCAGCAAGGCAACTTGGCAATGTTGTATCTCATGGTGTAGGTTGAATTTGGCAATGTTCTTGGCCATTTTGGAAAGCTCTTACATGATACAACAACTGTTTGAACAAGTTTGGTTTTGATATATTTTGATTCCAAGTGAAAAATCCCCCTACATTTGGCAAAAAGTGAGGCAGAATCTGACTTAGTGAAAATTTCACTAAGTGTTGGAAAAAGTGACATTTTCACTTTTCAGCCACTTTGATCACTCCATAACTCAAAATCCTTAATGAATTGGAATGACTTGTAGTTGAAGTTTTTGTAGGTGATAATGAGGGCTACAAATCCATCTTTGGATGAGAAAAAATGGCCTTGTGGTTTAGGAGTTATGGTCCTTCAAAGTTGGTACCTTTGCCACTTTATTTTTAACTTAGAAAAATTTCTAAGTTTTATGGTTACCCCTTTTACAAGTTATCTCACTTTTCTTGATTTTTCTTGATGAATGATGATTCAAACCATACATTAACATCATTTTAGGGTTAAAAATCCATTTTGGTGAAAAATCTCAAAAAGTCAAAGTTGACTTTTGTGCACAGTTGACTTTTTATCAGATGAATTCCAAACTGTGCAATTCTTCAAGAAATCATGTCCTTAACCTAAATCAAACTTGATGGGCATGTTCCATGGGTGTCATAGGGTATATTCAATCATGTATTAGGGTTTGGGAGCATGTCCTGGTCAAAAGTCAAAGTTACAGTTGACTTTTCCCTTAAAACCCTAATTGTGGTGCAGATGAAATTGAGACTTGTTGCTCAAACTTCTTGGATCAATCCATTGTTCCAAATGGATCAATATGGTATATTAGAGACCCTCAAATCATCTCTTGAGGTCTTGGTTCATGGTTTGTCCCAAAAGTCAACTTAGGGGTGAATTAGGTCAAGAAACCCTAATTCCAGATTTTTGATGAATGCATCCCCTGAGGCAAAATTGACTTAATGCATGGGTTCATGAGGTTCCATGAAGTATATTAGGTTATGTTTTGGATCATTGCCTTGTGCCCAGATGAAAATTTCCATCTAGAGGCCCTGGTCGACCAAAACCCTAATTTGGTGATACTGTCGATCTTGAGACTTGATCCACCTAGAAGGGAGCAGCCTTGTGCTTAATCCTTGAAGTGGGAGTCCTTTTTGATCCATTGTGGATGTTTGAGAGATTAGACAAGTTGAAGATCATGTCATTTCTTGATTGATCCTTTGTCTAAGCACTCAGAGAGGGCTTGAAACCCAAATTTTGATTGTAGTGCATGCTCACCCATCCTTGGGGAGACTAATGAAGCATACAGGTACATCCATATTGTGATGATGATTTTCACAATGATGGGAAATCTAAGTGGTCAAAATTTGGGGTATTACAATAAGAACTGATTTTCTCTTTAAATCAGCATATTGGACTTGTCACTCAACTGAAACAATAACCATAAACTCCATCTCGGGCTTCGTACGAGATACAAAAAGACTCTCCTGTTGAGTCAAACCTTTTAGCCTTCATCTCGGGCTTTGTACGAGATACAAAACACTCTCTTGTTGAGAATAAAAAGACTCTCTTGTTGAGTCAAACCCCTTTTGCCTCCATCTCGGGCGTCGTACGAGATACAAATCACTCTCTTGTTGAGTCAACCCTTTTAGCCTCTCTCTCGGGCTTCGCACGAGACACACAAAATCACCCTCTTGTTAGGTCGATAGCCTCCTCTTAGGCTTCGTATAAGGAAACCCCCATCGAGTCAATCAACCTTTTAGCATCAAAACTGTGCCTCGTTCACAGGATACAAACATCAAACAACTCCCTTCATCTAACTGCTGTAAGCGGCAAGCCTCTAGATTATTTACATCCACGCCACTGTCCTTCTTTTAGCATGAGAAATTCCTAAGGAAATATAACATTGCTCTACACTGAGTTAAAGTCTTCTCCTTCAGGTTAAAACTCCCCATAAAGGAAATTATGGCATTGCTAGGATTCGCATATCCCGGTTAAAGTAATCCTCCTTTATAGCCAGTCACCCAACAGTCATGACAAATACCCCATTTAGAGATGAAAAATTCTCTCTAAAGTCAAAACCCCTTTAGCTTCACATCTTGGACTTCAAACAAGATACAAATAGATCCTTCAGCTTCACATCTTGGGCTTTGAACAAGATATAAACTACACTTTTCAGCTTCACGACTTGAGCTTTGAACAAGACACCAAAACATCATTTCCTCCCATAGAATAGGAGGAACTACGATCGCTCTGATTTCCCTGTTTCATTAAATGGGAATACGTAGGCATAAGATTGAAAGAAAAATCTTAGCAAGCACACTAAACAAAAATTCAAAATCCCATACCCTCAGTCCTAAACATCCTACCCATGAACCGTCCAATGTTTTAAATCTCGAAAAAAGAGTAAGAAGAAAAAGGCCCCATTAACATATAGCATCTGTAACCTAACAGACCGCTGTTTAAACTCAGTATGCAAGCAGGGTTAATTGGAGACATCTATTTCCCTTCCTTCATCAGCTTCAATAGGATAAAAAATGAATTGAACTGTAGTAACCCCGAATGAGCGACAATGCTTAAGAAACACATCCAGTTTCGCTCGCTACAGAAAATTGGCGCCCACCGTGGGGCCTTTCTTCCTTGCTTTCTTTTTTGGGGATTTCACTGGGATAGGACTTTTTTTTGACTTCACTAGGATCTTAGGTCAAAATCTTTAAAGTTGGGAAGGAACCACAGAATGACGACTCCGCCGGGGAGCCATTTTCTGTCAGGAACATAGGATTCATAGCTCTTTATAATCTAGGACATTAGGACGAATATATATACTACTTTTCCTAATTGATATATGTGTTTATTTTTCTGCTAATGGGAATTCGTGTGATGCCGCATGTGGAAATATTGAGTATACACCTAGGAAAAACCCCTTTAGTGGTGCAAAAGCTATCGGAAATAGTTGTCACGCGATACCACCCTCTTCTGAAGACTCTTCGAAAAAACACCACCTAGCACGGTTCCCGGCCCGCTGGTGTTTTTCTCGACAAGAGTTGATGATGTTGAGAGACAGGTACAAAAATCACTAGTATAAACCTTTGGGACAGGTAGAGCCTTGACTCCATGACACCGACCCTTTGACCCCATGTTTTTTCTATGTTTTTGTGTGCTGCATTCATGCATTCATTTAAAAAAACATTAAAACAAAGGAAATCTTCTCTTCTAGTCTCCCTTTTTCAAATTAAACTAAGACAATGATTGCAAATGTCAGAGAAAATGATTGCCCTTATGGATTTTGGTAGAAGGAGAACTCATAAGTATACCTTCAAGGTTCCAAAACTAGAAGATTTGAGAGGTGTGGCGAGAATGATCACAAACCAAGAGGCTTTAGAGCCAAGTATGGAGGTTTGCTATCTCTATTAAGGGTTCAAGTAATTGAAAGAATCATGGATGCACTTGTTCAGTTTTACGATCTAGTCTATCACTGTTTCACATTCCTGGATTATTAGCTTGCACCAACGCTGGAGGAATATTCTCATCTGATTGATTTACACATCACTGATCGAGCTCCTTTTTCTGGACTGGAAGAAATTCCAAAGGATCAGACCATTGCAAGAGCAATTTATTTGGACGAGTCAGAGGTCAGGACTCACATAACCACTAAGGGTGGCATACAAGGTTTTTCGGCCCAGTTCTTGACAAAGAAGGCCCTGTATTTCGCTAGTATAGGGAACGTGACTGCTTTTGAAAGCATCTTTGTTTTACTCACCTACGGGTTATTTTTGTTTCCCAACATCAATAACTTCGTCGATATCAACTCCATTAAGGTTTTTCTCATCGGAAACCCTATGCCGACTTTGCTCGCAGACGCATATCATTATGTACACTTAGGGAATTTGTACAGCTGAGGGCAAATTACATGTTGTGTACCTCTGCTATACAAATGGTTTATCTCCCATTTGCCTAAGTCTGCTGCTTTTTGGGACCATAAGAATACTTTACGTTGGTCGCAGAGAATCATGTCTCTTACCAACTCTGACATAGATTGATGCAGTAGGATTTATGAGGGAATAAGGATCATTGACTGTTGTGGAAACTTCCCCAACGTACCCCTCATAGGAACTAAGGGAGGAATCAATTACCATCCAGTGTTGGTTCGTCGTCAATTTGGATACTCGATGAGGTTTGTCCCGCGGAATGCTCATCTGGAAGGTCTTTTCTTCAAAGAAGGAGAAAATGACAGAGCACTAAAGATGGAAATAGTTCATGCTTGGAAACATGTCCATAAGAAATGACGAGAGTCTCTAGGAAAACCAGACTGTGTCTCGGTGGTGCCTTACCTCCACTGGGTACAAACTAGAGCTCTCAAGCTAAAGATGCCTTATCCTCGTCACGGAGTTCTTCCGCCAAGGGAGTCTGTCATGTACTTCATGACTGAAATGGAAAAACTCCAGGTTACTCTCAACAAAGTTCAGCGGGAGAGAAGGTCTTGGAAGAACAAGTATCTCACCCTCAATGTGGAGTGTATCAAATACAGCAACTACTGAAGGATAAAGATGCTCTGATTGAAATTTTGGAGCAGCATGCTATAGAAAATCAGGATGACCAAAGGAATTTGCTCACTCCTTTCACCTGGCAAAGGAATGACAACCCGACAACGGCCAAAGAGCCCCAGTCCAAGAAAAGGAAAGTACCAGAATCAGCACCCGATTTCTCCTCAGGGAGGGCTCGGGACCCATTAGCTTAGGTTTCTGTTTCAGTACCTTGTAATCTACTGTATTTCTATCCTTTGAATTCAATAAAATGGGGTTTCCCCACTGTTTGATATTTGCAATCTAATTGTCGAAGTTTATTTTGGTTAAACAAAAAAAAACACTTAATCATTGCATTCATCATTCTCACATCACGTATTCTCCTTACCTACGAGTCTCACGTTTGTGTCTCGATTCTAGAGTCAAAATGTCTCATTCGTATAATACTCGGGCCAATCGTCAGAAAAAGATGGATGATCTTGAGGAAGAGAATAGAGAGTTGAAAGAAGAGATTGACGCTCTGAGAGAGGATATGAGAAAGCTTCGTAACGACATGCAAGCCATGGCAGAAGCTCAGCTATAAAGAACTGTGATCTCAGAGATCACCTCAACGCCCATAGTGGAGAAGTATGATCCTAGGTACAAAATGCCGAAAGATCGTCCCTGGGGCATGCCTGTTAACTATATCCCGGAAGGATATGTTCCGCCGATCACTGGAGATCCAGAAACTTTAGCAGAAGCCACTGGACCTGAAGGTTACAAACTTCGGGAAAGTGAGGATGCCAGAGGCATATTAAGGACTCCTGAAGGTTACAAACTTCGGGAAACGCCAAGATTCACTGTCGTAGTAACGGTACCACCCCCTGTGGTGCACACTGTCCCAGAAGGACAAATCCCACAGATACCTTCTGAAAGAAAGGAAACTATGTTCGACAGGATGGAAGAGTTCCAGGAACAGTTCCTGGAAATGCAAAAGGAACTACAAGCCATCCGAGGTCAAGATTTATTTGGAAAGGACGCCGCAGACCTTTGTCTGGTCCCCAATGTGAAAGTTCCGCACAAGTTCCAAGTTCCCGACTTTGAAAAGTACAAGGGTAATTCTTGCCCTCGGAGTCACTTAGTGATGTACGCTCGGCGAATGTCAGCTCAGACGGAAAATCAGGATCTACTGATTCACTACTTTCAAGATAATTTAACCGGTGCCACACTAAAATGGTACATGGGTTTAAACCGTACTACGATCAGCACTTTCAGAGATCTTGGCACTGCCTTCGTCCAACAATACAAATAAAATTTGGACATGGCACCAGACAGAGATCAGCTCAGATCAATGTCACAAAAGGACAAGGAAACTTTTAAGGAGTACGCTCATAGATGGCGTGAAATTGCCGCACAAATTTTTCCACCTCTTGAGGAAAAAGAGATGACAAAAATCTTCTTAAAGACCTTAAGCTCATTTTACTATGACAAATGGTTTCCAGTGCGCCCAGTGACTTCACCGAAATGGTCGGTATGGGGGTACGTCTCAAGGAAGCTGTTCAAGAAGTACATCTAATAAAAGACACTAGATCATCAAGTAGTACAAAGCGATACGGTAATGTTCTCCCTAAGAAAAAAGAGTAAGATATTGGGAATATCTCTCTCGGAAGGCAAAGGTGATGTTATCAGCCAGTAGCGGCTGTGACTCCTACTATCAATCTTGCGCCTATTTCTATGTATCAACCTCAGGTTGTGCAGAACCAACCTAATCAACAAAGGACACAACAGCATCTTCAGCAGGCTCGTCCTCCATACAGTAACAACCGTACAACGCGGCCACTAGGATTTGATCCTATACCCGTATCATACGCAGAACTATTTCTGTTACTATTGGCCAAGGGGCACATCCAAACTAAATCCCCTCTTGCAGTACCGGAAAATCTGCCGTTTTGGTTTAAGGTGGACCAGACATGCCCTTATCACCAAGGAAGACCAGGGCATAACATAGAGAACTGTCTCAATTTCAAATCCGACGTGCAAAAGCTTGTTAGGAGTGGGGTCTTATTCTTCAAGGATACAAATCCCAATGTTCTCATGAACCCACTGCATCAACATGAGAAATCTGTAGTCAATCTGATAGAGGGAGAGTCTAACAAAGTCTATCAAATTCACGATGTACTCTTATTGAAAACCAACTTGGTCAATATGCATTGTAGACAGAGTGGATATGGCCATGTGCCACCTTATAATTACCATCAGTGTAATATCTTCTCTAACAACAATCAAGGATGTTCCGTGGTGCAATCAGCTCTACAGGAACAGATGGATCTCGAATGGATCCAAGAGAACTGAGTTCGTGGAGTTAACATGGTTTACACGAATTCCAACGTCATTCAGAACCACGACATCCATGCAATGAATGTCAACTTGGTGGAGATGCATTCTAGGCAAAGCCAGTATCATAATCTTCCATAGCACGATTAAAGTTCTTGTCTGACTTGCTCAGTAAACAAACAGGGATGCTCTTTTGTACAAGAGGCCCTCCGCGTCAGATGGATCTTGGATGGATCCGGGACTACCATGATGGAAATCCCTATCAGATCAACAAGGTTCAAATCTTCGACATTCGTGTAATAAATACCAACCTGGTCGAGTTACATGCTGAGCAGGTCCGCCTCGGATTCCTGGTATCACATGATTACCAGAGCTGTAAAGCGGGTTGCAAAAACGATCAAGGTTGTGCCCTTGTCCAGGAGGCACTTCAGCACTTGTTAAATCACTGGTGGATGCCAATCTATATGGATGAAGATACTCAGTAAATTATTATCAATAACAGGAACCCTACTCGGCGTCAAAGTCAGGATGTCCGATCTGTGGAAGCTAACCTAGTGAGGTTACATTGCATTCAAAGCGGGCGTGGCCAGGTGCTACCACACAACTATGAACGTTGTAGAGTCTGTTCGGAAAGTAACCAAGGATGTTACCTTGTGCGAGCAGCTCTTCAAGGTCAGGTGGATCGTAGAGAGATTCGCCCATACCCGAGTTCCGAACCAATCAACTGGGCGCCGGACTACCTCGCTGATCAAATTGAGGATATTGTCATAATCTCTGATCATCAGAGGGCCAGGGATATGTTTGCCATCATCCCTCTACTTGATGAATCGAGAGTTCCCAACCAGGAACGGATCGAGATTACTTACGATGGTCAGAAAAATTAGAAGGCTCCCATAGTCATCTATCTACCGAAACCACTACCGTATGAATCAACTAAGGCTATCCCTTACAAATACGATGCAACGATAATTGAGAATGGAAAGGAAATTCCATTACCCTCCGTCGTGAATATTGCAGACATCAGTCATGTAACACAGAGTGGTCGAATCTTCAACCGAGGAGTTGGAGAATTTAACAAAGAAAAGGAACCTCAGACAGAAGTTACCTGTCCACCGGTCGGTCAATCCAGTAATCCCGACCTTTCGAAAAACAACGATGAGATGCTGAAGCTCATCCAAAGGAGTGAATACAACATTGTTGATCAGCTATTACAAACTCTTTCAAAGATCTCTGTGCTGTCACTTTTACTCAGTTCAGAAGCACACAGGGAGGCTCTACAGAAAGTCTTGGAGCAAGCCTTTGTAGAGCAGGATGTAACAATTAGACAGTTCGATATCATTGTCTCTAACATAACTTCCTGCAATAACTTGGGATTTAGTGATGAGGAATTACCTGAAGAGGATCGCCGTCATAACATGGCACTCAATATCATGGTCAGCTGCCAGGGCGATGCTTTAGCCAGCGTACTGGTAGACCCAGGGTCAGCCCTGAATGTTATGCCGAAGTCCACTTTGATGTAATTATCCTTCAAAGGACCCCCGATGAGAACCAGCGAGGTCGTCGTCAAAGCATTTGACGGATCCAGAAAAATGATTATCGGCAAAGTCGACCTTCCCATAACTATCGATCCTTACACTTTTAAAGTCACTTTCCAGGTCATGGACATCCAGGTAACATACAGTTGTTTATTAGGAAGACCTTGGATACATCAGGCTGGGGCGGTCACCTTGACCCTCCACCAAAAATTAAAGTTCTTTCAGAACAACCAGCTCGTCACGGTCTGTGGAGAACAAGTCTTGCTCGTGAGTAACTTATCATCATCTACTTGTGTAGAACCCGAGGAGGTTGTTGAAACTCAGTTCCAAGAACTTACGATGAGCAATGAGAATCAATCAGAGAAAGGAACCTTAATTTCCTCATACAAAGATGCTATCAAAGCGGTCGAGAGTACCAATACAACAGGATGGGGATAGCTAGTCATTCCAACTGACAATAAAACAAAAAAGGGTCTTGGTTTTTCTTCAACCTGTACCTCGACAGCTGCTAACAATGAAAGTTTTCATCCCATTCAAGACTTCTTCCACAGTGGAGGTTTCCTTCACCCGGTGACCCAAGAAGTACACACTATCAATGAGGAGGATCCCTCCGACATAGATGAGGAATGGAAGTCCTATCTTAACGAGGACGGTTATATATCTCAAGACGAAACGCAAATTCCATTTTGCTTTCCTGCACAGGGTCCGAGATTTATACCCCGGTCGGACGTCGAAATGATATATGGAGATTGTGATCCGAAAGGATGTCGTGCTCCACCAAACTCATTTGAGGAAGACACTCTGATGAAAGACAACTTTGACCACGACTATTATGGTCCAATGGATGGCCTGCCAATGTGGCAGCCATATCCAGGAGACTTGGGGCAAGAGAATCAGCCGAACAATGAAAATCAGCTGAGCATCATTGAAAGGAATACTTGTGTCCCCACCATGTCATGGGATCCTCACTCAGGGTATCCTAAAGATACCCCACACGACGATGAATTCGCAACGTTCGCAGGATCAGAGTTCATCAACTATGCTTTTCCCGTGGTCAACGTCATCAAAAGGGATGACTCCTCCAGTTCCAAAGAAGTGTGGGACACCTTGGGACAACCGAGTGGAAAATACGACTTCATGGTCAAATACACTGCTCCTGAAAGCTCTCGTATCAGGCTCGAAGACATCCAACCAACTAGATGGGGAGATACAACTGAGAGTACAAATACAATGCAAAATACAACAGAGGAATCCTCCTACGACAACTCTTCCTGGGAGACAGATTCCAGTGATCCTGCTCTGCTAGAAATCAGCGTTATTTCTGAAGACAAATCAAGGAAGGTGCTAGACTTTGTGATTCACAGAGGAGTTCGCCGCCAATGCGTTGCTGTCGATATTCTGAAAGTTGTTCAAAAGTCAAAGTAATTGCCGTTTTTAACCTTTCACCTTGCCCAGGTGAAAGGAATGTTTTGATAGGGCTTACTTTCTATAAATTTCCCTCTTCGCTTTGCCCAAAGCGACAGAGTTCTATTTTATAGGGTTGTAGTTTCAAGAATCGACTTGTTCATTAATAAAATAACGTCGTTCTGTAATTTCTGCATTAATTACTGTTTTCTCTTTTTGCTTTTCTTAGAAAATGGTAATCCTAAAAAACAAATCAATAATAAAAACAAGCAGTTATCAAAAATACACTGCACACACTCTTGCGTTCTCTCTATCTCTTCTAAAACACGAATCGTCACGTCATGCAGATTGCTTGTTTTAAACCTCGTTGAAACATATGATCCAATGCCTTCTCCCAACTTTGAGTTCCCGGTATTTGGGGCCGAAGAATAAGTTGACAACGAAATTCCAGAAGAGATCTCCCGACTACTCAGACAAGAGGAAAGGTCCATTGAGCCTCACAAAGAGTTGCTGGAAATAGTCAACTTGGGCTCAGAAGAAGAGAGAAAAGAAGTCAAGATTGGGGCGTTACTTAGTCCAATTGCCAAAGAGAGTTTGACAAAGCTTCTCAAAGAGTTTCCCGATGTATTCGCTTGGTCCTATCAGGACATGCCAGGGTTGGATACCAACATCGTGGAACATCGTCTACTGTTGAGGTCAGAATGTCCACTAGTAAAACAGAGGTTGAGACGGACTCATCCAAACATGGCCATCAAAATCAAAGAGGAGGTACAGAAACAGATTGACGCAGGTTTCCTCGCCACATCAGAATATCCTCAATGGTTAGCCAACATCGTACCCATTCCAAAAAAGGACGAAAAAATCAGAATGTGTGTCGACTACAGTAATCTAAACAAGGCTAGTCCAAAGGATGACTTTCCTTTACCACACATTGACATGCTGGTAGAGAGTACAACAAAGTTCAAAGTTTTCTCCTTCATCGATGGATTCTAGGGCTATAATCAAATCAAAATGGCACCAAGAGACAGGGAGAAAACTTCGTTCATCACCCTATGGGGTACCTTTTGTTACAAGGTAATGTCGTTCGGTTTGAAGAACGTCGGGGCAACCTATCAAAGGGTCATGACTACTCTGTTTCATGACATGATACACAAATAAATTGAGGTATATGTCGATGATATGATTGCAAAATCTAAGACAGAAGAGGAGCATGTGCCCACCTGTCAAAACTATTCGAGCGTTTGAGAAAATACAGACTCCGCTTAAATCCCAACAAGTGCACCTTCGGTGTCCATTCAGGGAAACTCTTAGGGTTCATCGTCAGCCAAAAAGGAATTAAGGTTGATCCTGACAAGATCAAGGCCATTCAACAAATGCCTTCTCTGAAAACTAAAAAACAAGTTAGAGGATTCCTGGGACGTTTGAACTACATCTCCAGATTCATATTCCTCATGACCGCGGCATGTGCGCTGATTTTCAAATTACTGAAAAAGAACCAGGACTGTGTTTAGACAGAAGATTGCCAAACCGCCTTCGATAGTATTAAGGAATACCTGTTGAATCCGCTTATTCTATCACCTCCAGTGGAAGAAAGACCACTGATTATCTACCTCACAGTCCTAGAGGACTCAATGGGATGTGTACTTGGCCAACAAGACGAAACCAAAAAGAAAGAGTCTCCCATCTACTATCTGAGCAAGAAATTCACCGACTGCAAAACTCGGTACACTATACTTGAGAAAACGTGCTGCTCTTTGGCTTAGGCAGCCAAACATTTGTGCGAATACATGATTCATCACACTACTTGGTTGGTCTCTGAGATGGATCCAATCAAGTATGTCTTTGAAAAGCCTGCTCTCACGGGAAGGATTGCCCGTTGGCAGATGTTGCTATCAGAATATGACATAGAGTACCACGCTCAGAAAGTCGTTAAGGGGAGTGTTTTAGCCGATCATTTGGCTCATCAACCGATTGACGATCAGGAATCAATCAGGTTTGACTTCCCAGATGAAGATATCATGTATCTAAAAATGAAAGACTGCGATGAACCGCTACCCAGTGAAGGGCCAGAACCGGGTTCCCAATGGGGATTTATCTTTGACTGAGCAGTTAATCATTACGGAAACGGAATTAGGGCAATCATTATTACACCTCAGGGTACCCATATTCCTTTCATCTCCAGACTTACATTCAAGTGTACAAACAACGAGGCCAAATACGAAGCTTGTATTATGGGTCTCGAGGAAGCAATTGATTTGAGGATAAAAAACTTGGACATATATGGCGACTTAACCCTGGTTATCAATCAGATTAAAGGAGATTGGAACACATACCAATTAGGATTGATTCCCTACAATGATTATGCAAGAAGGTTGTTACCCTTCTTCAACAGAATTGAGTTTCATCATATCCCTCGTGATGAGAATCACATGGCTGATGCATTGGCCACTCTCTCTTCTATGATTAGTGTAGGTCAATCGAACGACTTACCTAAGATCGACATAATGCACCTGGAACGGCCCGCTTACATCTTCACAATCGAAGCAGTCATATACGACAAACCTTAGTATTACGATATCAAACGCTTCCTTCAGAAACAGGAATACCCACATGGGGCGTCTAAAAAAGACAGAAAAACCCTCAGAAGACTGGATGGAAACTTCTTTCTGAGCGGTGATACAATTTATAAGCGGAATTTCGACATGGTATTGCTTCGATGCGTCGACAGACCAGAAGCAGACATACTGATAAAAGAAATTCACGAAGGATCCTTTGGCACTCATGCCAACGGACATACAATGGCGAGAAAAATTCTAAGAGCAGGGTACTACTGGTTGACCATGGAGTCTGACTGCTACAAGTACATGAGGAGGTGTCACAAGTGTCAGATATACTTCGACAAAATTCATGTACCGTCAACGCATCTCAAAGTTCTTTCTTCCCCATGGCCTTTTTCCATATGGGGAATCGACATGATTGGCTTGATTAAGCCCAAGGCTTCGAATGGACATCGGTTCATCCTGGTAGCCATTGACTATTTCACCAAGTGGGTCGAAGCAGCGTCATACGCTAATGTAACCCGACAAGTGGTGGTCCGATTTATCAAAAACAATATCATCTGTCGTTATGGTGTTCCGAGCCAGATCATTACTTGTTAGTTCTTTAATTTTAAGGGTTGGCATTAATTTTGTAAAATAAGTAATAGCAGCAATATGTTATATAGGATAGTGTATCTTGCTAAAGAAGAATAGGTTGAGCAAGAAGTCCTAGTGTGCAATGGAACATGTTGTGCTGAAGCAGTTTCAACATCTAGAACAACATGTCGTATCAAGATGTCCCATGCAGGTTCATTCGACATCGCGCTAGAACTGAAGAGAATTTAGAATTCTGTTATGTCTTAACAGATGTAGAAGATTCAGGAAATAATATGCAAATTCTATGTGGCGCTGAATTAAAAGGTCTGAAGATTCAAGTCTGAAATTAAGAAGATTATTGGAAAATATACACTTTCTAAATATGGAGATATTTTAGGAAGTTATAGATTGAAGTCCTATTTTGTAGCAGGAGTTTCTGCTGACTTGTAGCAGCTCATTTGTTATGTTTTTGTAGGCCCAAAATCCAGTTGGGAATAGGTTATATATAGATGCTCTGTAACCTAGTTTTGTAACGCAACCAAAGATGTAAAAGTTCTAGTATTAGGGTTGGTTCCTGTACCACTCGACCTGTGAGTTGGATAGTTTGTTAGTGTGATCCTTGAAGCTGTTAAGTAAGAGGAGTATTGTTCTTGGAGGAAGCTTTTAAGTAACTCTAAGTTGTGTCTTGGAAGGGTGTCTTCCTTGTTGAACTATTGTATAGGTAAAGAGCCTTTGATGCAGTGGCGGATTGTCGACTGCTAAACATCATTGCGATGATTGGGAGTGAGAAGAGTTTCTCATAGCTAGAGAGGATCTATGTAGAAGGGTCATTGGGTAGTGATTGAGTGATAAGCTGTAAACGGAGAGTTTAGCTTTGAATTGATACTACTGATAGTGGACTTCATCCCTGGCTTGGTAGCCCCCAGAGTAGGTGTGTTAAACCGAACTGGGTTAACAATTCTGTGTGTCTTGCTTTTATCTTTTCAGTACCATGATTATTGTTATATACCTTGCCCTTTGTGATCATGTCAGACCAGATGTCGAACGGCATGTTCTAGGACATCTAAATTCTGCACATGTACCAGAATTTCAATTGGTATCAGAGCAGGTCATTCTGTTCTGTATCTGGATGAGATCCGAGGGAAGATACTTTCTGGTTCATGGTCAAGGTAGAAGCTTTCTACTGAAAAGTTGTTTGAACTTGGAGTAGTTCATATAGGTATGAGAATGGTCCCTAGAAGTGGAGGATGGACTGTTCGTGACAGGCAGTGGCGTGTGCTGAAGGATTGGGGGAGTGGTTGAAAAACTACTGTGTTGTGGTTATGTTAGGTTTGATTTATTTTCAAACCTGTGGTATTGTGGTGTCACCTGAATTATGATGCTAGGGCTGATATGTGACACCTGAAGGCTTTGAGGAGTTTGTATTTTGATCCGCTGCAAATCTATCTGAAAATTCCTGAGGTTGTAACTGAGAAGGTTGTTCTTCTCTGAATGTATATCCTATGGTGATGGGATTTATGCAAGACTGCTTCAACTTACAATGTCAATGATACTTGAAGATTATTGTTCAAGTCCACTCATAAAGGCATTGATAAGTGATGTTGTAAGGAAGAGATCTGAAGATAGTGAGAAGTAATCTACTTTTGCTTCTTTTCTTAAAATGGTTAATCTCCAGTCTTTGTTGGAATGATTTCCTATCCTGTATTAGAACATCACATCAGAATTGTGCTGATCTTTGTTGTCTAAAGGAATGGAATAGCAGATGCTCTGGGTGCTAAACTAATGTGGTTTGATCACATGAGTTTAGAACCTTTTCCTGATCTGGAAGAGGAGGCATCTGGGTGGTATGTCTAAGAAGGTTCTGGCCCTGGAACTTATCTCAGATGTGTGAGTTGGTCAAAGTGTGATCAACGTGTTATTTACTCCTGAGGTCAGTTTATTTCAGGTCCTTGCTGCAGGAGTTGAGAACCTGAGATTCAAGAAGTATTATCTCTAGCAGACTTCTTGGACATGAAGGTCAAAGATCAAAAGGTCATGATTTTTCTCTGTTATTTAGAAGCATGTTCTGAATGATCTTGTGAAGCTAGATAAGTATTGACTGTGTGTGCTTAGGATTGATATGATCTAATCACAGTCTGTGTTGTTATTAAAGGGGAGAATGTTTGTTTCTCTGAAGTGCTCTTGGCAGTTTCTGAGGGAGAGTACCTGATGTTTTGGAAGACCTTGAAGACATGTCTCAAGCTGTCTGGATGATGAGAGTTGGATGAGAGAATACTACTCTCATGCTTCTGTGATGTGATGAGTTATGATGGCTGGTCCCAAGGCTTAAAAAGGGAAGTTTGGAGATTCGGTTTTGGAATGTGGTGTTTTTTTTTTGTACAGCTGGACTCTGTCAAGACTGATGTCTTAACATCTGTTGACAGAACATTCTGTTCAGAATGTTATGGTGTTTGTCTCCTGAGATCACAAGCCTCTACCTGATTTATGTACTGATGTAAGGGTCAAGCAGTAGGTGAATGTGTTCAGCAGGTGTGTTGAACAGAGAGTACGTTCTTGAAAACATGAAGATGAGTCTCATGTTCTCCATTCATTTAATGTATTCTTCTTGCAAAGGAGTACTGGTAGTATTAGATAGAGAAAAGTTGATCAGATTGGGATCATGTGAGTATTGGTACAAGTGATGAGTGTGCTCAATTTGTGAGTTGAACAAAGAGTAAACTCTTGAAGACATGAAGATGCGTCTTATGTTTTCCATTCTTCAAGGTACGAAGAAGCACATGTTATTCCTGATAGGGGGAGAGTGTTACAAGTTTGTGCAGCTGGACGTATGATTGATAATTATGCAATTCTTGGTGTTGGCACTTATTTTGATAAGACTGACTGTGATATGTCTAAAAGGATGTTCTGAATTCTGTATAGGATGTGTTTTGACCAGAAGAAAATTAGGATTAAGTGTGTTGGGATGTGTCTTGTACAGTTGTGATTATTTTTTCATATGTTTAGTTTAAAGGAAACAAAATTGAAACAGAATTTTATTGCACTGCTGAAAGCATACAAGATTAGAAAAAGCAACAAACAAAGAGCCTAAAGATTATCCCAACCCCACGAATCAAGAAAAGTCTTCAAATCTTCATCCCATTCATCTTCAGAAGCTTGAAGTTGCACTTGGCTTTTCTTGGTGGCTTTCATCCGGGTCTCTGATGCCCTTCTTGTTCTCTTTGCTCCTGAAGTTGTACCAGTTGTGGACAATGTTTGGTTCTTCAACCTCTGTGGATCTGATTTCTTATCTTCTTGCGTGTGACTCCTCTTTGCATCCTGGTGAGATTGACTCATGGTTCTATCTGTGATGTGCGGTTAGGAGCAAGGAGGCTTGGTTTTTATACTACATAAAGGGTCATTGTTTGTATCGCCTGACCAGTCAAAGTGGTCTTTGGGTTGGAACTTGTTTTCTTGGGAATCTGTTTTTAACCATGTCACATTAGATATCAGAACTTCGTGTTTGGTGCCTTGGTAGAGGTTGTCTTTTTGAGACTAGGTCCTGTCTAGTTGTCTGATGTGATTCCCTTTAGTTTGCTTTCGGTATAGTTGCTGGTGCTGGTTGTGATCAAGTGGTGTGTTCCTTTGTCTTATGCTGATGTCCTACATACTGTTGCAACATCGTAGGTTGTTGTGTACCATGCTTGTGGAGTTGGAAGAAGCAGCATTATCGTCCGAAGTGGCAGTTCTGACATAATGTGGATTAGAATGGGCAGATTCTGATCTTGATGGTAAGTAGTTCTGGTAATACATGACTACTCTCATGTTGAAGACTTTATTAGGGAGTTATAAGGTTGTTTCCAGTAGTGCAATCTGATCAGAATGGCTGAAGATAAGGAGGTTCATTCTAATACAAGTAAAAGGTGGTGGCAGTCCTGATCTTGTGTTGCAAGCAATCTAAAGACATTTGTTATGGAATATGTGAGAAATTTCAAATCAAGTGGGCTTTTGTTTATTGGAATTGGCAGACCATGTATCCAAAATCAACATGGTGAGGTCTTGCTCAACATTTACCTGAATATTGGTGTGATATCATAAAGAGCATTGAATGTTAAGGCTGTTGTCTATAGCCTATTGTTGCAAGTGTGCTGATTTATGTGTAGCATGTGTGCTGGTCAAGTTTGCGCAGTGTGATGGGACATATCATT
Source organism: Lathyrus tuberosus (assembly GCA_022829125.1). NCBI lineage: Eukaryota > Viridiplantae > Streptophyta > Magnoliopsida > Fabales > Fabaceae > Lathyrus > Lathyrus tuberosus. The sequence continues at coordinate 41,371,769 of JALAZF010000002.1, forward strand.
GCTGTGTGAAGTTAGTACTTATGCAGGAGAGGTCTGAAAAGCAGTGACTTTACTTTTCTCTGCTGTTTTGAGGGAATCTAGAAGGGAGTGTGAGAAGTCGTCTCAGTATCCATTAGATAAGAAGATGTGTTTGTATAAGTTTCTGTGGAGTCTTGGGTTGATACTTTTATGAGCAAGCAGACAAACTGTTTTGGTAAGATGTCAAAACATGGTACAGGACATGTTTCTCTTGAGCCAAACAAGGAATTTTTCTGGTCGGTAGTGCAAGGATAAGGCGAAACATGTGTCTCTGCCTATGCATGGAGCGTTATTGGCCTAATTTATGGTAAGATTTAGTTGAGAAACATTTAAGGCAGTCAAGGCAGTTTTGGAAGGTAGGCATTGAATTTGAATGCAGTTTCTGATACCTAAAATAGCGTTTCTTTGACCAAGAACCTTGACATATTCAGGGCTCGTTAATTCCAAAGTTATTGTTCAGCTATTTATAGGGGTTGTTCTCTTCTCCTTCAGCCAAGTGAGGGTTTTGTTTCACAAGTCTTATGGCGTTTGTTCGTATTTGGGTTAGCATCACTTGGGTCTGGTTCTGTGAGGGCCTTCTTTGCCAATTTTTGGCTAAAAAGGGGGAGAAAGGGTGTGTGAAATGGGTTGTGCAGATGCCTTGTTTGGAGTTTGCAGTTCCAATTGTGTGCAGTGATGTCGAAGAGGGTGTCATTTCCTTGAGTTGGTGTTGAGTTCCAATTGTGACTTGTGTCCTGAGTTATGAACACAGTTGTGACTTGTGTTCTGAGTTACCTGGGTTGATAGATTGATACTTCTTAAGTTTCATCTTATGCCACAGGTCGACTAGGGGCGTCTGATCAAGTAAGGTGTGCAGAAATCTCGTATGCCACCATTGGTCCTTTGTGTCAAGACAGCCGTTTCTTTTCTGGAGGAGTCTTCTACAATTATCCAGGTCTGAGCTGGAAGGAAAAAGAAATGTGTTGTACAAAGGGGGAGTCAGATATCTTCTTCCTCATGTACACCAGATATCTTCTTCCTCATGTGCACCAAATAACTTCGGGACTTTCTACTTCTTAGGTCCTAATGTGCTGCCTGAAGTTATTATGTTGTGGTGCTCGAAGGTGATGTTAATAGAGCTCATAGAATATGCCAAAAAGAGTTGTCAAACATGATGTCCTAACATCACTCAAGTATTCCCAAGAAGATGATTCTCCATGATTGTTGTTCTTAGTAGCTACTGATGGCTACTGTTAGGTTCAGTAGTTGCTAATGACTACTGACAGTAGTATAGAGTTGTAATTGCTGCTGTAACCTGTGTTGTAATGTCTATGTATTTGTTTTAGCCAAAATTTGCCAAAGGGGGAGAATGTTAGTTCTTTAATTTTAAGGGTTAGCATTAATTTTGTAAAACAAATAATAGCAGCAATATGTTATATAGGATAGTGTATCTTGCTAAAGAAGAATAGGTTAAGCAAGAAGTCCTAGTGTGCAATGGAACATGTTGTGCTGAAGCAGATTCCACATCTTGAACAACATGTCGTATCAAGATGTCCCATGCAGGTTCATTCGACATCGCGCCAGAACTGAAGAGAATTTAGAATTCTGTTATGTCTTAACAGATGCAGAAGATTCAAGAAATAATATGCAAATTCTATGTGGCGCTGGATTAAAAGGTCTGAAGATTCAAGTCTGAAATTAAGAAGATTATTGGAAAATATACACTTTCTAAATATGGAGATATTTTAGGAAGTTATAGATTGAAGTCCTATTTTGTAGCAGGAGCTTCTGCTGACTTGTAGCAGCTCATTTGTTGTGTTTTTGTAGGCCCAAAATCCAGTTGGGAATAAGTTATATATAGATGCTCTGTAACCTATTTTTGTAACGCAACCAAAGATGTAAAAGTTCTAGTATTAGGGTTGGTTCTTGTACCACTCGACCTGTGAGTTGGACAGTTTGTTAGTGTGATCCTCGAAGCTGTTAAGTAAGAGGAGTATTGTTCTTGGAGGAAGCTTTTAAGTAACTCTAAGTTGTGTCTTGGAAGGGTGTCTTCCTTGTTGAACTGTTGTATAGGTAAAGAGCCGTTGATGCAGTGGCGGATTGTCGACTGCTAAACATCATTGCGATGATTGGGAGTGAGAAGAGTTTCTCATAGCTAGAGAGGATCTAGGTAGAAGGGTCATTGGGTAGTGATTGAGTGATAAGTTGTAAACGGAGAGTTTAACTTTGAATTGATACTATTGATAGTGGACTTCATCCCTGGCTTGGTAGCCCCCAGAGTAGGTGTGTTAAACCGAACTGGGTTAACAATTCTGTGTGTCTTGCTTTTATCTTTTCAGTACCATGATTATTGCTATATACCTTTCCCTTTGTGATCATGTCAGACCAGTTGTCAAACGGCATGTTCTAGGACATCTGAATTATGCACATGTACCAGAATTTCATTACTGATAATGGATCTAACTTGAATAATAAGATGATGAAGGAGTTGTGCACAGAGTTCAAGATCGAACACCATAACTCATCTCCCTACCGGCCTAAGATGAACGGAGCGGTAGAAGCGGCTAACAAGAACATCAAGAAGATCGTTCAAAAGATGGTTGTAACCTACAAAGATTGGCACGAAATGCTGCCCTTTGCTCTTCATGGTTATCGCACATCTGTCCGCACTTCAACAGGGGCAACCCCCTTCTCTCTAGTATATGGCATGGAAGCGGTGCTTCCCATCGAAGTAGAGATCCCATCAATCCGGGTATTGGTGGAAGCTAAGCTTACAGAAGCTGAATGGTGTCAAAATCGACACGATGTACTGAATCTGATCGAAGAAAAGAGAATAACGACATTATGCCACGGTCAGTTGTATCAACAAAGAATGAAGAGGGCGTTTGACAAAAAGGTCCGACCTCGCGTCTTCAGGAAAGGAGACCTCGTGCTCAAGAAGATACAATCATTTCTCACTGATTCTCGGGGCAAGTGGACTCCGAATTATGACGGCCCCTACGTGGTCAAGAAAGCTTTCTCAGGCGGCGCCTTGAGACTTGCAACCATGGACGGAGAGGAATTTGCCTACCCCACGAATGTTGATGTAGTAAAGAAATACTTCGCCTAAAAAAAACGTCTCGGTGGATTGAAAACCGAAAGGGGGGTCCAGGCAAAAATTAGAGACATAATAAAAAATCATCCCGATGGATTGGAAATCTCAAAGTACAATCCAGGCAAAAATTAGGGATAATGGCAAGTAACTACGTTCAACAAAGGGGCAAATCCCTCAGCAGCAGTTACGTCGTGCATCAGAAAAACGCCAGTCACGGTCATCTTCGACGGAAGCTCAGGATGCCCCGAATTCAAAGTTGGCAGAAGGATAGTGGTCATTATGTTTCAATGTAGCCCTCTTCCCGTAAATTACCATTTTCTAAACTTTTAAATACTATATGGAATCAAGCGTTTGGCTGATTTCCATCCTATCAATAAAATTTGAGCCCTTGTGCTTTTGTTTGTAATTCTTATTTATTTTAGCTTTATAGAACGACATTTTAACATGATCAATGATTCTTGAAATGAAACAAAAATGAATTTACTTGTTAAAATTGTTCTGCTTTTAAAAATAAATACGGAAATTTCTTTTGACTGTTGAACATTGAAAGAACATCGATCGCTTCTCCAGAAGTAATCGAGCTTCAAAGTGCAAAATCAAAGTACTCCTTCTAAGCCAGTGCGCTTGAATGAAGGATCAGTTGTATCGAATGTGGTTTTCCCATCTGATACCTTCGGACGAGTTCTCATCTCTTAAGCCCGACCAACGGTATTCCCCACAGAGTCTGTCTCTCCTAAGCAAGGCAGAATTGCTACTTTTGAATCAACTATACGACTTCGCCCCGCGATGGTCGAGTATCCCGTCATGTTCATCTTTTAGTCTGTATGCTGCGTCGGTTTTGTCAGCATATACATACATACATCATGCATTATTGATTTGCATTCACATTCATATTGCATCACTATCACTCTAGTCGGTGTTATCCCTTAGTGATAAAAGTTCTCTCAATCGAATTGTCAAATTCTTTCCTCGTCAGGAAAGGTTGCGTCTGAACACTCTCTCTCCTCCAGTTTATTTCTGGATCAGAATTGGCCCTTGACCACTTTGATAACTTGAACCTCTGAAAGATCAGAGAACCTTCGACAAATGTCATTCTTCGCCATTGAAGATGACATCCTTGCTTTCCTGGATTAAGGAAAATCCCCAGAGGAAGCCTCTTAAGCAGAGATTCGGCAATACAGCAGTTTTTCTCTGAAAAAGCTGCTGATGAAAAGGTTATCAGCACCTCAAAATTAGATCCCATCATATGGCGTTTCTCCGGGAAGATCCCGAGAAAAGTACGATGTACGACTCCAAGCGGAAGCAGTCTCTCAAGAAACTCGCTTTCCCCAGTAGAAACAAATGGCGTCTCCAATAAAGAAGTTTGTGTATCTCTACAACTCAAACGATTGGGTTCCCCGGCGAGTCTGACCTCAAAATTTTTCCGTCAAATGGCATTTCCCCAGGAAAATTCGGCGAGAAGTTTGAGGAAAATCGCTACGAATAGCATCCCTTGTCAAGAAAGTTTATTGACAAAAAAAACTAAGACCAGTTCCTTGGTAGGAAACCAGGATCGAGGGGAAGTTTATTTGAGAAAATGAGACTAGTTCCTTGGTAGGAAACCAGAATCGAGGGGAAGTTTATATCAGAAATTGAGACCAGTTCCTTGGTAGGAAACCATGATCGAGGGGACGTTTATTTCAGAAACTAAGAGCAGTTCCTTGGTAGGAAACCAAGATCGAGGGGAAGTTTACCTTTTCTAAGCGTCATTGCTTAGCAAAGGAAGATGAATGCATAAGCTACCATTCATAACCACCATCAAAATTTTGGGTATTCCGATATTTAATCCTCTTGCACTCCGAATGCCCGAACACCTTCGTCATTCGCACCTTCGGGTCCAAGAAGATTAAGTAGGGGCATTTGTCATACCTCAAATTTTGACCACTAAGATTTTCCATCATTGTGCAAATCATCATCATAATATGGGTGTATCATTATGCCTCATTAGTCTCCCCAAAGATGAGTAAGCATTCACTACAATCAAAATTAGGGTTTCAAGCCCTCTCAGAGCTCTTAGACAAAGGATCATTCAAGGAATGACATGATTTTCAACTTGTCTAAACCTCTCAAACATCCACAATTGATCAAAAGGACTCCCACTTCAAGGATTAAGCACAAGGCTGCTCCCTTCTAGGTGGATCAAGCCTTAAGATCGCCAGTGTCACCAAATTAGGGTTTTGGTCGACCAGGGCCTCCAGATGGAAATTTTCCTCTGGACATGAGCCAATACTTCAAAACATAACCTAATATGCTCCATGGAACCTCATGACCCCAATCATCAAGTCAATTTTGCCTTAGGGGATGCAGTCATAAAAAAATCAGGAATTAGGGTTTCTTGACCTAATTCACCCCTAAGCGGACTTTTGGGACAAATCATGAGCCAAGACCTCAAGAGAGGATTTGAGGGTCCCTAGTACACCACATTGATCCATTTGTAACAATGGGTTGATCCAAGAAGCTTGAGCAACAAGTCTCAAATTCATCAGAACCACAGTTAGGGTTTCGCGGAAAAAGTCAACTATAACTTTGACTTTTAACCAAGACATGCTCCCAAGGCCTAAGACATGATTCAATATACCCTATAACACCCTTGGAACATGTCCATCAAGTTTGATTTAGGTCAAGGACATGATTTCCTAAAGGATTGCACAGTTTGGAATTCATTTGATAAAAAGTCAACTGTGCACAAAAGTCAACTTTGACTTTTTGAGATTTTTCACAAAAATGGATTTTTAACCCTAAAATGATGTTAATATATGATCTGAATCATCATTCATCAAGAAACATCAAAGAAAGTGGGATTACTTGTAAAAGGGGTAACCATAAAAACTTAGAAAATTTTCTATGTTATGAACAAAGTGGCAAGGGTACCAACTTTGGAGGATCCTAAATCCTAAACCACAAAGCCACTTTTCCCCATCCAAAGCTTGATTGGTAGATTTCATGGCCCTCTACAAAAACTTCAACTAGACCTCATTCCAATTCTTCATGGATTTTGAGTTATGGAATGATCAAAATCACAAAAAGTGAAAATGTCACTTTTTTCCAACACTTAGTGAAATTTTCACTAAGTCAGAATCTGCCTTCACTTTTTTCCAAATGTAGGGACATTTTTCACTTGGATCCAAAAAGTATCAAAACCAAATATGATCAAACAGTTGTTGTATCATATAAGGGCTTTCCAAAATGGCCAAGAACATCACCAAATTCAAATTGAGCTAAGAGTTATGGTAGTGGTAAAATGCCTTGCTGAAAACTGCCAAGGCAAGGCGGAATTTTGCATTTTTGGTCGATTTGCCAAAATCAGCCAATTTCAAGCCTTGTCATCATCTTGGACACATCTGAGGATCAAATCTAAAGGGGACAATCACTGAGTCAAGCCTCCAAAGTCCTTGGAACAAGAAGTAGCATGCCAAACCTAGAGTTGCCTAAAAGAGGGACAAGACTCCAATTTTGGATTGAAGCATTTAATAGATGCTTAGAGGTGGCATGGACTGACACATTTACAACTGAATTCAGTCAATATTCCTCCAGCAAGTAGGGAACCAAAGCTCTGTGCTCTAACCTCTAGTCAATGGCTAGAGGAGACTTGGATTTTCATTTGCCAACATTGGCCAAACCTCTGCTGCAGTTGCCATTCACTATTGATCCCAAAACAAACTTGATCTACTATAAATAGAGCTCATTTGTGCTCAGTTTGAGTACACCAAAGCCATCAGACAAATATTTTCCTCAAAATCCCTTTTTCTTGGCAAAAATGCCTTCTTTAGGAAGGTAACTCTGAGTTTTTGAGTTTGAGAGCTTTTTCAATCAAACCAATCACACACACCCCTCATAAACATCATATGTAGGTGATCCAAACTCTCACAAGTGACCTGTAATCACAAAATCACAAAGTCACCTCTCAAAACCTCAAAATAGGCTTTTTGTGCATTTTTCAAGCCATGTCTTTATTCAGTCACTTTCCAAACCAGATAAAACCTCAAACACACTCTAAATATCATCCTTGAACTGTCCCAAATGGTTACCCCCATCTGGAACATCATTTGAGAGAGTTGTCATTTTGGTCACTTTTAACCCCTTTTGCAAGAAAGGGTCAGTTTGTGTTTTTGCACGTACCAGCTGATTCCAATCAACCTAAACGCTTCTAAGGGATCATTTGAGTGTGTCTAAAGCATCAAATCATTTCTGGAACAAGAGGCTTGACAGATTGCACAAAAACTCCAAAAAGCTCAAAAAGAGGTAAGCCTCATGACTTGAACTTTCCAAAATATGCAATTCTTTGAAGTCCACTGATCATGCACACCTCATACATGTTAAATATGTTGTGTTTGAACCAATTGATCATGTAATTCATGCCTGTATCAAAGTGTAGCATAGAAAATGCAATTATAGGCCTTTTTCAAAACTACTATCGGGTTTTGAGGAGGGAGTGTGATCTGAAAAAACTACCACCACAATTGGATTCCTTGTGAAATTCTGGTCCAGATGCATATAAATTTTGTCTCAAACCATTAAGAATTGAGAAAGTTATGACCTTCATGTTTCTGAGCCAAAACTTGCCTTGCATTGCCTTGGGCCAGGCCTAAAACCAAGGCATGACTTGTATATTTGTGATTTCACTTCAAACAATGGATGTATCACCACCCAAGTGGTAAGGCATGCACCTTGTGACCTTAAGGTTGTGGGTTCAAACCCCACCCATGCCATTTTGTGTTTTTTTCACATTTTGCCATTTTTCCAATATTTTTATGTTTTATTAATTAATTGGAAAATTAATAACTTACTCAATTTTAATTATTTTTTATTGGTTCTTTTTGCAAAAAATCACAAAAATGTTGAAATATTTTATTCCAAAAAAAAATAGATTTATATTATTTATTTAATATAATTATTATTTTTGTGAATAAATTCATTTTTTAATTGTTTTAGACATTTTAAAATGAACATTCATCTTGAAAAATCAAGACCAAATGAGTTTTAATATATCTTGTGATTAAAACTTCATTTTTCAAACCTTAAACAAAAATCACAAGTGGTTTATTCAAATTCATTTGGTGTTTTTCCTTGATTTTCTTTTAATATTTACTTTTAAAAGAAAAACAAATTAGGGTTTCTTTGATTTTCACCCTCTTTAATCGTTTTCAAACACTCATGGGCCTCTGTTAGAGTGTAAGACCTAATCCCCTTTTAACCAAAACAATTTTGGGCCTCAGATATTGTATAAGTCCCTCTGCGTTAAAAGAAAAGTTCGGCGCGAACGTCGCCCGTTTAAAAATAAACCATCTGGGCCTACCCTCGTGTTATAAGCCCCACTCTTTTTCTTTAAAACCTTTTGGGCCTCTGATAGAGTGTAAGACCCACCCCTTTGTACAGAAAACCTTTTTTGGGCCTCAGTCACTTGTATAAGTCCCTCTGTATAAATTCAAAACCACAGTGCCATCACTGATAAAACCCTGGGCCTCTCCTTGAGCTGTAAGCCCCAATTCTTCTTTTCAAAGCACTTTCTCCTTTGATTTTGTATATAATATTGTTATCAAAGCTTTCTTTGTTGAACAACTAACAAAATAACATGGAAGCTCTACAACCGAGTAAGTTTTTATACGCTTTCATTTAGCGCTTTCATATATATATATATATAACTGTATTGTGGGGCTGTTTCACTGTAAGTCTTCTTTCATAAACTCATATCAACTGTGTAATAATATTATAGCTATTTAGAGTTTCCCCGGTAACTACGTCTAGCACTAAGCGCTGTTGATCACTCTTAAATAGATAAAACTAGATCCCCATAGGATTACCAGACACAGTCTTCCCTCCTCTTGGGGTTAAACAATATGGAGACGTGAAAGAAAGCATTCTCGGTGAACCCTTTCACAGACTTTCACCCTTAGAAATCATCAAAGAAACTCTACTCCCCAGAGATGATCTTTTCTCCGTGAATGGCATCTCTTGAGTTTCTTCCAAATTCTCAAACTTTCCTGGCTTGATCTATTCTCTGTGAATAGTCTGTCTTGAATTTCTCAGGGTTTGGGGACCCACAGGCTTCCTAAAAGCATCCCCGCCTCCTCTTGGGCGTTGTACAAGGACCCGTCGGCTTCTTAGAAGTATTCACAGCCTCCTCTTAGACTTCGTATAAATGATTTCTTCCTTCGGGAATGATAGCCTCCTCTTGGGCTTCGAACAAATTGTCTCTCGGCTTCTTAAAAGATTCCAGCCTCCTCTTGGGCTTCGTACAAATTGTCCCGATGACCTCCTAGAGGTATAGGAACAGAAATTAGTCATCTTAATAGAACAGATTTTTCAAAGAGTCTAGATCCTGCTACTGCTGTTTCTTAAATGTAGTACAAAAGATGAAACTCTAAACATGGACAGTTTAATTTCCTTGATCCTCAAAGACATTCTCAAGTTCCTTTCAAAACTAGGAGATGAAACCCGTAGACTTGGACAGTCCCAATTCCCTTTGGGTTTCCCATTTCCTTAAAGAACGGGAACTATCCCTGATCCTCGAATCAAAATCCCTGAGTGCAAACATTACTCATATAAGAACTGATTTTCTCTTTAAATCAGCATATTGAACTTGTCACTCAACTGAAACAATAACCATAGCCTCCATCTCGGGCTTCGTACGAGATACAAAAAGACTCTCCTGTTGAGTCAAACCCTTTAGCCTTCATTTTGGGCTTTGTAAGAGATACAAAACACTCTCTTATTGAGTATAAAAAGACTCTCTTGTTGAGTCAAACCCCTTTTGCCTCCATCTCGGGCGTCGTACGAGATACAAAGCACTCTCTTGTTGAGTCAACCCTTTTAGCCTCTCTCTCGGGCTTCGTACGAGACAAACAAAATCACCCACTTGTTGGGTCGATAGCCTCCTCTTAGGCTTCGTATAAGGAAACCCCGGCCGAGTCAATCAACCTTTTAGCATCAAAACAGTGCCTCGTTCACAGGATACAAACATCAAACAACTCCCTTCATCTAACTGCTCTAAGCGACAAGCCTCTGGATTATTTACATCCACGCCACTGTCCTTCTTTTAGCATGAGAAATTCCTAAGGAAAGATAGTATTGTTATACACTGAGTTAAAGTTTTATCCTCCAGGTTAAAACTCCCTATAAAGGAAATTATGGCATTGCTAGGATTCGCATATCCCTATTAAAGTAATCCTCCTTTATAGTCAGTCACCCAACAGTCATGACAAATATCCCCTTTAGAGATGATAAATTCTCTCTAAAGTCAAAACTCCTTTAGCTTCACATCTTGGGCTTCGAACAAGATAAAAATAGACCCTTCAGCTTCACATCTTGGGCTTTGAACAAGATATAAACTACCCTTTTCAGCTTCACGTCTTGGGCTTTGAACAAGACACCAAAACACCATTTTCTCCCATAGAATAGGAGGAACTACGATTGCTCTGATTTCCCTGTTTCGAAAAATAGGAATACGTAGGCATAAGATTGAAAGAAAAATCTTAGCGAGCACACTAAAAAAAAATTCAAAATCCCATACCCTCAGTCCTAAACATCCTACCCATGAACCGTCCAATGTTTTCAATCTCAAAAAAAGTGTAAGAAGAAAAAGGCCCCATTCGCATATAACATCCGTAACCTAACAGACCGCTGTTTAAACTCAGTATGCAAGCAGGGTTAATTGGAGACATCTTTTTCCCTTCCTTCATCAGCTTCAATAGGATAAAAATTGAATCGAACTGTAGTAACCCCCAAAGAGCGACAGTGCTTAAGAAACACGTCCAGTTTCACTCGCTACAACATGCACACGACAACCAACACATCAATACATCATAATACTAGGATGCAACCGCAGTTCATACCTGCCACAATAGCAATATACAAATATATCATGCATACACATCGACGACTCCATCGTCTCCACTCACCACACAAACAACACGCTCAATTTCCATTTAGCACATTAAAGGATTGGAATTCTGGTATTGAAATCAATTTTTATATATAGTACGCGAAACCAGCTTTCCAACACTTCGAATGGCGACGGAAACGGACCTACGGATCAAAAGATATGAATTTATGAAGTTTTAGAAAATTCAGTTCGTCTCAGCCCAATTCGCCTGATACTCGCCTGGCGAAGCACCAGCGAAACCACTTTCGCCTGGCGAAATCCCCATTCGCCTGGAGAATTCCACTTTCGCCTCCTGCTCGCCTGGCGAAATAGTGGCGAATTCAACTCCCCCATACAAAATCCAGAAACTCTAATTTTTCACTCCCCTTTCGCTTCTACATTCGCCTGGCGAATGTCTGGCGCATCCACTTTCACCTGGCGAGTTCCATTTTCGCTTGGCGAATCTGGACGAATCAGCAATCTTGCGATTGCGATTCTGCACAATTCAGACCTCACAATTCCCCAAAATTTGGTATCATACAGTCTATAAAACACCAATAAGGTAGCAGCAAATGACATATACACATATACAACATAAATCTATAATCAATTGCATAATTTTCTCTTCCTACCAAACCCTCTAACTTACAACCCAATTCCCAATTCTCACCAGCAATATAACAGGGAGATCCTAACGATTTTCTACCCTCATACCACTACTATGCAACCCTTAAGAGATAGAGAGCCCCACCCTTACCTTGGGATTCTTGAAATCTTTCCTCAACAATGGAGCTCTTCTTGACCTAACTCTTCTCTGCTCTTTCTTCTCTTCTCCAAAACACGTACTGACCACCCTTTCCTTTCTAACCCTTTTTCCTATTTATATTTTCCTTGTTATTCCCAAATATTATTATTATCTAATATTATTATTATTATTATTTCACCCAAAATAAATAATAACAACAATCTCCTTGTAACACCCCAAAATTTGCCTTGTTATTTTTAGCTAACTGGCATATGTTTCTTTGCATTTCTTGCATTATCATTATGCATAGCATGGTTCTTAGCATGGGATCAAGGTACTTGGTTCTTTTCAAAGGAGTCTCAAGCCTCAAGGTGGTTTGAGGAGTTCATCATACCTTCATAAGGTCAAGCATGGCAAAAGATTACAAGTGAATTTTTCCCTCCTAACCAGAGGGACCAATTAGGGTTTGTGAATCAAAAGGACTTCTTGGAAGGCTTTGTGTATTCAAGCATGTTCTTATGGTATTCCATATGCTCACAAGTTTTCATGTATAGAGACTTGGTTAGTGGTTCATTGTGGAGGATTTTCAGTGGATCAGTTACTTGTGAAGTAAGGAAAAGTCAACAGTCCAAGAGATCTAGTTATGATCAAAACAATGCAAGGTGCATTTTGATGGTTTTCCATGTATCACTTTTTCCACCTTTTGCATTTTGGTACAAATGGACTTGTAATTGGTTCTATTGGTTCATGTCACATTTCCACACTCAAGTACACTTCATTTGGATCATATTTGGCCTTTGAATCAATTCATTTCATGCCATATTTCTCACTTATTCAACAAAGTGCAAATTTGCAAGTTAGATTGAATATCACAAACCAATCAACCACAAGGCCCAATTTCAATTCAGATGTGATCAGTAAGTAAAATGGAGGTGAATCATGCTTGCTTGGTGACCAATGCACGTGTGAATGAAGGGTTTCACATGAAATTGCATTTTTGCATAAACCTTCAAAACTCATTAACCAAGGGTTTTACCAATTGTTAATCATAATCAGTGGACTAATGGAATGTATATAAGCTAACTCATGCCTTCACATCTAGGTCATGCACTCTCATTTGCTCAAAATCCCAAATTCCACTCTCACTTTCTCTCCTTCGAAACTCTCTCATCTTAAGGGTTTCTGAAGAATTTTTTTCACATTCTTGACCAGTGAAGAGAGTAGAATTAGAATCCACCATTGTTTTGAGCTAATAGCAAGGTTTTCATCAAGTTCGGTTCAAGAGGATCCAAGTTCAAACTCCTAGATCTAGCCAGATTCAAGCCTCTATTTGCATTTATTTTGCAAATAGAGCTCAAAAGAGGAAGATCTGCAGCTTTTGGAAGACGTTCTTATTGTATTTCAAGTTCTACAGATCTCAGGTTAGTTCACTTTTCATGATCATATAACTTGAATTTTAAGCTTGCATGATGATCTATGATGTTCATTGATGATGCTGATGTGTTTGGTTGTGATTTTGGACGTGTGAATTGCATGAATTTTGAGTTTGAAAGTTTTGGATCTAAACTTATTTCCTTCTATTTGACTTGTATGTTGATCTTTTGGTGAAATGGTTTGTATATTTGTGATCCTTGTGAAAATCAGGACAAGATGATGTGCTCGTTTTCCATTTCTGGAAAACTTTTGGTTGGGACTCACCGGAGAAGGTGACTGAAGCTAGGGCTCCGGCACCTGGTTTATGTTCAGTCCGACGAGGGCTTGGAGGAAGAAGATGCAATCACAATCGTCCATTGCTTTGATCTGATGGTCTCCATGTTGCCACGTTTTTAAATTCTGTTTTTTATTTCAGTGTTTGTGTGTGTGCCATTCCACCCTTCTTATCATGTATGTTTGATCTGGATCACTCATCTTAATTGATTGTTGATTGATTGATTTAATCTGGTGCGTTGTTTTAATCTATTGGTTGGTAAGGTGCCAACACATTAAAATTCGCATGTGCCGTCCACGTGGGTTTTTGTTATGTCCAGGGTATGCTTGGTGTGTGCGCGTGTATCATTATTATTGTGTACTTTTAATCTGAGCCTTTAATCGTGATTACCTTGTGATAGTGTTGACTTGATGTGGGTCTTTGGATTGATCTTGTGGTTGATGTTGAGTCAAGTGGTTGACTAGATCTTTTTTTGTGTGTTTGGTATGCGCTGACCAGCTGGGCTGGGTTTTTCATTGCTTTTTCCACCCCCTCTCTGAGCCCATTCACCTTTATAACGTGCTTATCATGCTATTTACACCCCTGCCTGGTTTTTATTTTCATTTTATTTCATTTAATTGTTGTTTTTGCGTTTTCAATTTTTAAAAATAGTTTCAAGCATCAAAAAATTATGAAAAAATTCATGAAGCATGTTTAGGGTATTATAAAATTTTTCCAAATTTTATTTTTCATTTTTATTTTAATTTTGTGCCTCTGGTTTAATTGTTTGTTTAATTCCTTTTGAATTGTCCTTATTTTGCACACTTTGCATTGTAGATTTTATTTCTCATAGCATACAAAACATTTTGAGTCCATTATTTTTGTATTGTTTCACCAACATATTGAAGTGTATAAAAACATTTTTCTCATTTTTTTAAACTCTTTTCATATTGCATTTTGGTCCCTCTCTTTTACATATTAGTTCATAATTCCTATGTGACTTTGCATGATTGATTGAAGGACTTATCTTGTGAATTTTTGCATGAGTTTTTAATATGATGTTTCCTTCTGGTTGAGGTGTTTTGATAATTAATTTTGTAATTTCTTAAGTTGATTTTCTAATTGTTTTATTGCTCTTTGTTTGAGGTCTCTTTTATGCACATCTTTGGATCATGTTTGGTAACTTGTTTGAGAAGGCACTTGTGCCATTGTTTGGGATTGTTTCTTTGACTTCATGAACCATGTTTGAATCATTATAAGTCATGTGATTATCATTATAGGTCATTGGTGTGAGGTTGTTGCATATTTTGTGCACATGTTCAATGTTTGATTTACATGCCTCTTTTGACTTATCTTTTCACTTCTTCTCATCTATGCCTCTTTTTGGTTTATGTTTGGTTTGTGTATGCCATGCCATATCATTCCTTTACACTTCATTTGATTTATGTTTCTGACCTTGAAGCTTTGTATTCATGTCATATGCTATTCATGTTTCATTTTGAATCCTTTAACATGTTTCATTTACATGCTTCCCTCTTTTTTCTTCTTATATGATTCCTAATGCTTGGATACTTGCTTCTATGCCTTATGTGACACTTGTACATCATGTTTAGTCACATGTTTAGGTTATCCACATTCTGACTTGGATTTTATTTGAAGCATTCTTGCATGATCACCTTGCATATCCACTCATTCTTCTTCTACTCCTTCTTTTATGATCTTCTTGGATGTTTTGCCACTTGTTTGCATTCTCTTTGCTTGAGTTTGTTTGTTAAACATTATGGGTCATCCTTAAGGTGTACATTCTGACTTGGATGAGTTTCATTTGGTTTGTAACCATTTCTCTTTGGGTTGTGACTTGTTTGGGTTTCATTTGTCTTATTGTTGCTTATGTTTGTTTTTGCTAACCATGTAGGGGCTAATGGTAAGTGAATGGGATGTGGATAGTCATCCACATTCTAACTTCTCCTTTCTTTTTTAAGCTTTCATATTTGTGTTTGCTTTAGCATTTGTAGTGCCCTTTTCTTCTCTTTCACTCTTTCTCATCCCATGAATCTCAAGACTTGATTAAGTCTTGGATTCTTTTCCCCTTAGAGCTACCTAGTCCAACTTAATTTTTGATTAAGCTTGGAGTAGGATTAGCATTAGGTTTTAGGTAGTCGTCTCTCCTAAACCTCACTAACCCTAGGATATCCATGCATGATAACATTAGGACTCTTAGTTTCCCTTTAAAGTTTCCTTTGGGTCGTCTCTCTTCTCATCTCAAAACTCCTTCAAAACACGTAATAAAAGTTAACGTGTATTGCGCTCGAGCCTTAAGCGTGGGAAGTGAGGAATGAGGGGTTTCCCTTCACTCTTCTAGGGTACCTAGTGTACGTCCTATTGGGGACGATACGCGAAGTATTCGTTCCTATGTCATAGACTTTGGTGCAATGCAAGTTATGAACTAACTCAAAACACTTCTGTCTAAAAAACACCAGACAAATTCAAATATTTTTTATCCTTCGGGATTGTTGGGTTTCAAACTTCATTTTCAGAAAAGAGCTCGTCACTCAAGTAAAAAACACTTACCCATCAGTGGTCGTACCCACGAACTACATTAGCTCTGATTCCTCTCTCTCATCCGATTGAGGATATGTAGGCACAAGACAGCGGTTATCTTGGCGAGAAACCTTCCCCCACAGTTCCCATCCGAACTACGTTGACTCTGACTTTCCCATTGCACTGAGGGAGTACGTAGGCCTAGGACAACGATAACGTCCTATTGAGTCACTTCTTTTTTTCTTTTCTTCTTCTTTTCTCCGTTCTTTCTGTTATCGTTTCTTCTCTGGTCCCGTAGCAATGGAGGTCCAGACGACGACACCCTTTTATGCAGACAACAAGCGTGGATCCCATCGAGTATGATGGACGTGTTGGGTGCTAACACCTTCCCTTCGCGTAACCGACTCCCGTACCCGTTTCTCTTGGTCGTGAGACCATGTTCTTTCCCTTCCTTCAGGTTTATGCAATTTTTCCTTTCCCTCTCTCGGGATAAATACACATTGTTGGCGACTCTGTGTTTTTCCAAGCCACTCTCGCATTTGTACCGTTGGGTGCGAATCTTTCAGGAGCGACAGCTGGCGACTCTGCTGGGGACTGGTTGACCTCTTGCTGGTCCATCCCCTTTTGCGAGTCAATCCTAACGCTTGTCTGTTTTATTTCATTGGGTGTTTTTGTGGTGCTTTGCTTTGTTGTATACTACTGTATTATTGTTTACTGTATTTTCACTTTACTGCTTTACTGTTTTTACCGCATTTTATTGCATTGCATTTCATTGTTATGCTGGACTGTGTTGCGCTGTGCTATTTTTCTGTTTGGAAGGTTGGGAGGTTTTGAGAGATGAGCATGTCATACCCCAAATTTTGACCACTAAGATTTCCCATCATTGTGCAAATCATCATCACAATGTGGATGAACCATCATGCCTCATCAAATGCCTCAAGGGTTATTGAGCATTCACTGCAATCAAAATTAGGGTTTTAAGCCCTCCCAGAGCTTTAGACAAAGGATCAATCAAGGAATGACATGATCTTCAACTTGTCTAACCCCTCAAACACCCACAAAGGATCAAAAAGGACTCCCACTTCAAGGATTAAGCACAAGGCTGCTCCCTTCTAGGTGGATCAAGTCTCAAGATCGACAGTGTCACCAAATTAGGGTTTTGGTCGACTAGGGCCTCCAGATGAAAACTTTCATCTGGGCACAAGCCAATGATCCAAAACATAACCTAATATACTCCATGGAACCTCATGGACCCAATCATCAAGTCAATTTTGCCTCTGGGGATGCATTCACTAAAAATCAGGAATTAGCGTTTCTTGACCTAATTCACCCCTAAGTTGACTTTTTGGGCAAATCATGAACCATGACCTCAAGACATGATTTGAGGGTCTTTAATATACCATATTGATCCATTTGGAACAATGGATTAATCCAAGAAGCTTGAGCTATAAGTCTCAATTTCATCTGCACCACAATTAAGGTTTTAAGGGAAAAGTCAATTGTAACTTTGACTTTTGACCAGGACATACTCCCAAACCCTAAGACATGATTCAATATACCCTATGACACCCATGGAACATGTCCATCAAGTTTGATTTAGTTCAAGGACATGATTTCCTGAAGAATCGCACAGTTTGGAATTCATCTGATAAAAAGTCAACTGTACACAAAAGTCAACTTTGACTTTTTGAGATTTTTCACCAAAATGGTTTTTTAACCTTAAAATGATGTTTATGTATGATTTGAATCATCATTCATCAAGAAAAATCAAGAAAAGTTGGATAACTTGTAAAAGGGGTAACCATAAAACTTAGAAAAATTTCTAAGTTATGAAAAAGTACCACTAATGTGCCAACTTTGGAGGACCATAACTCCTAAACCACAAAGCCATTTTTTTCCATCCAAAGCTTGATTTGTATATCTCATTTCCCTCTACAAAAGCTTCATACTGACCTATGTCCAAATTCCTCATGGATTTTGAGTTATGGAGTGATCAAAATCAAGAAAAGTCACTTTGTTTCAACACTTGGTGAAAATTTCACTAAGTCAGATTTTACCTCACTTTTTGCTAAATGTAGGGGGATTTTTCACTTGGATTCAAAAGAGATCAAAACCTAACATGTTCAAACAGTTGTTGTATCATGTAAGGGCTTTCCAAAATGGCCAAGAACATTGCCAAATTCAATTTGAGTCATGAGATATGACATTGGCAAGTTGCCTTGCTGAAATCTGCCAAGGCAAGGCAGATTTTGCATTTTTAGTCGATTTGCCAAAATCAGCCAAATCCAAATGCTCCTATCCACTTGGACACCTCAGGGGATTGAATCTAAAGGGAACAATCACTGAGCCAAGCCTCCAAAGTCTTAGGAACAAGAAATAGCATGTTGAACCTAGAATGGCCAAAATAGGGACAAGACTTCAATTTTGGAATGAGGCATTCAATGGAAGCATCAAGGTGGCATGGACTAAGCCATTCTCAACTGAATTTAGTCAAGACTTATCTAAGACCAAGGGAACCACAACCCTGTGCCCTAACCTCTAGTCAATGGCTAGAGGAGACTTGGATTTCCATTGGACAACATTGGCCAAACCTCTGCTGCAGTTGCCATTCACTGTGGATCCCAAAACAAACTTGCTCTACTATAAATAGAGCTCAATTGTGATCAGTTTGAGTACACCAAAGCCATCTAACAGATGCTTTCCTCAAAATCTCTTTCTCTTGGCAAAAATGCCTTCTTTAGCAATGCAACTTTGAGTTTTTGAGCTAGAGAGCAATTCCACTTAAACCAATCACACACACACCTCACATACATCATAGATGAGTTGATCAAACACTTAAACAACATCTGGAACACTGATTTCTCATAATCACCAGTCAATTGTTCAAGGTTTTAACCAAGGTGCAGTTGAGATGCCATGAAGTGATCCAACCAATTTCAGTCAAGTCCAAGCATTCAAATACACTCCATATGGTGTAGGGAAGCTGTTCAGATCATCACAACTCATTTGTAACACCTCCAACTCAGAAATCACTTTGAACTTGCTGTCACGACCTAAAGGTAAGCCTAAACTTGGTCATCTCTCAATCTATGCATATTTCCTCGCACAATAATTTGGCCATATGTTCATAATCATGCATGGAATGTTTCCCCTCAAATAATTGTATTGTTTGAATCGTGTATCAAAAATCCCAGCCTTCATGCAGAAATTAGGGTTCTTGAGGATTTTTCATGATTTCTTGTTATATGTTTAATTTAAATGAAATTAATTGACATAGACGTGATCGTGAGGTTGAGACGAGCATAATGATATGTGGATTGCATGATATGATTAAGTATTCAGTGAGATTAGAGAGAAAATGCAAATCTGAGAATCTTAGAACACGCGCGTGTTCTTCAGCTTGTTCTTGGCGCCATTTTTCCAAATTTGAATATTTGAATTTTGTGGTTTTATTTAATTGATTCAAAAATTAATTTCTCTCTGAGTTTTAATGATTTTGAGTTGATTCTTTTTTTAATAATTCACAAAAATGTTAAAATATTTTATTTTCCCAAAAAATCCCAAAACTATTATTTATTTCATATAATTGATATTTTTGCAAAGAATTAATGTTTTAATTGTTTTTTAACATTTAAAATATTTTTTCCACCTTGATTTTGCAACTTTTAATGCTTTCTAATTATTTTGTAGGTCAATACTTAATTTTTGAAGCATTAATCCAAGATCACAATTTGTTTTCCATGTGTTAAATAATTTTGATCATTTTAATTGAATTTTTATTCAATTAAATATATTTTGAAAACAAATTAGGGTTTTGGATTAATTCAACCCTCATAAATCATTTTCAAAACACTTTTTGGGCCTCTAATAGAGTGTAAGACCCAATCTTTTTTTGACCAAATCATTTTTGGGCCTCAGTGTATTGTATAAGTCCCGATACCGTAAAAAACAAACGACGCGATAGTCGCCTTTTCGAAAAATAACAATTGGGCCTCTCCTTGAGCTATAAGACCCATTCAAAACTTTTGGGCCTCTATTAGAGTGTAAGACCCAACCCCCTTTTAACCAAAACCATTTTGGGCCTCACTTATTGTATAAGTCCCTCCGCGTTAAAAGAAAACCTCGGCGTGATTGCCATTTTAAACGAAAAATCAATTGGGCTTACCCTCGTGTTATAAGCCCCACTCTTTTTCTTTAAAACTTTTTGGGCCTCTATTAGAGTGTAAGACCCAATCCCTTTGTACAGGAAACCTTTTTTGGGCCACAGTCACTTGTATAAGTCCCTCTGTACAAATTCAAACAGTGCGCTCACTGATAAAACCCTGGGCCTCTCCTTGAGCTGTAAGCCCCAAACCTTTCTTTTTCAAAGCACTTTCTCCTTTGATTTTTAATATACTGTTGTTTTCAATCTTTCTTTG
This sequence comes from Lathyrus tuberosus, assembly GCA_022829125.1. Classification (NCBI taxonomy): domain Eukaryota; kingdom Viridiplantae; phylum Streptophyta; class Magnoliopsida; order Fabales; family Fabaceae; genus Lathyrus; species Lathyrus tuberosus. The sequence continues at coordinate 41,392,151 of JALAZF010000002.1, forward strand.
ATGAATAACTAACCAAACAGCATGGAAGCTCTACAACCGAGTAAGTGGTTATCGCTTTCTTTTACCGCTTTCATATACATATAACTGTATTGTGGGGCTATCTCGCTGTAAGTCTTCTTTCATAAACTCATATCAACTGTGTAAGAATAATATAGATATTTAGAGTTTCCCCGGCAACTACGTCTAGCACTAGGTAAAGCCGTTTCAATCACTCTTCAATAGTCAAAACTAGATCCCCATAGGATTACCAGACACAGTCTTCCCTCCTCTTGGGGTTAAACAATATGGAGACATGAAAGGCAGCATTCTCAGTGAACCCTTTCATAGACTGTCACCTTTAGAAGTTGTCAAAGAAACTCTATTCCCCAGAGATGATCTCTTCTCCGTGAAAGGCATCTCTTGAGTTTCTTCCAAATTCTCGAACTTTCCTGACTTTGATCTATTCTCGGTGAATAGCATTGCCTTGAATTTCTTGGGGTTTGGGGACCCACAGGCTTCTTAAAAGCACTTGTCAAGAAACTCTACTCCCCAGAGATGATCCTTTCTCCGTGAATGGCATCTCTTGAGTTTCTTCCAAATTCTCGAACTTTCCTGACTTGATCTATTCCTTGTGAATAGCTTGCCTTGAATTTCTCGGGGTTTGGGGACCCATCGGCTTCTTAAAAGCAATCGGCCTCCTCTTGGGCATCATACAAGGACCCACAGGCTTCCTAAAAGCAACCCCGCCTCCTCTTGGGCTTAGTACAAGGACCCTACGGCTTCTTAGAAGTATTCACAGCCTCCTCTTAGGCTTCGTATAATGATCTCTTCCTCCGGGAATGATAGCCTCCTCTTGGGCTTAGTACAAGGACCTGTCGGCTTCTTAAAAACTTCTAGCCTCCTCTTGGGCTTCGTACAAATTGTCCCGACGACCTCCTAGAGGTATAGGAACAGAACTTAGTCATCTTTATAGAATAGTCCTTTCAAAGAGTCTACTACTGTTTCTCAAAGCATAGTACAAAAGATGAAACTCTAGACACGGACAGTCTAATATCCTTGAGTCTCAAAGACATTCTCAAGTGACCCCTTTGTTAAATAGGAAGGAAACTCGTAGACTCGGACAGTCTCAATACCCTTTGGATTTCCCGTTTCCTCCAAGAAAAGGAAATATCCCTGGTCCTCGAATCGAATCCTTGAGTACAGAGTTACTCATATAAGAACTAATTTTCTCTTTAAAATCAGTATATTGGATCTGTCACTCAACTGAAACAGTTACAATAGCCTCCTCTTGGGGTTTGTACAATGATTTTTCCCAGTGAAGCAAATGTTCAGCCTCTCTCTCGGGCTTCGTACAAGATACAAAAGACTCCCTCGTTGAGTCAAACAACGTTTAGCCTCTCTCTCGGGCTTTGTACGAGACACATAAGAGACTCCCTCGTTGAGTCAATCACCCCTTTTGCCTCCATCTCGGGCTTTATACGAGATACAAAAAGGTTCTTATTAAGATAAACAAATTTTAGCCTCCATCTCGGGCTTTGTACGAGATACAAAAATACTCTCTTGTTGAGTATAAAAGATCCTCTTGTAGGATCAACCCCATAGCCTCCTCTTAGGCTTTATATAAGAAAACCACTGGTTGATCCAATCAACCTTTTAGCATCAAAGTTGTGCCTCGTTCACAGTACACAAACATCAACAACTCCTTCCCCTTCATCTAATTGCTGTAAGCGACAAGCCTCTGGATCATCTACATCCATGCCACTGTCCCTCTGTTAGCGTGAGAAATTCCTAAGGAAAGATAGCATTGCTCTACACTGATTTAAAGTCTTCTCCTTCAGGCCAAAAACCCCTATAAAGGAAATTATGGCATTGCCGGATTCACACATCCCGGTTAAAGTAATTCTCCTTTATAAACAGTTGTGACATACAACCCCTTCTTTAGAGATGAGAAATTCACTCTAAAGTCAACACCCTTTTAGCTTCACATCTTGGGCTTTGAACAAGATACAAATAAACCTTGAGCTTCACATCTTGGGCTTTGAACAAGATACAAACTACCTTCAGCTTCACGTCTTGGGCTTTGAGCAAGACACCAAAACAACCAATTTCCTCCCATAGAATAGGAGGAACTACGAACGCTCTGATTTCCCTGTTTCGGTAAACGGGAATACGTAGGCATAAGATCGAAAGAAAAGATCTTAGCGAGCACAATCAACAAAAAACCAAAATCCCATACTCTCACATATCCATCAAAAAGCATCAGTCCTAACATCCTAATCCTTGTTCCCCGCCAGAAACCTTCTGATAAAATGAAAAGAGAGAAACCAGTATTGGCAAAAATACAAATAACCAGTACAAAGGTCCCCCACATTGATAGCATCCGTAAACTAACAGAATGCTGTTTAAACTCAGTATGCAAGCAGGGTTAATTGGAGACATCTATTTCTCTTCCTTCATCAGCTTTAATAGGATAAAAAATGAATAGACCTGTAGTGAGCTCAAATCGCAGAGAACGACCAACGCTTAAGAACCGCGTCCAAAATTGCTCGCTACAGAAAAATGGCGCCCACCGTGGGGCCTATCTCTTCAGTTTCTTTCCTTTTCCCTCCTTTTCACCTCTTTGGTTGATACCACAGATTGGGGCTTCCGTCGGGGAACCCATTTTCTGTCAGGAACTTAGGATTCATAGCTTTAAAGGTCTAGGATGTTTAGGACAAATATATATACCGCTTTTCCTAATTGCTATACGTGTTTATTTTGCTGCTAATAGGAATGCGTGTGATGCCACATGTGGAAGGATTGAGTATACACTTAAGATAAGTGATGGCGACGGGGTCGACCATCAACCTCAGTGGAGGCTGACCAATGCAACCCATTCTCTCACCTAGACAATGGGCCGATTGTTAAGTCTGAGAAGCTGAGGAGCCAAACCCTTTCGTAGTGCAGAAACTATCGAAAATAGTTGTTAAGCGATACTACCCTCATTTGAGGCTGGTGATCTATTCTCGGTGAATGGCACTTACTCCAAGATTGCTCTACAACTCGCTGGCGATCCGCTTGTTGTTTTTGCTTTTCTGGGAGGAGCTGATGATAATGAGTACAGGTACAAAAATCACCCTAGTATAAACCTTTGGGGATGGGTAGAGCCTTGACTTCATGACAACGACCCTTTGACCCCATGTTTTTTCTATGTTTTTGTGTGCTGCATTCATGCATTCATTTAAAAAACATTAAAACATTCAAAAAATTTCTCTTCTAGTCTCTCTGTTTTTCAAATTAAACTAAGACTGTGATTGCAAATATCAGAGAAGAGGATTACGCTAATGGATTTCGGTAGAAGGAGAACTCATACGTACACCTTCAAGGTTCCAAAACTAGGGGATTTGAGAAGGTTAGCAAGGATGATCACTAACCCTGAGGCTTTCAGAGCCAAGCACGGAGGTTTGCTACCACTGTTAAGAGTCCATGTGATTGAGGGAATCATGGATGCGCTCATTCAGTTTTATGATCCGGTTTATCACTGTTTCACATTCCCGGATTACCAGCTTGCACCAACGCTGGAGGAGTATTCTCATCTGAATGATCTACATATCACTGATCGAGCTCCATTTTATGGACTGGAAGAAATTCCAAAGAATCAGACCATTGCAAGAGCAATTCATTTGGACGAGTCTGAGCTCAGGACTCACATGACTGCTAAGGGTGGCATCCAAGGTTTGCCAGCCCAGTTCTTGATGAAGAAAGCCCTGTATTTTGCCAGTATAGGAAATGTGACTGCTTTTGAAAGCATCTTTGTCTTGCTCACCTACGAGTTATTTTTGTTTCCCAACATCAATAACTTCGTCGATATTAACGCCATTAAGGTTTTTCTCATTGGAAACCTTGTGCCTACTTTGCTTGTAGATGCGTATCATTCTGTACACTTGGGAAATTTGTACAGCGGAGGGGAGATCACATGCTGTGTACCTCTGATTTATAAATGGTTTATCTCTCATTTGCCCAAGTCTGCTGCTTTTTGGGATTGTAAGAGTGCCTTACGTTGGTCGCAGAAGATCATGTCTCTTACCAACTCTGATATAGATTGGTGTAATAGGATTTATGATGGAATCAGAATAATTGATCGTTGTGGAAACTTCCCCAACGTACCCCTTATAGGAACTAAGGGAGGAATCAACTACCATCCAGTGTTGGTTCTTCGTCAATTTGGATACCCGATGAGGCACGTCCCACTGGGTGTTCATTTGGAAGGTCTTTTCTTCAAGGAAGGAGAAAGTGACAGAGCATTGAAGATGGAAATAGTGCACGCTTGGAAGCACGTTTATAAGAAAGGACGAGAGTCTCTGGGAAAACCGGACTGTGTCTCGGTGGAGCCTTATCTCCATTGGATACAAACTAGAGCTCTCAAGCTAAAGATGCCTTATCCTCGTTACGGAATTCTTCCGCCAAAGGAATTTGTCATGTACTTCATGATGGAAACTGAAAAGCTTCAGGTTACTCTCAACAAAGTTCAATGGGAGAGAAGGTCTTGGAAGAACAAGTACCGCACCCTCAACGTAGAGTGCATCAAAATACAGCAATTACTGAAAGAGAAAGATGCTCTGATTGAAATTTTGGAGCAACATGCGGTGGATAATCAAGATGACCAAAGGAATTTGCTCGCTCCTTTCACTTGGAAAAGGAATGACAACTCGACAACGGCTCAAGAGCCCCGGTCAAAGAAAAGGAAGATACCAGAATCAGCACCCGATTTCTCTTCAGAGAGGACTCAGGACCCATTAGCTTAGGTTTCTGTTTCTGCACTTTGTAATCTACTGTATTTCCGTTTCTGAAATCCTTTGAATTCAATAAAAAGGGGTTTCCCCACTGTTTGATATTTCCAATCTAATTGTCGAAGTTTATTTTGATTAAACGAAAAAAAACAATTAATATAATCATTGTATTCATCATTCTCACATCGCGTATTCTCCTTACTTGTGAATCTCATGTTTGTGTCTCGATTCTAGAGTCAAACTGTCTCATTCGTACAATACTCAGGCTAATCGTCAGAAAAGGATGGATGATCTTGAGGAAGAAAACAGAGAGTTGAAAGAAGAGATCGACGCTCTGAGAGAGGATATGAGAAAGCTTCGTAACGACATGCAAGCTATGGCAGAAGCTCAGCTACAAAGAACTGTGATCTCAGAGATCACTTCAACGCCCATAGTGGAGAAGTATGATCCTAGGTATCAGATAACGAAGGATCGCCCTTGGGGCATGCCTATTAACTATATCCCGGAAGGATATGTTCCGCCGATCACTGAAGATCAGGGAATCACAACAGAAGTCGTTGGGCCTGAAGGTTACAAACTTCAGGAAAGCGAAGATGCCAGGGGCATACTGAAGACTCCTGAAGGTTACAAACTTCGGGAAACGCCAAGATTCGTTGCCGTAGTCACGGTACCACCTCCTGTGGTGCACACTGTCCCGGAAGGACAGATTCCGCCAATACCTTTTGGTAAAAAGGAAACTATGTTTGACCGAATGGAGGAATTCCAGGAACAGTTCTTGGAAATACAGAAGGAGCTGCAAGCCATTCGCGGTCAGGATCTATTTGGAAAGGACGCCGCAGACCTCTGTCTGGTCCCCAATGTGAAAGTCCCGCACAAATTCCAAGTGCCCGACTTTGAAAAATACAAGGGTAATTCTTGCCCTCAAAGCCATCTGGTGATGTACGCTCGACGAATGTCAGCTCAGATGGAGAATGAGGACCTGCTGATTCACTACTTTCACTATAGTTTAACCGGTGCCGCATTAAAATGGTACATGGATTAAAACCGTGCTACGATTAGCACATTCAGAGATCTTGGTACTGCCTTCGTCCAACAATACAAATACAATTTGACATGGCACCCGACAGAGATCAACTCAGATCAATGTCGCAAAAGGACAAAGAAACCTTTAAGGAGTATGCTCAGAGGTGGCGTGAAATTGCCGCTCAAATTTGTCCACCTCTTGAGGAAAAAGAGATGACAAAGATCTTCTTAAAAACCTTAAGCTCATTTTACTATGACCGAATGGTTTCCAGTGCGCCCAGTGATTTCACCGAGATGGTCGGAATGGGTGTACGTCTTGAGGAAGCCATCCGAGAAGGACGTTTGGTAAAAGATACTGGATCGACGAGCGGTACTAAAAATTACGGTAGTGCTCTCCCTAAGAAAAGAGAGCAAGATATTGGGAATATCTCTCTCGGAAAGCTAAGGCGATGTTATCAGCCGGTAGCAGCTGTAATTCCTGCTATCAGCCCTGCGCCTATTCCTACGTATCAACCTCAGGTTGCACAGAGTCAACCTGATCAGCAAAGGACACAACAACCTCTTCAGCAGGCTTGTCCTCCATATAACAACAACCGTACAACACGACCATCAGGGTTTGATCCTATACCCATGTTGTACGCAGAATTATTTCTGTTACTACTAGCTAAGGGGCACATTTAGACTAAGTCTCCTCTTACAGTACCGAAAAATTCGCCTTTTTGGTTTAAGGTGGATCAGACATGCCCTTATCATCAAGGAGGTCCAGGGCATAACATTGAGAACTATCTAAATTTCAAAAATGACGTGCAAAAACTTGTTATGAGCGGGGTCTTATCCTTCAAGGATATAAATCCTAATGTTCTCACGAACCCGCTGCCTCAACATGAGAAAGCTGCAGTCAATCTGATTGAGAGAGAGATTAACAACGTCTATCAAATTCACGATGTAATCTTATTGAGGACCAATTTGGTCAAGATGAATTGTAGACAGAGTGGATATGGCCATGTTCCACCTCATAATTATCATCAATGTGATGTCTGCTCTAAAAAGAATCAAGGATGTTCGGTAGTGCAAGCAGCTCTACAGGAACAGTTGGATCTCGGATGGATCCAAGAGCACCGAGTTCGTGGAGTTAACATGGTCTATACAAACTCCAACGTCATTCAGAACCACGACATCTGTGCAATGAATGTCAACTTGGTGGCAATGCACTCAAGGCAAAGCCAGTATCATAATCTGCCATGGCACGATTACAGTTCCTGTCTGACTTGCTCGGTAAACAAACAGGGATGCTCTTTCATACAAGAGGCCCTCCAGCGTCAGATGGATCTTGGATGGATCCAAGACTACCATGATTGGAACCCTTATCAGATCAACATGGTTCAAATCTTCGATATTCGCGTAATGAATACCAACCTGGTAGAGTTACATGCTGAGCAGGTCCGACTCGGATTCTTAATATCACATGACTATCAAAGCTATAAAGTAGGTTGCAAAAACGATCGAGGTTGTACCCTTGTCCAGGAGGCACTTCAGCACTTGTTGAATCATTGGTGGATGCCAATCTATATGGATGAAGATACTCAGCAGATTAGTATCAGTAACAGGAATCCCACTCGGCGTCAAAGTCAGGATGTCCGATCTGTGGAAGCTAACCTAGTAAGGTTACATTGTATTCAAAGTGGGTGTGGCCAGGTGCCACCACACAATTACGACCGTTGTAGCGTCTGTTTGGAAAGTAACCAAGGATGTTACCTTGTGAGAGCAGCTCTTCAGGGTCAGGTGGATCGTGGAGAGATTCGCCCATATCCGGGTTCTGGACCCATCAACTGGACGCCGAGCGACCTTACCGATCAAGTCAAGGATGTTGTCACAATCTCTGGTCATCACAGGACCAGGGATGTTTTTGTCGTTATCCCTCTACTTGATGAATCTAGAGTTCCCAACCGAGAATGGATCGAGATTACATATGATGGTCAGAAAAATCAAAAGGTTCCCATAGTCATCTATCTACCGGGACCTCTGCCGTATGAATCAACTAAGGTTATCCCTTACAAATACGGTGCAACAACCATTGAAAATGGAAAGGAAATTCCATTACCCTCTATCGTGAATATTGCAGACATCAGTCGTGTAACACGGAGCGGTTGAATCTTCAACCGAGGAGTTGGGGAACTTAACAAGGAAAGGAACTTCAGACAGAAGCTCCCGATCCACCAATCGGTCAATCCAGTAATCCCGACCTTTCGAAAAATAATGATGAGATGCTGAAGCTCATCCAAAGGAGTGAATATAACATTATTGATCAGCTGTTACAGACTCCTTCAAAGATCTCGGTATTATCACTGTTACTCAGTTCAGAAGCGCACAAGGAGGCTCTACAGAAAGTCTTGGAGCAAGCCTTTGTGGAACAGGATGTAACAATCAGACAGTTCGATAGTATTGTCTCTAACATCACTTCCTGCAATAATCTAGGATTTAGTGATGAGGAATTACCCGAAGAGGGTTTCCGTCATAACATGGCGCTCAATATCACAGTTAACTGCCAGGACGATGCTTTAGCCAGCGTACTGGTAGACACAGGGTTAGCCCTGAATGTTATGCCGAAGTCCACTTTGATGCAATTATCATTCAAAGGCCCTCCGATGAGAATCAGCGAGGTCGTCGTCAAAGCATTCGACGGATCCAGAAAAATAGTTATCGGCAAAGTTGATCTTCCCATAACTATCGGTCCTCACACTTTCCAAGTCACTTTCCAGGTCATGGACATCCGGGCAACATACAGTTGTTTATTAGGAAGACCTTGGATACACCAGGCTGGAGCGGTTACTTCGACCCTCCACCAAAAGTTAAAGTTCATTCAGAATGATCAACTTGTCATAGTCTGTGGAGAACAGGCCTTGCTCGTGACTAACTTATCATCATCTGCTTGTGTAGAACCTGAGGAGGTTATTGGAACTCAGTTCCAAGTACTGTCCATGAGCAAGGATGATCAATCCCGAGGAGGAACCTCGATTTCCTCATACAAAGATGCCATTAAAGCGGTCGAGAGTACCGATACAACCGGATGGGGACAGCTTGTCATTCCTATTGACAATAAAACAAAGAAGGGTCTTGGTTTTTCTGCAACCTGTACCCAGACAGCTGCCAGCGATGGAAGTCTTCATCCCATTCAAAACTTCTTCCACAGTGGAGGTTTCCTTCACCCAGTGTCTCAGACAGTTCATTCTATCAATGAGGAAGATCCCTCTGACACGGATGAAGAATGGAAGTCCTATCTTAACAAAGACGATTATATATTTCAGGACGAAACGCAAACTCCTTTTTGCTTTCCTACAGAGAGTCCGAGATTTATACCATGATCAGACGTCGAAATGATATACGGGGATTGTGATCCGGAAGGATGCAGGGCTCCGCCAAATTCATTAGAGAAAGACACTCCGATGAAAGACAATTTTGACTACACCTACTATGGCCCAATGGATGGTATGCCAATATGGCAGCCTTATCCAGGAGACTTGGGGAAAGAGAGTCAGCCGAACAATGAAAACCAGTTGACCGTCATTGAACAGAATACCTATGTCCCCACCATGTCATGGGATCAACACTCAGGTCATTCAGAAACTACTCAACATGACGATGAATTCGCAATGTTTGCAGGACTAGAATTCATCAACTATGTTTTTCCCAAGGTCAACGTCATCGAAAGGGATGACTCCTCCAGTTCGAAAGAAGTGAGGGACACCTTGGGACAACCGAGGGGAAAATACGACTATATGGTCAAGTACACCGCTCCCGAAAGCTCTCGTATCAGGCTCGAAGACATCCAGCCAACTGGATGGGGAGATACCGCTGAGAGCACAAATGCTATGCAAAATGCAACAGCGGAATTCTCCTATGACAACTCTTCCTGGGAGACAGATTCCAACGATCCTGTTACACCAGAAATCAGTGTTATTTCTGAAGACAAATCAAGGAAGATGCCAGACTTTGTGATTCACCGAGGAGTTCGCCGCCAATGGGTTGCCGTCGAGGTTCCGAAGATCGTTCATCAGTCAAAGTAATTGCCGTCTTTAACCTTTTACCCTGCCCAGGTGAAACAGATGTTTTGATAGGGCTCGCTTTCTGTAAATTCTCCCTCTTCGCTTCGCCCAAAGCGACAGAGTTTTGTTTTATAGGGCTGTAGTTTCAAGAGTCGACTTATTCATAAATAAAATAATGTCGTTCTGTAATTTCCGCATTAATTGTTGTTTTCTCTTTTCGTTTTTCAGAAAATGGTAATCCTAAAAAACAGTTAAAAATAAAAAAACAAGCAGTAATAAATAAAAAACACTGCACACACTTGCATTTTCTCTATCTCTTCTAAACATGAATCATCACGTCAATGCAGATTACTTGTTTTGAACCCCGTTGAAACATACGATCCGATGCCTTCTCCCGACTTTGAGTTCCCGGTATTTGGGGCTGAAGAAGAAGTTGACAACGAAATTCCAGAAGAGATCTCTCGACTACTCAGACAAGAGGAAAGGTTCATTGAACCTCACAAAGAGCCGTTGGAAACGGTAAACTTGGGTTTGGAAAAAGAGAGAAAAGAAATCAGGATTGGGGCACTGCTCAGTCCAACTGCCAGAGAGGGTTTGATAAAGCTTCTCAGAGAATTTCCCGATGTATTCGCTTGGTCCTATCAGGATATGCCAGGGTTGGATACCAGCATCGTGGAACATCACTTACTGTTAAGATCGGAATGTCCGCCAGTAAAGCAAAGGTTGAGACGGACTCACCCGGACATGTCCATCAAAATCAAAGAGGAGGTACAAAAACAGATCGACGCGGGTTTCCTCGCTACATCTGAATATCCTCAATGGTTAGCCAACATCGTACCCGTTCCCAAAAAGGACGGAAAGGTCAGAATGTGTGTTGATTACAGGGATTTGAACAAGGCAAGTCCAAAGGACGACTTTTCTTTACCACACATTGACATGCTGGTAGACAGCACAGCAAAGTTCAAAATTTTCTCCTTCATGGATGGATTCTCGGGCTATAACCAGATCAAAATGGCACCGAAAGACATGGAGAAAACTTCGTTCATTACCCCATGGGGCACCTTTTGTTACAAGGTAATGCCGTTCGGTTTGAAGAACGTCGGGGTAACCTATCAAAGGGCCATGACTACTATGTTTCATGACATGTACACAAAGAAATCGAGGTATATGTCAATGATATGATTGCAAAATCAAAAACAGAGAGTGAGCAGGTTAAACATCTGTCAAAATTGTTCGAACGTTTAAGAAAATTCAAGCTCCGCTTGAATCCTAACAAGTGCACCTTCGGTGTCCGTTCAGGGAAACTCCTAGGGTTCATCGTCAGCCAGAAAGGAATTGAGGTTGATCCTGACAAGGTCAAGGCCATTCGAGAAATGCCTTCTCCGAAAACTAAAAAACAAGTCAGAGGATTCCTGGGACGTCTAAACTACATCTCCAGATTCATATTCCTCATGACCGCGATGTGTGCGCCGATCTTCAAATTACTCAAAAAGAACCAGGATTGCATTTGGTCAGAAGATTGCCAAACCGCCTTCAACAGTATTAAGGAATATTTGTTGAATCCTCCGATTCTATCACCTCCAGTGGAAGGAAGACCACTGATCATTTACCTCACAGTCCTAGAGGACTCGATGGGATGTGTACTTGGCCAACAAGACGAAACTAAACAGAAAGAGTCTGCCATTTACTATTTGAGCAAGAAATTCACTGACTGCGAAACTAGGTACACAATGCTTGAGAAAACTTGTTGCGTTTTGGCTTGGGCAGCCAAACGTCTTCGCCAATACATGATTCGTCATACTACTTGGTTGATCTCATAAATGGATCCAATCAAGTATGTCTTTGAAAAACCTGCTCTCACAGGAAGAATTGCCCGTTGGCAGATGTTATTATCAGAATATGACATAGAGTACCACGCTCAGAAAGCCGTTAAGGGGAGTATTTTAGCCAATCATTTGGCTCATCAACCGATTGACGATCAAGAATCAATCGGGTTTGACTTCCCAGACGAAGATGTCATGTATCTAAAAATGAAAGATTGCGATGAACCGCTACCCAGTGAAGGGCCAGAACCAGGTTCCCAATGGGGACTTATCTTTGACAGAGCAGTTAATCATTATGGAAATGGAATTGGGGCAATCATTGTTACCCCTCAGGGTACCCACATTCCTTTCAATGCTCGACTTACGTTCAAGTGTACGAACAACGAGGCCGAATACGAAGCTTGTATTATGGGTCTCGAAGAAGCGATTGATTTAAGGATCAAAAACTTGGACGTATACGGCGATTCAGCCTTGGTTATCAATCAGATAAAAGGAGATTGGAACACATACCAATCAGGATTGGTTCCTTACAAAGATTATGCAAGGAGGTTGTTACCTTTCTTTAACAGAGTCGAGTTTCATCACATCCCTCGTGATGAGAATCACATGGCTGATGCTTTAGCCACTATCTCTTCTATGATTAGTGTAGGTCAATGGAATGACCTACCTAAGATCGACATAATGCACCTTGAAAGGCCCGCTTACATCTTCACGATCGAAGCAGTCATAGACGACAAACCTTGGTATCACGATATCAAATGCTTCCTTCAGAAACAAGAGTACCCACCCGGGGCATCCAAGAAAGACAGAAAAACCCTCAGAAGATTGGCTGGAAACTTCTTCCTGAGCGGTGACACTCTTTATAAGAGGAATTTTGACATGGTCTTACTCCGATGCGTAGACAGACCAGAAGCAGACATGCTTATGAAAGAAATTCATGAAGGATCCTTTGGCACTCATGCCAACGGACACACAATGGAGAGAAAAATCTTAAGAGCAGGGTACTATTGGTTGAAAATGGAATCCGACTGCTACAAATACATGAGGAGGTGCCATAAATGTCAGATATACTCCGAGAAAATTCATGTACCACCATCACATCTCAAAGTTATTTCTTTCTGTGGCCTTTTTCCATATGGGGAATCGACATGATTGGCTTGATCAAACCTAAGGCTTTAAACGGACATCGGTTCATCCTAGTAGCCATTGACTATTTCACCAAGTGGGTCGAAGCAGCGTCATTCGCCAATGTAACCCGACAAGTGGTGGTCCAATTTATCAAAAACAATATCATCTGCCGTTATGGTGTTCCGAGCCAGATCATTACTGATAATGGATCTAACTTGAACAACAAGATGATGAAAGAGTTGTGCGCAGAGTTCAAGATCGAACACCATAACTCATCTCCCTACCGACCCAAGATGAACGGAGCGGTAGAAGCGGCTAAAAAGAACATCAAGAAGATTGTTCAAAAGATGGTTGTAACCTACAAAGACTGGCACGAGATGCTACCCTTTGCTCTTCACGGTTATCGCACATCTGTCCGTACTTCAACAGGGGCTACCCCTTTCTCTCTAGTATATGGCATGGAGGCAGTTCTCCCCATAGAAGTAGAGATCCCATCAATCCGGGTATTAATGGAAGGTAAGCTTTCAAAAGCTGAATGGTGTCAAAGTCGACACGACGAATTAAACCTGATCGAAGAGAAGCGAATCACGGCACTATGCCACGGTCAGTTGTATCAGCAGAGAATGAAGAGGGCGTTCGACAAAAAGGTCTGACCTCGTGTTTTCAGAAAAGGAGACCTCGTGCTCAAGAAGATACAATCATTTCTCACTGACTCTCGGGGCAAGTGGACCCCAAATTATGATGGCCCCTATGTGGTCACGAAAGCTTTCTCAGGCGGCGCCTTGAGACTTGCAACCATGGACAGAGAGGAATTTGCCTACCCCACGAATGTTGATGTAGTCAAGAAATACTTCGCCTAAACTTAAAAAAAAAAAACGTCTCGGTGGATTGAAAACCCGAAAGGGCGGTCCAGGCAAAAGTTAGAGACATGAAAAAAATCATCCCGATGGATTGGAAATCTCATAGTACAATCCAGGTAAAAATTAGGGATAATGGCAAGTAACTATGTTAAACAAAGGCAAGTCCTTCAGCAGCATCAGTAGTTACACCATCCATTGGAGGAAAATTCCAGTCAAGGTCATCTTTGACAGAAGCTCGGGATGCCCCGAATTCAAAGTTAGTAGAAGGATATTGGTCGTTATGTTTCAACGTAGCCTTTTTCCCTGTAAATTACCATTTTCTAGCTTTGTATATACTCTTTGGAATCACGCGTTTGGCTGATCTCCATCTTATCAATAAAATTTGAGCCCTTGTGCTTTTGTTTGTAATTCTTATTTGTTTTAGCTTTATAGAACGACGTTGTTAACATAATTAACGATTCTTGAAACAAAACAAAAATGAATTTACTTGTTAAAACTTTTCTGCTTTTAAATTAAAGATGGCAATTTCTTTTGACTGTTGAACATCAGAAGAGCATCAACCGCTTCTCCAGAAATAAGCAAACTTCAAAGTGCAGAATCAAAGTACTCCTTCTACGCCAGTGCGCTTGAATGAAGGATCAACAGTGTCGGATTTGACTATTCCATCTGACCTCGTCGGCCGAGTTCTTATCTCCTAAGCCCGACCAACAGTAGCTCCCAACAAGGACCACTTCTCCTAAGCAAGGTAGAATTGCTATCTTGAACCAACAGTACTTCTTCGCCCCGCGATGGCCGAGTATCCAGTCGTGTTTACTCGTCAGTCTGTATGTCGCGTCAGTTTTGTCAGCATATACATACATACATCATGCATTAGTGATTTGCATTTACATTTCATATTGCATCACTATCACTCTAGTCGGTCTTATCCCCTAGTGATACTAGTCTTCTCAATCGAGTTGTCAGTTCTTGCCTCGTCAAGAAATGCTGTGTTTAAACAATCTCTCCTCCAGTATATCTTTGGATTGGAGTCGGCACTCGACCACTTTGATAACTTAAACCTCTGAAAAGCCAGAGAAAACTTTCAACAAATGTCACTCTTCCCCATGGAAGACGATATCCTTGCTTTCCCGGATTAAGGAAAATCCCCAGAGAAAGCCTTCTAAGCAGAGATTTGGCAGTACAGCTGCCTTTCTCTGAAGGACCGCTGATGAAAAGGTCATCGGCACCTTAAAATTGGACCCCATCATATGGCATTTCTCCGGGAAGATCCCGAGAAAAGTATGATGTAAGATCCCAAATGACAGAAGTCTCTCAAGAGACATGCTTTCCCCCCAGTAGAAACAAATGGCTTCTCCAACAGAGAAGTTTGTGCACCTCTACAACTCAGACGACTGGGTTCCCCAGCAAGTCTGACATCAAAACTTTTTCCATCAAATGGCATCTCCCAAGGAAAATTAGGCGAGAAGTTTGAGGAAAACCGCTACAAATAGCGTCCCTTGTCAATAAAGTTTATTGACGGAAGAAACTGAGACCAGTTCCTTGGTAGGAAACCAGGATCGACGGGAAGTTTAAATCAGAAACTAAGACCAGTTCCTTGGTAGGAAACCAGGATTGAGGGGAAGTTCAATTCAGCAACTAAGACCAGTTCCTTGGTAGGAAACCAGGATCGAGGGGAAGCTCAATTCAGCAACTGAGACATGAAAGGCAGCATTCTCAGTGAACCCTTTCATAGACTCTCACCTTTAGAAGTTGTCAAAGAAACTCTATTCCCCAGAGATGATCTCTTCTCCGTGAATGGCATCTCTTGAGTTTCTTCCAAATTCTCAAACTTTCCTGACTTTGATCTATTCTCGGTGAATAGCATTGCCTTGAATTTCTCGGGGTTTGGGGACCCACAGGCTTCTTAAAAGCACTTGTCAAGAAACTCTACTCCCCAGAGATGATCCTTTCTCCGTGAATGGCATCTCTTGAGTTTCTTCCAAATTCTCGAACTTTCCTGACTTGATATATTCCTTGTGAATAACTTGCCTTGAATTTCTCGGGGTTTGGGGACCCATCGGCTTCTTAAAAGCAATCGGCCTCCTCTTGGGCATCATACAAGGACCCACAGGCTTCTTAAAACCAACCCCGCCTCCTCTTGGGCTTAGTACAAGGACCCTATGGCTTCTTAGAAGTATTCACAGCCTCCTCTTAGGCTTCGTATAATGATCTCTTCCTCCGGGAATGATAGCCTCCTCTTGGGCTTAGTACAAGGACCCTCTAGCCTCCTCTTGGGCTTCATACAAATTGTCCCGACGACCTCCTAGAGGTATAGGAACAGAACTTAGTCATCTTTATAGAACAGTCCTTTCAAAGAGTCTACTACTATTTCTCAAAGCATAGTACAAAAGATGAAACTCTAGACACGGACAGTCTAATATCCTTGAGTCTCAAAGACATTCTCAAGTGACCCCTTCGTTAAATTGGAAGGAAACCCATAGACTCGAACAGTCTCAATACCCTTTGGATTTCCCGTTTCCTCAAAGAAAAAGAAATATCCCTGGTCCTCGAATCGAATCCTTGAGTACAGTGTTACTCATATAAGAACTGATTTTCTCTTTAAAATCCGTATATTAGATCTGTCACTCAACTGAAACAGTTACAATAGCCTCTTCTTGGGCTTTGTACAATTATTCTTCCCAGCGAAGCAAATGTTCAGCCTCTCTCTCGGGCTTCGTACGAGATACAAAAGACTCCCTCGTTGAGTCAAACAACATTTAACCTCTCTCTCGGGCTTTGTACGAGACACATAAGAGACTCCCTCGTTGAGTCAATCACCCCTTTCGCCTCCATCTTGGGCTTTATACGAGATACAAAAAGGTTCTTATTAAGACAAACAAATTTTAGCCTCCATCTCGGGCTTTGTACGAGATACAAAAACACTCTCTTGTTGAGTATAAAAGATCCTCTTGTAGGATCAACCCCATAGCCTCCTCTTACGCTTTATATAAGAAAACCACTGGTTGATCCAATCAACCTTTTAGCATCAAAGCTGTGCCTCGTTCACAGTACACAAACATTAACAACTCCTTCCCCTTCATTTAATTGCTGTAAGCGACGAGCCTCTGGATCATCTACATCCATGCCACTGTCCCTCTGTTAGCATGAGAAATTCCTAAGGAAAGATAGCATTGCTCTACACTGAGTTAAAGTCTTCTCCTTGAGGCCAAAAACCCCTATAAAGGAAATTATGGCATTGCCGGATTCACACATCTCGGTTAAAGTAATTCTCCTTTATAAACAGTTGTGACATACAACCCCTTCTTTAGAGATGACAAATTCTCTCTAAAGTCAACACCTTTTTAGCTTCTCATCTTGGGCTTTGAACAAGATACAAATAAACCTTCAGCTTCACATCTTGGGCTTTGAACAAGATACAACTACCTTCAGCTTCATGTCTTGGGCTTTGAGCAAGACACCAAAACAACCAATTTCCTCCCATAAAATAGGAGGAACTATGAACGCTCTGATTTCCCTGTTTCGATAAATGGGAGTACGTAGGCATAAGATCGAAAGAAAAGATCTTAGCGAGCACAATCAACAAAAAACCAAAATCCCATACTCTCACATATCCATCAAAAAGCATCAGTCCTAACATCCTAATCCTTGTTCCTCGCCAGAAACCTTCTGTTAAAATGAATAGAGAGAAACCAGTATTGGCGAAAATACAAATAACCAGTACAAAGGCCCCCCCCCCCCACATTAATAGCATCTGTAAACTAACAGACTACTGTTTAAACTCAGTATGCAAGCAGGGTTAATTGGAGACATCTATTTCCCTCCCTTCATCAGCTTTAATAGGATAAAAAATGAATCGACCTGTAGTAAGCTCAAACCGCAGAGACCGACCAGCACTTAAGAACCGCGTCCAAAATCGCTCGCTGCAGAGCCCAATACACAGGCTCGACCATACCTATAGGTTTTAGTGTGGGCAGGTGTGACGCTCCCGTGGTGTTGGCCACGTGCGGGTGATCACGATCCCTACAATCAGACGAGGTTCTATCAGGAGCTTTCTGCTACTGTATGTTGATACAAGCCAGTAGTTATTCTCTTGAGGAATTGTCGACTCTGATGACCATTCCCGAGGACTCAGTAACGGTACTCCTCCCGGGATGTGACAGTGGCAGACCACGTTCTGTGGCAAATCCATTGCACATTCTCGATCCGAGGACCCAATGCTGGGAACTTTCCATAGGATCCTTTTTATGAAAGTGAATCAGCGGACGACCTCTTTGATTGGCGGTAGCATTGTATCCTTCGGGATGAATGTGATATTGCTTCTCAAACCTCTGAAGCTGAGGATTTTTCGTTTTGGTGAATCAGTTGAGGCCTCCTCGATTGATGATGATGCTAAACCAGAAATGGTGAACGTATCATCATTTCTTGACCTGAGAGCCTGGGATATTGAGGATCTTAGTACCCACATGTGAGAGGGATGGGTGTTTGCAGGTTTGCAGGTGACCGTGACCTTCAACCTTCCTGGTTTTCTGTTTTTATCACTGTGGTTATTATTGTTCTGAGTTTTGGTACAGAGCCTTGATTTGTTCAGTCAGCGCAGTGCAGCCAGTTTGTGTGGATACCTTGATCCCATGCTCCGCATTGTATTCCATTTTTTTCTGACATTCATGTTTGTGCATTTTCAGGTAGTATCTAGTCTTTGATTCCAGTCAGAGGGTATTCATAGGGATGGACACTAAGAGGGATAAGAAGCACATCATCGTCTACAAGTTCCCGAAGATCACTCTTGGTCCGTTGAACAGTTTACAGAGTATAGCCGGTCCAGAAGTTTTGGGAGCCTTTGAAGAGAAGTATGGTTGGATATTATCCCTGGTTCGAATCCTCAGTGAGTATGAGTATAATGGGCTACACACCTTGATGCAAGTTTATTATCCTTCCTTGAGGTGCTTTGTGATGCCAGATTATGTGTTGGTTCCTACCCTGGAAGAGTACTCCAACATTTTGAGGATTCCTGTCAAAGAAGGTGTTCCTTTCGGTGGTTCCCAAGGAGATTGTGATTTCCAAGCAGTGGCTGAGGCTCTTCATTTGAGCAGATCTACAGTGGAGGCTGACTTTTCAAAGAAAGGAAAATCTCGAGGCTATCACTTGGAGTACTTAGTGAAGAGGGCTCAAGAAGAAGCTAAGGAGAAAAGGTGGATGCCTTTCAATGCAATATTGGCTCTGTGTATATATGGCATTGTGTTATTCCCTAATGAGTCTGATTTTGTCGATACGGATGCTATTCAGATATTCACAGCTCAGGATCCGGTGCCGACTTTGTTAGGTGATCTCCACTACACCCTATACAACAGGAATGAGAAAAGACGAGGCGGGGTGGTTTATTGTTGCGCATCTCTTTTTTACAAGTGGTTTGCCAAACGTTTACCCCAGACAGGTGCTTTCGTGGATTCAAAGACTTCTTTAAAGTGGAGTAAGCGTCTGATGGGCCTAGCTGCTAAGGATATTCTTTGGGTGGATAAGGGATTATTGGGGAGTGATATTTTGCATAGCTGTGGCAAGTATCCTAATGTACCTTTGATCGGAAGAAAAGGAGGTATTAACTACAACCCGTCTTTGGCTGTCAGGCAGTTTGCATACGCCCTAAAAGATCCTCCAGCTGGAAAAGATTTGGAAGAATCTTTGTATTTTCATATGACTGATGGTGTGACTATTGCACAAGAAGCTTCTCAAGCTTGGCTCAACAGACAGAAGATAGGTAAAACTGTTTTGGGTAAACCCAATAATCAAGCTTTCGCTCCATATGTTGAATGGGTAAAGAAGAGGGTAAAAGAGTTCTATTTACCTTTTGATCGGGCGCCTCCCTTATATCCAGAGATTGTGGAAGAGAGACTCACTGTACCACTGGAAGAATTCGACAAGCAGCGTAAGTTGGTATCTGATTTGAGGGGGGAAAACTCTGATATGAGTAGTCAGCTGCAGAGTGCTCTACAGGACAACTTGGAGTTGAAATGGAAACTTCAAGACATGACTGCGCATCTAGAAAAAAGAGAGAAGGATTTTGCCGATAGAGCTCAGCACTTCAAAAAGGTCAGTATGGCTGCTGAATCATCAGGCAAAGCTAAAAGGAAAAACAATAAGCTTTTGACTAAAGCAGAAGACAAGCTTGCCACGTATCAGGATATGTGGGAGGAGGTCAAGATTGAGAATGGAGAGCTAAAAGAAGAACTTCAGGTAGTGAAAGCAAGGAAAGATCGTTACTTTGCCAAGTGGAAAGAAGCACAGAAGGAAATTGAAGAGCTCAAGTTGCAAGCCGAGGTCAAGAAGTCGAAGCGCGAAAATAACGCTGAAAAGTAGATTGTTAAATTGAACCAAGAGATTGCAAAGAGGAACAAGTTGATAAAAGGACTGATACAACAACCTACACATCCTGACACTGTGGACCTTCTTGAGGAAGTTGAAGCTAGCTTGTTTGGAATTGATTTGTAGTTGATTTTGTTGTTTATCTTTTTTGAGATTACCACCAGGTTTGTTGATGGAGTCACCTTTGATTATGCTTGAATTTGTTTGTAAGAACTATTTCGTTTTCGATAATGGAATATTTGGTTTAATTATCTGTGCTCTGGCAGTTCTGGGTTTTAAAGAGGGTTTGTTCCCGTGGTTTGATCAGGTGGTATTTCTGGGTTCGGATTTATTTTCCGATAGTGTGTCTAATCCCTGGCCCAGTTTCACGGAATGGAATCAAAGCGGATATGTCCTGGAAATGTTCAAATATGTTTGTTTGCATTTTTGCATTCGCATTTGCATAATCATAATCATTTTTGCATTGCAGGTTATCTTGGATTCTCTGGTTTTCTTATGCTCTCTCTTTTTGTCAGTCAGGATTGATCAACCAACTCATCGATATTCTACCAGGCTTAATCAAAGCAGAGTGATGGACAAAGTTCAGGCAGACATGGCAGCTATGCAAGTTCACGTCGATCAATTCATGGAGATGATGCAGGGTGTGGTGCAAAGTCAGAATGAATTCAGAACTCTAGTTCAGCCTTTGGTGTCGCAGGTTGATGAAAATGGTATCTTACATGGTGGCTTTCTTAATCGTGATATTCCTCCGGGCGGAGGTGGTGCTGGTATCAACATTCCTATTCCTGGTGCTGGTGGACAGGGTGGTATTCCTTCAGTGGTTGGAGAGGGAAGTACTGTTTGAGCTATCCATGGCCCTCGTATTGATGATCAACAGGATGATGTTTTTTCAGTCAGAAGCTTGGACGCTGGCCTACCTGTGGTCAGTGATGAGAGGATCTGTTTAATTGAGGCCCAGCTGAAAGGGGTTGTGAAACAGGATGATCTGGGAATAGATTTGGACGACCTAGGGTTGGTCCCTGATATTGTCATTCCACACAAGATTCAGATTCCTACACTGGAGAAGTATAATGGTTCTACCTACCCGAGAACTCATGTAAAGGCTTATACCAGGAAGATGGCTGCACATGCCAAGGATGAAAAGTTAATGATGCACTTTTTCCAAGACAGTCTGTCTGGCGCGTCTTTGGAATGGTATATGGGGCTGGAAAGTAGAGATGTTCGTACCTGGAGAGAGTTAGTTGCAGCTTTTATCAAGCATTACCAGTACAACACAGACATGGCTCCCAACAGAACTCAGTTGTTGAGCATGTCCCAGAAAACTGATGAAAGTTTCAAAGAATACGCGCAAAGGTGGCTGAATTGGCGGCTAGAGTACAACCACCAATGTTGGAAAAAGATATGTTGGATATGTTTATGGACACACTGCCTAAGCATTATTATGAGAAGCTATTGCCTTGTTCTTTAGGCAAGTTTACAAATGTGATTGCTATCGGGCAGAAGGTAGAAGTTGGAATTAAGGCTGGAAAAGTTTCTAGTGGTGACGGATCATCTTCTGGGAATGGTAAGAAGCCATTTGATGGTTATAAGAAGAAAGGAGAAGCCAACGCTGTATCATCTCACAAGGGAAAAGGGAAACAGCGTTAGGGCAATAATCAACAAGTAGCATCGGTAACTATCCCAGCAACGTAACCTCCACCACAGCAACAGAGGAATAATGCTAATCAGAACAGGCAGCAGGGTTAGTATCAGAACAGACAAAGGAATGCAGAGAGGCATTTTGATCAACCCCCAATGTCGTATGCACAGTTGTTGCAACATTTACTGCAGTTGCATTTAGTTGAGCTCCGTACCCTGGCTCCACCAACAGGGGAATTCCCACGAGGTTACGATGCTAACGCACACTGCGATTTTCACTCTGGTGCTCCGGGACACACTGTGGAGAAGTGTAGAGTGTTTCATCACAAGGTGCAAGACCTTGTAGACTCCAAGGCCATCAATTTCTCGAATGCTGGGCCCAATTTTATTCAAAACCCTATGCCTGATCACAATGGGCCGAGGGTGAATGCGATAGTTGAGGAATGTGAGGCTTTGAATTTGATCATGGATGTTGAGGAGCTGAAGACTCCGTTGGTTGTGGTTAAAAATAGGTTATTAAAGGGTGGCGTCTATCCGGGTTGTGATGAGAACTGCTCAGTTTGTTTGGCGAAGGTTAATGGTTGTGATTCGTTGAAGATGGGTATTCAGAGTATGATCAATGAGGGTTGTTTACAGTTTGATAGAGGTAATCAACAAGAAGAGGTTGTTAGTGAGAAGGTTGCTACTATCACCATCCCGTTCAAAACGATTACTATTTCAGGTCCAACAAGGCCACCTTCAGTCATCATTACAAGGGCTGGACCCATTCCGTACGAGAGCTCTAAGGCTATTCCTTGGAATTACGGTGCAGAGGTGTTTGTCAATGGACAAAAGCAGGAATTAATGAATACTTCACCAGTGAGTTCTAGTTCAGAGGTTAAGGTTGAAGTTGATGCTATAACCATAAGTGGTAGAGTGCTTACTCCTGTTAATGATCAACCCAGTACTTCAAGTCAAGATAAAGGAAAACGGGCAGTGGATGGTTCTGTTCAGACTCCAATGGTTAGTGATTCTACGGTAAAGCCTGTTGATGATGCTTTTTCCGAAAATGTTGAGGAATTTATGAGACTCATCCGGAAAAGTGATTACAAGATCGTGGACCAGTTACATCAGACCCCGTCCAAGATCTCTATTTTGTCTTTGCTATTGTGTTCTGAAGCTCATAGGAATGCTCTTCTGAAGGTTTTGAATGCAACCTACGTTCCTCAAGAGATTTCTGTTAACCAGCTGGAAGGGGTTATAGCACACGAGAATGCGGGCAATGGCTTGGGTTTTACAGATCTTGATTTGACTCCTGCTGGCAAGACTCATAACAATGCCCTGCATATTTCGATTGAGTGTCGTGGTTCACTGATGTCACATGTATTGGTTGATACTGGATCATCGTTGAATGTATTGCCCAAGAAAGCATTAATAAAGTTAGATACCAGGGGACTTATTTGTACACCAAGTGACTTGGTGGTGCGAGCTTTTGATGGCTCGAAGAGATCTGTCTTTGGTGAGATTGTGCTTCCGATCAAGGTTGGACCGGAAGTTTTTTATGAAACATTTAATATAATGGATATTCAGCCAACGTACAGTTGTTTATTGGGTCGTCCTTGGATCCATGGTGCAGGCGCTGTAACCTCCACTTTGCATCAAAAGCTAAAATACATGGTTGATGGTCACGTAGTGACGGTGTGCGGAGAAGAAGACATAATGATTAGTCAGCTGTCAACCTTCAAATACGTGGAAGTGGATAGTGAAATCCATGAGACGTTGTGTCAGGGGTTTGAAAAGGTGAAGGTTTCTGAAGAGGTTGTCCAGTCTGAGACTATAGAGCAGCCTACAGTGGCAAATCAACCTGAAGTTTCTATGTCTTCGTTTAAAGACGCCAAAGCTGTGGTTGAAGCTGGTAGCTCACAGAGGTGGGGCCAGGTGGTTGAAGTTTAGGAGAAGAGGGATAATTATGGATTAGGATACAAGCCACCCAGGAGTGACGGGGATCCTCCCAAATTCTATGGCCCAGTCTGTTTCACTAGTGACGGTGTTTTCTTCGATAGGGTTAATGCCATTGATGAAGAAGGGGACAGTGATTGTGACATGGATAGCTGGATTCATCCTTGCGTCCTGGGAGAAAGTCTGTACAACTGGTCTTTCGAGAAAGTCATTCAAGTGACAGGCTTCGAGTAATTGCTTTGTTTTCCTATTATGTTAATCCTGCGTTCTGCCCAACTGTCATACCCCAAATTTTGACCACTAAGATTTCCCATCATTGTGCAAAACATCATCACAATATGGGTGAACCATCATGCCTCATCAAATGCCTTAAGGGTTGTTGAGCATTTACTACAATCATAATTAGGGTTTCAAGCCCTCTCAGAGTTCTTAGACAAAGGATCAATCAAGGAATGACATGGTCTTCAACTTGTCTAACCTCTCAAACATCCACAAAGGATCAAGAAGGACTCCCACTTCAAGGATTAAGCACAAGGATGCTCCATTTTAGGTGGATCAAGCCTCAAGATCGCCAGTGTCACCAAATTAGGGTTTGGTCGACCAGGGCCTCCAGATGAAAAATTTCATCTGAGCACAAGCCAAAGATCCAAAACATAACCTAATATACTCCATGGAGCCTCATGGACCCAATCATCAAGTCAATTTTGCCTCTGGGGATGCATTCACTAAAAATCAGGAATTAGGGTTTCTTGACCTAATTCACCCCTAAGTTGACTTTTGGGACAAATCATGAACCAAGACCTCAAGACATGATTTGAGGGTCTTTAATATAATATATTGATCCATTTGCAACAATGGATTAATCCAAGAAGTTTGAGCAACAAGTCTCAATTTCATCTGCACCACAATTAGGGTTTCGAGAGGAAAGTCAACTGTAACTTTGACTTTTGACCAGGACATGCTCCCAAACCCTAAGACATGATTCAATATACCCTATGACACCCATGGAACATGTCCATCAAGTTTGATTTAGGTCAAGGACATGATTTCCTGAAGAATTGCACAGTTTGGAATTCATCGGATAAAAGTCAACTTTGACTTTTTGAGATTTTTCACCAAAATGGATTTTTAACCCTAAAATGATGTTAATGTATGATTTGAATCATCATTCATCAAGAAAAATCAAAGAAAGTGGGATAACTTGTAAAAGGGGTAACCATAAAAACTTAGAAAAATTTCTAATTTATGGAAAAAGTGACACTAATGTGCCAACTTTGGAGGACCATAACTCCTAAACCACAAGGCCATTGTTCCCCATTCAAAGCTTGATTTGTAGATCACATTTCCCTCTACAAAAGCTTCATACTAACTTATGTCCAAATTCCTCATGGATTTTGAGTTATGGAGTGATCAAAATCAAGAAAAGTCACTTTGTTCCAACACTTAGTGAAAATTTCACTAAGTCAGATTTTGCCTTACTTTTTTCCAAATGTAGGGACATTTTTCACTTGGATTCAAAAGAGATCAAAACCAAACATGTTCAAACAGTTGTTGTATCATGTAAGGGCTTTCCAAAATGACCAAGAACATTACCAAATTCAATTTGAGCCATGAGATATGACATTGGCAAGTTGCCTTGTTGAAATCTGCCATGGCAGGGCAGATTTTTGCACTTTTGGTCGATTTGCCAAAATCAGCCAAATCCAAATGCTCATATCCACTTGGACACCTCTGAGGATTGAATCTAAAGGGGACAATCACTGAGCCAAGCCTCCAAAGTCTTTGGAACAAGAAATAGCACGTTGAACCTAGAATTGCCAAAATAGGGACAAGACTCCAATTTTGGATTTGAGCATTCAATGGAAGCATCAAGGTGGCATGGACTGAGCCCTTAGCAACTGAATTCAGTCAAGACTTATCCAAGACCAAGGGAACCACAGCCATGTGCCCTAACCTCTAGTCAATAGTTAGAGGAGACTTGGATTTCCATTGGACAACATTGGCCAAACCTCTGCTGCAGTTGCCATTCACTGTGGATCCCAAAACAAACTTGCTCTACTATAAATAGAGCTCAATTGTGATCAGTTTGAGTACACCAAAGCCATCAAACAGATGCTTTCCTCAAAATCTCTTCTTTCACTCCAATTTTGCTTCTAAGGTAAGTCACTATCGGGTTTTGAGTTTGAGAGCTTTTCCAATCAAACCAATCACACACACACACCTCACATACATCATATAGAAGTGATCCAAACACTCACATAACATCTGGAACACAGATTTCACAAAATCACCAGCCAATTGCTCAAGTTCTTGACAGAGTTGCAGTTGGGGTACCATCTCAAGTTCCAGATCATTTCAATCCATTCCAAGCATTCATACACACTCCATTGCACCTAGGGAAGCTATCTAGATCATTGGAACCTAGTTGTAACACCTCCAACACAAATCACGATCACCAGCTGCAAGTGGTAAGCATGAGCTCTTCTAACTCTATGATCCATGCAATTTTTGCTGCATAATAATTTGGTCATATGTTCATAATCATGCATGGAATGTTTCCCCTTAATTAATTGCATTGTTTGAATCGTGTATTAAAAATCCTAGCCTTCATGCAGAAATTAGGGTTCTTGAGGATTTTTCGTGATTACTTGTTTTATGCTTAATTTAAATGAAATTAATTGTCATAGACATGATCGTGAGGTTGAAACGAGTTGATTGGTATGTGGATTGCATGATATAATCAAGTATTCAGTGAGATTGAAGAGAAAATGCAAATCAGCCAAACGCAGAACACGCGCGTGCTCTTCAGCTATTCTTGGCGCCTTTTTTGAATTTTCAAATATTTGAATTTTGTGATTTTGTTTAATTGATTCAAAAATTAATTTCTCTCTGAGTTTTAATGATTTTGAGTTGATTCTTTTTTTAATAATTCAAAAAAATGTTAAAATATTTTATTTTTTCAAAAAATCCCAAAAATATTATTTATTTTAAATAATTGATAATTTTGCAAAGAATTAATGTTTTAATTGTTTTTAACCTTTAAAATATTTTTTTCACCTTGATTTTGCAACTTTTAATGCTTTCTAATTATTTTGTAGGTCAATACTTAATTTTTGAAGCATTAATCCAAGATCACAATTTGTTTTCCATATGTTAAACAATTTTGATCATTTTAATTGAATTTTTATTCAATTAAAACACATTTTGAAAACAAATTAGGGTTTTTGGATTAATTCAACCCTCATAAATCATTTTCAAAACCTTTTAGGCCTCTAATAGAGTGTAAGACCCAACCCTTTTTTTGACCAAATCATTTTTTGGGCCTCAGTGTATTGTATAAGTCCCGATACCGTCAAAAAACAAACGGCGCGATCGTCGCCTTTTGAAAAATAACTTTTGGGCCTCCCCTTGAGCTATAAGACCCATTCAAAACTTTTGGGCCTCTAATAGAGTGTAAGACCCAACCCCCTTTTAACCAAAACAATTTTGGGCCTCACTTATTGTATAAGTCCTTCTGTGTTAAAAGAAAACCTCGGCGCGATCGCCATCTTAAACGGAAAAATCATTTGGGTCTACCCTCGAGTAGTAAGACCCATTTCTTTTCTTTAAAACCTTTTAGGCCTCTTGAGAGAGTGTAAGACCCATCCCTTTGTACAGAAAATCTTTTTGGGCCTCAGTCACTTTTATAAGTCCCTCTGTACAAATTCAACAGTGTAATCACTGGTAAAACCCTGGGCCTCTCCTTGAGCTGTAATCCCCAAATCTTTCTTTTTCAAAGCACTTTCTCCTTTGATTTTGAATATACTGTTGTTTTCAATCTTTCTTTGTTGAACAACTAACCAAACAGCATGGAAGCTCTACAACCGAGTAAGTGTTTATACGCTTTTATTTACCGTTTTCATAGACATATAACTGTATTGTGGGGCTGTTTCGCTGTAAGTCTTCTTTCATAAACTCATATCAATTGTGTAATAATAGTATAGATATTTAGAGTTTCCCCGGCAACTACGTCTAGAACTAGGTGACGTCGTTTCGTTTATTCATAGAAATAGACAACTAGATCCCCAATAGGATCACCAGATACAGTCTTCTCTTCGGCTGTCCTCATTAGGAATTGTCAAGAAACTCTACTCCCAGAGATGAATGTATTCTCCGTGAATGGCATCTTTGAGTTTCTTCCAAATTCTCAAACTTTCCTGGCTTGATCTATTCCTCGTGAATAGCCTGTCTTGAATTTCTCGGGGTTTGGGGACCCACGGGCTTCTTAAAAGCATCGGCCTCCTATTGGTCATTGTTCAAGGGCCCACCGGCTTCCTAAAAGCAACCCCGCCTCCTCTTGGGCTTAGTACAAGGACCCGTCGGCTTCTTAGAAGTCTTCATAACCTCCTCTTAGGCTTCGTATAATGATTTCTTCCTCCGGGAATGATAGCCTTCTCTTGGGCTTCGTACAAGGACATGCCAGCTTCTTAAAAGCTTCCAGCCTCCTTTTGGGCTTCGTACAAATTGTCCCGACGACCTCCTAGAGGTATAGGAACAGAACTTAGTCATCTTCATAGAACAGTCCTTTCAAAGAGTCTACTACTGTTTCTCAAAGCATAGTACAAAAGACGAAACTCTAGACGCGGACAGTCTACTATCCTTTAGTCTCAAAGACATTCTCAAGTGACCCCTTCATTTAATAGGAAGGAAACCCGTAGACTCGGACTGTCTCTATACTCTTTGGATTTCCCGTTTCCTCAAAGAAAAGGAAATATCCCTGAATCAAATCCTTGAGTACAGTGTTTCTCATATAAGAACTGATTTTCTCTTTTAAAATCAGTATACTGGACCTGTCACTCAACTAAAACAGTTACAATAGCCTCCTATTGGGCTTTGTACAATGATTATTCCCAGGGAAGCAAACGTTTAGCCTCCATCTTGGGCTTCGTACGAGATACAAAAGAATCCCTCGTTGAGTCAAACAACGTTTAGCCTCTCTCTCGGGCTTTGTACGAGACACATAAGAGACTCCCTCGTTGAGTCAAATACCCTTTCGCCTCCATCTCGGGCTTTGTACGAGATACAAAAACACTCTCTTGTTGAGTATAAAAGATCCTCTTGTAGGATCAACCCCTTTTAGCCTCTCTCTCGGGCTTTGTACGAGACACAAAAACACCCTCTTGTTGGGCCCATAGCCTCCTCTTAGGCTTTGTATAAGAAAACCACTGGTTGATCTAATCAACCTTTTAGCATCAAAGATGTGCCTCGTTCACAGTACACAAACATCAACAACTCCTTCTCCTTCATCTAATCGCTGTAAGCGGCAAGCCTCTGGATCATCTACATCCATGCCACTGTCCCTCTTTTAGCATGAGAAATTCCTAAGGAAAGATAGCATTGCTCTACACTGAGTTAAAGTCTTCTCCTTCAGGTTAAAAATCTCCTATAAAGGAAATTATGGCAATGCCGGATTTACACATCCCGGTTAAAGTAATTCTCCTTTATAAACAGTTGTGACATACAACCCCCTCTTTAGAGATGACAAATTCTCTCTAAAGTCAACACTTTCAGCTTCACATCTTGGGCTTTGAACAAGATACAAATAGACCCTTTAGCTTCATATCTTGGGCTTTGAACAAGATACAAACACCTTTCGCTTCACGTCTTGGGCTTTGAACAAGACACCAAAACACCCATTTCCTCCCATAGAATAGGAGGAACTACGAACGCTCTGATTTCCCTGTTTCGGTAAACGAGAATACGTAGGCATAAGATTGAAAGAAAAGATCTTAGCGAGCACACTAAACAAAAAACCCAAATCCCATATCTCCATCAATCAACCCAAAAGCAGTAACATCAGTCCTAAACATGAACAACCCCGTCATTTCATTCTTAACAAAATAAGCAGAGAGAGGCCCACAATCTAAACTACATTTGTAAACCAACAGTCATCTGTTCAAACTCAGTTTGCAAAGCAGGGTTAATTAGAGACATCTATTTCCCTTCCTTCATCAGCTTCAATAGGATAAAAATGAATCGACCTGTAGTAAACCCCAAAGAGCGACAGTGCTTAAGAACCACGTCCAAAATCGCTCGCTACAAAAAAGTGACGCCCACCGTGGGGCCCAACAAGGAATCTTTTCTTTCTTATCTCTCTGGTTGAAACCTTAAGTCTGAAAACCACAGAATGGCGCCTCCTCTGGGGAACCATTTTCTATCAGGAACATAGGATTCATAGCTTTAAAAGTCTAGGATGATTAGGACAAATATATATATTATTTTTCCTAATTGATATATGTGTTTATTTTTCTGCTAATGGGAATGCGTGTGATGCCGCATGTGGAAAGATTGAGTATACACTTAAGATAAGTGATGGCGACGAGGTCGACCATCAACCTCAGTGGAGGCTGACCAATGCAACCCATTCCCTCTCATAGGCAATAGGCCGATTGTGATGTCTGAGAAGCTGAGGAGCAAACCCTTTCGTAGTGCGGAAGCTATCGAAAATAGTTGTCACACGATACTACCCTCATTTGAGGCTGGTGATCTATTCTCGGTGAATGGCACTTACTCTAAGATTGCTCTACAACTCGCTGGCGATCCGCTTGTTGTTTTGCTTTCCTGGGAGGAGCCGGTGATAATGAGTACAGGTACAAAAATCACCCTAGTATAAACCTTTGGGGATGGGTAGAGCCTTGACTTCATGACAACGACCCTTTGACCCCATGTTTTTTCTATGTTTTTGTGTGCTGCATTCATGCATTCATTTAAAAAGCATTAAAATATTCAAAAAACTTCTCTTCTAGTCTCTCTATTTTTCAAAGTAAACTAAGACTATGATTGCAAATATCAGAGAAAAGGATTGTGCTAATGGATTTTGGTAGAAGGAGAACTCATAAATACACCTTCAAGGTTCCAAAACTAGAGGATTTGAGAGGTTTGGCGAGAATGATCACAAACCAGGAGGCTTTCAGAGCCAAGTACGGAGGTCTGCTACCTCTATTAAGGGTCCATGTGATTGAGGGAATCATGGACGCGCTCGTTCAATTCTACGATCCAGTTTATCACTGCTTTACATTCCCGGATTACCAGCTAGCACCAACGCTGGAGGAGTATTCTCATCTGATCGATCTACACATTACTGATCGAGCTCCATTTTCTGGACTGGAAGAAATTCCAAAGAATCAGACCATTGCAAGAGCAATTCATTTGGATGAATCAGAGGTCAGGATTCACATGACTACTAAGGGTGGCATACAAGGTTTTCCAGCCCAGTTCTTAACAAAGAAAGCTTTGTACTTCGCTAGTATAGGGAATGGGACTACTTTTGAAAGCATCTTTGTTTTACTCACCTACGGATTATTTTTGTTGCCCAACATTAATAATTTCGTTGATATCAACGCTATAAAGGTTTTTCTCATTGGAAACCCTGTGCCGACTTTGCTCGCGGACGCATATTATTCTGTACACTTAGGGAATTTGTACAGCAGAGAGGAGATCACATGTTGTGTACCTCTGCTTTATAAATGGTTTATCTCCCATTTACCTAAGTCTGCTGCTTTCTGGGATCATAAGAGTGCCTTGCGCTGGTCGTAGAAGATCATGTCTCTCACCAACTCTGACATAGATTGGTGCAATAGGACTTATGATGGAATCAAGATCATTGACCATTGTGGAAACTTCCCCAACGTACCCCTTATAGGAACTAAGGGAGGAATCAACTATCATCCAATATTGGTTCGCCGTCAGTTTGGATACTCGATGAGGCACGTCCCACGGAATGCTCATCTGGAAGGTCTTTACTTTAAGGAAGGAGAAAGTGACAGAGCACTAAAGACGGAAATAGTACACGCTTGGAAACACGTTCATAAGAAAGGACGGGAGTCTCTAGGAAAACCGGACTGTGTCTCGGTGGACACTTATCTCCATTGGGTACAAACTAGAGCTCTCAAGCTAAAGATTCCTTATCCTTGTTACGGAATTCTTCCGCCGAGGAAGTCTGTCATGTACTTCATGACTGAGACTGAAAAGCTTCAGGTTACTCACAACAGATTTCAACGGGAGAGGAGGTCTTGGAAGAACAAGTACCGCACCCTCGACATTGAGTGTACCAAAATACAGTAACTACTAAAAGATAAGGATGCTCTGATCGAGATTTTAGAGCAACATGTTATGGATAATCAGAATGACCAAAGAAATTGCTCGCTCCTTTCACTTGGCAAAGGAATGACGACCCGACAACGGCTCAAGAGCCCCGGTCAAAGAAAAGGAAGATACCAGAATCGGCACCCGAGTTCTCTCGGGACCCATTAGCTTAGGTTTCTGTTTCTACACCTTGTAATCTACTGTATTTTCGTTTCCGCAATCCTTTGAATTTCAATAAAAAGGGGTTTCCCCACTGTTTAATATTTGCAATCTAATTGTCGAAGTTTATTTTGATTAAACCAAAAAAATAATTAATATAATCATTGCATTCATCTTTCTCACATCGCGTATTCTTCTTACCTACGAATCTCACGTTTGTGTCTTGATTCTATAGTCAAACTGTCTCATTTGTACAATACTCGGGCTAATCGTCAGAAAAAGATGGATGATCTTGAGGAAGAGAACAGAGAGTTGAAAGAAGAGATCAATGCTCTGAGAGAGGATATGAGAAAGCTTCGTAACGACATGCAAGCCATGGCAGAAGCTCAGCTACAAAGGACTGTGATCTCAGAGATCACCTCAGCGCCCATAGTGGAGAAGTTTGATCCTAGGTATCAGATGCCGAAAGATCGTCCCTGGGGCATGCCTGCAAACTATATCCCGGAAGGATATGTTCTGCCGATCACTGAAGATCAGGGAATCGCGACAGATGCCGCTAGTCCTGAAGGTTACAGACTTCGGGAAAGCGAAGATGCTAGAGGCATATTGAAGACTCCTGAAGGTTACAAACTTCATGAAATGCCAAGAATCACTGCCGTAGTCACGGTACCACCCCCTGTGGTGCACACTATCCCGGAAGGACAGATTCCACAAATACCTTCTGGTAAAAAGGAAACTATGTTTGACCGAATGGATGAATTCCAGGAACAGTTCTTGGAACTGCAGAAAGAACTGCAGGCCATTCGCGGTCAGGATTTATTTGGAAAGGACGCCGCAGACCTCTGCTTGGTCCCAAATATGAAAGTCCCGCACAAGTTCCAAGTGCCCGACTTTCAAAAGTACAAGGGTAAATATTGCCCTCAGAGTCACTTGGTGATGTACGCTCGGCGAATGTCAGCTCAGACTGAGAATCAGGACCTGCTGATTCACTACTTTCAAGATAGTTTAACCGGTTCCATATTAAAATGGTACATGGGTTTAAACCGTGCTACGATTAGCGCATTCAGAGATCTTGGTACTGCCTTCGTCCAACAATACAAATACAATTTGGACATGGCACCAGACAGAGATCAACTCAGATCAATGTCACAAAAGGACAAGGAAACCTTTAAGGAGTACGCCCAGAGATGGCGCGAAATTGCCGCTCAAATTTGTCCACCTCTTAAGGAAAAAGAGATGACAAAGATCTTCTTAAAGACCTTAAGCTCATTTTACTATGACAGAATGGTTGCCAGTGCGCCCAGTGACTTCACCGAGATGGTGGGCATGGGAGTTCGTCTTGAGGAAGCCGTCCGAGAAGGACGTTTGGCAAAAGACGTTGGACCATCAAGCAGTACAAAACGACACGGTAGTGCTCTCCCTAAGAAAAAAGAGCAGGATATTGCGAATATCTCTCTCAGAAAGCAAAGGTGACATTATCAACCGGTAGCAGCTGTAACTCCTGCTATCGGCCCTGCGCCTATTCCTACGTATCAACCTCAGGTTGCGCAGAGCCAACCTAATCAGCAAAGGACACAACAGCCTCTTCAGCAGGCTCGTCCTCCATATAACAACAACCGTACAACACGACCATCAGGGTTTGATCCTATACCCATGTTGTACGCAGAACTATTTCCGTTACTACTGGCTAAGGGGAACATCCAGACTAAGTCTCCTCTTATAGTACCGGAAAATCCGCCTTTTTGGTTTAAGGTGGATCAAACATGCCCTTATCATCAAGGAGGATCGGGGCATAACATAGAAAACTGTCTCAATTTCAAATCTGACGTGCAAAAACTTGTTAGGAGCGGGCTCTTATCTTTCAAAGATACAAATCCCAATGTTCTCACGAACCCGCTGCCTCAACACGAGAAAGCTGCAGTCAACCTGATTGAGAGATAGTCTAACAATGTCTATCAAATTCACGATGCACTCTTATTGAGGACCAATTTAGTCAAGATGCATTGTAGACAGAGTGGATATGGCCATGTACCACCTCATAATTATCACCATGTGATGTCTGCTCTAAAAGTAATAGAGGATGTTCGGTAGTGTGATCAGCTCTACTGGAACAGATGGATCTCGGATGGATCCAAGAGCACCGAGTTCGTGGAGTTAACATGTTCTATACGAATTCCAACATCATTCAAAACCACGACATCCGTACAATGAATGTCAACTTGGTGACGATGCACTCAAGGCAAAGCCAGTATCATAATCTGCCGCGACACGATTACAGTTCCTATCTGACTTGCTCGGTAAACAAACAGGGATGATCTTTCATACAAGAGGCCCTCCAGCGTCAGATGGATCTTGGATGGATCCAAGACTACCATGATAGGAACCCTTATCAGATCAACATGGTTCAGAGCTTCGATATTCCCGTGATGAATACCAACCTAGTAGAGTTACATGCTGAGCAGGTCCGACTGGGATTCTTAATATCACACGACTATCACAGCTGTAAAGCGGGTTGCAAAAATGATCGAGGTTGTACCCTTACCCAGGAGGCACTTCAGCACTTGTTAAATCACTGGTGGATGCCAATCTACATGGATGAAGATACTCAGCAGATTAGTATCAATAACAGGAATCCCACTCGGCGTCAAAGTCAGGATGTCCGATCTGTGGAAGCTAACCTAGTGAGGTTACATTGTATTCAAAGTGGGCGTGGCCAGGTGCCCCCACACAATTATGGCCGTTGTAGTGTCTGTTCAGAAAGTAACCAAGGGTGTTACCTTGTGAGAGCAGCTCTTCAGGGTGAGGTGGATCGTGGAGAGATTCGCCCATATCTGGGTTCTGGACCCATCGACTGGACGCCGAACTACCTTGCCAATCAAGTCGAGGATGTTGTCACAATCTCTGGTCGTCACCAGACCAGGGATGTTTTTGCCATCATCCCTCTACTTGACGAATCTAGAATTTCCAACCTGGAACGGATCGAGATTACTTATGATGGTCAGAAAAATCAGAAGGTTCCCATAGTCATTTATCTACCGGGACCACTACCGTATGAATCAATTAAGGTTATCCCTTACAAATACGGTGCAACGACAGTTGAAAATGGAAAGGAAATTCCATTACCCTCCGTCGTGAATATTGCAGACATCAGTCATGTAACACGGAGTGGTCGAATCTTCAACCGAGGAGTTGGAGAACCTAACAAGGAAAAGGAACTTCAGACAGAAGCTCCCGATCCATCAGTCGGTCAATCCAGTAATCCCGACCTTTCGAAAAATAATGATGAGATGTTGAAGCTCATCCAAAGGAGTGAATATAACATTGTTGATCAGCTGTTACAGACTCCTTCAAAGATCTCGGTATTATCACTGTTGCTCAGTTCAGAAGCCCACAGGGAGGCTCTACAGAAAGTCTTAGAGCAAGCCTTTGTGGAACAGGATGTAACAATCAGACAGTTCAATAGCATTGTCTCTAACATCACTTCCTGAAATAATTTGGGATTTAGTGATGAGGAATTACCCGAAGAGGGTCGCCGTCATAACATGGCGCTCAACATTACAGTTAACTGCCAGGACGATGCTTTAGCCAGCGTACTGGTAACACAGTTTCAGCCCTGAATGTTATGCCGAAGTCCACTTTGATGCAATTATCATTAAAAGGCCCTCCGATGAGAATCAGCGAGGTCGTCGTCAAAGCGTTCGACGGATCCTGAAAAACAGTTATCGGCGAAGTCGACCTTCCCATAACTATCGGTCCTCACACTTTCCAAGTCACTTTCCAGGTCATGGACATCCGGGCAACATACAGTTGTTTATTAGGAAGACCTAGGATACATCAGGCTGGAGCGGTCACTTCGACCCTCCACCAAAAGCTAAAGTTCGTTCATAACGATCAACTTGTCACAGTCTGTGGAGAACAGGCCTTGCTCGTGAGTAACTTATCATCATCTGCTAGTGTAGAACCCGAGGAGGTTATTGGAACTCAATTCCTAGAACTGTCGGTGAGCAAGGATAATCAATCCTAAGGAGGAACCTCGATTTCCTCATACAAAGATGCTATCAAAGCGGTCGATAGTACCGATACAACTGGATGGGGACAGCTTGTCATTCCTATTGGCAATAAAACAAAGAAGGGTCTTGGTTTTTCTTCAACCCATACCCAGACAGATGCCAGCGATGGAAGTTTTCATCCCATTTAGAACTTCTTCCACAGTGGATGTTTTCTTCACCCAGTCCCTCAAGCAGTCCATGCTATCAATGAGGAAGATCCCTCCGACACAGAGGAAGAGTGGAAGTCCTATCCTAACAAGGATAGTTATATGTCTTAGGACGAAACGCAAACTCCTTTTTGCTTTCCTACAGAGAGTCCGAGATTTATACCCAGGTCAGACGTAGAAATGATATACGGAGGTTGTGATCCGGAAGGATGTCGTGCTCCGCCAAATTCATTAGAGGAAGACACTCGAATGAAAGACAATTTTGACTACACCTACTATGGCCCAATGGATGGTCTGCTAATGTGGCAACCTTATCTAGGAGACTTAGGGCAAGAGAGTCAGCCGAACAATGAAAATCAGCTGACCGTCATTGAACAGAATACCTGTGTCCCTACCATGTCATGGGATCAACACTCAGATCATTCAGAAACTACTCAACACGACGATGAATTTGCAACATTTGCAGGACTTGAATTCATCAACTATGCTTTTCCCGAGGTCAACATCATCGAGAGGGATGACTCCTCCAGTTCGAAAGACGTGTGGGACACCTTGGGACAACCAAGTGGAAATTTTGACTATATGGTCAAATACACCGCTCCTGAAAGCTCTTGTATCAGGCTCGAAGATATCCAGCCAACTGGATGGGGAGATACAGCTGAGAGCACAAATGTTATGCAAAATACAACAGAGGAATTCTCCTACGACAACTCTGCCTGGGAGACAGATTCCAATGATCCTGCTCCACCAAAAATCAGTGTTATTTCTAAAGACAAATCAAGGAAGGTGCCAGACTTTGTGATTCACCGAGGAGTTCGCCGCCAATGGGTTGCTGTCGATTTTCCGAAGGTCGTTCGCCAGTCAAAGTAATTGCCATCTTTAACCTTTCACCCTGCCCAGGTGAAACGGATGTTTTGATAGGGCTCGCTTTCTGTAAATTTTCCCTCTTCGCTTTGCCCAAAGCGACAGAGTTTTGTTTTATAGGGCTGTAGTTTCAAGGATCGACTTGTTCATTAATAAAATAACGTTGTTCTGTAATTTCCACATTAATTGTTATTTTCTCTTTTCGCTTTTTCAGAAAATGGTAATCCTAAAAAACAATTCAATAATAAAAACAAGCAGTAAAATAAATACACTGCACACACTTGCATTTTCTCTATCTCTTCTAAACACGAATCATACCGTCATGCAGATTGCTTGTTTTAAACCCAGTTGAAACATACGATCCGATGCCTTCTCCTGACTTTGGGTTCCCGATATTTGGGGCTGAAGAAGAAGTTGACAACGAAATTCCAGAAGAGATCTCTCGACTACTCAGATAGGAGGAAGGGTCCATTGAACCTCACAAAGAGCCGTTGGAAACGATCAATGTGGGTTCAGAAAAAGAAAGAAAAGAAATTAGGATTGGGGCACTGCTCAATCCAACTGCCAGAGAGGGTTTGATAAAGCTTCTCATAGAATTTCCCGATGTATTCGCTTGGTCCTATCAGGATATGCCAGGGTTGAATACCAGTATCGTGGAACATCACTTACCGTTAAGATCGGAATGTCCGCCAGTAAAGCAAAGGTTGAGACGGACTCACCCAGACATGGCCATCAAAATCAAAGAGGAGGTACAAAAACAGATCGACGCAGGTTTCCTCACTACATCTGAATATCCTCAATGGTTAGCCAACATCGTACCCGTTCCCAAAAAGGACGGAAAGGTCAGAATGTGTGTTGATTACAGGGATCTGAACAAGGCAAGTCCAAAGGACGACTTTCCTTTACCACACATTGACATGCTGGTAGACAGCACAGCAAAGTTCAAAATTTTCTCCTTCATGGATGGATTCTCGGGCTATAACCAGATCAAAATGGCGCCGAAAGACATGGAGAAAACTTCGTTCATTACCCCATTGGGTACCTTTTGTTACAAGGTGATGTCGTTCGGCTTGAAAAACGCCGGGGTAACCTATCAAAGGGCCATAACTACTCTGTTTCATGACATGATACACAAAGAGATAGAGTTGTATGTCGATGACATGATTGCAAAATCTAGAACTGAAGAGGAGCATGTGACCCACTTGTCGAAACTATTCGAGCATTTGAGGAAGTACAAACTCCGCTTGAATCCCAACAAGTGCACCTTCGGTGTCTGTTCAGGGAAACTCTTAGGGTTCATCGTCAGCCAGAAAGGGATTGAGGTCGATCCTGACAAGGTCAAGGCCATTCGAGAAATGCCTTCTCCGAAAACTGAAAAACAAGTCAGAGGATTCCTGGGACGTTTGAACTACATCTCCAGATTCATATTCCTCATAACCGCGACATGCGTGCCGATCTTCAAACTGCCCAAGAAGATACAATCGTTTCTCACTGACTCTCGGGGCAAATGGACCCTAAATTATGATGGCCCCTATGTGGTCACGAAAGCTTTCTCAGGCGGTGCCTTGAGACTTGCAACCATGGACGGAGAGGAATTTCCCTACCCAACAAATGTTGATGTAGTTAAGAAATACTTCGCCTAAACTAAGACCAGTTAACAAATGTTGAGGAAAATCACTACACATAGCGTCCCTTGTCAATAAAGTTTATTGACGGAGTAAACTTAGACCAGTTCCTTGGTAGGAAACCAAGAGCGAGAGGAAGTTTATATCAGAAACTTAGACCAGT
The DNA here is from genome assembly GCA_022829125.1 of Lathyrus tuberosus. Taxonomy (NCBI): domain Eukaryota; kingdom Viridiplantae; phylum Streptophyta; class Magnoliopsida; order Fabales; family Fabaceae; genus Lathyrus; species Lathyrus tuberosus. Next base: position 41,430,860 of record JALAZF010000002.1, read on the forward strand.
TCCTTGGTAGGAAACCAGGATCGAGGGGAAGTTTATTTCAGAAACTTAGATCAGTTCCTTGGTAGGAAACCAAGAGCGAGGGGAAGTTTATATCAGAAACTAAGACCAGTTCCTTGGTAAGAAACTAGGATCGAGGGGAAGTTGACAAGAGAAACTGAGACCACTTCCTTGGTGGGAAACCAGGATCGAGGGGCAGTTTTTACCTTTTCTAAGCATCATTGCTTAGCAAAAAGAAGAAGGATGCGCAAGCTACCATTCTTAACCACCATCAAAATTTTGGGTATTCCGATATTTAATCCTCTTGCACCCCGAATGCCCGAATACCTTCGTCATTCACACCTTCGGGTTCAAGAAGATTAAATAGAGGCATCTGTCATTCCCCAAATTTTGACCACTAAGATTTCCCATCATTGTGCAAAACATCATCACAATATGGGTGAACCATCATGCCTCATCAAATGCCTCAAGGGTTGTTGAGCATTTACTACAATCAGAATTAGGGTTTCAAGCCCTCTCAGAGTTCTTAGACAAAGGATCAATCAAGGAATGACATGATCTTCAACTTGTCTAACCTCTCAAACATCCACAAAGGATCAAGAAGGACTCCCACTTCAAGGATTAAGCACAAGGATGCTCCATTTTAGGTGGATCAAGCCTCAAGATCGCTAGTGTCACCAAATTAGGGTTTTGGTCGACCAGGGCCTCCAGATGAAAATTTTCATCTGAGCACAAGCCAAAGATCCAAAACATAACCTAATATACTCCATGGAGCCTCATGGACCCAATCATCAAGTTAATTTTGCCTTTGGGGATGCATTCACTAAAAATCAGGAATTAGGGTTTCTTGACCTAATTCACCCCTAAGTTGACTTTTAGGACAAATCATGAACCAAGACCTCAAGACATGATTTGAGGGTCTTTAATATACTATATTGATCCATTTGCAACAAAGGATTAATCCAAGAAGCTTGAGCAACAAGTCTCAATTTCATCTGCACCACAATTAGGGTTTCGCGAGGCAAGTCAACTGTAACTTTGACTTTTGACCAGGACATGCTCCCAAACCCTAAGACATGATTCAATATACCCTATGACACCCATGGAACATGTCCATCAAGTTTGATTTAGGTCAAGGACATGATTTCCTGAAGAATTGCACAGCTTGGAATTCATCGGATAAAAGTCAACTGTGCACAAAAGTCAACTTTGACTTTTTGAGATTTTTCACCAAAATGGATTTTTAACCCTAAAATGATGTTAATGTATGATTTGAATCATCATTCATCAAGAAAAATAAAATAAAGTGGGATAACTTGTAAAAGGGGTAACCATAAAAACTAAGAAAAATTTCTAAGTTATGGAAAAAGTGGCACTAATGTGCCAACTTTGGAGGACCATAACTCCTAAACCACAAGGCCATTATTCCCCATTCAAAGCTTGATTTGTAGATCACATTGCCCTCTACAAAAGCTTCATACTAACTTATGTCCAAATTCCTCATGGATTTTGAGTTATGGAGTGATCAAAATCAAGAAAAGTCACTTTGTTCCAACACTTAGTGAAAATTTCACTAAGTCAGATTTTGCCTTACTTTTTTCCAAATGTAAGGACATTTTTCACTTGGATTCAAAAGAGATCAAAACCAAACATGTTTAAACAATTGTTGTATCATGTAAGGGCTTTCCAAAATGACCAAGAACATTACCAAATTCAATTTGAGTCATGAGATATGACATTGGCAAGTTGCCTTGTTGAAATCTGCCAAGGCAAGGCTGATTTTTGCACTTTTGGTCGATTTGCCAAAATCAGCCAAATCCAAATGCTCCTATCCACTTGGACACCTCTGAGGATTGAATCTAAAGGGGACAATCACTGAGCCAAGCTCCAAAGTCTTTGGAACAAGAAATAGCATGTTGAACCTAGAATTGCCAAAATAGGGACAAGACTCCAATTTTGGATTGGACCATTCAATGGAAGCATCAAGGTGGCATGGACTGAGCCCTTAGCAACTGAATTCAGTCAAGACTTATCCAAGACCAATGGAACCACAACCCTGTGCCCTAACCTCTAGTCAATGGCTAGAGGAGACTTGGATTTCCATTGGACAACATTGGCCAAACCTCTACTGCAGTTGCCATTCACTATGGATCCCAAAAAAAACTTGCTCTACTATAAATAGAGCTCAATTGTGATCAGTTTGAGTACACCAAAGCCATCAAACAGATGCTTTCCTCAAAATCTCTTCTTTCACTCCAATTTTTCCTTCTAAGGCAAGTCACTATCGGGTTTTGAGTTTGAGAGCTTTTCCAATCAAACCAATCACACACACACCTCACATACATCATATAGAAGTGATCCAAACACTCACATAACATCTGGAACACAGATTTCACAAAATCACCAGCCAATTTCTCAAGTTCTTGACAGAGTTGCAGTTGGGGTACCATCTCAAGTTCCAGATCATTTCAATCCATTCCAAGCATTCATACACACTCCATGGTACCTAGGGAAGCTATCCAGATCATTGGAACATAGCTGTAACACCTCCAACACAAATCACGATCACCAGCTGCAAGTGGTAAGCATGAGCTCTTCTAACTCTATGATCCATGCAATTTTTGATGCACAATAATTTGGCCATATGTTCATAATCATGCATGGAATGTTTCCCCTCAATTAATTGCATTGTTTGAGTCGTGTATCAAAAATCCTAGCCTTCATGCAGAAATTAGTGTTCTTGAGGATTTTTCGTGATTACTTGTTTTATGCTTTATTTAAATGAAATTAATTGTCATAGACATGATCGTGAGGTTGAAACGAGTTGATTGGTATGTGGATTGCATGATATAATCAAGTATTCAGTGAGATTGAAGAGAAAATGCAAATCAGCCAAACCCAGAACACGCGCGTGTTCTTCAGCTGTTCTTGGCGCCTTTTTTGAATTTTCAAATATTTGAATTTTGTGATTTTGTTTAATTGATTCAAAAATTAATCTCTCTCTGAGTTTTAATGATTTTGAGTTGATTCTTTTTTTAATAATTCACAAAAATTTTAAAATATTTTATTTTCCCAAAAAAATCCCAAAAATATTATTTATTTTATATAATTGATATTTTTGCAAAGAATTAATGTTTTAATTGTTTTTAACCTTTAAAATATTTTTTCCACCTTGATTTTGCAACTTTTAATGCTTTCTAATTATTTTGTAGGTCAATACTTAATTTTTGAAGCATTAATCCAAGTTCACAATTTGTTTTCCATATGTTAAACAATTTTGATCATTTTAATTGAATTTTTATTCAATTAAAACACATTTTGAAAACAAATTAGGGTTTTTGGATTAATTCAACCCACATAAATCATTTTCAAAACCTTTTGGGCCTCTAATAGAGTGTAAGACCCAACCCTTTTTTTGACCAAATCATTTTTTGGGCCTCAGTGTATTGTATAAGTCCCGATACCATCAAAAAACAAGCAGCGCGATCGTCGCCTTTTGAAAAATAACTTTTGGGCCTCTCCTTGAGCTATAAGACCCATTTAAAACTTTTGGGCCTCTAATAGAGTGTAAGACCCAACCCCCTTTTAACCAAAACAATTTTGGGCCTCACTTATTGTATAAGTTCCTATGCGTTAAAAGAAAACCTCGGCGCGATCGCCATCTTAAACGGAAAAATCATTTGGGCCTACCCTCGAGTAGTAAGACCCATTTCTTTTCTTTAAAACCTTGTGGGTCTCTTGAGAGAGTGTAAGACCCATCCCTTTGTATAGAAAACCTTTTTGGGCCTCAGTCACTTTTATAAGTCCCTCTGTACAAATTCAAGAGCGCAATCACTGGTAAAACCCTGGGCCTCTCCTTGAGATGTAAGCCCCAAACCTTTCTTTTTCAAAGCACTTTCTCCTTTGATTTTGAATATACTGTTGTTTTCAATCTTTCTTTGTTGAACAACTAACCAAACAGCATGGAAGCTCTACAACCGAGTAAGTGTTTATACGCTTTCATTTATCGCTTTCATATACATATAACTGTATTGTGGGGCTGTTTCGCTGTAAGTCTTCTTTCATAAACTCATATCAACTGTGTAATAATAGTATAGATATTTAGAGTTTCCCCGGTAACTACGTCTAGAACTAGGTGACGCCGTTTCGTTTATTCATAGAAATAGACAACTAGATCCCCAATAGGATCACCAGATACAGTCTTCTCTTCGGCTGTCCTCATTAGGAATTGTCTAGAAACTCTACTCTCATAGATGAATGTATTCTCCGTGAATGGCATCTTTGAGTTTCTTCCAAATTCTCGAACTTTCCTGGCTTGATCTATTCCTCGTGAATAGCCTGTCTTGAATTTCTCGGGGTTTGGGGACCCACGGGCTTCTTAAAAGCATCGGCCTCTTCTTGGGCATTGTTCAAGGACCCACCGGCTTCCTAAAAGCAACCTCGCCTCCTCTTGGGCTTAGTACAAGGACCCGTCGGTTTCTTAGAAGTCTTCACAGCCTCCTCTTAGGCTTCGTATAATGATCTCTTCCTCTGGGAATTATAGCCTTCTCTTGGGCTTCGTACAAGGACCTGTCGGCTTCTTAAAAGCTTTCAGCCTCCTCTTGGGCTTCGTACAAATTGTCCCGACGACCTCCTAGAGGTATAGGAACAGAACTTAGTCATCTTCATAGAACAGTCCTTTCAAAGAGTCTACTACTGTTTCTCAAAGCATAGTATAAAAGACGAAACTCTAGACACGGGTAGTCTAATATCCTTGAGTCTCAAAGATATTCTCAAGTGACCCCTTCGTTAAATAGGAAGGAAACCCGTAGACTCGGACAGTCTCAATACCCTTTGGATTTCCTGTTTCCTCAAAGAAAAGGAAATATCCCTGAATCAAATCCTTGAGTATAGTGTTACTCATATAAGAACTGATTTTCTCTTTTAAAATCAGTATATTGGACCTGTCACTCAACTTAAACAGTTACAATAGCCTCCTCTTGGGCTTTGTACAATGATTCTTCCCAGCGAAGCAAACGTTTTACCTCTATCTCGGGCTTCGTACGAGATACAAAAGACTCCCTCGTTGAGTCAAACAACGTTTAGGCTCTCTCTCGGGCTTTGTACGAGACACATAAGAGACTCCCTCGTTGAGTCAACCACCCTTTCGCCTCCATCTCGGGCTTTGTACGAGATACAAAAACACTCTCTTGTTGAGTATAAAAGATCCTCTTGTAGGATCAACCCCTTTTATCCTCTCTCTCGGGCTTTGTACGAGACACAAAAACACCCTCTTGTTGGGCCCATAGCCTCCTCTTAGGCTTTGTATAAGAAAACCATTGGTTGATCCAATCAACCTTTTAGCATCAAAGTTGTGCCTCGTTCACAGTACACAAATATCAACAACTCCTTCTCCTTCATCTAATCGCTGTAAGCGGCAAGCCTCTAGATTATCTACATCCATGCAACTGTCCCTCTTTTAGCATGAGAAATTCCTAAGGAAAGATAGCATTGCTCTACACTGAGTTAAAGTCTTCTCCTTCAGGTTAAAAATCTCTTATAAAGGAAATTATGGCATTTCCGGATTTACACATCCCGGTTAAAGTAATTCTCCTTTATAAACAGTTGTGACATACAACCCCCTCTTTAGAGATGACAAATTCTCTCTAAAGTCAACACTTTCAGCTTCACATCTTGGGCTTTGAACAAGATACAAATAGACCCTTTAGCTTCATATCTTGGGCTTTGAACAAGATACAAACACCTTTCGCTTCACGTCTTGGGCTTTGAACAAGACACCAAAACACCCATTTCCTCCCATAGAATAGGAGGAACTACGAACGCTCTGATTTCCCTGTTTCGGTAAACGGGAATACGTAGGCATAAGATTGAAAGGAAAAATCTTAGCGAGCACACTAAACAAAAAACCCAAATCCCATATCTCCATCAATCAACCCAAAAGCAGTAACATCAGTCCTAAACATGAACAACCCCGTCATTTCATTCTTAACAAAATAAGCAGAGAGAGGCCCACAATCTAAACCGCATCTGTAAACTAACAGTCATCTGTTCAAACTCAGTTTGCAAAGTAGGGTTAATTAGAGACATCTATTTCCCTTCCTTCATCAGCTTTAATAGGATAAAAAAATGAATCGACCTGTAGTAAACCCCAAAGAGCGACAGTGCTTAAGAACCACGTCCAAAATCGCTCGCTACACCAAGACGTAGTGATTTTATTTTTAGGGCTTTTAACTGTTGCATGTTTTGCTTTATCATCAATAAAGGACTTTTCACACTCAAATATTTTGATCTCTGTCTTTCCGTTTTTATTTTTATGCATTAAAAACCCACATCAAAATGGCAATGTGTTTGTTTTGTTGCATACATAATAAAACATACCTCATCAATCATGCAAGTCTTTTTGTTCAGATGACACCGATCATGACTCAACTATAGCTCGGTATGACTTTGACAATCCAATCTATCAAGCTGAAGAAGAGACTGACGAAGATTGTGAACTGCCCGAAGAGTTGGCCAGATTGTTGAAGCAAGAGGAGAGAGTCATCCTACCTCATCAGGAGGAAATTGAGATTGTGAATCTACGAACCGAGGACGCCAGAAAGGAAGTAAGGATAGGGGCTACATTGGAAGACAGTGTCAAAGGAAGATTGATTGAAATGCTCGGAGAGTATGTGGACATCTTCGCTTGGTCTTACCAAGACATGCCTGGGCTCGATACTGATATTGTTGTACATCGGCTACCACTTAAAGAAGGTTGTGCTCCGGTCAAGCAAAAGTTGAGAAGAACTAAACCGGAGATGTCTGTCAAAATCAAGGAAGAGGTTCAGAAACAGCTAGATGTCGGTTTTCTTTCCATAACAAATTATCCTCCATGGGTTGCTAACATCGTGCCTGTACCTAAGAAGGATGGGAAGGTCAGGATATGTGTTGATTACAGGGATCTGAGCAGAGCAAGCCCAAAGGATGATTTCCCGCTCCCTCACATTGACGTGTTAGTTGATAATACTGCTCAGTATTCTGTGTTTTCCTTCATGGATGGCTTCTCTGGGTATAACCAAATCAAGATAGCCCTAGAGGACATGGAGAAGACAACATTCATAACACCGTGGGGAACTTTTAGCTACAAAGTGATGCCCTTTGGATTGAAAAATGCAGGGGCAACTTACCAGCGGGCGATGGTGACCCTCTTTCATGATAAGATTCACAAAGAGATTGAGGTCTCTGTTGATGACATGATTGCGAAGTCACAAACGGAAGAAGAACATCTAGTGAATCTTCAAAATTTATTTGAAAGATTAAGAAATTCAGACTGAGGTTGAATCCAAACAAGTGCACCTTCGGGGTGAGATCAGGAAAATTGTTGGGGTTTATTGTTAGTGAAAAAGGTATTGAGGTCGATCCTGCAAAGGTAAAAGCCATACAAGAAATTCCTGCTCCGAAAACAGAAAAAGAGGTTCGTGGTTTCTTGGGGAGATTAAACTACATTGCTAGGTTCATCTCGCATCTCACAGCCACGTGTGAACCAATCTTCAAGTTGTTAAGAAAAGATCAAGCGGTCAGGTGGAATGAAAATTGTCAAAAGGCGTTTGAAAAGATTAAAGAATACTTGCAGGAACCTCCAGTCCTTATGCAACCAGTGCCAGGAAGGCCTTTGATTATGTATCTCATGGTTCTTGAGAATTCAATGGGTTGTGTGCTCGGTCAACAAGACGAGTCAGGTAGAAAAGAGCACGCCATCTACTACTTGAGTAAAAAGTTTACTGATTACGAGTCAAGGTACTCGATGTTGGAGAAAACATGTTGTGCACTCGCTTGGGCCGCTAAGCGTTTGAGGCAGTATATGTTAAACCATACCACCCTCTTGATTTCGAAGATGGATCCGATCAAGTATGTGTTTGAGAAGCAATCACTTTCTGGTAGAATAGCCCGTTGGCAGATGGTTCTGACAGAATACGATATTCAGTATGTTTCCCAAAAGGCCATTAAGGGAAGTGTTTTGTCAGAATATATTGCCGAACATCCAATTGAGGATTATCAATCGATGAAGTTTGAATTCCCAGATGAGCATATCATGTATCTGAAGATGAAGGATTGTGAAGAACCTTTGCCCGATGAAGGACCTGAGATTGGATCTCAGTGGAAAATGGTCTTTGATGGAGCTGTTAATTCATATGGTAACGGAATTGGGGCAATCATTACAACTCCACAGGGTTCTCATATACCCTTCACTGCCCGATTGGCGTTCATATGCACCAACAATGAGGAGGAGTATGAAGCATGCATCATGGGGTTAGAAGAAACAATTGATTTGAGAATCAAGAACCTCGATGTTTATGGTGATTCTGCGTTGGTGGTTAATCAGATTACAGGTGAATGGGAGACTGTCAAGTAAATCTTGTTCCATATAACAACTATGCCAGAAGGTTGTTACCTTTCTTTGATAGAGTAGACTTCCATCACATTCCCCGGATAGAGAATCAGATGGCTGATGCATTGGCAACGTTGTCATCAATGTATCGAGTGAATCTTTGGAATGAAGCTCCCTCAATCAGAATCATGCGCTTGGACATACCTGTTTTTGTATTTGCAGTTGAAGGGGTATCAGATTGCAAGCCTTGGTATCATGACATCAAAGTCTTCTTGAAGAGTCAGGAATACCCAGCTGGGGCATCTTCCAAGGATAAAAAGACATTGAGGAGGTTATCAAGAAACTTCTTTTTGAACAAGGACGATGTGTTATACAAGAGAAACTTTGACATGGTCTTGCTACGTTGTGTTGATGAACACGAGACAGGCCTGTTAATGGAAGAGGTTCACGAAGGTTCCTTCGGTACTCATGCCAATGGGCATACTATGGCAAGAAAATTGTTGAGAGGGGGTATTATTGGATGACTATGGAGTCTGATTGTTTTAAATACGCCCGAAAATGTCATAAATGCCAGATTTATGCTGACAAGGTGCACGTACCGCCTAATCCTCTGAATGTTTTGTCGTCACCTTGGCCTTTTGCCATGTGGGGCATTGACATGATTGGGAAGATCGAGCCGACTGCTTCGAATGGACATTGTTTTATCTTGGTGGCTATTAATTATTTCACGAAGTGGGTAGAAGCAGCATCGTATGCCAACGTCACCAGACAAGTGGTAGCCCGGTTTATTAAGAAGGACATCATCTGCCGGTATGGAGTCCCGGAGAGAATCATTACTGATAATGGTTCGAATTTGAACAATAAGATGATGAAGGAGCTATGCCAGAGCTTTAAAATCGAACATCACAATTCTTCTCCCTATCGTCCGAAGATGAATGGGGCTATTGAAGTGGCTAATAAGAACATAAAGAAGATTGTGCAGAAGATGGTAGTGACATACAAAGACTGGCATGAGATGTTGCCTTATGCTTTGTATGGTTATCGTACTTCGGTAGGCACATAAACTGGGGCAACTCCTTTCTCACTGGTGTATGGTATGGAAGCAGTCCTGCCATTAGAAGTTGAGATTCCTTCTTTGAGAATTCTGATAGACGTGAAGCTTGATGAAGCTGAATGGGTACATTCCTGGCTGAATGAACTGAACCTCATTGAAGAGAAGAGATTGAAAGCCATTGCGCATGGTCGGTTGTATCAGAGCAGGATGAAGAAAGCCTTTGATCAGAAAGTACGTCCTCGGTGTTTTCAAACTGGTGAATTAGTTCTGAAATGGATCACTCCTCCTTAAATAGATCACAGGGGCAAGTGGACTCCGAATTACGAAGGGCCATATGTAGTAAGACAAGTTTTCTCTGGTGGTGCCTTATTACTCTCAACCATGGATGGCGAAGATTTTACGTCCCCTGTGAACACGGATGTAGTCAAAAAATACTTTGCATAAAAGAGACCCACTGAACATAAAAAGAAGGTTCAGGCAAAAATGGGGCATCCTGGAGAACCATAAAAAGAAAAGGTTCGGGCAAAAATTAGGGATAAAAAGAAAAAAGAAATAAACCCACAAGATTGAAAACCTGAAAAGGCAACTTTGGCAAAAATGGGTATCCCGGTGGATTGAAAACCCGAAAAGGGCGATCCAGGCAAAAGTTAGGGATTTAAAAGCAAATACTACGATCCGCGTTCGATCTGTGATCACTATTCACACTTGGAAAATTTGAAGGAAAGGAATCAGTCCAGTCAGTCACCTTCAAAGGCCAAAGTATCTGCGGATAAACAAGTCATATGGGTTATAGCTGAGTCGAGTCATGGTGGATGTCTGTTCCCCACATTGCCGACATTTGTATTTTATTTTACTTTTTGCGCAATTACCTCTTTTTAGGAATTGCTTCCAGATGTAAATGCCTATTTACAGGCCGATTCATTCAATAAAGTTTGCATTTCAGTCAAAGAGCTTTTGTTTTTTGTTTTACCTGTTTTGTCTGTGAAAATGTACGATATTTTTTATAAACATTACATGCTAAATGATAAGCTCTATGAAACAAGTTGGAAAACAGTGGAAATTGCTTAGGCGACAGTCACTATGATGATAATCAAAGTAATCATTTTTGCATGTAGACCTGTTTGTTGGTTTTGCAGGATGACAGGTGTGCCTCCCCAGTAGAGCTCTCCCCAACTTTGAAGTCTGATCATCCTCAGCAGTTTATTACTCTTCCCTATCAGAGTATCAAGGATCGTCTTCCTCAGAAGAGTATAGAGAAGTAATTCCCCAAGCGAAGTCATTAAGGATCGTCCCCCTTCAGCAGGATATGAGAGGCTTACCCCCAGCCGGAGTTGTGATTTGGCTCACCTTTCTTTAGCAGGTGGTGTTTCCCCACAGAGTATGGGGCAGTTGTTTTTTCCTTAGCTAGTCAGGAAACAATGTGTTTATCCCCTAGTAGAGTGGGTATTGACAACTACTTTCTCTCCCAAGCAGAGTCGTTGAGGATCGTCTTCCTCAGCAGAGTACAGAAGATTGTATACCCAGCCGAAATTGTGTTTGGATTACTATTCCCCGACAAGCGTTCAGAAGTTGATTGCTCTAAGGTGGATGTTGTTGTATCTCTAGCAGTAGTTCGTGGACAAAGATGTTATTGTCCCCACAGAGTCCTGGTGTCTACTTTCCTCAGTTGGTCATAAAGTATAGTCTTAACGACAACAGTTTGATCTAATCCCCAGTAGGGTGAGGGTAAAGTTATTTCCCTAATAGCAGATTAAGCTCACTGACATCCCCAAGCAGAGTCTGGTGGTGATTGGTATCCCCAGTAGGTCTTAAGTCCAATCGTTTTTGGCAGGCGTTAAATCTAAGTTCTGAAATAGTTGGTGATCCCCGGCGAAGGAGTTTCCATCTTCAGTATTCACCCCCCTCCCCAACTGAGTGAGTATTCTCTCGGAGTTTCGTCCATCTCCAACAGAGTTGTTGATCTTGATATTCCCCAACAGAGTGGGTGTTCTATCGGAGTTTCGTCCATCTCCGGCAGAATTGGTGATTGTGATCTTCCCTAGCAGGGTGAAGTTTTCCTCAGCATTGTTCTTTGGTTTGATGATAATGTAGTTTATCGTCCTCGGTGGAGTTACTTCTGTTCTCAGCATTTATTTTGCTGGGACGGTCTTTTGCATTGTATAAGCATTTGTTTTGCATGGCATCCTCCTAAATGCGTAGCATTTCCACTTCGTGTGGAGCATTACGGCAAAATTCAAACATATACATCCGAAGCATAAGCCAGGTTTGAGATTTTCCTTCGTCAGGAAAGCCGGATTTCAGGAGGTATATTTGACATTTCCTTGCAGAGTTGTTTTCCAGGATTGTTAATCCGCGATCTCATTTTTTTTACCCCTTCGTCCAGGTGGCCCTTTAGTTTATCCCCTCAGGATTTACCGTCAGACACTCGTCCGTGTTTCCTTCGGCACCCGTCCGTGTTTGAACATTTTTGTTTCAATACCCGTCCGTATTGACCTTTTGATGACACTCGTCCGTGTTGCCTTCCATTCCCCAGCGAGACTAGTCCCCGATAAAAGTTTCTTTACAACCTTTTCGATACCCGTCCGTATTGATATCCTTTTGCACCAGTCCGTGTACCTTTTCGATACCCATCCGTATTGAATCTTTTTGCACCCGTCCGTGTACCTTTTTAGTACCCGTCCGTATTGAATTCTTTTTGCACCCGTCCATGTACCTTTTTGATACCTGTCCGTATTGAATCTTTTTGCACCCGTCCGTGTACCTTTTCAGTACCCGTCCGTATTGAAATCTTTTTGTACCCGTCCGTGTACCTTTTCGATACCCGTCCGTATTAAATCTTTTTGCACCCGTCCGTGTACCTTTTCAGTACCCGTCCGTCTTGATTCCTTTTTACACCCGTCCGTGTACCTTTTCAGTACCCGTCCGTATTGAAACTTTTTACACCCGTCCGTGTACCTTTTCAGTACTCGTCCGTATTGATTCCTTTTTACACCCGGCCGTGTACCTTTTCGATACCCGTCCGTATCTGATATCTTTGATTCCTTGGCACCCGTCCGTGTTTATCCCCAGCATGGCTAACACTCGTTTGTGTTTATTTCAAGACTTTTCAATACATCGTATGTATTGGTTTCCAACACTCGTACGTGTTGTGACAGTGCAGCAGTTATTGCTTGTTCCCCAGTGGAGTCGTCCCTCCTTTGAGGATTGCAAATTTCAGGTTTATTTTGGTATTCAATCTCCCTGAATCCTTTGAATGCATGATAGCCGTCACTATCATACCTTCAGGACCAAGTTGATTGAATAGGGGCAGCTGTAACACCCCAAAATTTGCCTTGTTGTTTTTAGCTAAATGGCTTATGTTTCTTTGCATTTCTTGCATTAGCATTTATGCATAGTATGGTTCTTAGCATGGGATCAAGGTACTTGGTTCTTTTCAAAGGAGTCTCAAGCCTCAAGGTGGTTTGAGGAGTTCATCATACCTTCATAAGGTCAAGCATGGCAAAAGATTACAAGTGAATCTTTCCCTCCTAACCAGAGGGACCAATTAGGGTTTGTGAATCAAAAGGACTTCTTGGAAGGCTTTGTGTATTCAAGCATGTTCTTATGGTATTCCATATGCTCATAAGTGTTCATGTATAGAGTCTTGGCTAGTGGTTCATTGTGGAGGATTTTCAGTGGATCAGTTACTTGTGAAGTAAGGAAAAGTCAACAGTCCAAGAGGAAAGTCAACCATGGGTTTTCAAGGGTTCAAATCATGTCTCCCAAGTCCATATACCTTTATTTGGTCAAGGAATAGCATGGATGGCATCATTCTTCAAGAATCAAGAGTTTGTGCAAAAGTTACTAAATTTGGAAAATGACCTATAATGAGAACTTTCCATTTTTGGCAATTTTTCCACCATATTCGACTTGACTTTTCATCATCAAGGAAGCTTCAAATGAATTTTCCTCCAACATGAAAGTTGAAGATCTTTATCTCCCATTTCCAAAAAGTACTAGAACATCTCCATATCATTTGTGGAACTCTAGTTATGATCAAAACAATGCAAGGTGCATTTTGATGGTTTTCCATGTACCACTTTTTCCACCTTTTGCATTTTGGTACAAATGGACTTGTAATTGGTTCTAGTGGTTCATGTCACATTTCCACACTCAAGTACACTTCATTTGGATCATATTTGGCCTTTGAATCAATTCATTTCATGCCATATTTCTCACTTATTCAACAAAGTGCAAATTTGCAAGTTGGATTGAATATCACAAACCAATCAACCATAAGGCCCAATTTCAATTCAGATGTGATCAGTAAGTAAAATGGAGGTGAATCATGCTTGCTTGGTGACCAATGCACGTGTGAATGAAGGGTTTCACATGAAATTGCATTTTTGCATAAACCTTCAAAACTCATTAACCAAGGGTTTAACCAATTGTTAATCATAATCAGTGGACTAATGGAATGTATATAAGCTAACTCATTCCTTCACAGCTAGGTCATGCACTCTCATTTGCTCAGAATCCCAAATTCCACTCTCACTTTCTCTCCTTCGAAACTCTCTCATCTTAAGGGTTTCTGAAGAATTTTTTTCACATTCTTGATCAGTGAAGAGAGTAGAACAAGAATCCACCATTGTTTTGAGCTAATAGCAAGGTTTTCATCAAGTTCAGTTCAAGAGGATCCAAGTTCAAACTCCTAGATCTAGCCAGATTCAAGCCTCTATTTGCATTTATTTTGCAAATAGAGCTCAAAAAAGGAAGATCTGCAGCTTTTGGAAGGCGTTTTTATTGTATTTCAAGTTCTACAGATCTCAGGTTAGTTCACTTTTCATGATCATATAACTTGAATTTTAAGCTTGCATGATGACCTATGATGTTCATTGATGATGCTGATGTGTTTGGTTGTGATTTTGGACGTGTGAATTGCATGAATTTTGAGTTTGAAAGTTTTGGATCTAAACTTATTTCCTTCGAGTTGACTTGTATGTTGATCTTTTGGTGAAATGGTTTGTATATTTGTGATCCTTGTGAAAATCTGGACAAGATGATGTGCTCGTTTGTTATTTCTGGAAAAATTTTGGCTGGGACTCACCGGAGAAGGTGACCGGAGCTAGGGCTCCAGCACCTGGTTTATGTTCAGTCCGACGAGGGCTTGGAGGAAGAAGATGCAATCACAACCGTCCATTGCTTTCATCTGACGATCTCCATGTTGCCATATTTTTAAATTCTGTTTTTTATTTCAGTGTTTGCGTGTGTGCCATTCCACCCTTCTTATCATGTATGTTTGATCTGGATCACTCATCTTAATTGATTGTTGATTGATTGATTTAATTTGGTGCGTTATTTTGATCTATTGATTGGTAAGGTGCCAACACATTAAAATTCACATGTGTCATCCACGTGGGTTTTTGTTATGTCCAGGGTATGCTTGGTGTGTGCGCGTGTATCATTATTATTATGTACTTTTAATCTGAGCCTTTAATCGTGATTACCTTGGGATAGTGTTGACTTGATGTGGCTCTTTGGATTAATCTTGTGGTTGATGTTGAGTCAAGTGGTTGACTATATCTTTTGTTTTTGTGCTTGGTATGCGCTGACTAGCTGGGATGGGTTTTTCATTGCTTTTTCCACCCCCTCTCTGAGCCCATTCACCTTTATAATGTGCTTATCATGCTATTTACACCCCTGTTTGGTTTTTATTTTCATTTTATTTCATTTAATTATTGTTTTTGTGTTTTTAATTTTTAAAAATAGTTTCAAGCATCAAAAAATTATGAAAAAATTCATGAAGCATGTTTAGGGTATTATAAAAATTTTACAAATTTTATTTTTCATTTTTATTTTATTTTTTGCCTCTGATTTAATTGTTTGTTTAATTCCTTTTGAATTGTCCTTATTTTGCACACTTTGCATTGTAGATTTTATTTCTCATAGCATACAAAACATTTTGAGCCCATTCTTTTTGTATTGTTTCACCAACATATTAAAGTGCATAAAAACATTTTTGTCATTTTTTTAAACTCTTTTCATATTGCATTTTGGTCCCTCTCTTTTTCATATTAGTTCATAATTCCTATGTGACTTTGCATGATTGATTGAAGGACTTATGAATTTTTGCATGAGTTTTTAATATGATGTTTGCTTCTGGTTGAGGTGTTTTAATAATTAATTTGGTAATTTCTGAAGTTGATTTGCTAATTGTTTGATTACTCTTTGTTTGAGGTCTCTTTTATGCACATCTTTGGATCATGTTTGGTAACTTGTTTGAGAAGGCACTTGTGCCATTGTTTGGGATTGTTTCTTTGACTTCATGAACCATGTTTGAATCATTATAAGTCATGTGATTATCATTATAGGTCATTGGTGTGAGGTTGTTGCATATTTTGTGCACATGTTCAATGTTTGATTTACATGCCTCTTTTGACTTATCTTTTCACTTCTTCTCATCTATGCCTCTTTTTGGCTTGTGTTTGGTTTGTGTATGCCATGCCATATCATTACTTTACACTTCATTTGATGTATGTTTCTGACCTTGAAGCTTTGTATTCATGTCATATGCTATTCATGTTTCATTTTGCATCCTTTAACATGTTTCATTTACATGCTTCCTTCTTTTTTCTTCTTATATGATTCCTAATGCTTGGATACTTGCTTGTATGCCTTATGTGACACTTGTACATCATGTTTAGGCACATGTTTAGGTCATCCACATTCTGACTTGGATTTTATTTGAAGCGTTCTTGCATGATCACCTTTCATATCCACTCATTCTTCTTCTACTCCTTCTTTGATGATCTTCTTGGATGTTTTGCCACTTGTTTGAATTCTCTTTGCTTGAGTTTGTTTGGTAAACATTATGGGTCACCCTTAAGGTCTACATTCTAACTTGGATGAGTTTCATTTGGTTTGTAACCATTTCTCTTTGGGTTGTGACTTGTTTGGGTTTCATTTGTCTTATTGTTGCTTATGTTTGTTTTTGCTAACCATGTAGGGGCTAATGGTAAGTGAATGGGATGTGGATAGTCATCCATATTCTAACTTCTCCTTTATCTTTTAAGCTTTCATATTTGTGTTTGCTTTAGAATTTGTAGTGTTCCTTTCTTCTCTCTCACTCTTTCTCATCCCATGAATCTCAAGACTTGATTAAGTCTTGGATTCTTTTCCCCTTAGAGCTACCTAGTCCGACTTAATTTTTTATTAAGCTTGGAGTAGGATTAACATTAGGTTTTAGGTAGTCGTCTCTTCTAAACCTCACTAACCCTAGGATATCCATGCATGATAACATTAGGACTTTTAGTTTCCCTTTAAAGTTTCCTTTGGGTCGTCTCTCTTCTCATCTCAAAACTCCTTCAAAACACGTAATAAAAGTTAACGTGTATTGCACTCAAGCCTTAAGCGTGGGAAGTGAGGAATGAGGGGTTTCCCTTCACTCTTCTAGGGTACCTAGTGTACGTCCTGTTGGGGACGATACGCGAAGTATTCGTTCCTATGTCATAGACTTTGGTGCAATGCAAGTTATGAACTAACTCAAAATACTTCTGTCTAAAAAACACCAGACAAATTCAAATCTTTTTTATCCTTCGGGATTGTTGGGTTTCAAACTTCATTTTCAGAAAAGAGCTCGTCTCTCACGTAAAAAACACTTACCCATACGTGGTCGTACCCACGAACTACATTAGCTCTGATTCCTCTCTCTCGTCCGATTGAGGATATGTAGGCACAAGACAGCGATTGTCTTGGCGAGCAACCTTTCCCCACAGTTCTCGTCCGAACTACGTTGACTCTGACTTTTCCATTGCACTGAGGGAGTACGTAGGCCTAGGAAAACGATAACGTCCTATCGAGTCACTTCTTTTTTTCTTTTCTTCTTCGTTTCTCCGTTCTTTCCATTCTCATTTCTTCTCCGGTCCCGTAGCAGTGGAGCTCTAGACGGCGACACCCTTTGATGCAGACAACAAGCGTGGATCCCATCGAGTACGATGGATGTGTTGGGTACTAACACCTTCCCTTCGCGTAACCGACTCCCGTACCCATTTCTCTTGGTCGTGAGACCATGTTCTTTCCCTTCCTTTAGGTTTATGCAGTGTTTCCTTTCCCTCTCTCGGGATAAATACACATTGCTGGCGACTCTGTGTTTTTCCGCGCCACTCTCGCGTTTGTACCGTTGGGTGTGAATCTTTCGAGAGCGACACTCCTCAATAATTTAAATAATAATATTAACCAACTAATCCATCCTCCAACACCTTATCCTTCATAACTCCAAGGGCACTACCCCCACCCTAAGGGTAACCCACACTTAATCCAAAACACATCCATACATGACACATACAATAATATTCAATTTAATTAGAAAAAATAATTAAATTAAATCGGAGTGTTACAGGTGACCTAAGAATTCCCAGTGAATTTCCTTGGCTTCAACCTTCCCAATGAAGTGAATGCAATTTCACTCTTCAGTGAATCCCTTACAACTTAAATCTTCCCCAACAAAGTGGATGTTTATTTCATCCCCATGGAGTATCGACTTTGACATCTTTAGCTATGACATTGATCCGAGCTTCCCCAACAAAGTGGATAGTTATTTTATCCCCTGTGAGGCCTTAGCTCTGACATCTCCAACTCTCTTTTAGTCAAGCTTCAGTTTGCAGTGGATATTTATTTTATCCCCCCATGAAGTATCTCTAATCATAAGTCTGATCCTTTCCCAGTGGATCTTTCTTATCTCCGACAGAGTAGCAGGATTCATCTTGACAATCCCCTAATTGAAGTCATGGTGTTCATCCCCAAGTAGAATGATATCTTTTCCCCAGAGAGGTTTGAAACCTTGAAGCAGGATTGTGGTTCCATATGAGGCTTCCCATTCATCCCCAATGATGTTTTCCATCGTGTGAAGATTGGCAGAGTATACTTGTCGAGATGTTTATTTCATCTCCAGTTTACTTCTCTTGTTTGTTTTGTCAGGATAAGCATAACATGACATACATTCATTCATAAAGATATACTTGGCATTTGTGCATTTTGCATTTTTTATGATGTTTGTTTGTTCTTTCACTTTGGCCGTGTTTATCCCCAAGTGACTGGGTTTGTCTTCTTCCTCCAAGTAAAGTCGTTAGCCCATAGCAGAAAGAGCACATCCTTTCTAATTCCCCATTGAGTTCGATCCTCGTGGAAGATGGTTACTTTAGTTTTCCTTTCCATTTTCAGATAAGGATAAACCCCAGTTGAGTTCATTCCTCAATGGATAGAGTTTTGCTTGAGTGTTTCTCTTCAGTTATTTCCTGAATTGAACTTTGGTCCCTGACAATCACAATTTTGAATCTCTCTATACTGTTAAATCTAGATCGATCGTGCATTTATTTTACACTTTTTCTCCCCAGGATGAATCTATTTGAAGATCTCCGTCGAAGGCAAAGTCCACTCTCCAGCAGTGTTGTTACAACATTTTCTTGGAACTTATACCCAGACAACAAGTTGCAGTTCTTTATTTGAACAACTTATTTTATCCTTTGGTTTTCTATTTGGATGGCAAATGACAGTCTCTTTTTAAGACAATTTTTTTATCCCCAGCAAAGTATCAAGATTACCAACTTGTTCTCCATCAAATGGCATCTCTCCAGAAATCCGTCAGAGAAGTTTGTTGAAGACTTTACAAGTGTTTCTCTTATTTGAGAATTCCTATTACCAGATTTTATATTTGCTTCAAAGCAATTTCAAACTACAGCAATATTGCTCCTCAGTGATGTCCTCCCCAGTGAATTCACTATTCAATTTACTTCCATCAAATGGCATCTCTTCGAGAAGTTTGGTGAAGATTCAGATGATCTTCCTCTTTATTTGAGAAGATATGTTTTACAAGTCAACCGACCTGCATCTCTTTTGAAGATGCCCGGTGAAACTTCTAAATCTCCAGTAAGTTATGGATTCCCGCTGAAGCTTCAATCTCCAATAAAGTTCTAATCCCCAATGAAGATACTCTCCCATAAGTATTCATTTTCCCAGGAAGAAATTGAGACCAGTCCGTGGCTTACGACCCGAGACGAGGGGAGGTTTATATTTTACCCTTCTTAAGCGAATACCTTGATTGAAGAAGAATCTGAGACCAGTCTGTGGCTTATGACCCGGTAGCAGGGGAGGTTTGTTTACCCTTTTCAAGTTGAAAGAGCTTGATTAAAGAAGAAACTGAGACCATTCCGTGGCATATGACCCGGTACGAGGGGAGGTTTGTTTACCCTTTTCAAGTTGAAAGAGCTTGATTAAAGAAGAAACTGAGACCAGTCTCTGGCTTACGACCCGGTACGGGGGGAGGTTTGTTTACCCTTTTCAAGTTGAAAGAGCTTGATTAAAGAAGAAACTGAGACCAGTCTGTGGCTTGTGACACGAGACGAGGGGAGGTTTATTATCCTTTTTAATAGATCATTTGATTATTTGAAGGTGGATTTATTTCATATTCTTTGGTTAATCTCGACAATAGATTCTCCGATGAATGTTAAAATAGAATTCTCAGCAAAAAAATTAAAAACCTCGGCAGAAAGTATTTTTTTTTATTTCCTGGCAAGTCTCGGCAGAAGATTTCCAGTAAATCTCGGCAGAAGGTATTTTATTTTTATTTCCTGGCAAGTCTCGGCAGAAGATTTCCAGTAGACCTCAACAGAAGGTGTTTCATTTATAAATTCTCTTGTTATTCTCTGCAGTAGATCTCCAGCAGACTTCAAAAGAAGATGTTCTTTCTTTCTAGAATCTTGGCAGTAGATTCTCTGGTTAACTTTGACGCTTCTTTAAACTTCAACAAATAGTTGTCCTCTTTTCAGATTCCCTGGTTAATCTCGGCAGTAGATTCCCCAGTAAATTTTGACAGTTGACACTTTTTCAATAAAATCTTGGCGGAGGGTATTCCTAAATGAGGCATAAGTCTCGGCAGCAGACTCCTCCAGTTGATATCTCTTGAAATTCCCATAGTTTGCCTCAACAGTAGGTTCTCCAAGTGGATGTTGTTAAAAGATTTCGTCACAAGTTCATCACCCTGTGCTTAAGATACCTTGTGATTGTCTGTTGGTAGTCTCTTCCCTAATGGAGTTGAGTTTCTTCCCCAATGGAGTTGAGTTTCATCCCTAGTGGAGTTAGATATTTTTCCCGTGGAGTCTTGCTTTGCTTGCTAAGTTGTTCCTCGTTGGGTCTTTCTTTTTTAGCTGTGTTTCAGCTTTTTCAGTATACGGTCATCCCCTATGGCATCTTTCCTCACAGGATCTTTGTCTTGCATTCATATCATTTCATGTCATATCATGTGCATCTTGTGGCATCTTAGGGCCAAAAGTTGTGCATGTTTATATTTAAGTCTCTCCTATCTCGTCAAGACGAAGATTTCAATCTCCATATCTCCGGATAGAAGAAACTTAAATAGGGGCATCTGTCATACCCTAATTTTTTACCCTAAGATTTTGTGTTTTTGTTTTGCATCATCTGTATAGCATGTCACGCATTTCATCCTGCACAATACCCAATTTATTAGCCAGAATAAATTTGTTGAAATTTATAGTCGAATCGGTCAAATAAAAGTCAACTGTGCGAAAAATCAGTGGACGGAGAATTTTAAAATCGGCCTGCAGATGTCAGTCATATTAATCTATGTTTCGCGTAGTTTAACTTGGTGTGCTCGTTTAAATTTTTCGACCACTTTTCGGTCGCATTTCTGAACAGTTTAAGCTATTTTAGCAAGTAAAATTTATTTCGAAATTTGACCAAACGCTATATTTTTTCAATAAATATACTTCGCACTGATCATTTTTGTGTGTTCTTTCTATTTTTCAGAGCCTGTCGATTCCAGTCCTATTTAACATTTTTAACCGATTTTTATTTTTAATTTTAGTTAATTATTCTTTATTATTTATTTAGATTTTATAATTTTAGAATTATTAAAATAATTTAATTATATTATTTAACATTTCCCTCTTCTTTTTCACATTTGAATTTTGAATTTTTGTTTTTATTTAATTTTAGTTAAACTTGTTTATTAAGTTTTTGTAAAGTTAATTTTTTTTTATATATTTTTGTGATAATATTGTATACTGAAACAAAAAAGGACACGCATGCCCTCTCATTGCTTCATTTGAACAAACAAAGACCCCATATAAGAGAAAAACTGGCATGAAAACGCATCTAAATCCTTATTGTTAGGAACAACTAATAAAAAGAGAGAATTTTTTTAATTTATTCTAAATTTAATTTCGTTTTTAATTGGAATCATGAGGTGGTAATTATTATGCAGGAGAGAGAAAATATTATTTTTTTATTTTTAATTAATAAAAAAATATTATTAGTTGTTTGTAAATACACGTGTTATATTTGTTTCTATGCAAGTATTTTTCCCCATATAGTACTGGGGGACTCTCTCTCCAAACGCAGCGGACACCACTTCATAGCACCCACTATCAGTGTTTTAAAAACCGGACCGGCCGGTCGGACCGGTTGGACCGGGAACCGGCCAGGTAACCGGCCGGGTTCACTTGCTTGATCGGCCATGTCTTCGAATCGGTGGGAACCGGTGTGAACCGGTGCGAACCGGAAAAACCGGGAAAACCGGCGGTTTTCGCAAACCGGTTGTTCAACTGCTTATTTTAAAAAAAAAAAATTTAATTTTTTTTACTCAAATACATAAGAACTTTTCTCCAAGAATAATAGTGATCACTCATTTGATTCAAGTGATACACAAATTAAGTTTTCTAATATCCACAAAACTATTTTTACTATTTTGTATTTATATTGATTGAAAAACCATCATACAAATATTTGTATAGAAATTTAAGAACAAAGATTAAAAAACTAAATATAATATAATTTTAGATTTAACTGATTTCCATTATATATATAGACTTGGAAAATTTATTATTTAGAATAATATTAATATTTGTATTGTTTTAATTATTAACATTAAAACTAATTTTCTATTAACATTAAAATTATGAATTTAAATTAAACTCTGTTTAATTTAGACTCTGTTTAAAATTTACAATTAAACTCTATTTAAAATTTGAATTTAAATTATGAACCTGTGAATTTATGATATGATATTTTCAAAAAATTTAAGTGCTAGTTATAGTTTTTAGAGACTGAATCATCCGGTTCGACCGGTTTTATACCTATTATAATGATAAGTTTATTCAACTACGTTATCCAGTTTAATCCGATTTAATCCGGTTTGGTCATGCGGTTCGACCAATAACCTAGTGGTTCGACCGATAAACCAGTTACTCAATACCCTCACCGGTTTAATGATAGGTTCGATTTTTAAAACACTGCCCACTGTCCATGCGCGTCACTTTCCAGGCTACTACTCCCTCTCACGAGAAAGGACAAAAAAAAGCCAATTTAATTTTCACCACATTCTACCACTCTACGCACCTTTTCCAGCCGCCCAGTTCACAAATTGAAAAATAGCCACACGAAATGATGCATTGCCTTCTCTCTCTCATTTGAGTATAACGTTTTCTTTTAGTGGAACAAGCACAAGTCCCTGCTTTGGTTATCCATCCATAGCCACCCAACTCCCATCAATAATAATCTTTATCCACCATTAACTCTGGGGGCTTACTGCGTTTTTATTTCACAGAGACACACTTCCAATATCTCCATCAGCATTCAACCCAATAACCTCACTTTTTCTTACAAAAAGCTTCATAA
The DNA here is from genome assembly GCA_022829125.1 of Lathyrus tuberosus. Taxonomy (NCBI): domain Eukaryota; kingdom Viridiplantae; phylum Streptophyta; class Magnoliopsida; order Fabales; family Fabaceae; genus Lathyrus; species Lathyrus tuberosus. The sequence goes on from JALAZF010000002.1 coordinate 41,453,947, forward strand.
TAACGCACTTCCTCTTCACCCATACGTGACCCCTCATAAACAAAAAAAAACTTCCTCCGCTTGCAAGTCAAGAATCACTCACTGCTATAACACTCACGCCATCCGTGAAAACACTGCACCATCAAAACTCCATCATACCTCTTTTCACCACCACGGATCGCACCACTAACAACACCCCTGTTTCTTACCGGCCACCACACAAACCACCATGTAACCTCTTTTCTCATCTTCCACTTTTGAAACCAACGACACTCTCCTTGGCAAGAGGAATCATTCACCCTCTACAACATCTAAAAGCCACCATCAATGGCCATGTAAATCACCATCTTCCCTCATATATTCTTTTCACGCCTCATCCTCATTTTATTTTCTACTACTTTCCAACCATCACCTTCAATCAATTATTTCATCCCAACTTCACATTACCATCAACATTATTTGTAGCTCACCTCACAAAACACCATTGATTCTCCTCCATGCTCTTTCTCCACCAAATAAATAAAAACCACGTACTTCATTCCGACACCCACTGTGTGAACAACATTATCGACCTCATTCCTCCCACTTTTTCTTTCATGGCAGTGACAACATAACACTTGAAAAACACCACTAAACCACCTTCAGGAACATCCACCAAAACCTTCCATTGACTGCCCAATCTACCACGTGAAACACGGCCAAATAAGTGTAAACAACCACACTTTAACTCGCTACCATCAACCTTACTCGAACCAACAACAACATCGCAAGCGAAGCGAACGAGAGAGGAGAGCCACCGAGAGGAAGACCGCGCGAGATTGAGACGAGACGAGGGAGAATGAGAACAGAAGAGGTTAGATCAAGATGGAAAAATTCGTGAGAGATCAAGATGAAAGATCCGTGAGAGTTCGAGAAGTCGCCGCGAGGAAGTGAGAACAGAGAGAGGGAGTTCCACAGGGTTTGTTTCCTTCGTTTTCCATTACAGATGACGTTCTATTTTTTTTTTTATTATTTCTTTTTTTTTTTTAATCTTTTTGTTTTTTTCTTGTCACTTAGAAGTTGGGCTCAGACGCATGCAGTGTTTTAAAAACTGGACTGGTTGGACTGGGAACCGGCCTGGTTCGTTTGCTTGATCGGCTAAGTCTTCGAACCGGTGCGAATTGGAAAAACCGGTGGTTTTTGCAAACCGGCGGTTCAACTGCTTATTTTTTTATTTTTTTTTTTATTTTTTTTTAATTTTTTTTTTTAATTTTTTTTACTCAAATACATAGGAAATTTTCTCCAAGAATAATAGTGATCACTCATTTACTTCAAGTGATACACAAATTAAGTTCCGTAATATCCACAAAACTATTTTTACTATTTTGTATTTATATTGATTGAAAAACCATCATCCAAATATTTGTATAGAAATTTAAGAACACAGATTAAAAAATTAAATATAATATAATTTTAGACTTACCTGATTTCCATTATATATATAAATATATAGATTTGGAAAATTTATTATTTAAAATAATGTTAATATTTGTATTGTTTTAATTATTAACATTAAAATTTATTTTCTATTAACATTAAAACTATGAATTTAAATTAGACTCTGTTTAAAATTTACAATTAGACTCTTTTAAAATTTGAATTTAAATTATGAACCTGTGAATTTATGATATGATATTTTCAAAAAATTTAAGTGCTAGTTATAGTTTTTAGAGATTGAATCATCCGGTTCGACCGGTTTTACCGATTTTATACCTATTATAATGACAGGTTTATTCAACCGAGTTATCCGGTTTAATCCGGTTTAATCCGGTTTGGTCATGCGGTTCGATCAATGACCAGTGGTTCGACCGATAAACCAGTGAACCAGTACCCTCACCGGTTTGATGATCGGTCCGATTTTAAAAACAATGGACCCATGTATGTTGAATTATGTTTTTTGGCCCCTCTTTTTTTAATTTAATTATTTTTAATTAGAGTTTAGTTTAATTAATTTTAATTAGAACTCACCTTTTAATTTAATTAGATTTTAGTTTAACTAATTTTTAATTTAGATTTAGTTTAATTAGTTTTAACTAGATTTAGTTTATTTAGTTTTTAACTAGATTTTAATTTATTTAGTTTTAAATTAGAATTTAATTTATTTAGTTTTTAATTTGAATTTAGTTCAATTAATTCTTAATTAGAATTTAGTTTAATTAGTTTTTTAGATTTTAGTTTAACTAGAATTTGGTTTAAATTAGATTTTTATTTAATTCTTAAATTAATTTTGACACTTCTCGATTTTTTGATGTACATTCTTGAGTTTATCTTCGTGTTCTGATCTTGTATATTTCCTTATGGTCATATTTTATTTTCTCGATTGCTTGCTTCCATGTTTTGGACCTGATTTTCCTCGATTAATTCTTGATACTTTGTTTTAATTAATTGATGATGTTTATTCTTGATATTTTTCCATTGTGAACTGATTACATGCCTTGATCTTTGTTGTCTACATACATTGTTATTTGTTCATGCTTTTAACTTTGCTATTTGCTCATTGTACATTATTTTTATGATGCTTATTCTATCTGATATCCATATGTGATTACTGAATCTTTATGATTGTCTGTTTAGTCCAAGGGAAGGACTTGTGGTTGACTATACAATCATGTGCATTGCATTTTATTCATTTGCATTTTCTAACTCTTTGCATGATCTTTATTTCCCTTTAGGCTGATCACCTTAGGATGTATATATCAAACTTTTAAACTATAACTTAGACTGCAGATTCCCTTAGGATAGCTACTCAGGATAGTTTCCCTTAGGATGTTTAACTTTAGACAACTTACAGTTAGTCTCCCTTTTTCTCCCATGAGAAAATTAGACATGAGTCATCCCTAGTCGAGATGTAATTCTCCTACCCCATGACATAGTTGAGAAAGATGTCGATTCTTTTCCACTTGAGAGAGGTATGTGGCATACTCGTCGATTTTATATCCGAGTTGGAGCCCTTCTCTTAATGTGAAGCAAAGATCCATCTTTCACATGTTTGTGGGGGTTTTAGTTGAGTATTCTCCTTAAGATGACAACTTGTCTCTTCTCCTGAAACCAACCAACAAACATAGTTTCATCCGTAGTCCGAACTACAGACGCTCTGATTCTTAAGCTCCTATTGAGAATACGTAGGCACTATAGGTCAATCCTTGGCGAGCAACCTTTTCTTTTTACCTTGTTTACCCTTATTGAGGGGAACTACGAATGCTCTGATTCCATCCCCATTAGGATACGTAGGCACGAGATGCGATGTCTTGGCGAGCATACTTAGGAATAGCACTTTAGTTCTTCCTTTACCTTTTTACCCTTAGCAAACCGATAATAAATATCACAATAAAAAAAGAGGTTCCTGTAGAGTACTACAGATACTTAGGATGCTAGCACCATCCCTAGGTATAACCAACCCCCGAACCTTAGATTCTCTTTTGCTTTGCATTGCATTGCATGTTTATGGGTTATTCGTTCTTTTTCCCTTCCCTTGGATAAATTAAAGATCGGTGGTGAATTATGATTTGTGATTAAAGCTGATCAATAGCTTTACATCTGATTCTCACTGCGACATCGGCGAGGGGGTGAGATCCATGACCTTGAACGTTCTCTCGAGTGTTTTGTAGTCAGAAAAGGAGACACTTGCGACATACCAACGGATCTTGATTTCAAACAATTGAGACATTTTTGCATTTGTGTGAAAGATAACAAATGAAACCCCAAATTTATAGAAAACCAAGGTGAATATGGACTAACCATTTTCTGTCAAACTTGTTTCTGGATCTATATCCACGGAACGACCCTATAAGTATTTTTTCCGGATATGTATCTCCGGAACTTCCACTGAAACTGCATAATTAAGAACCTTCTGTATATACATATCCGAAAGTTTCCCTGCTACATTTTTAAACCAGAACTCAATATAGAAGGACATCATAATAGACAAATAAAAGGAATATGTGCAAAAATAAGGCATGAGAATAAAATGTGACTATTTTGCATTTCAAAAAATTTCAATTAGTCGTCTGATTATACAAGAATTTAAAACAAATCAAAACAAGTGTCGCCAGCCAAATCTATTGGTGGTACACCTTTGAACTTTTCCGCACTCGATTCCTTTTCAATGTTGTTCAATCTTTCGTATTCGTGCATCCTTTCAACAAAATGATCCGACCATGTCTCGGAATTTGAGGTTGAATGAGTCGCTCATTCCGGTGATGTAGGTGGTATGGGGCATCCTGGTTTCAAGTAAACTTGTACAAAATGTCTTGATTTTGCAAGCCATCCAATACACATGATGGGATCATTAGGATTTTGAGGTGGTGCGGTGCGGAGTGGAAAAAAGATTTCCGAAAACCCGTATCGTGTCAAGTCAATGCACACCCTATCATATTCACATGCAATAAGATGACCCATATCAGGGAAGGTCATCCATTTCGACACCGGTGTCGGACCACTCAAGCAAGGAACAAGAGATTCATAAACCACATAAAAATTTCCTTTCTTTCCATACAACCGCGTATACGATTCTTTATGCGTCTTCAACTATTAGATTAGTTGATGACTGACCCTCCGCAAGTGCACGGATTTATCGAAGTAATATAAAAGATTGTCGAACCCACAGAGACCAATGTCAACCTACTGTAGTCTATCATTGCGATGTAAAGCTAAGGTTATGATTAAAATGGTAGGAAGGGAAATATAAACGCTAATTACTAAAGGTTCGAAAGTAATACTAAAACGAGGCCGAAATATGATTTTCGCGCACCTAAGGGACTTGTAGAATACGAGTACTGATTATGACTATACTATCATTCTGTAGGAAATGCCAACTTAAAGACTCCGTCTCACACTCTCGCGCTATTGACAAAAGTCACGCCTAATGATCCCAAGATTTTGCTCTCGCTCGCTCGGTAATTAAAAGACGCATTTTGAAAACCAACAAAGCCTAAACAAAGCCTAAAGCGCTCTCGCTGTGTTTAGGATCGATGCTCAGTGTCTACTATCTGGTTCGCTCCTCACGCTCTCGCGAATCTCGGCTCAAACCTTTATATGCTTCTCACTCTCATGACAAAGCAATGTTAAATAACTTCTCACTCTCATGACAAAGCTACTTAAATTACGCATAGAAATTATAACCAAAACGACATACAATCGCATCGTACATAAGACATCTACGGAGTCCCATCGGAACGACGGTCCTCATACAACGATCTCTAATTATAATTAACCCGATATAATTAAATCTGATCTTAACATGTTAAAGCATTCAAATTCTGGAACTATCATGTTAAAACAAATTCGAATATAATCTATACTATAATGCAATAAATAAAGAACCTGTAAAAAAATGCGGTAAATGGAACTGAACTCGAATACGAAAATGGTGGAAAGATTTGTATTGATTCTTCAGTAATACAGCAGTACAAGGAAATAGAAAATACAAAGTTGTAGCAATTCCTCAGTGTGAGTAGTTGCTGCTTTGAACGGTAAATTTATGCTTAATTCTAAGACGCGATTCGGCAGCGCTTTCGCACAACTTCCGAATGCAAATGCAGACCTACAAGGGTGTATATATAGAGGAAATTTGGCTCCAAGAAGGTCTGGCACGAATTTGAATTCAAACAAGCAAAACTGTCAAACTGCCACTGAAAAACTACTCCCCCCACTAACGGCGACCGCTGTCTGCCTAATGGCGACCGTCATTAGTTCAAAAGGTGATTTCGCTCCTCTTTTTGGGACATGGCAAACGCCTTTCTCCTCTATAGGGGCAAATGGCGAGCGCCATTCAGTTGGGGAGGCCAAAACTTGCATTTTTGCTATTTTTCTTCACTCTTCAGCTCTGTTTTTGCTCTTTTTTCCATACTTGCCGATTAAACACCCGTCGACATAAAAACAAAGGAAAACATAATAAATCAAAGCAAATAGTATGAAAGACTCGATAAAACGGTACTAAAAGTGCACGTAATGAGTCGGAAAATACGATACGAAATCGAGTTATCAACACCCCCACACTTAAACCATTGCTTGTCCTTAAGCAATCAACCAACACAGTAAAAAGAAAATAAGCACGGTTCTAAGCATAGGCACAACGAGACTCTAATCATACGTGGCTGTTAGGCTAATGTTTGATCGATATGTACTAAATAGTGAAAACAAGGATATCGTAACGACACATTTCCACATTTGCGGACAAAGACTCCCTTCCTATGCAATACCAATTCAAATCATGACATTATAACTCGACCTACATCCGTCATCCTATTTCACCTCTTTTTCATTCTCGCGCAATCACATTAAGCACGTTATCATTTGTACTTACATGGTAAGCGAACCTGTTTGTGTTATATGATCTCGACATTCAATTTTTTTTCTTTTTTTTTTCTTTTTCGCACATTATGTTTTCTTTTGCTTACAAATTTCAAGAGTCCGAACCTTTAGGCTAAATGGTCGGGTAAGGACCACCTACCTTAGCGGGAACATGTCTTTCATTCGTTTTTTCTATAAAAATCACATTATTCAAATTTTTGAGATCAACACATATTTGCATCGGTTCGTTACTTAGTTTGTACACAAGGATTGTGCTGACTGCTAGTATAAACTAATCAAGAGGCTACTTCTAGGAAACTAGGCATAAGGTCTTGGCATAATATCTATTTAAATCAATATCACATACTTAGGGAATCTAAGGCTTAGGAACGGTACTGATATTTAAAAAACTTTCCCAAGTCTATCTAACACAGCCTAAACAACCTATATACTTTCAGAGTGCCATGCCATGAATCGAAACAAAAAATAGTTGGAGGTTAAATTTTTTTAAAATTTCGGGGAAATTGAATAACAAGTGAAAACCACGCATAAAGACTCGACATCACATGCAAAGACTCGACAAAACATTAAAAACAAATAAGATTCCTAAAAGCAGGAAATAAACTAGAAAATGATAAACCTAACTAGAAAGCGGTAAAGTTAAAGCGGTAGAGTTCCTCCCCCACACTTAAACCAAACATTGTCCTCAATGTTTTGATAAAAGGTGGAAAAAGGAAAGATAGAACCTGCGCGAATGCTACTGCTTGCCACCATGGCCAAATCTACTCTGATCCTGCTCTTTTTGTCCCTGTCTTCACTAACCACTTCTACTTTGGCGTCTGGCATTTTATGACATCTTTAATTACGCAATTCTTGAATCAGCTCATCATATTCGCCCGCTTCCGGTGGAAGTACCTACAAAAATGTTAGAAATATATGGTGCAGTGTGTGCAGGTGGAACATGACTAAGAGAAGAACGATGAAGAGGTGAGTTATGAACGGGAGAGACACGCTCTCTCATATCATACTCATCATCGGTGTCACCACCAGCAGCGACATTCATAGGAATGTCCGTGGGCACCAGCTCATCTCTAGGATCGAGAAATTTTTCCTAGATGTAGCTAAGACATGACAAGCAATACATTTCTTTATTATCTGCAAATTCAAACAAACAAACATAATAACTTAAAATAAAAAAACCCCGTGGGTTGCCTCCCATGCAGTGCTTTATTTAACGTCGATAGCTCGATGTTTAATAATCTTCGGTTTCCATGGCCACTTATCAAGCCATCTCACATATCCCTCACCTTTTCTTTTCTTCCTTCTGTGGAGTGGTTTATTCTTTTAAACTTGTGGCGGTGGTTCTGGATCTATCCTAAGTATCAGTTTTTCAAGTTTGGGCTTAGTTCTTTCATCCACCACCTCAAAGTATAACCTTACCCTTTTAACAGTAATGATATCCCTAGTTTCATGGTCCTCAAATTTTCTCTTTTTATGCAGGACCTCAGACAAAGGTGCATTGGTGTGGATATTTTCCAATACCTCCACATATGTTTTGGATTGGGAGTCTACCTTAACTTCTACAAACCTTTGCGGGAAAGGAATTGGTGGGGTATAGGGAGTAGGAACAACAATAGATGCTTCCTTCTCGACAACCTCCCTTTCGGGTGGCATCGGTGAATTTTTCTCAATCTCTACGTTTTCTTCACCATAACTCTCCTCAAATTCATCATCACTCTCTCTAGGATTTTCTATTTGTTCTTCATTTCTGGTTGTTACAACATCCACATGTCTCTCAAAGGAAGGTCCTATAGGTGTTTGGGCAATCAGAGAGATTTGAGTCTCCAATTCCCCAGTGTGAGTCGCGAGGGACTCGACCACCGTGCTCATCTGCCTAAAGGTTTCATAAGTATCGAGATGTTGTTTTCTAAACTCTTCATTCTGGAGAGTTTGTGTCTCCACAAAGCGTTCCATCATAGATTCTAGCCTAGAATTAGTTGTTGTTTCAATGAAATCCTCCATTAATGTTTCGAGGTTGGAATTATGGGATTCTTGCGGTTCCTCAAAATATTGGGAGTGGTAATCATAAAGGAAATTTGGTTGAGAGTGAGTGAGCGTCGTATTGAAATCCTCCATCAACATTTCGAGGTCGGGATTATAGGATTCTTGTGGTTTCTCAAAATATTGGGAGTGGTAATTGTAAAGGAAATCTGGGTGATACATAGTTTTTTTTAAACAAGAGTGCCTTAGTCTATACGGTGCAACAACGGAATCACAATATTAACCGTTGGTACCCGGCAACGGCGCCAAAAACTTGATGCTCCGCAAGTGCACGGATTTATCGAAGTAATATAAAAGATTGTTGAACCCACAGAGACCAATGTCAACCTACTGTAGTCTATCGTTGCGATGTAAAGCTAAGGTTATGATTAAAATGGTAGGAACGGAAATATAAACTCTAATTACTAAAGGTTCGAAAGTAGTACTAAAACGAGGCCGAAATATGATTTCCGCGCACCTAAGGGACTTGTAGAATACTGGTACTGATTATGACTATACTATCATTCCGTAGGAAATGCCAACTTAAAGACTCTGTCTCACACTCTCGCGCTATTGACAAAAGCCACGCCTAATGACCCCAAGATTTTTCTCTCGCTCGTTCGGTAATTAAAAGATGCATTTTGAAAACCAACAAAGCCTAAACGAAGCCTAAAGCGCTCTCGTTGTGTTTAGGATCGATGCTCAGTGTTTACTATCCGGTTCGCTCCTCACGCTCTCGCGAATCTCAGCTCAAACCTTTATACGCTTCTAACTCTCATGACAAAGCAATGTTAAATAACTTCTCACTCTCATGACAAAGCTACTTAAATTACGCATAGAAATTATAACCAAAATGACATACAATCGCGATTTCGTACTTAATACATCTACGGAGTCACGTCGGAACGACGGTCCTAATACGACGGTCTCTAATTATAATTAAGCGGACATAATTAAATCTGATCTTAACATGTTAAAGCATTCAAATTCTGGAACTATCATGTTAAAACAAATTCGAATATAATCTATACTATAATGCAGTAAATAAAGAACCTGTAAAAAAATGCGGTAAATGGAACTGAACTCGAATACGAAAATGGAGGCAAGATTTGTATTGATTCTTCAGTAATATAGCAGTACAAGGAAATAGAAAATACAAAGTGGCAGTAATTCCTCAGTGTGAGTAATTGTTGCTTTGAACGGTAAATTTATGCTTAATTCTAAGACACGATTCGGCAGCGCTTCCGCGCAACTTCCGGACGCAAATGCAGACCTACAAGGGTGTATATATAGAGGAAATTTGGCTCCAAGAAGGTCTGGCACGAATTTGAATTCAAACAAGCAAAGCTGTCAAACGGCCACTGAAAAACTGCTCCCGCCACAAACGCGACCGCTGTCTGCCTAATGGCGACCGTCATTAGTTTAAAAGGTGATTTCCCTCCTTTTTTGTGGACATGGCAAATGCCTTTCTCCTCTTTAGGGGAAAATGGCGAGCGCCATTCAGTTGGGGAGGCCAAAACTTGCATTTTCAGCTCCGTTTTCGCTCTTTTTTCCATACTTGCTGATTAAACACCTGTAGACATAAAAACAATGGAAAACATAATAAATAAAAGCAAATAGTATGAAAGACTCGATAAAACGGTACTAAAAGTGCGCATAATGAGTCAGAAAATATGATACAAAATCGAGTTATCAATGACGGACAAGCGCATGACTATCCTCTCCTTTACCAAGCAAAGCCGAAACGGATCGATAACCACAATTACCATCCCCTTCAACATTGACGATACAGTTGATGTATTTGTGCATAAAAATCGACATCTCGTCGATGAATGGAATTTTCGGTGGAATCGGGGTTGGAGGCGGTTTGCTTATGCTGGCTCCTTTCATGACACTTTTTTGAGATTTAGGAGTCGATGAGTCGGGATAAAGTTTGTTAACGTGCTCACAATAAGAAGGGGACCGTGTAGTCGAGTTATCATTTGGTGTAGGCTTCATTTTCTTCGAAGCACCTTCTGTCTTTACCAGTTGAGAAGGCGGTTTCATGTCGGTTGTTTTGGGATAGGCAATCTTCCTCAATTGTTCTTTGATGTGGAGTTTCTTGTTTTCATCAGCTTTTAAGAATCTCTATTGTATCACTTCCCATTCGGTCAAAATAGTGATATTCGGTTTACCTCCTTCCATGCAACCATCATCATCAAAATTAAGTCTTTTCCAATTAGGGCAAACTTCGTCAATTCTTATTGGCTCGCCTAGTTTCAACTTTTTAGCAATAACACAAGCACACAGAATACCATAAGTTTTCACAATAGTGCAACCACACTTTGCGCAATTGGAACCTACAGTTTCAGCTCGTTTGGCCTCGTGAAAAAGATAGTTCAACCCCGGCCGAGACATATTGCCGATCAACTGAGAATAAAGAATGTTGTCTTTAAATCGATGATCCAATACTGTTATACTCCGACCGAATGTTGTTTGTATCTCATTATGTTAACTTTTAATCATGAGATCTACAGAGTCCCAATCTTGACACAAATCCCCCTTGCTATTTCCCAACCAATTTTTCAAACTAATATGGGCTGACTCAAATCTGTTGGTGGTTGTATTTCCAAGGTGTCAGACATTATCAGTCCACGCACAAACTATCTTCTCCTTCACCTGATCAAGAATGGTGTTTTCAACATATTTCAACAAAGCAGGATACTTTTCACACACTTTCCGGAATTGAATGATAGAATTGGCATATAATTCTTTTTCAACAATCACACTGGCCTTCACCAATTTTCCACCTTAGAATTCTATTAGTTTTGCCCCCACCGCGGGTTTAACCCAACTTCTCACATTCTTTGTTATGTGATATCGACAGAGTAATGCATTAGAAGAAGGAAATGCCTTTGCAACCACATTCATCAACGCGGTATCGCAGTCTGTAACAATCGCTTTAGGCATCTCAACTAGGTCCTTCAAAAGTGACCGACACACCTCTAATGCCCATGTAAAATTGTCCTCTTTTTCACACTCGAGAAAAGAAAAACCAACGGCATATGTCTTCTCATTAGACGTAACACCAACCATCTCAAATAAAGGAAGTCTATACTTGTTGGTCTTGTAGGTAGAATCAAGAATGAGCACTGTCGAAAATGTGTTAAATAACTTTATCGAATCCGAATGAGTCCAAAAAATATCTCGAACCATAACTCCATCGTCGCAAGTTTTGAACTGGGACACATAATTGTTATCATCCAACAATTTCAACAGTTGTTGCATCTCACTTCTATCTCCCCTAATCGCCTTGTTGGTGCAGTAACGAATGTTATACACTTGCCTTATATTTGATATATTGTCAGGTTCCTTCTGTTTCAATGTGGCAAGTATATTTTTCGGTTGGACAAGATTCAAGGTCATGTCACTAATACATGTCTTCTCTTCCGGCTTGAGCCGACATACACTAGGATGGCCTTGTAACTTTGAGCACAAATCATGGTTACGCAAACCACAAATAACACTAAATTTCCAATTTTTGCTACTCAACATGTAACCACGAAGCTTAAATGGACATTCACATTTTCTACTACCCGTGTCTTCTCTCTTAAATTTCTGGAGAGGAATTTGATATTTACCGCTTCTTTCACACAACAAAGTGACAAAAGTGTTTCTTCTTTCCGAACCATTATCCGATCTTCCTATAACCACACCAAAATCAAGTCTTGTTGCATTCCTACGAATCCATGTGAGCATGCTTTCACGATCATTAAACTCTTGCTTGTTATTAAAGTCAACACCGACATTTACCGACTTTACGACAACCCCTTGAGCATTCAGAGAAACATCTTTTGAAGGAACTAGTTCTTTTGAGATGTTATTGGGGTGCACCATATCTATTTGTAAACAATAAGAAAAATAAGAAAAAATTACAAAGTTGCTGTAAAAAAATAGACTGAGACGTTCCAGAGATGGACATCCAGAAGTGTTCATCATCAACACGTTCTGGAGGTACAACGACACTTTTTTTTCCAAAATATTGATGATTAATGTGAGCAATGTAGTGGACAAAAGGGGATTTTTACCTGAAATTCGATCTTCACTTGCTCCCTGTGACTTATTGCACGAAAAAGTTTGAGTTTTGGAGTGAAAATGATATTGATAGTATAGGGTTTTTTAGGTTGGTGAAGTGAGTATGGAAGAAGAAAAGACAACAATGGGGGAGTGATCATGACGGTTTAAAATATAGCAGAAACTTCTGGAGCTGTATATACGGAAAAATTTGGCGCTCATACGTTCCATAGTTACAGCTCCAGAAGTTTCCCTGAACTGAATTATTTTGAAGTTTCCTCGGCGTATACCAGTAGAAAATGCTTCCGTAGATGTAGCTCCGGAAACAACCAAATTTTGGTAAAAATGTGCGTCCGGATGTGTATCTCCGGAAGCAGGGGGCATAAAAGGAATTTCTCTAGGTGTCTAAGAAGGCCAAGGGGTGGGATAAGAAATCCTAATTTTTTATGAGGAGGCATGAGCTTGTTGATATAGGCCCATGATCAAGTTTCTTCAAAAAAAAAATACACCTCATGTTCTTAACTTACACCATTTTTTTATATTTTTTCTTTTATCATTTCAATCTAATTTTGTTTTTTTTAAGTATATTAAGTTAATTAGATTTTAATTAAGTGGAGAAGTTGATGTCAATTGTGTGAGATTCATTCCTAATTCAAACTTCTGATTAAATTTTGGTTTAACATTATGATCAAAATCCTGATTTAGAATTGCAAAGGCTTGAGAATAGTGATGAATTTTCACTATGAGCTTGATGCTTCGCTTGAGGATTACTTATGATACCTTTTAGCTTAGGATCATTTTCTTGAATATATGATTTACATGTTCCCTTAGGTTCTCAATTCAACTTTGTCTCTGGTAAATTGGATCAGAGTATATCTTAGGTTTCGATCCCTGGCATGATAACATTAGGTAGCTTTTTCCCTTGATTTTAATCTTAGATCTTTAGAGTTAGGCTAGTTCTCTTTCATCTTAAAACTAAAATCTCTTTTTCTCAAAAATCCAAAAATACTTTAACTATATCTCTAACCTCCTTTCAAATTCTTAAAAACATTTAACAAATCCCAAATCTTTTTGCATTCGAGCTTTTCAGTTTAAAACTTTTCAAAAAAGACATGCTACCTAACATCGCCCATAAAAAATACACAACAAACAAAAAACATTTTCAACAAGAACTACATAATTCTAATACCCTCTGGGATATGTAGGCACTGGGTTGCAAAACTCAGAGGAACTCAATAATAAAAAATATTTATTTTTTTCCTCAAGTAATCATCCCTTTCCTCCTAGCAAGCTAGAATATCCCAAATAATTTTCATGTCTAGACAACTTAGATGGTTCCCATCGAGTACAATGGATGTCGGAGGTGCTAATACCTTCCCCTTACATAACCGACTTTCGAACCCAACATGGTTGCGATGACCATACCCTATTCTTTTCCCTGTGCGTTTTCTCAATATTTTCCCTTTCCCTTCACGGAAATAAATAAAGTTCGGTGGCGACTCTCATAAGTCCATACGTGATCGTACAAACCCTAGTTTTGCGCATCGCAAAGATTGTATTTTTTGAGGTACGACACCTAGGGGATTAAAAGTTCCAAAATTAAAAAAAAAATAGGAGATGCTAGTGAATCAACTGTCGAGCAAGTGGCGAGATATCTGACTGAAGTGGGGGATCTTGCTAATAACAAAAACTTAAGAATAAAGTACTTCCCTGGTCACTCACTAAAAACGCCTTCACATGGTTCACTACACTCCCAGTGAGTTTGATTCATGATTGGACTCGTCTAGAAAGATTGTTCCATGAAAATTTTTACACGGGGCAGTTGAAGATCAGTCTGAAACAATTAGCTAGTATTAAGCGTAAATTTGTTGAGCCAATAGACGTCTATCTCAATAGGTTCTGTTTGCTAAAGGCATGGTGTTTCACACAAGTTCATGAACATGAATTGGTCAAAATGGCCGCTGGTGGTTTAGATTATTCCATCAGAAAGAAATTAGACACCCAGTATTTGAGGGATATAACCCAGTTGGCCGATAGGGTTCGACAGGTAGAATGTTTGACGACTGAGAAATCCAGAGCAACTAAGAATATTAGGAGAGAACGGGTAACATATGTCGATATAGATGAAGATGGTCAAGACACGTATAGTGACCCTTTAGGTTTCGACGAAAGCGAAATCGACTTGGCCGAATTAAAACATGGGCCACCCTATTCTTGCAAGGTTCTTGCACCTTCGAATGGGAAAAATCCAGTCGAACCATAAAAAAATGATAAATTCCCTAAGAAGACTTACATTTTCGACGTTACTAAATGTGACGAGATTTTTGACTTGTTAGTCAAAGATGGCAAAATGATAGTGCCTCCTAGTGCTAAAATTCCCCCGTTAGAACAACAAAAGAAATGAGGTTTTTGTAAATATCATAATTTTCTAGGCCACAAAACTTCACACTATTTTCTTTTCAGGGATTTGGTGCAGAATACTATCAAGGACGGAAGGCTGAAATTTGGGGACAAGATGAAGTCCCAGACGAAGATCGACTCAGACCCCCTCCAAGTGGCAGATGCCCACTATACTGAGCCGACCATTATTAACATGGTTGAAGCTGTAGCGTGTGATTTTTGTCGGTGACGCGGCCACCTTACCACAATGTTGGAATTGGGTGCTAATTTATGATTTCTTATTTATCCTATGAAGCTAGAAAGGAAATGGAAGATATCTAAAACTAACCTTGCACGCAAATGTTTTCTTTAACAAATGCTAAGAGATCGGGGATCGAGGTCTCGTTATTCAAAAGGAAGCTATTAACACCCAGTGTATCTATGGTAATCCATAGGAACTCTTTATTGAATGTTTCTTTGTTAATTTGAAATGCTTTCTTGTGTTTATTTGTTGTGGCTTGGGAAAATTTCTCCTTTGGGAGGAATGAGAGAATGTTTTTGTTGTTTTTGGGTTTTCTGTTGTTTTTTAGAAGGTACTGGACCTAAAGTTTTTGATTTGTGTGCTCGCTAAGATTTCACAATCTTATGCTTATGTATTCCCGTAAAGAGATCTAGGAAATGAGAGCAATTGTAGTTCCTTATATTCTATGGGAGGAAAGATATTCAGTGTCTTAATCAAAGCCTAAGATTGAAGCTAAAGGTTGACTGAGAGAGAATTTGTCATCTCTAAAGGGAGAATATCTCACCTATTCATCACAAAATGTTAGGTAATTGATTATAAGGGAAATTACTTTAACTGGGATATGAGAAATCCAGCAATGCCATAATTTCCTTTATAAGAGGGATGTTATGAAGGAAGAAAGCTTTAACTCAGTGTAGAGCAATGCCACTTTTTCCTTATGAATCTTTCATGCTAAGAGAGGGACATTGACATGGATGTTAAGGATCCAGAGACTTGCCACTTACAGCTGTTAGATGAAAGATAAATTTTAGCCAAGATAAAGGAAGGACTCCTGCTTGGATTTTGAATCAACAAGTGTGCCACTGACAGTAATTATCTTGGAAAAAGGTTTTGATTATTTGTTTTTAAGATGTGATGTATAGAGGAAATATCTTCCTACAGAGTGGACTCATGGTCTCATCTGAGGGGATGTTGCTTTTTGTGTGCCTTTATTAAAGCCCAAGGTTGAAGCTAAAAGAGACTGACTCTACTGAGGAGGGTTTTATCTGTCTTGTACAAAGCCCAAGGTTGAGGCTGAAGGAAAATGACTCCACTGGGGAATGTTTTATCTGTCTTGTACAAAGCCCAAGATTGAGGCTGACTGGGGAAAATTCTTATATGAAGCCTAAGATGAGGTTATCTCTTGCTGAGGATTTATGGAAAACCCAGGAGCAGTTCTGTATTGTGTTTGGGAATCCAAATTAGTTTACTCTTGTTGGGAATCAGAGAAGAGTTAGAGGATCAGATGCCATGAGGCTCTGATTCTACTGGAGATTTGTTGATGGTAAATTGACCCTGGTTGGGGATTTTTAAGGTGAGAGTTTAAACCTTGTTGGGGGTCAGGGAAGTTTAAAATTTGAGTTTGAAAACCTATGGAGGTTTTAACTCTGCTGGAGTCTAGTATACTGATGAAATGATCAGGATTTTTCCAGTGCTTTCAGGAAACTTGAGGGTCTCTGTGTGAGATCTAAGAGGAGATGAGACTTTCCAAGTCTACTTGAATGAATCCCAAGAGGAGGCTGAGACTTTCCAAGTCTCTCAAGAAGTGGTAGGCTTTGGTGTAGAGAGGGGTATTTGTATGATTCCCAAGAGGAGCCTGAGGGTTTAAGGGGTGAAGATCAACCCTGGAATGATATGATGTTTTGGACTTCTTGATTCTCCTTAGGATTGAACTAGTAGAGACGACTAATTTCTATCCTATGCCTTTAGGAGGCCTTTGGGTCCTTGTACTAAGCCCAAGAGGAGGCTGAGGAACTTTTAAGAAGTCTTTGGTTCCTTGTACTAAGCCCAAGAGGAGGCTGGGGATGCTTTTAGGAAGCCTGTGGGTCCAATCCAAAGAAAAGTTCAAGAAAGGTTTCACCGGGAATAAGTCCTTTCTTTGCTAAACAGTTCTAAGGTTTAAAGAAATTCAAGAGAGGTTTCATCGAGAATTAATCCTCTCTGGGGAAATGAATTTCTTGTACAAATATATATTTCTAAATTTGACAGTCTTGAGAAAAGTTTCACCGGGAATAATGCCTTTCTCTGTTCCATCTTGTATAAGCCCAAGAGGAGGCAGACTGTATAGGGAATTTCCTATGAGGGAACTAAATTTAAACTAAGTTGAAAGTGACCTCTGGTTTGATCTAAACATAGACCTAACTGCTAGGGGAAACTCTAAGCAAGATATGCACATGTATATACAGACAATTATATTGACAAATATATAAAAATATGCATTGAAAAGGATGTGGGGACTTACCTTCTGAGAAGAAGCCCAAGTATATTGTGATCTGTTGTATTGACTACAACTGTATGCTTGATTAGGGTCTCAAGAAATTGAATTTTTGAGAAAACTTGAATCTTGAACAAGTTGTTTTTGAAAAGAAATAAAGTTTTGGGGCTTATACAATGACTGAGGCCTAGTTGACTTATTTGAAAACATTGATCGCACTGCGATACTGACAGACGTTGTGGGACTTATACTATAGCAGAGGCCCAAAATTGTTTTTGTACAAAGAGGGGTTGGGTCTTACACTCTAATAGAGGCCCAAAAGTGTTTGTGAAAAAAAAAATAATAATGGGTATTATACTCAAGGACAACCCCATATGATTTATTTGTAAAGGCAATGATCGCGTCGTGATTTGAAAACCACAGAGGGACTTATACAACGACTGAGACCCAAAATTATTTATGTACAAGAAGGAATAGGTCTTACACTCTAATAGAGGCCCAAAAAGTTTATTTTTATACAAGAGATGGGGCTTACAGCTCAAGGAGATGCCCAGATGAAAAAAAACATCGATCACGCCGTTATTTTGAAAATCGTATCGGGACTTATACAATGACTGAGGCCCAAAAATTTGAATTTACAAAGGGGATGGGTCTTACACTCTATTAGAGGCCTAAAAGTGTTTCAAATGAAGTTTGAAAAAATCAAAATTAAGAAAAAAAACCCTAATTTTAATTTTAAACTATAATTTTCAAAGGAATTTAAATAAAAAAAGTGATATAAAATATCAAATATATTCAAAAACAAGTTGTCAACTTTGAAAAATGTTTTGAAAAATCATGTTTAAATCACATGAAAACTTGGAATTAATTTGAATTTGAAAAACCAAGGTGGAAATTTCATTTAAAAATGTTTAAAAAACAAATAAAATGAAATTATTTACAAAAATTCCAACTATGTTAAATAAATAATATAAATTTGATTTTTTTGTAGAATAAAATATTTTAACATTTTTGTGAATTTTTAAAAAAAGAACCAATAAAGAATGATAAAAAAATGAGACAGAAATTAATTTTTGAAATCAATTAATAAAATGACCTAAAAATTCAAAAATTCAAAAAAATGGCGCCAACGGTCATCTTCTTCCTCACGACCTCCCTCCATGGCCGTTTTGCAAAACCTCACATATCTCTCTCAATACGTAATGGTTTTGACTTTTGTAAACACGAAAGTTGTGTATTTTTGAACAAGGATTCTAATGATATAAATTAATTGCATTTATATTAAGTGTGGAGTGAGATATCAAAAAATGAACTCAAGAACCCTAATTTCTGCAAGAACACTATGAAATCCTATACACGATAGCTACAAAGCAATTGGTTGAGGGGAAACACTCTACATAAGTGCAGAAACATGTTTGTAACTTGAAAACACATTTATGATGCATGGATCGTAGAGTTTGAGAGTGTCAGGTGTAGCGTGTGATTTTTGTCGGTGACGCGAACACCTTATTGCCATGGGTTTCTCCTCAACCCAATGTAGGAGTGGGTGCTACTTTCTGATTTCTTATTTATCCCGTGAAGCTGGAAGGGAAATGAAAGCTATCTAAAACTAACCTTGCACGCGAATGTTTAACTGAACAAACGCTTAAGAGATTCGGGGAGTTTGGGGTCAGGTTATACAATGGGGAGTTGTGAGTTATCCATCCTATATGTGGTTATCCATAGGTTGTTAGCAATAGGTTCTACTTTTATACTTGATGGTGTTTATTTGTCGATGGGTTGGGAAAGTTTCTCCTTTGAGAGTGTTTTTGAGAGAGTGAGAGAGAGTTTTTGTTGGTTTCGGGTTTTCCGATGTTTTTGGTAAGGTACTGGACCTTAGTTTTGATTTAGTGTGTGAAGGTACTGGACCTAGAGTTTTTGATTGGTATGCTCGCTAAGATTTTGCAATCTTATGCCTACGTATTCCCGTTTAAAGAAACAGAGAAATCAGAGCAATCGTAGTTCCTCCTATTCTATGGGAGGAAAAAGGTGTTTTGGTGTCTTGTTCAAAGCCCAAGATTGAAGCTAAAGGAGTATTTGTGTCTTATTCAAAGCCCAAGATTGAAGCTAAAAGGTTTGACTGAGAGAGAATTTGCCATCTCTAAAGGGAGACATCTCGTCTATTTATCACAACTGTTGGGTGGCTGTTTATAAAGGAGGATTACTTTAACTGGGATATGTGAATCCAACAACGCCATAATTTCCTTTATAGGGGTGTTATCCTAAAGGAGAAAACTTTAACTCAGTGTAGAGCAATGCCATTTTTCCTTAGGAGTCTTTCATGCTATGAGAGGGACAGTGGTGTGGAAGTAAATAATCAGAGGCTTGCCACTTACAGCAATTAGATGAAAGAGGAAGTTTACTAGGATAAGAGATGGACGACAGCTTGGATATTTGAATCAACAAGTGTGCCACTTACAACAATTATCTGGGATTAGGGTTTGTTTTGAATGTCTGATTTGATGTCTGATAACACAGAGAAATGTCTTCCTACAGAGAGATTTTGATTTCCTCTGAGGGGATGTTGATTTTTGTGTGCCTTGATCAAAGGCCAAGGTTGAAACTAAGAGATTGATTGACTTCACTGTGGAAGTCCTTATATAAAGCCTAAGAGGAGGCTGGAAAAGACTGACTCAACAAGAGAGTATTTATCTGTCTTGTACAAAGCCCAAGATTGAGGCTAAAAGAGATTTGACTCCTTTGGGGGATATCATTATACAAAGCCTAAGAGGAGGCTAAAAGTTAACTTTTATGGGGAAATATTTTGTTTGCCTTGTACAAAGCCCAAGATTGAGGCTAAAAGAGGAAACTGGCCTTATAGGTGAGAGATTTCATCTGTCTTGTACAAAGCCCAAGATTCAGGCTAAAAGAAGATTAACTCTGCTGGAGAGATTTATTTGGTGTCTTGTACAAAGCCCAAGATTGAGGCTGAAATGAGACTGACTCAATAAGAGAGTGTTTTATTTGGTGTCTTGTACAAAGCCCAAGATTGAGGCTGAAAGATGTTGACTCTACTAGTGAGAGGATATTTATGGGTGTCTTGTACAAAGCCCAAGATTGAGGCTGAAAAGCGGATCGACTCCACTTAGGGATATTAATTCTCAAAGCCTAAAAGAAGGCTGGGAGGAATTGACTCCGATGGGGAAGATATTTATCCAGAGCTTAAGAGAAGGTTATGAAGATTTTGACTTTGTTGGAGAAATTTTATATATGTCTTGTACAAATCCCAAGATTGAGGCTAAAAAGAATGACTCAACAAGAGAGTGTTTATGTTTTGTACCATTGACTCAACAAGAGAGTGTGAAAGGTGATTGACTCAACAAGAGAGTGTTTTGTTTATCTTGTACAAAGCCCAAGATTGAGGCTGAAAAGGGTTAACTCAACAAGAGAGTGTTTTAAGAAAGAAGATGAACTCAACAAAAGGGTGTTGTTGGGGCTAATTCTGCTGAGGAAAATCATTATACAAAGCCTAAGAGGAGGCTGGCTTCTCTGAGGATTATTGAGATCCAGAGGCAGGTCCAAGTCGGGGGATCAACTCTTGCTGAGGGTTACAGAAGAGTTGAGGTATCAAATGCCTTGAGGTTCTGATTTGGGATAATGTTATACTGATGATAAGTTGACCCTGAGTGGGGAAATTTAAAGTGAGAGTTTAAAGATTGAGTTTTGAAAACCTATAGAGGTTTCAACTCTACTGGAGATTGGTTAAATGACCAGGGTTTTTTTACTGTATTTATGGGGAACTTTAGAAGTTCTTTTGAGATCCAAGAGGGGATTAAACTGTCCAAGTTTAGTGGTATGGAAGAGTTTATCTTTGCATGATGCCCATGAGGAGGCTGGTGTTTTAAGGGATGAGAATCAACCTTAAATTGTCCAAGGTTTTGACTCTTTAGAAAGACTTCTCTAACAAAGGAATACTAAGTTTTCTCATATACCTTTAAGAGGTCTTCAAGGTCCTTGTATTAAGCCCAAGAGAAGGCATGAGAACTTCTAAGAAGTCGGAGGGTCCTTGTACAAAGCCCAAGAGGAGGTTAGGATGCTTTTAGGAAGCCTGTGGGTCCAAACTTAAGAAGAGTTCAAGAAAAGTTTCACCGGGAATAATCTTTTCTTTAGTGAACAGTTCTAGGGTTTGAAGAAATTCAAGAGAGGTTTCACCGGGAATTAATCCTCTCTGGGGAAAATGAATTTCTTTAACAATTTCTAATAGTGACAGTCTGAGAAAAGTTTCGCCGGGAATAATGCCTTTCTCTTTGTTCCATATTGTATAAGCCCAAGAGAAGGCAAGACTGTATCTGGAATTCCTATGGGGAACTAGTTTTAACTGTTGAAAGAGTGAACACTGGATTTATCTAGTTCTAGACCTAATTGCCGGGGAAAACTCTAAGCAAGATAATACACAGGCATATATATACAGATGAAATATATACTGTATGTAAAAGAAGGTAGGAGGACTTACAGATGAGCAAGCTTCCAGCACAAACAAATATATATATATATATATATCTGTGTGTGTGTGTGCAAGTATGTAAAAGAAAGCTGATAAAACTTACATGCAAGCATCTTCTGTTGTAACAGCTGTATGGTTAGTTGTTCAAGAAATTAAAGAAAGTTTTGATAACAACTATGGATTTAAACCTAAATCAAAAGAGAAGTTGTTTTTGAAATGATGATTGGGGCTTATACTCAAGGAGAGGCCCATACGAAAAACAGTGATCGTACCGTTGATCTGAAAATTATATCGGGACTTATACAATGACTGAAGCCAAAATTAGGTTTTATGTACAAAGGGATGGGTCTTAAAATTCAATGAGAGGCCCAAAGGTTTGAAAAAAGAAAAGAAATGGCACTTACAACACAAGGGTAGGCCCAGTTGATTTTGTTTTGAAATGGAAATCGCGTCGAGATTTTTGAAATCGCAGTGGGACTTATACAATGACTGAGGCCCAAAAAGGTTTACATGTACAGGGGATGGATCTTACACTCTATTAGAGGCCCAGATGTTTATTTGTGTACAAGTGATGGGGCTTACAACTCAAGGAGAGGCCCAAATGAAAACAGTGATCCCACCGTCGTTTTGAAAACTGTACTGGGACTTATACAATGACTGAGGCCCAAAATTCTTTATGTAAAAAAAGGGAGTTAGGTCTTACACTCTATTAGAGGCCCAAAAGTGTTTGAAAAAGATTTGTGAGGGTGAAAATAATCAAAACCCTAATTTGATTTTAAAATGTATTTTAATTGAATAAAAATTCAATTAAAATGATCAAAATTATCATACATGTATGAAAAACAAGTTGTGATCTTGGATTAATGTTTGAAAAACCATGTTTCATTCATAGAATGATTTGAAAACCATTTGAAGTTGAAAAATCAAGAGAAAGAAATATATTAAGTGTTATAAACAACAAATAAAACATAATTCTTTACAAAATTACTAAATATATGAAATAAATAATATTTTTGTGAAATTTTTATGGAATAAAATATTTTAACATTTTTGGGAATTTTCAGAAAAAGAACCAATAAAAAATAATTAAAATTGAAAGAGAAATTAATTTTTGAATTAATTAACAAAAACCATAAAATATTAAAAATAGAAAAAATATGGAAGGGTAGTAAAAAAGGTCTGGGTGGGGTTTGAACCCATGACCTCCAAGACAAACACATGCGCGCGCTACCACTGGGGTGGTGATACATCCGTGTATCAAAACCACCCCATTAACATATATGGGTGGCCTGGTTTCTAGGCCTGGCCAAGGCAAGAAACCAAGTCATGGTGGATTTGCATGAAGGTTGTAACTCGCTCATTTATCCATGGACTGGGACAAAATTTAGGTGCATCTGACCTAGAATTTTATGAGGAATCCAATGGTGCCTTTAGATTTTTTAGAAGATGCCTCTATCTAAAAATCCGATAGTGG
The DNA here is from genome assembly GCA_022829125.1 of Lathyrus tuberosus. NCBI lineage: Eukaryota > Viridiplantae > Streptophyta > Magnoliopsida > Fabales > Fabaceae > Lathyrus > Lathyrus tuberosus. Next base: position 41,477,180 of record JALAZF010000002.1, read on the forward strand.
TTTTAAAAAATGCCAAGATTTGCATTTCCTACGCTAACACATCATATACACCCTAATAGCATGGTGAATTAGTTCAAACACAACATATATGATATGTATGAGATGTTTATAATCAGTGGACTTCAAAGTAATGCATAATTCAAAGAGTTCAAGTTATCACGCACTTACCTCTTGGAGCTTCTTGTGTTAACTGTCAAGATCCTTGTGCCAGAAGTAATCCAATTCTTTGGACACTCTTGATTGATCCCTTAGAAGCTTTTAAGATGATCAAAACCAGTTGGAATCCTCAGGAACAAGTTTTAGCTCTTTATTGCAAAAGGGGCAAAAGTGACCAATATGGCAACTCTCTCAAATGGTGTTCCAGATTAGGGGAACCAATTGGGACAGTTTAAGGATGATATTTGGAGTATGTTTGAGGCTTGGTTTGGGTTTGGAAGTGATTGAATCAAGACATTGCTTGGAAAATGCAGAAAAGTCCAATTTTGAGGTTTTGGAGGTTGATTTTCTGATTTTGGTGTTTCAGATCACAAGTGAGTGTTTGAACAACTTAGATATGACATATTGGATGTGTTTGGATCATGAGCTGTGGTGGAATTGCTCTCTAACTCAAAAACTCAGAGATGACTTGCAAAAGAAGGCATTTTGGCCTAAAGAGAGAGATTTTAAGGAAAACATCAGTTGTAGTGCTTTGATGTACTCAAACTGATCACAAATGAGCTCTATTTATAGTGTGTCAAGTTTGTTTTGCAAGCAATAGTGAATGGCAGCTGGTACAGGCCTTTGGCCAATGTTGATCCAAGGGAATCTTAAGTCTCCTCTAGTCATTGACTTGAGCTTAGGGCACAGGCCTATGGTTCTTTGATTCAGTGCTGATTCTTGACTCATTCAGTTAGGAATGTGTCAGTCCATGCCACCTTGATGCATCCATTAAATGCTTGGAAACAAAATTGGAGTCTTTTGCACTTTTTAGCCTTTTTAGGTTTGTTATGGCTATGTGTAGATTCTTGGACTTGGGAGGCTTGGGGATCAGATCATCCCCCTTGGATTTTATCCTCTGATGTGTCCAAATAAATTACAAGGCTTGGAGTTATCTGATTTGGCCAAATCGAGCAAATGCACAAAATCTGCCTTGTAAAAATCAGTTCATGAAGCCATATTCCAAGGGTTGTACCTCCCTACTCAAATTGAATTTGGAGATGGTCTGGTACTTGTTAGAAAGCCCTCATGGCATACTTCAACTTTGATGTTCACTCTTGGACCTAGTTTAGTTTGGATCAAGGTGAAAAATGCCCCTACATTTTGGAAAAAGTAAGGCAAATTCTTATTTTTTTGAAAATTTCACTAAGTGTTGGAAAAAGTGGCCATTTTCACTTTTTGTGATTTTGATCAATCCATAACTCAAAATCCATGAGGATTTGGAATCTCTTGTAGTTGACACTTTTAAAGTATGTTAGATGGACTTTCATTTGAGATTTGAATGGGAGAAAAAGGCCTTGTGGTTTAGGAGTTATGACCTTGCAAAGTTGGTACCAAAGCCATTTTGTTCCATAACTTAGAAAAAATTTGGTTTCTCATGGTTGGCCCTTTTGCAAGAAACCTCACTTTTCTTGATTTTTCTTGATGAATGATGGTCAATACCATACATTAACATTATTTTTGGCTTAGGGGGGCCATTTTTGTGAAAAATTTCAAAAAGTCAAACTTGATTTTGTGCACAATTGACTTTTTATCGGATGAAATCCAAACTGTGCGATCCTTTGTGAAATCAAGTCCTTGACCTAAATCAAACCTAATGGATGGATTCAATAGGTGTTATAGGGTGTATTGAATCATGTCCCAAGGTTTGGGAGCATGTTTTGGTCAAAAGTCAAAGATACAGTTGACTTTTTCCTAGAAACCCTAATTATGGTCCTGGTGAAATTGAAACTTGTGAACCAAGCTTATTGGGTCAAACCATTGTTGCAAATGGATCAATTTAGTGTATTGGAGGCCCTCAAATCATGTCTTGAGGTCTTGGCTCAGGCTTTGTCCCAAAAGTCAACTTAGGGGTGAATAAGGGCGAGAAACCCTAATTCCTGATATTTGGTAAATGCATCCCCTGAGGTTAAATTAACTTGATGATTAGGTCCATGAGGTCCCTTGGATTATCTTGGGTTACGCTTTAAAGCATTGGCTCATGCCCAGATGAAATTTTCCATCTGGAGGCCTTGGTCGACCAAAACCCTAATTTGGTGACACTGGCGATCTTGAGGCTTGATCCACTTGGAATCTTGCAACCTTGTGCTTGATTCTTGATGTGGGAGTCCTCTTGATCCTTTATAGGTATTTGAGAGGTTATACAAGTTGAAGATAATGTCATTCCTTGATTGATCCTTTATCTAAGTGCTCTGAGAGGGCTTGAAACCCTAAGTCTTGATTATAGTGGATGCTCAACTATCTCTGGGAGATTGATGAGGCATAAAGGTACATCCATATTGTGGTGAGGATTTGCACAATGATGGGAAATCTTGGTGATCAAAATTTGGGGTATGACATCAGGCTTACCTCTGCACAAGGAAATCGAATCCTTAGTTGTAGGTATTACAGATGTTGTGTGATGATCTAGACAACTTCCTAGGACCTCAAGTAGTGTGTTTGGAAGCTTGGAATGGATTGAAACAGCCTGGAACTTGTTGTGGTACCCCAACTGCAACTAGGCCAAAAATCTTGAGAAAATGGATGGTGACTTTATGATTCTGGTGTTCCAGATTAGTTTTGAGGTTATGGATCACTTATATATGACATATGTGAGGTGTCAAGATGGTTGGTTTGTGTGGAATTGTTCTCTATTTGAAAATTCGAATGTGACTTGCAAGAGAAGCAAATTCTGGTTTTTTAGAGTGATTTGGAGGAAAGCATGTATTGTTATGCTTTGGTGTACTTGAATTACTCAGAAAGAACCTCTATTTATAGTAGGGCAACTTTGTTTTGGAAGCAATAGTGATTGGAGGCTGGATCACTCCAATATCCATTGAACTTTGTCATGTAGCCAAAGTCTCCTTTAGCCATTGACTTGGGTTAATCTTGCAGGCTATGAGTCTTCTATTGCAGGGATAAGGCTTGACTCCTTTGGCGATCAATGACTCAGTCCATGCCACCTCAATGCATCTCTTGAATGCCTTAAAACAAAATTGGAGTTTTTGGATTTGTAACATTGAATTTCACATGCCAAGGAATAGGATTTTTGACTTGGTGGCTTTGTGATCAGATCCCTCATCATTCAAGTTGATTTTGGACATAAATGAAATGATGCAAGTGTCCAAAATTGGCTCAAGAAATCGTGGGAACTAAGTTATGTTTTCATGCCTTTGTGTGGAATGGGTGAAAAATGTAATTTTTGAAGGCTTATAACTCCTTGCTCAAGTTGAACCATGGGAGGCTCTTGTACATTTTGGAAAGCCCCAATAACATATTTCAACTTTGATATCCAACTTTGGTCTTGAATCATCTTGGATCATAATGAAAAATGGCCTCAAAGTAGGTGAAAATGCAAAACAGATTTTGTCCAAAATTTCACTAAGTGTTGGAAAAATGACCATTTTCATTTTTTTGTGATTTTGATCAATCCATAACTCAAAATCCATGAGGATTTGGAATCTGTCGTAGTTGAAAATCTTGAAGTATGTAATGAGAGCTTTCATTTTAGCTTTGGATGGGAGAAAAAGGTTACTTGGATCACAAGTTATGGTCTTGCAAAGTTGGGTGTAAGTCACTTTTTTTCATAACTTAGTGAAATTTCAAGTTTCTTATGGTTGCCCCTTTTGCAAGTAACCCCACTTTTCTTGATTTTTCTTGATGGATGATGATCCAAACCATAAGTTAACATTGTTTTTTACTTAGGGAAGCCTTGTTTGTCAAGAAATTCAAAAAGTCAAACTTGGTTTTTTGGCACAGTTGACTTTTTATCAGATGAATTTCAAACTTTGTGATCCTCTATGAAATCAAGTCTTTGACCTAATTCAAACCTAATGTATGGATTCCATAGGTGTTTTAGAGTGTCTTGAATCATGTCCCGAGGTTTGGGATCATGTCTTGGTCAAAAGTCAAAGGTACAGTTGACTTTTCATCAGAAAACTCTAATTGGTCCAGATGAATTTGAATCCTTGTATCTATAATATAGGAAAATTAATGGTTGTGGAAAACCATTATTTAACCCTTCTATTTTGCATGCCATGTCAGCAAATCAGGGGTAATTTAAGTCCAAAACCAACTATTTCCAACCAAATTAAGGCCTAATCGAAATGAAACTACAACTTTAACACTAGAAACACCACTATTTTTTAAACAAGTTGCTTTACAATACCAAATAGTTCCAATTTGTAACTTTATGTAATTGAGTTTCGGTATTGGAAAGTGCACCCTACTTTGCTGAGAAATCACATGGGTGCACATTGTTTTTTTCAATGCAAGACACCTTCTCCTTCACTCTCTCTCTTCTTCCTTCATCTTCTTCCCTCTTCTTCCTTCATCATCTTCCGTCTTCTTCTTCCTCCACTCTCTGTCTTCTTCTTCCTTCTTCCTCTTCTTCGTTCTCCCTCTACTTCTTCCTCCTTCATTTTATTTACAAACAATCATGATACCTTCTTTTTTCTTCCTATTGTTTTTCAATATCTCTTCACCTTATCTTCTCATTTTCTTCAGAAATTTCTCTGTCTCCATCATAAACCCTTCTCTACATTTCAATTTCCACGGACAGCAACTGAAAAAATGGCAGGTTTTGGGTTTTGGCGACAACCTTTGAGATGGTGACATCCTGTTATGAATCGAGTATTAAGAGCAATTCCAGGTTTTCGATTTTCACTATTTTTGTGATTGTAGCATTTCCATGTTTAGGTTTTCAATATTTTTTGTTTTTATCATGAAACACTTTCATAACCTTTGCCATGATGTTGGTAGCTTCCGTTTTCAGAATAGAAATTTCATTTGAAGATTTGGACTGATAATATATGATTTTCTATGTTGTTGTGGTACAGAACATCCGACGGTGGCTATGGCAAAGGCACAACGCAACATTTACTGCACCAAATTTTGTTATTCTAACCTTTATCCAATTGATTGTTGAAACTTGGTTTTGCTGAAACTGTGTCTATTTATGGCTTTATTGTTCACAAGATTAATAAAATAACTGATTATCATCAGTGTATAATTTTCTCTTTTATACAGATCAATACAATTATCGACCTGCGTCTATACCTAGCAAAGGATCTTTTTCTTTTGGAAGCTCAGGAAAACGCACTGATCCTTGGTTGAGAGAAGTCTCTATTGTATCAACTTTGGATGTTTTTGTGAGTTATTTTTTAATCTCAACATTCTCGTGTTTTTTCTGAATCCATTCAATCATTAGTTCGGTCTGTCTTGGAGTCCTGTTGTGCATTTTATTTTGGAATAAAGGATGTCAAGACTAGGTTCGGCCTACTGTGGTCTATTTTTTGCGCGGGGTTAAAACAAAACAGTGGTCGTACAGATTGGAGATATAGTGAGGGGTGTAGGCTTTTAAGTCTAGGATCGACTTTGCCGATGTTTGCATGATTCGAGTTGTTGCTTCGTAAGGATTACTACTTATGAGTAACAGGGTATTGGTGCGATTTTTTACCGGATAAGTAGGCTCATGTTACATGTATTGAAGGCCTTCTATGTTATGCTTATGTTGTTCTACAACTTCATTATTTTTTAACCTTTGCTTAGATTTTTAGTGATGTTGCTTTCCTTTATACTTACCCTTAGTGTATGACAGTGTTGTTTATGAAATTGGAGTCACTTTGATCGAGTCATTGCATTATTCATCATTTTTCAATCGTGAGATGATATATGATTACCCGGATGATTTTGAAAGGTAATGAACAATGTAACAATTTTGTGATAGAACTATATGGCAAAAAGTTATTGAACGGTGTAACAGTACTCAACTATTACAATGTGTAATTTGGTCTCTCCTCTATGTATACATATTTTTCAATAATCTTGATGTCTAATCTTCTGCCACCAGGTTCTCTTACTTCTGTCGTGCCTCACTAGACTATATTGTAAAATGTGGGAAGCAGGCGGATGTACTGCAACTACATAACTGGAAGACTGCCATTGTTGGGCCCCTTTTCTGGGAAATATTTTTTTTACAAGGTATCTTTTTCTTAATTTTAATTTGTAATTTTTTATAAAGTTCAAGTTTCTGTTATTAGTTTCAAAACATCTTAAAAGTTATGTTATTGGCTACTCGCTTTCTGTAAAAAGCTTTAGATGTAATCAGTAGGTTGTTATTGAATTTACTGCCAATGATAGTTTGATGACCTAATATCATTTTCAACTACGCAAATTGGCACTCCTGCAACTCAGGTAAAAGTCCATCACACACTCTGTTGATCATTGAATTTACTACATCAAATGAAGTTTTTTGAGTTTGCATGACAGAACTGTTTACATTTTCTATCATCCATCTGCTAACAGGGGGAAGTGGATTGTCCATTCTACATGAAAACTGGAAGGTAATTATTGATGGTTCTTTCTCTTGAAGTAGAAATATTAATCTTTATATAATTGGTTAATACTTAAGTTGTTAACAGAAGTATTTATGTATTAAATGTCGTTACTATTTTTTACCTGTTATTGTATTACTCAGTTGCAAGTTCAGTGTCTGTTGCCGCTATACTCATCCGACATGAATGGTATTTATGGCATTGGATGATAACAGCTTTCATGTTTCTTAAACAATCTTTTTGTATGTTTTTAGATTGTTAGTAAACAGAAGCTTCTCTGGATCATTTCCATACACTATAGGTAACATGACAAACTTATCAAAATTGGATCTTTCTAATTGTAAATTCAATGGAACACTTCCTATTTCACTGTCAACTGCCTTAACTTGGTATATACTTTGCTGGAACCTGTTATCATGAAGGGAAATAGCAAGACTTCTTTGAGTCATCAGGAGGTATCATCGGCATCTCTTTTATTCAATTTATATATGCAGTGTTTGGATAAATGGCTTAATTAAATGCTTATCATTTGCATTTACTTACTGTCAAATAGATTAACTTTTTTCCTTGCCTTATCTAATAAGGCTCTATTTGGTCAACTTATCAGAACTGGCTTTTAGGAGAAAACAACGAAGAAATTGAACAGATACTCTCACTTACCTTCGAGAATTACAAGTCAATTGACGAATCATCGTTCTCTGGCAACTAAAGATGAATATAGGTACTTTTTAATTTTCTTGAAAGTTTTTTAGTATTATTGTAACTTTGAAGGCTCATTTGGCAATTTTTATTTGTGCATATTTTTTGGCCTCGTGTGTTTTTCAAGGTGTTGTATAATGGCAACTAGAGATTTTTCGTGTGATTTAGCCTTTCTTAGTTCCAATTATGATTTCTGCCATTGTATATAAACATAATCTTAAGCCATTTTATGTTGTTAATTATTAAGCGTACCATAACTTTTTAAATATGGGAGGTTTTTAGAAAGTTTGATGGATATTTCTTTTGCTTTGCCAAAAGGGGGAAAGTGTAACATGAGTTTGTTGGTGACGATTTAAATATTGCGTAGTACGGTTTAAATTTTATGATTAGGTCTAACTGCATTTTTGCTCAGAAGCGCAACCATGGGGTTTTTACCTTTATTATTAATTATAATTGTGCTATCTATTTTTCCTGTGTTTCAGAAATGTAAATGTTGATGATATGAAGTATAGAGACACTATAGAACAGAGAACCAAATCCTCAAGAGATGGTTACTCTGGGATTTCAGATAGAGGCCCTAAATACAGAATAATGGAGTAACCCATAAAATAGATGAATGTCCTGCAGGAGACTTGGCAACTGAAAGGTCTTCCAGTGCCAAGGCTTCGCCAATGGGCTTCATGGAAAGATCTCCTCCTTCAATAAGCATTGAACGCATATATATGAATAAAAGTGTTAAGCGGAATCTTTAAATCGATGAAAGTGGAAGAAGGAGCAGTACTGATGCAAGACATGTCTCTTCAGATGATAGACTTGCCCGTGAGTTGCCTCTAGAGAAATCACTATTGGATAAGCCCTCTCAAGCAGACACTACTTTCTATGGTAGGAATCAGGACAATTTACCGGGAGTTGCTCCCCCGCATGGTTTCAGAGCTACATTAGTTTTTTTCAACTGAATGCTTACTATTTTGTCATGTATCCTGACAGGGATATATTTGATACTCCGTATTTGAACGGCGCCGTTGGATTATGGTATTAGATTCCCCTACTAAAATTGATTTAAGTCATCACTTTTTTCAGTGACGCGCCTTTATAGTTTGAACTTCCTACTTTCAAAAATTGAATTTTGTGCTTTCAGGTTTTTTACATAAGGAATGTATAAAATTACTTTATGCAAATATTTTCTTATTCTGAACAATTCTCATGGTGGACTGCAGTTATTCACATACTAATTTTGATGACTTAGAGAAGGATACAATTAAGGAAGATGATCGTGCCATTTTGCTGGAAGCAGGGCTAACAAGATCAGCATCAGCAAAATTCCATGCATCATCTGTCAAAATGAATTTGATTCGGTCATTTTCTATGAAGTGCAATGTCAAGGGATTCTTTTAAGTGTTTTACTTTTGTATTTTAAGATCCTTACCTATTTGAAATCCTTCTTGCCATTATATTATTATAGAGAAGCACTTATTATGATAAACACTTCTAAATTAGATTTCCCGACACTACAGTTTAGGACCAGCAGAGCTGCTTTTCGATGGAAAGCTTACTACTGTTAGAGGTCTTGATATCAGCAGGTGTAGACCAGGTAACGCTTTTGACAATAACATTACAATAGACCAGGTAAATATTATATGTTATATTGTATACTTTCTGCTTTTTAAATTTTCGTACAAACAATTTATTTTCTGGCATTGTCTCTTTCTGTTATATTGTATACTTTCTGATGGTGGTACGACATACTGCGAATGAATATACCTATCTTAATGATTGCAACACCGCTCCTGTGAATGCATCACCGACACCAGTGGTATCGATAAGCCCTGATGGTGGTATGTTTTCCGTTGTTCCAATGTATAGCCTACCATAAATTGTTCCTATACCTTCTGCTCACAACTTTGTTGCCTACTGGAAATAGTACATGAAATTCATCTCTGCTACGGTCCACTTTATAAATTTAAATACAAGATAATGTGACTAATTTTTTATGTGCAAATGACACTGAGTGAAAACATTTGGACCTGTACTCGCCGTGAAAACATTTAGCACCGAGGAAGAAGCTGTCAATCTAGCAAATGACACTCAGTGAGTTTGCTGAACTGATATTGATTTCACTTCTAAACCGTCTTTTTTCTTCACTTGTGGATTGATGCGAATTCTTGATTTTTTCTGTATTGTGTTTTGTATTGTGTTGTTTCTAATCATCGGACTTTCTGTACTACTTTACCAATATCAATATGATTGTACGAGGTGTTGTGTTTGAAGGAACGTTGTCGGAGATAACTTGGGGATTGTTTGATGTCAACGGTATTCCTATTTACATTTAAAAGTTGGCTGCATCAGAAGCAATTTTGGGAAATGATTTCAGTAATCATACCTTCTGTATTGGGAAATGATAGCAGGTGTGTGATTTGTTATATTCAAGTTTTTCTATTTCATTCACTTTAGGATTTTATTTTCATATCATTCACATTGTTGTCGCAGCATGAGGACTACAGAGTCACGAGGACCCAACCTCAACTTCCAGTCGAACAAAGACGAGTTTTGAATAAACATTGCCCGCAGGTAAATTGGCTATTCAAGACAAACTTAAGATAGCTGATGAATCAAAAAATGCTTTACATTTAGTTCCATGAAGTAATTTCTTTAAACCTGTCTCCATATCGCTTAACACATTTCCAGTGTTGTTTTATATTTTCTGAGTTAATAATTTTAACATCCTTCCTGAGTTAACAACAAATATGATACAACATTGCATGACGTAGTTGTGAACGGAGCAGATAAATTTACAGCTTCTGTTGATAGAGCACACCAACAAGGTCAATGTAGTAAAACATCTGAATATCAAAACTTATATTTGTCTTACCGATTTATTCACAGTAACTTGCTTACCAATCTACTAACTATAACTGTATTTATGTTATATAGATGTTGCTACTAACGAAGATGTTGATCTTGCTGTAAATGTTGTTAAGAGACCCTTTTCCAGAAACAACGGTCAAGATTTCTCTGGTGCTTCTGGCTCTCTTTGTCGTCCGTAACGTCGAGGCATTGTTGGTAAGGTCCAAATTTTTAGAAATTTTTATGTTGTTCAATTAACATCTTTAACTACATCTGGTTTTAGGTTATAATTTTGATTATTCGAACTTTTTCATAACATTATGTTTTTTAGGGATTTGCAAGGCACGTCGATGGAAGGTGTGATTCCTCCTGCTTTATCTCTCTTGAAAAAGTTGAAGGAATTGTGAGTACTTTCTCTGCGTGTGCAAGATGTTGGAGATTCCTGCAGGACTAGCGTTGCTACCAATGTTATCTTTCACCTTGCCTTAGGATACAAGTCTGTTATCATTCCAATTTTTGCCATTGCAATTACTATTTATGTTACTTTCAGTTTTGCTGCCATGTACGGTGTTGTTGTTGCTGCACTTAGAATGTTAAGTACCATAGCAACGGGATTAGCCATAGATGCGTACAGTCCAATCACTCACAATGCCGGAGGTAGTGCTGAGATGGATGGAATGACTCACATAATTTGTCACAGAACCAATTTTTCTGAAAATTGGATGGTTCAACCTTGAAACTATGTTCACCCCTATTTTATTTTTTTAACATTCATAGCATATTTTTGTAACCTTTTTTTTAACTCACTTATTTTGAAGTTTATTTCAGGAATGGGATACCTTGACAGCTATTTCGTCTGGTTTGTTCCCTGCCCAAGGCCTTAGTGTGTTGCTTTTTTATCAGTGGACACAAATCCGATGGCAATGAAGGTATCCTTCTACTGATTTCAAGTTCTATTTTGGGTCATCCTTTCATTCTTATGTTTTTAGGTTTTTTTTATTCTTGACACGGTTTTCGTTACTCTACTATTGTGGACCTATTTCGTGTACAGAGGGGCAGGTTTTATATCCGTCGAGAATGTCATATTGTTTGCTAACGCATTCTCGGTAAGCTTCTTAACTACCTACAATATTTTCAAAATGGTTGCACTTTATTTTCATTTATCATGGACTTTCGCTGTTGATCTTGCAGACTTCTTTTCGAAACCTTTTGATGAAGCAACGAACAAATCGAGTTGTCTTCGAGTATCCGTTTGCTGTTGTTGGCATAGAAATTACTTTCATGATTATGCAGATCTTACACCTTCATGCAACAAGTTTGTCACGAGGATGAGTCTTTGTCTTACAATGTATTTATCTCCATTAAGAACCCATATCTACTATCTACAAAACCAGGAATAAAACACAACTGATGATCATTTGCATTTTGTGTGGTTTAGAGTCATCAATTTTGATACTGCAAATTCTTTTGTTTAAAAGGATAAACTTCATCTTTCCCTATCTCTATGATCAAATCCTTGAAGACAATTACATTGGTGTTTTGTTTTGAAAAGTACAGTAAAACAAAATCTCTGCATCATTCTTATAATAATGTTCACTTTTGGCAGGTTGTGCAGGGAGGTAACGATATCAGTGGCATGTTGCAACATTTGAGGAAATTCGGTCATAAAGGGTTGGGATGAAACAAACTGAAATGGACTGCTGATGGATGTCAATTCAGAATTTTGCCTAACGTAATATGCTAAAATACTATCAACTTAATGGCTATTACATTGATCATGGATGGTGGTTATTGTTGTTTTCGTTGATGTGTCGTTGGTATGATTGTGAATTACCTTGATATGAAAATATGATGGTTCTTTAAATGATGATATGATGCTCATAACTTATTGTTGTGTTTTGGAATTGTGAATGAATGAATTTAATATGCTGACAGAAACTGGTTTGGAAATATGGAATGTGATCCTGATATGGATTTGAGTGACTTTGTGTTTGTGTGAGGCTCATATGAATTTGGTTTGTGTAGGTTGAAAAGAGGCATGAATTTGGAGGGGGTCTGGCATGCCCATGGTTGTTGGAAACAAGGCTTGGAGTTTACAAGTTTAACATGAGAGTGGCAATGAACTTAATTAAATGACAGGTTTGTTTGAAATATCATGGCCTTATCAGTTTTTGAAACAACATGACAGGTTTTGTGTTTGTAACAAATTCTGAGAATGATAACAATCTATATCTGAAGGATCCTGCACAAGGTTCTATATCTGTGTTGAACTTTATGGAAGCTGTCAAGGGAAGCATAAGTTCTATGACTATTGTAAATGCTACTGGTGATTATTTTCCTGCTCTAAGCCACCAATCTTTCCCAGGTCCATTGGTCGGTGGTAGCTGTCAATGTTTCTTTTCATATTCCTACCGAATCATTGATTTTTGGCTGTCATTAATGGACTTAAGGTACCTACATTATACATTGTATTTGCAACTTAATGGGATTCTTTACCATCATCAGTCTTTATTATTCTGACTTTAATTATTCCAGCTATACAGTTTCAACTGTGTTAATGCATTTCCATTTCCAATGTAGGGGGAAGCTCAACACTCACAACCCTTATTATTTAACCCTTCCTCCTGTTCTCTACTTCAGACACCACTTTTTAGAAATACCCAACTTTTCCAATGGCATCCAAACTGAATATCTAACCACCTGCCCCTATTCACGTCGATACGGATACTGACCATCCACCTTCTCCATAATTGCAACAACCTTCGCCTGTCCATCATCCTGTAGACCCCCAACCAACTCTCCAGGTTCAGGATAAACTTTGACTGCAGCTTATTATTCTCACTTAAATTAATTTTCCCTTATTATTTCTTTCTGATTAAATTGTTTCATTTTCTTAACGTCTGTAGACCCAACATCATGTCAAAGCTGCCGTCCACCTACAACCTCATACTCACATCCTGCCACCTAAGGAGGTTCAGCCATTGCCGGATTCCGAGCATCGTGAACCGCACCAAGATGGACCCAACTTTCAACCAACTCTGCAGGTCCCCCCGGTACATTTCAGTTTTCCCTCCTTATCTCAGACGATCCGTATATTATTCATTTTTTTCATGTTAACACACACGGTATGTTCATATTCAATGAACTCAGTGCTACATTATCCTACAATAGATCAGAATTTCTGTTTTCCCTGCATATCACTTGACAATATTCTTTTGCTGGTTTTTTTTACAGCTCCATAACCCTCCTCGAGTTCGACATTCAAGAAAGAGGAGAAGAACAGTGACTTCTGCTTCATTAGTGAGCCGAGTCATTTATTTGGATTCGGATGATGACCAATAACCTGACTACGAACCGGTTGATTCCGGTGATGATGATGAGCGGGACTATACATGAGAAAACTTTATGTATGGAAGGAGTTACACAGATAGTGATTAACTATGCAAGTTTTATTTTAATTTGTTTTAAGTCATTCAATATGTATTTTGTAATTCAGTCCTAATTTATCTTTACTTTGACATGTACTGCTGCTATTCAACTCCCATTATCTTTATTGCAATCAACTTTTTGTCTTCTTCATTTATAAGTAACTTCATAATTTCAATGATAAATCTTTAATTCATTTATCCTTAATTTTTAATAACTATATAAATAATAAATGTATGACTTACTATGTATTTATTTTATTTGTTTTTTATTTATTTTTGGTCAATATTTTTTTTAAATATGTTTAATGTATTTTCTTTTTTTTCCTAACAAGTTAACCATAAACATTCATATCAAAACTGTTAATGTTTGAAATTAAATGTCATGAGAAAATTTTTATTCTTAACAATAAATATGTGTTTTTTAGATTTCTAATATTACAAAGTCTTTAAAGTAAGGGGTTAAGGTAACTGTAACTCTATTTTTTTTCACTGTCTTTAATATTTATACGGGATTACAAATTATTAAGTCTTTTTTCTAAGTTAACACAATTTATAAACGATGGACAAATATAAATAACTAAAATACGTTACGGGGTCAAAGATCGTTGTTTATTATATGCAAACATATCTCATGTATATTAACAATTTGACATTTATTTACGGGATAAAATTCGTTGTTTATTATAACCACTAAATTATTATATGATTTAAACATAATAATGCTTTTTCTTGAAAATTTATATTTGTTTTTTTTTTTTGGAAAAAATGCGCGTACCGTACCAGTACCCGTGCGAATGCACGGGTCTCCCACTAGTTGCTTATGAACCAACTTAATTGGATCAATCCAATCTTGTAAATGGATCAATATGATGTATTGGAGGTCTTCAAAATACTTCTTGAGGTCTTGGCTCATGCCTTGCTCCAAAAGTCAACTTAGGGGTGAATTAGGTCAAGAAACCCTAATTCCTGATTTTTTATTAATGCATCCCCTCAGGCTATTTTGAACTTGTGGTTGGGTCCATGAGGTCCCTTTGAGCTTCTTGGATCATGTTTTGAAGTATTGGCTCATGCCCAGATGAAATTTTCTCTCTGGAGGCCTTGGTCTCCCAAAACCCTAATTTGGTGACACTAATGATCTTGAGGCTTGATCAACTTAAGATGTTGCATTTTCACGCTTGATTTATGACATGGGAGACCTCTTGATCCTTCATGGATGTTTTAGAGACTTGACAAGTTGAGGATCATGTACATTCTTGATTGATCCTTTGTCTGAGTACTCTGAGAGGGCTCAAAACCCTAATTCTTGATTGTAGTGAGTGCTCAACAATCTTTGAGAGGATTGATAAGGCAAGAAGGTACATCCATATTTGGGTGATGATTTGCACAATGATGGGAAATCTTTATGGTCAAAATTTGGGGTATGACAGATGCCCCTATTTAATCTTCTTGGACCTGAAGGTGTGAATGCCGAAGACGTTCGGACGTTCAAGGTAAAAGAGGATTAAATATTGAAATACCCGAAATTTTGGTTGTGGTTGTGAATGGAAGTTATTTACTCATCCATCTTCTTTTGCTAAGCAAGGCTACTTAGAAAAAGGGCAAAACTTCCCCTCGATCCTGGTCTTCAGCCATGGAACTGGTCTTTGTTTCTTCTTTAAAATAAACCTCCCCTCGATCCTGGTCTTCAGCCACGGAACTGGTCTCGGTTTCTTCTTTAAAATAAACTTCCCCTCGATCTTGGTCTTCTACCACGGAACTGGTCTCAGTTTATTCTTGAAAATAAACTTCCCCTTGATCCTGGACTTCAGCCATGGAACTGGTCTTAATTTCTTCTTATCGAGTTCCTTCCTCGACAAGGGACGCTATTTGTAACAGTCTTCGTCAAACTTCTCGCTGAGTTTTACTGGGGAGACGCTATTTGATGGAAAAAGATTTGATGTCAGACTTGCTAGGGAGAACCACTTGTCTGAACTGCAGAGGTGCACAAACTTCTCTGTGTGATGCCATTTGTCGACCTACTGGGGAAAACAAATCTCTTGAGAGATTGCTTGTTGCTCGGTGAAGTTACATCATACTTTACTTCAAGACCCTCTTTTTTCGGAGGAATTCCATGTGATGTAATCCAATTTTGAGGTGCTGATGACTTCATTGATAGAAAACTTTTCGGGGAGAAACAGCCGTATTGACGAGAGTCTTTTGTTGAGAGGCTTTCTCTGGGGATTTTCTTTAATCCAGGAGAGCAAAATATCATCTTCATTGCTGAAGAGTGATGTTCCAAATGTGTCTATCCGAATGACTTCTTGCCTTTCAGAGGTTCAAGTTATCAAAGTGGTCAAGGACTTATTTCAATCTAGGAATGCACTGGAGAGAGATTATTTAGGCGGTACATTTTCCTGACGAGGAAAGAACTTAGACCGGTATTTTGTCCTATTTGACGTAGAAAGGAAAACTGACAACTCTATCGGAGAGAAGACATTTATCACTTGGGGGAAGAAAATGACCAAAGTGATATGATGCAATATGTGTAAGAATATGAACTAATTATGCATGATGTATGTATGTTTATGCTGACAAAACAGACACGACATATAAACTGGTGAGGAATACAACTGGATACTCGGCCACTCTGGGAGATGGGGGTATCACTGGAGATTCTGAAAGTTGGACGTTTACTCGGGAATAGAGATTCCTGCATCCATTCCAATTTCTAGAGGTACAAACCGGATAGGCATAGAAATATGTTCTTGTTTTTCAGAGGTGGACCCTACTGGGGGAGAAAAACCAACAATTGGTTTTCAAAGGTAAGAACTCTATCGGGGATGTCAGATGGGACATCCAATCTGAAGTAATTGATCCTTTACACAGGGAGTACTTTGATTTTGCATTTTGAGTTTAGATCACCACCGGAGAAGTAGTCGATATTCCTTTTGGTGCTCATTAATCAAAAAGAAATTACCATCTTTGTTTTAAAAGTAGAAGCAAATTTGACAAGTAAATTCATTTTTTTTCTTTTTTTTTTGTTTCAAGAATTGTTGATCATATTAAAATGTCATTCTATAAAGTAAAATAAATGAGAATTGCAAATAAAAGGCACTCAGGCTCAAATTTTATTGATAGAATGGTGATCAGTTTAAAGCGTGATCCCATAGAGTATTACAAAGTTTAGAAAATGGTAATTTAAAGGGAAAGGGGCTACATTGAACCATAATGACCACTATCCTCCCACCAACTTTGAATTCTGGACATTCTGAGCTTTTGTCGAAGATGACCTTGACTGAAGTTTTCCCGGCGAATGGCGTTGCCTTTGCGGAGCCAGTCTTGTCGGTTGTTGATACTTCCCAGGAATCCCTAACTTTTGCCTGGATTGTCTTTTGAGGTTTCCAATCCATCGGGATGACTTTTGCTTGTGTCTCTAATTTTTGCCTGGACCGCCCTTTTGGGTTTCCAATCCACCGAGACATTTTTTTTTATTTAGGTGAAGTATTTCTTGACTACATCAACATTTGTGGGATAGGTAAACTCCTCTCCATCCATGGTTGCGAGTCTCAAGGCACCGCCTGAGAAGGCTTTCTTAACAACATAGGGGCCATCGTAATTCGGAGTCCATTTTCCCTTGGAATCAGTGAGAAATGATTGTATCTTCTTGAGAACGAGGTCTCCTTTCCTAAAGACACGGCGTCAGACTTTTTTGTCATACGCTTTCTTCATCCTTTGTTGATATAACTGACCATGGCATAAAGTCCTCATTCTTTTTTCTTTGATCAGATTTAGTTCAACGTGTCGGCTCTGACACCATTTAGCTTCTGTTAGCTTGGCTTTCATCAAGATTCATATTTATGGTATCTCTACTTTTATGGGGAGCACTGCTTCTATGCCATATACTAGAGAGAAAGGGGTTGCCCCTGTTGAAGTGCGGACAAACGTGTGATAACCATGAAGAGAAAATGGCAGCATCTCATGCCAATCTTTATAGGTTACAACCATCTTCTGAACGATCTTCTTGATATTCTTGTTAGCCACTTCTACCGCTCCATTCATTTTGGGTCGGTAGGGAGATGAGTTATGGTGTTCGATTTTAAACTCAGCACATAACTCTTTCATCATCTTGTTGTTCAAGTTGGATCCATTATCCGTAATGATCTGGCTTGGAACACCATAACGACATATGAGATTGTTCTTGATAAATCGGACCATCACTTGTTGGGTTACATTGGTGTATGACACTGCTTCGACCCGCTTGGTGAAGTAGTCAATGGCTACCAGGATGAACCGATGTCCGTTTGAAGATTTGGGTTCAATCATACCAATCATGTCGATTCCCCGTATAGAAAAAGGCCATGGAGAAGAAAGAACTTTGAGATGTGTTTGCGGTACATGGATTTTGTTTGTGTATATTTGACACTTGTGACACCTCCTCATGTATTTGTAGCAATCGGATTCCATCGTTAACCAATAATATCTTGCTCTCAGAATTTTTCTTGCCATTGTGTGTCCATTGGCATGAGTGTCAAAGGATCCTTCATGAATCTATTTCATCAACATGTTTGCTTCTTGTCTGTCTACGCATCTGAGCAAGACCATGTCGAAGTTTCTCTTATAGAGTGTATCATCATTCTGGATAAAGTTTCCAGCCAATCTTCTAAGAGTCTTCTTATCTTTTCTTGATGCCCCATGCGGGTATTCTTGTCTTTGAAGGAAGCATTTGATATTGTGATACCACAGTTTGTTATCTATGACTGTTTCAATTGTGAAGATGTAAGCGGGTCTTTCAAGGCGTATTATGTCAATCTTAGGTTCGTCGTTCCATTGACTTACAATAATCATGGAGGATAGAGTGGCAAGTGCATCAGCCATGTGATTTTCTTCATGAGGAATGTGATGAAACTCGATTCTGTTGAAGAATGGTAACACCCTTCTCGCGTAATCTTTGAAAGGAATCAATCCTGATTGGTATATATTACACTCTCCTTTGATCTGATTGATAACCAGAGTTAAGTCACTATACACATCCAAGTTCTTTATCCTTAAGTCGATAGCTTCTTTGAGACCCATGATACAAGCTTTGTATTCGGCCTCATTGTTTGTGCATTTGAATGTCAATCTGCCAGTGAAAGGAATATGGGTACCCTGAGGGGTTACGATGATTGCTCGAATTTCATTTCCATAAGTGTTGACAGCTCAGTCAAAAGTTAATCCCTATTGGGAACCTGGTTCTGGCCCTTCACTGGGTAGCGGTTCATCGCAATCTTTCATTTTCAAGTACATGACATCTTCGTCTGGGAAGACAAATTTGACAGATTCCTGATCGTCGATCAGTTGATGAGCCAAGTGATCGGCTAAAATACTTCCTTTGATGGCTTTTTGAGCACGATACTCGATGTCGTATTCTGATAAAAACATCTGCCAACAAGGCATCCTTCTCGTGAGAGCAGGATTTTCAAAGACGTACTTGATCGGATTCATTTCGGAGATTAATCAAGTATTGTGACAAATCATGTACTGGCGAAGACGTTTGGCTGCCCAAGCCAAAGCGCGGCAAGTTTTCTCGAGCATAGTGTATCGAGTTTCATAGTCCGTGAACTTCTTGCTTAAGTAGTAAATGGCAGACTATTTTCTTTTGGTCTCGTCTTGTTGGACAAGTTCACAACCCATGGAGTCTTCCAAGACTGTTAGGTAGATGATCAATGGTCTTCCTTCCACTAGAGGAGACAGAACCAGTGGATTCAATATATATTCTTTGATGTTGTTGAACGCTTTTTGGCAATCTTCTTTCCATACACAGTTTTGGTTCTTCCTGAGTAGTTTGAAGATCGGCGCGCATACGCGGTCATGAGGGATATGAATCTTGAGATGCAATTCAGACATCCCAAAAATCCTCTGATCTGTTTTTCGGTCTTTGGAGAAGGCATTTCTTGAATGGCCTTGACCTTGTCGGGATCAACCTCAATTCCTTTCTGGCTGACAATGAATCCCAAGAGTTTTCCTGAGCGAACACCAAATGTGAACTATTGGGATTCAAGCGGAGTTTGTATTTTCTCAGACGCTCGAATAACTTTGATAGGTGTTCCACATGCTCTACTTCTGTTTTAGATTTGGCAATCATGTCATCGACATACACTTCAATTTCTTTGTGCATCATGTCATGAAACAGAGTTGTCATGGCCCTTTGATAGATTGCCCTCGCGTTCTTTAGACCGAACGACATTACCCTGTAACAAAAGGTGCCCCATGGGGTGATGAATGAAGTTTTCTCCATATCTTTTGGCACCATTTTGATTTGATTATAGCTCGAGAATCCATCCATGAAAGAGAAGACTTTGAATTTTGTTGTGCTGTCTACCAGCATGTCTATATGTGGTAGGGGAAGTCATCCTTTGGACTTGCTTTGTTCAAATCCCTGTAGTCTACACGCATTCTGACTTTTCCGTCCTTTTTCAGAACTGGCACTATGTTCGCTAACCATTGAGGATATTCTGAGGTGGCGAGGAAACCTGCGTCGATCTGTTACTGCACTTCCTCCTTGATTTTGATGGCCATATCTGGATGAGTCCTTATCAGTCTTTGTTTAACCGAAGGACATTCTGGTTTTAGTGGTAAGTGATGTTCCACGAAGCGGGTATCCAACCCTGGCATGTCCTGATAGGACTAAGCAAATACATCTGGAAACTCTTTGAGAAGTTTTATTAAGCTTTCTCTGACAGTTGAATTGAGCAGTGTCCCAATCTTAACTTCTTTCTTTTCTTCTTCTGAACCCAAATTAACTGTTTTGAACGGCTCTTTGTGAGGCTCAATGGACCTTTCCTCTTGCCTGAGTAGTCGGGAGATCTCTTTTGGAATTTCTTCATCCTCTTCTTCTTCAGCTTCAAATACTGGGAATTCAAAGTTGGGAAAAGGCATTGGATCGTATGTTTCAATGAGATTTAAAACAAGCAATCTGCATGACGTGATGATTCCTTTTTTAGAAAAGACAGAGAGAAATGCAAGAGTGTGCGCAGTGTACTTTTTGAAAATGCTTGCTTTTATTTTGGGGTTATTTTTTAGGATTACCATTTTCTGAAAAACGAAAAGTGAAAACAACAATAAATGCGGGAATTCAGAATGACATTATTTATTCATGATTTGTCGATTCTTGAAACACAACCCTATAAAACAAAACTTTGTCGCTTTGGACGAAGCGAAGAGGGACATTTACAGAAAAGTGAGCCCTATAAAACATCCATTTCACCCGGCAAGGTGAAAGATCAAAACAAAGATGGTAATTACTTCGACTTATGGACGACTTTCGGGACATCGTCTGCAACCCAATGGCGAAGAACTCCTCTGTAAATCACAAAGTCTGGTACTTTCCTTCTTGGTTTATCTTCAGAAATGACACTGATTTCTGGTGGAGTAGGATCATTTGAATCTTCTTCCCATGCAGAGTTATCATAAGAGGACTCTTCTGCTATATCTTCCATAGTGATTTCACTCTCGAGAGAATCTCCCCATCCAGTTGGTTGGATGTCCTCGTATCTGATGCGAGAGCTTTTGGGAGCAGTATATTTGACTAAAAAGGTGTACTTGCCACTTGGCTGCCCCAAGGTATCCCAGGTTTCTATGGGAATAAAGGAGTCATCTCCTCAATGACGTTAACCTCAGGAAATGCATAGTTAATGAATTCTTGTCCTGCAATCTTTGCAAATTCATCACCATGGTGTCGAACATTTTCGAAATGTTCAGAGTAAGGATTCCATGGCTCTGGGGGAACATGAGTATTCATTTCAAGATTACTCAGTTGATAGGCATTGTTCGGCTGACTCTTTTGCCCCGAGTCTTCCGTGTATGACTTCGAGATAGGAAAGTCATCCAGGGGATCATAATAATTGTTGTCAAAGTTATCTTTCATCAGATTGTCTTCCTCTAATGAGTTGGGTGGAGCATGGCATTCTTCAGGATCATAATCTCCATAGATCATTCTGATGTCTGATTTTGGTATATATCTTGGGCTCTGCTTTGGAAAACAGAATGCCATGTGCGTTTCTTCCTGAGATATATAACCTTCATCGTTGAGATAAGACTTCCACTCCTTATCCATATCAGAGGAGTCGTTCCCATCGATGGTGTGTACTTCTTGAGATACTGGGTGGAGGAAACCTCCGTTGTGGAAGAAATCCTGAATGGGATGAAAACTTTCATCCTTCTTGGTAGACTGGGTACAAGTTGGAGAGAAACCAAGACCTTTTCTTGTCTTGTTATCAGTAGGAGTTACAATCTGTCCCCATCCTTTTATGTCACCACTCCCTATTACTTTGAGAGCGTCCTTGTATGAGGAAATCGACGTTCCTCTTTCTTGTTGATTCTCATTGCTCACCGAGAGTGCTTGAAACTGAGTTCCAACAACCTCCTCGGGTTCTACATAAGAGAATAATGATAAGTTTCTCACGATTAAAGCTTGCTCTCGACTAGGGGTGGGAATAGGCCAAGCCGACCTACAGGGGCCTATAGCCTAGCGTACTTAAGGCCAGGCCAGGCCAGGCTTTTTTAATAAAAAGGCCAAGCTTAGGCTTTTTTAAAAGCCTATTTAATTAAATATGACAGGCTTTGGCTATTAAAAAAAGCCTATGAAGCCTTATAGGCCGGCCTATATTTTCATATATATTAAAAATATGCTAAATAGGTTGCCCTATATATGCATATATATTAGAAAAAAGGATACATATGTTGACTTATATATGCATATATATTAGAACAAGGCTAAATAGGTCGGCCTATATATATATATATATATATATATATATATATATATATGCCAGCCTATAAAGCTTCTTAAGTAA
Source organism: Lathyrus tuberosus (assembly GCA_022829125.1). Classification (NCBI taxonomy): domain Eukaryota; kingdom Viridiplantae; phylum Streptophyta; class Magnoliopsida; order Fabales; family Fabaceae; genus Lathyrus; species Lathyrus tuberosus. The sequence goes on from JALAZF010000002.1 coordinate 41,499,473, forward strand.
TATAGAATAATTGAGAACTTTAATGAGAAAAAGGCTTGTAAATAGGCTTTCAGGCCAGGCCAGGCTTTTAAAAAGGCCATGCTAGGCCAAAAAAGAGAGCCTATATTAGGCCATAGGCCAGGCTCAGGCCTTTTAAGTTTATCGTAGGTCAGGCTCAGGCCTTATAAAGCCTTGCCTAGCCTAGCCTATTTCCACCCCTACTCTCGACATACTGTGACTAATTTTTCATTCTTAACAAACTTCAACTTCTGGTGAAGTGTCGAAGTGACTGCCCTGGCTTTGTGTATCCAAGATCTTCCTAATAAACAGTTGTACGCTGCTCGGATGTCCATGACCTGGAAAGTGACTTGGAAATTGTGAGGACCAATAGTTATGGGAAGATTGACTTCGCTGATAACTATTTTTCTGGATCCGTCAAAGGCTTTGACGATGACCTCACTGCCTCTCATCGGAGTTCCTTGAAAAGAAAGTCGAACCAAAGTTGACCTTGGCATGACATTTAAAAATGAACCTGTGTCTACCAGTACGCTGGCTAAAGCATCGTCTTGGCAATTGACTATGATATTGAGTGCCATATTATGGTTCTTGCCTTCCTCTGGCAGTTCCTCATCACTGAATCCCAAGTTATTGCAGGAAGTGATGTTGGAGATGATGATGTCAAATTATCTTACTGTCACATCTTGTTCCACAAAGGCTTGTTCTAAGACTCTCTATAAAGCTTCTCTGTGAGCTTCTAAACTAAGCAGGAGAGATAGTACAGAAATTCGAGACGGAGTTTCCAACAATTGATCCACAATGTTGTACTCGCTTTTCTGGATGAGCTTTAGCATCTCATCGTTGTTCTTTATAGGTTCTGCATTGCTGGATTGACCGACTTGTTGGTTAGGAACTTTCGTTTGAGGCTCATTTTCTTTGGTAGGTTCTTCAACCCCTCTGTTGGAGATCCGACCGCTCCGAGTAACTCGATTGATGTCGACAATGTTCACAATGGTGGGTAATGGAGTTTCTTTTCCATTTTTTATGGTCGTTGCGTCTTACTTATACGGGATAGCCTTTTCTGACTTGTACGGTATTGGACCTGGCAAGTAGACGACCACAGGGGCTTTTTGGGCCTTTTGACTGTCGTAGGCCACCTCGATCAGCTCTAAGTTTGGAATCTTTCTATTGCCAAGAAAGACTTTTGGCTCATCGAGCAGAGGAATTATGGCACAAACATCCTTGGTTATTTCATGATTGGAGATTATGACAGTATTTTTGCTTTGAAAAGGGACGTAATCTTGTATCATGTTGATCGATTCAGAATTCGAACATGGTTGAATCTCTTTTTGGTCTAACTGGTGCTGGAGGTCTGCTCGCACTAGGTAGCATCCTTGGTTATTTTCCGAGCATACTCTATAGCATTCATAATTGTGAGGTGGTACCCTACCTGTTACGGTGAGAATCAAATATCAAGCTATTAGTTAACTTGAATCACAAAACATGAAGTTCACCATCGAGCTTTGATTTATCCAAAGGAAAGGGTAAATATCACAAAACCCTAAGTTCACTATGTAGGAACACAGCTAGAGATCTAAGGTTCGGGGGTTGGTTATACCTAGGGATGGTGTTAGCATCCTAAGTATCTGTAGTACTCTACAGGAACCTCTTGTTAGTATTTGTGTTATGTTAAAGTTTGCTTGCTAAGGGAAATGTGCTAAGGTAAAGACCTAGGGGTATATACACTAAGTATGCTCGCCAAGACATCGCATCTCGTGCCTACGTATCTGGGCTAAAAAGAATCAGAGCATTTGTAGTTCCCCTCACAACGGGGTAAAAGGGTGAGGAACTCTCACTACAAGAAAATTGGCAGATTACAACGGTTATTTTGGCAGATTACGACGGTTAAAACCGCCGTAATTTTCAAATCGCGGCGGTTGCTGCACTGTCGCAGAAACGTGTGTCGCGAGGCCATATCGCGTCGGTTGTCAAAACCGTCACACCAACCGTCGTTAACTCCCACGACGGGTAAGGAATTGACGTAATCAACATATTGTGATGGTTATCAACTGTCGTAAGTTTCCATTTTATTTTTTTTTATTGTTGATTACGACGGTTCCAACCGTCGCAACTTTCTGTTCCACAGGTACTTCTGCTGGTAAATCCGTAGTAAATTTCCTTTCCACAGGTAAATCCGCAGGTAATTTATTTTTAAAATTAAAAAAAAAATTATTAGTAGATATATGAACAGAATGGGGTAGATAATCACATATATTCTTCATTCAACATATATATCATATTATATTTATACAAACACCATGTCACTTTATATGCTAGAAGCTTATCATATGAAAGTACTTTAGCTAAATACTCTAGAATCTAGCCAAAACTACATGAGCTGAAGCAAAAATTGTTAAATTTAAGCATCATTTGAACTAGTATGGTGCTCTAAAGCCACAAGAATCACAACTGATTTCAGAACTTGTACCAATACCCTGCAATATAGTGGGGACAATATAACTTGATCAGGAAATGGATTTAACAGAAATCTCAATTTCATAACAACGAGCATCAAAATAAATCTCAAATTCATAACAACGAGCATCAAACTTATAGAAGCATATGGTGAATTTAAAAAGATGCATAGTAGACCTTCTCAAGAGTATCTTCAATTGCTTCATCAGTTAATTTTTCACTTCCTCCTTTCTTGAGAATATTATCACAAAAAGTGGCAAGCAATTCGGCACTTGAGCTTCCAGCAACACCCTTGTTGCAAAAAATCTCAAAAGCCTCGTTAAGAGCTTATAGGATAAAATTCTTCAAATAACAAATTAATGCAGCATAGAAATTTTGAAGCCATTAAAAGATCATAACCAAGTGGAATAGAGTATGATTTTGGAAACAGTCACATATGCTACTTGTCATGCAGCTCAATAACAAAAACCTGAAGAAACTAGTCTCAGTTTCCATAAACGGATCAATATTAATTACGGTTAAGCATAAATTACCTACTCTTGTAAACCAACAATATCCCTTTTCTCTGCCTGCAGACATTTTAAAGGTATTAAAGTATTAGAATCAACTTAAATTGCCTTAAAAGTAACCATTTACAGCTGAACAATAAGTAAATTGTTTGCAAAATGAGGAGACTGAAATTTGAAAGAAATGTTCGTTCGAAAAGCAGGACGTACAACCTACTATAAACTTAAAGAAACTGATGTCATATTTACTAACTAACCTCATTGACGACATTTCCTATTTTAGGCATAATAAATAAGCACCATTCAAATAGCATATCAGTTATCACACGACAATGTTATGTACCTCAATAGTGTTAGTGGAAACTGTACCGCCAAATGTATCAACTTCACTTTTCATACCCTCATATTTATTTATGCTGATTTTTCTTAAAACTTTTTCCTTTTAGACCAGGAGAATAGGAATGTCGATAAACAAAATTACAATAATCAAAAATAAAATGCAGTGGTAAAAAAAACTTACCGAATCTGCTCATGAGTGGCATGACAAGTGGGGTTGACAATAGCCCAAGCAGCCGGCTGTCTGATCCTGAAGTCAACCTTCGTAAGATGAACAAGTAAACTAACAAGATCTGCATCAAGGATAGCCTACAAAAATTATCATACACAATGAAATTATGTCAGCAAGCAACACATCCATACACAATGGTTTTCTCAATGCGATAATTCCGCGAGATTAGGGAAGATATGACCTGTTCTTTGATGTCATCACTACTTGAGCTCAAAAGCTGCACAAGCAGCCGAATAGCACCATGTTCAATCACTGTTCTTGTATGCTCGGACAACCCCGAGGCAATGTTGGCCAGAGTCCATGCTACCATGACTGCAGATAACGTTGCAGTGTCAATGAGGTCTAAACATTCACATTGAATAATCTAAAAAATAGAACAAGATAGAAACACATTCAAACCTGAAGTTGAGGCATCTCATCTCTTGTCAAAAATGTCACAAGCCGAGGAACAATTCCTGTCCGGATCACTCTATCAATATGAGAGATAAAGCCTGCATTGTGATTGAAAATGTAACATAACGACATCGTATACTTTAGACATAACAAATAAGAATTGATAAACAATTTACTTTAGGCATAACAAATAAGCACCATTCAAACAGTATTAATTTCATTTGCTTCAAAACATTCTTTAGAGTTGATAAGTAGATGATCCTATTACCTTGTTTAGAACTCAATTATTTGTGCATTTATACGTTTTTGATGATTAATATTGTTCTACTCAAGTACACTTAATATTTCTTTTATTTTCATATCATAATATTATATTGCTGGGATCATAATAGAAACTTCTTTCTTTCTTTACAAAGGGAAATGGCTGCACTTTTGAGAATTATGCATTCATATTTTTCTCCTGTGTTCTGTAGTGTCACTCTACTTTCTTTTCTTTGTTCTATCTCACAAAGCTACATAAAACAAAGAGTACTAACAAAAGAAGAAACTGGTACTAACAAAAGAAGCTACTTTTGAGAATTTAATCCTGCACGGACAAACTATTTTGGTCTGAATAATCATGTTAATTAATTTCAGGTTAGACTACTTGTTGGTGTTCTCAAAGCAGTTGGCACCGGAAACTTAACAGTTCCAGATGGTAGGTACTTGTCCCGGTTTTCTCTTTTCATATGTGATAATGTATATCCATGGATATACTTGACAATATCTATACTATGTTTTCGGCTAAAAACAATTTCACTCCATTTCAGTTGAAAGAATTTTGAATGCAAAGAGTGTTAAGGCCGCAAGTCAAATGGCCCCGGCATGTGGTCTCTACTTGGCAGAGGTGAAGTACGATCTACCTAGTTAGTAGACATTGTGTGCTATGATCCTGATTTGAGGCCTAGTGGCTCCAAGAAGCTATGAGAAAAAACATCTAGACAGCATGTATTTTAGGCATGAGAGTATTTATAGCTGATATTAGAATATAGTTGATAACAAAAAATGCCAAATTGTAGGAATGAGTGTTCATTGAAAGGGACTTGTAATTCTAGGAGATTCTTCAACCTAATAGATTAATTTTGAGATAGGTTCTTCCTTTGAGCCTTTGCTCGTAACATTTTGAATCTTTAGGAAATGGTAGTGGACTAAAGTGCATTTCTTCAAATGAATAAAACAATATATTTTGTACTACACACAATTCTGTGTTAAAACTGTAAGTCTCAAATGTATGTATCCTACTGTGGCAATAATTTAGTAGATATTTTCAAGATAGAAGAGATGAAATTATGTATTATCCCTTATCTTCCTTTGTTGTATCTTATGACAAACATGTGTGTCAATATATTAAGGAACAGAGTGTTCTATATTGCAACAATACAATTTTGGGGTGTGAAATCTTAATTAAATAAAGGAGAGTAAATCACACTTTTTTAATTAGTAATAGATAATAAATCATGTGGAATTGAAATTCAGCATAACCACATTTAAAATCATGAGTTTAATTGAGATAAACTCTAACTGTACAACCTTTTAAACTATCAAAAATCATAATCAACCATCCGGTGAATATAATTAATTGAGAATGTAAAAAAATCTATATTGAGTGTGCATAATAATTAAATAAATATAAACAATATTCAACAACAGTCAACAACAGGGAAGAATAGTATTGAACTTTTGTCAAACACTTCATGTGCAGTTTGCATTTGTTGCTTCTTTGTTTTGAATTTGATATCAGTAAAAGTGAAGAATAAAATCATAATTAAAGTAAATATATAAAACACAATCCCAAAATGAGAAGGAAATAGAGAATACCAGAAGGGAACGTGCCTATTAGTTATTGAGGTTTAGGAATTGAATCATCGTGAACTTTGAAGTTGATGATACCACCAGTTCCTGATACCCATCCTTAACAATAGAAAGAGAAATATAATTAAACTTTGACCGAATCACCAAAAGAATTAAAAAAACCAACAAATCCCTCAATTACAAAAGAGTGTCTACAATAAAAAAGTAAATCAACAGACTAACATTAACCTGCAACCTAAAATGAATCAACAAAACAACCTTAACCTTCAACCTACCCATTAGTATGAGGAAATCTTGAACTTGAACTTGCACATTAAGATAGCGAAATATTGATGGCGAGCTTATGAAAGAAGCTTAAGGGAGAACGAGAGCTTTTGAGTGGGTATGAAGATGTAATAGGGTTTCTATGAAAATGGAAATTAGGGTTTAGAGAGTTACCAAAATTTTGGATTTTGAGACTTTGTATTTTGAGACTTTGTGTCTTTAGAATTTTATTTTTGTCTCCCTCTTTTTGCAGCCCTCTTCCTCTAATTTCTCCAATTATGAATAAACTTTAATAGTTTTTGTGAATTATTAAATTTAAAATAATAATTTTAACAATTTTATAATAATTTTAAAATAAGTTTAATTTATTTGATATTTATTTAAAACAATGGAATTTTTTAAAAAATTGTTAAATAAAATTTTGAGAAAAATATTCAAAACATTTTATCATTTAAATCATATTTTAAAAAGTGAGAAATATACATATAATAATGTGTTTATCAAAACAATTATATAAAAATATTTATAATATATTAAAGTAAATTGAGTTTTCAGTTGAGGAGTCGATAAGGATTTTTTTATGAATTGGGAGGAACAAATTTTCCGTTTTTATTTAGCGCCGAATCAAAAAAATTATTTTATAAAAAAAGTTAAGTAACAAACATAATAAGGACGGTTTTGTGATAACTGTCGTGACAACCGTCGCAATCCAGTCTCTAACTGTCGTGACAACCGTCGCAGTCCACTCTCTAACTGTCGTGACAACCGTCACAGTCCAGGAATAAGGACGGTTTTGTGATAACTGTCGCAAAAAATATGCGACAGTTGCCCCTAACTGTCGTGACAACCGTCGCAATCTAGGAAAAAGGACGGTTTTGTGATAACTGTCGCAACTCAAGTGTCGTAAATCTCCTTTTTTCTTGTAGTGTCTTGACTGTGGTCAAGGTTCCAAGGGGAAGTAGAGTCTGACAGCAAGACACCTACATGGAGTGCGATGACTCCTAAGGCTATATAAAAAAGGGAAGGAATTGTACATGGGAAAGTAGGGTCTGGCAGTAAAACACCTACGTGAAGTGCGGTGACTCCAAGCCTAAGGCTAGGAGATCAAGGGTTAAAATGGCTATGAGGCCAAGAGAGGGTAATGAGCTATCTATGACTATGAGGTCAATAGAGACACTTTCCTTTGGAATGAGGGGGAAGGACAATTTCATGTAAATAAGAGTTGAAGTGGGATTGAAATTAAAGTGAATCAATATGAGTTCAAGGACGCAAGGGGATAACATTAAGAAAGGTAGTAACAATAATCAAGTATGAACAATAAGAAATCACTATATGGAATGTCATAAAAGTTGGGCAAAATAGCCCTTAATTTCACAAAATTAAAATAGATATCAAAATAATGTGAAAATAAAAATAAAAATTTAGAAAATTAAATTGAACATAAAAATGTAAATATGATTTTTTTTTGGGAATTGTTGTGTAATAGAAACTAATTTTAAATAAATGAAATTGAAATAAAAAAGAAAATAAAACATTTGAACAAGTTAAACCAAGGGGGTGCAATAGAAAATATAAAATGAACTAGGTTTGTGTTTGCAGCGCATGGGCTGACAAAAGAGGGGGTGTGAGTAGCAAAAACAGAAGGCCCAAGTCCAGCAAGGTTTAAAGCACACGAAAATAAAAAGGGCATAAAAGGGAGTCTGGGGCGAGGGGGGTTCGAACCCCAGACCCCTTGGTTACAGCGTGCACTTCATACCACAGGGGTGGCTATACATCCATTGTATAAGCCACCCCTGAAGATACTTAAACCTTCAAGTGCTTCATACTGCTATTTTTAAAAACACATGAAAATAACGTTGCAGGACATGTTAACAACAAACATCAACCAGTCACCTTGGCTTAAGTTACTAGCAGACAAAAGACCTTCTCACCAATCCCTAACTGCCACGCCCCAGTTCCCCCCATGCATCATGCAGCAAAACCAAATGAAATTGTGAAGCAAACATGGAAAGAAAACATAGTGTACATCCAACTTGCTCCATCAATACCATGCTCGAATCTTAACCAAAACCCATGAAACAAAAACCTAACTTGCAGTACTCAACATAATGGATACCACCCAACCTTAAACACGACCAGATAACATCATCACAGTGGGAAAAATAAACTAGAACAAGTGTGTCCAGGAATGAAACTATGTTATTGTCCATACCAATATACTGCTACTGATCCAAACTGATCTTCATGTTGTTCAACTTAAACTAAATACATAATACATAACTAGGGGGCACCCTTAACCATTCAAACTCTTAGCATGAAGGCAATGAACCTCATGAGTTCCAAATATCAACACAGGCAGTGCAAACAAAAAGGAACACATCACAAACTCACACCTACATCTACATTACCATATGTTTTAAGTGTACAACAACAACATGGTAGCAGCATGATCATGACATGAACAAGTGGTCAAGTATATAAGGAAAGGAGTGAGACGAAGCACTTATCATGCCAACACACCTTCAAATAGATTCTCAATATGAAGGTACAAGCATTATGTTATCAAAGTTTATAATGTATGGAACAAGTAACATGGTAGCAAGGTTGAGAAATGCTCAAACAGATTCTCACATGAACATTATTATCATGCACACAGTTATTCGACTAAAGTGCAAAACAAATAGTATGGTAAACATGGTTATGGTGCATCGAGTATGGAGCAATGGAAAGGATGATTACCTAGTGGAATATGTCCACTGCACCTTCAAAAAGTTTGAACTTTAAAGATCCTAAGAAGTGAGCTTATTTTCCCTCCAACTGTTTGCTGCTGCAAAGTGATCTTTCTCTTCTTCTTTCTTGCCAAGAAATACTTCACAAGTTGCTTAGAATTTGGAATCGTGTGTATTCGGTTGTTTGTGGTTATTGTTGGTGGATGTTGTTCTGATATCGATTGTTGGTCGTTTTTCAGATACTTGGTGTTACATAAGGAGAACAAGCTTGTGGTTTTGTTGTAAAAAGGGGATGAGAGAAAGTGGCTTTCTTGTTCTGATGCTTGGCTGTCATTGTTCATTGTGTTAACAAGAAGAAAAAGTCTCCTTTTATAGGAGAGGCAGCTGGATCAAAGGCATGGAAACACAAAGGATATTGGCTTGGTACAAGAAGGAAATATCACCACTAGATACTACACGCATGCCCTACCTTTTACCATCATTCTCGAGCCATGTGTAGATGTGGTGGTGGCTTCAGATCTTTAGTTCATGTCAACAGAACAAACTGAAGCAAGGACCAAGGAGAAGCAAAATCCGGCAATACATGAAGGGTCTTTACTTTGGCTCTTGTATGTTCATTTGCGAAGTACCAAGTTGTTGTCCTTGAAAACTTTTCTTGCACGGGTTTGTTGCAAAAGAACATTGGGAAATGGTGGAAAATAGGGTCTGTACAATGTACTTGCTAATGGTTATGCACTTGGTTCCAAATGAAACATAGTTGGTGTGGAACAAACAAGCTCAAAGTCCTCTAGTTGGTACATGATGGTTACTCATCCAAAGGGGTCAAATGGTATACTTCTTGGTTCTTTTGAATAATGGCATGGGGCATTTGTGTCCGTTTTTTTTAAGATTAACTAAATTAAATTAGACAAAAATGAAAAGTAAAAACCATAATTAAAATTAAAATGGAAATAGAATTGAACTAAATTAATAAAACTAAATTAAGACTAAAATAATCTAAATTAAAAAATATATACTAAATTAAAAGTATAAACTAAAAAGTTATAAATTGAAATCTAAATGACATGGAATGATAAAATTGGATAAAAAGGTATGGTTGATGATCAACGAAAATGTTTAACTAAAAATGCAAAAATTGTCGACCTAGAATGACATGCAAAAGATAAAAGAATCTAAGGGTAAAATTTGGGGTACAACAGTTGCCACTATTTAAATAGCTTTACTGGATGGCACGAGGGATGGAAATCCTCGAGAGATTAAGGTGGAAGGTATTTAAATATAGCAAACCGAAAATTTTTCCCTTAGATGGAATGCAGATGCTAAGGACAGCTAACGGACATGCAAATGCAGACATGCCATGAATGTCTAGTGTGATGATCATAATGGAAAGACAAATGCCAGAATGCAGACGAAGCAGACAGGGAAAAAGTTCACACAATGAGAAATCACTTACAGGGGATGACAGCCACACTGGGGAACTGAAATGAACTAGGAAGTCTAAAGTGATGGAGCAACTGGTTCAAGCATGACCGGCTGACACTTTTAAAAGAGAAAGATGACACAAGATCCTCAATGAAAGTAGCACCGGAAATCGGTCTCCACTGGGGAATCAGATAACAAGACTCAATCTGGAAAAACATCAGAAAGAGAGACACATCTGGAAGAGCATCAGATGGTAAAAGCAATGTCGCTCCGGAAAAGCATCAGAATAACAAAGTGAAATATCTGGAAAAACATCAGATAAGTTCTGGAAGAACATCAGAACAAAAGACTCAATCTAGAAAAACATCAGATAAGTTCTGGAAGAACATCAAAACAAGAGACTCAATCTGGAAAAACATCAGAACGAGAGTCACATCTGGAAGAGCATCAGATGGTTACAAGCAATGTCGCTCCGGAAAAGCATCAGAATAACAAAGTGAAATATCTGGAAAACCATAAGATAGTAAAAGCAATGTCGTTCCGGAAAAGCATCAGAATAACAAAGTGAAATATCTGGAAAAACATCAGATAAGTTCTGGAAGAACATCAGAACAAAAGACTCAATCTGGAAAATCATCAGAACGACAGACACATTCGGAAGAGCATCAGATGGTAAAAGCAATGTCATTCCGAAAAAGCATCAGAATAACAAAGCGAAATATCTGGAAAAACATCAGATAACAAGACTCATTCTTGAAGAACATCAGAAAGAAAGACGCATCCGGAAGAGCATCAGATGGTTAAAGAAACCAGTCATCCAATAATGGCTTTGAATGAAAGGCACAACTCACAATATCTAATAATGGCTTTAGTTGAATGTGAATAGAGACTACATTCAAGAATGGCATTGAAAGCAAAGAAACCATTCATCCAATAATGGCTTTGAATGAGAGGTACAATTCATAATATTTGAGAAGGCATCAGATGAAAGTGAACAAAGACTCGATCTAGAAGAATAACAGAAAGAGAGACATATATATCCGGTAAAACCTCGAAGAGATTCAAGAAAAGCATCAGAATCTCAAAGCAAATATCTGGAAAAACATCATATAACAAAGACCCAATCTGGAAGAACACCAGAAAGAGAGACACATCCAGAAAAGCATCAGATGGTAAAGAAACCAGACATCCAATAATGGCTTAGAATGAGAGGTACAATTCATAATATCTGAGAAGGCATCAGATGCAAATGAACAAAGTAGGGATCCAAGAAGGCATTGGACACAAAGAGACCACAGTATCCAAGAATGCATTGGAAGAAAGTGGACAAGGAGATATCCAAGAAATTATTGGATAAAAGAAACCAGTCATCCAATAATGGCTTTGAATGAAAGGTATAATCACAATATCTGAGAAGGCATCAGATGAAAGTGAACAAAGACTACATTCAAGAATGACATTGAATGCAGAGAAACCAGACATCCAATAATGGCTTTGGAAGAGACCACAGTATCCAAGAATGCATTGGAAGAAAGTGGACAAGGAGATATCCAAGATATTATTGGATAAAAGAAACCAGTCATCCAATAATGGCTTTGAATGAAAGGTATAATCATAATATCTGAGAAAGCATCAGATAAATATGAAACAAAGGTAATCCAAGAAGGCAGTGGATAAAAAGGATATTAACGTCCAAGAAAATATTGAACGAATATGAATAAAAATATACCCAAGAAAGCATTGGATAACAGGAATCATAGTATCCAAGACAGCATTGAATGACTATGAACTTTTAGGAATGGCACTGAAAGTAAGGGCATATAACATTTTGGTAGGCGCAGAGTAAGTTGGATCTTGACCACAAGGTAAGACGTGGATAACGACACGACCTCGGGAGAAATGCAAATGAGGATGAAACACTCATGTTATGCATATGGTATAAATTATGCAGATGATATGATCAAATACAAATGCAAATGTAGATGTTGACGACACGACTCGACTCTTGAGAGAAGACAAGACTAGAAGACTGATTCCTCAACACGAAGATCATTGCCATTCTGCTTGGGGACTAAAGATGCTACTGCTGAACACATCTCTTTCACACTGGTAAACTGTATCCAAATTGATGATCCTTGTAGGAAGGACGGAGAGCCACTTGGGGATTCTTCAGGTAAATTGCCCCAGATTAGCTGACTGTTGTAGATAAACTGATCATTGCTTCAGCTTGATTGATTCTGAAATGACTGTTTTATGGTGCTTTTGGAAAGCTTGCCCCAGTATGAGTCTTGAAAAAAATCTTCAGTATAAACCAATTCTGAGAAGTCACCATTAAACCACAAATCTTGAACTGATTCTCAACAGGATATGGAAGGAACTTGCCCCTGATTGGATCACCGACCAAGTTTCTCAAATGTTTGAAAATTCCTTAAGGAGAAAGCTAGTTTGCAAAAAAAATTATTTATACAAACAAGGTAAATGCAAAGTTCATGCAACTTTTGAAATCAAAATCATTTTTGGAAAGATGCAAAGCATATGGGTCGCTGGTCTAAACACGGCGGTTAAAGACACCAAAATGAAAAGTTTAAGCAAAAGGTGAGATGCCAAAACAGATGATCCGCAAAGATCTTTTGGATTCAGTTTACGCAACCTTGCTGTAGTATACTTTCAAAATAACCTTGCTTCAGTTAGGTCTTTTGAGGGTTATAACGTGGCCTGGTTCACGGTTTAAAAAATAAAGGATAAAGGCTCAAAGTTTATTAGTACCCACCCAATCTACGTGATGAACTCCAGTCATATGCTCAGTTAACTCATCTTATGCAGTCAGGTTCCCATAGGTTAGGAATTGCACTGATGGTAGGAATGATGGTTTAGAAGTTAAGAGACTTGAGATGGCAGTCACTGCTTCTTACAACATTTTTTTGTTTTTGATGAGGACCTCAGTCAACTCGTTTTATCTTTGAGGATTTTGGTAACCTCTTGATTGATTTTTTTGTTATCCCTAACTTTTGCCTGAACTGTGTCATTTGAGCTTACAGCCAACGGGATGCCCCAATTTTTGCTTAAGTCTCATTTATAGTTTTTGACTTAGCGGGCTTTTATTTTCATTTTTTTGTACTCTGTTTTTTTTTATGACTGCCTGGCTTAATGATTACAGTGAACCATCATTGTCGTTTGACTTGAAAGACATCTTCGATACTTGCTTGCTCTGTGCGAAGGAAAACTTGTGAGTGAAACTTTTTGTTGAAAGGTGTCTTGCAAGAAACTCTTGTATTTGAATGCACAATCAAGTTACTGAGAACTACCCTGCCCCAGGTTAAGATTGCGGGTTTTTTATTTGTAAAGAAAAGAAACTCCTACTTCAAGGCTCAAAGGGGTTGACGAGGGATTATCTTCCTTATGTCTCCAGTGTTTGGGGATTGAAACAATGCCTTACATCGTCAGCAAAGTTTTGATTTGAAAGCATACCAACAACAATTATGGGTATAAAGTTTTCATCATCCTCCCTCCAATCTTTGCATAATCAAAAGGAAAGTGGAAAAGAGATAAAGTATTTATTGAAAAAGAAAGCATAGAGATGTAAATAGCAAACATAAATGAATTGAATCAAAAAGTTACAATGCTCATTTCATTAATTGTGAAAGTACAAACATAATTTGAAGGCAAACAACCATTACAAAATAAGGCATATGCAAACAACAAGAAACAAGGCCTAGTGACTAATCAAACACAAGGATGAGCTTTCCTGTCTTTAAGAAGTAGCTGGGCGGAAGTCGACTAAAGCTTCGCTTGGTGTGCCCTGGCAGAGGGTTGTTCTGGATATTAGGATTGTCATAATAGTTAAGAATTTCAGTCTTAATCAAATCACGCACTCTAGCCTTTAGTGCATAGCAATTTTCCAATTCGTGGCCTACGGCACCTTCATGGAATTCACAGTGGAGATCAGATCTGAATCCAGCTGGAAGAGGATTTGGAAGGGGTAAAGTCCTTGTGGTAATCAAACCTTGCTCAACCAGATCAGAATACAATTCAGTGTACTTCATGGAAATAGGATCAAAATGATTCCTATTACGGTACTGGTTCTGTCCGACAACCGGACGTTGAGTAGCTTGAGATGGTCATGGAGTAGCAACCACGGGAGTAACAACAGCAACAACAGGGTGAATAGTATACTAAGGTTGAGGACGAGGCCTTCTTGTTTCAACCATGACAGCATTAGTCTGATCTTCCTTCTTCTTCTGAAAGTTTACATAGGATTTCTTCGCACCATTAGAAGGTTCAACAGCCTTGGACACTTTTCCATTCTTAAGACCTTCCTCGAGCCTTTGGCCGATAGTAACCAAATTAGTGAAGTTGGAGGAAACACTTCCTATCATCTTCTCCCAATTGAATGGGGACAAGGTATCCATGAACATTCCAGTCAACTCTTTCTCGGCCAAAGGAGGTTCAACTTGGGAAGCTAACTCTCTCTAACACTGAGCGTACTCCTTAAAAGATTCCTTATCATTCTGAGATATGTTTTACAGTTGACGGCGATCAGGAGCCATGTCGAGGTTATACTTGTACTGCTTCATGAAGGCATTTACAAGATCTTGGAAACAGTGAATGAAGTTTTGCTCAAGACCCATATACCATTTGAGTGATGCTCCACTCAAGCTATCCTGAAAATAGTGGATAAGCAGCTTCTGATTTTTGGTATAAGTACCCATCTTGCGACAATACATGACCAAATGAGCCCTTGGAAAAGAATGGCCCTTGTACTTCACAAATTCTGGAGTTTTGAACTTAGCATGCATAACAAGGTCAGACACTAAGCACATGTTTTCTGCATCCACATTGAAAAAGTCAGTACCCTCCATGGATTTAAGTCTCTTATCTATGATTTGAAACTGCTCGCGGACAACTTCAGGTTCAACAAAGCCTCCACAGTCTTCACCCTGAGCACTGGAAGCATTGTACTCAAAGAGGGGATTCTCAAAGGAAGCTCGAACAGTCTGTGGAACAGCATGGACCACGGGTCTGGGCTCGGCAAAAACAAGAGCTTGAAATATAGGCATAGCAGTCTGACCAGCCATAGCAGTAGATACAATCGGTGGAGAATAGTTGTGTGGCAAACCAAACTCGGGCCAAGTTGACTGTGGCATTTGAATCGGTGGAGGTTCTACACTTGAAACTTCCTGGATAACAGTTCTTTGGGGAGGCTCTCCTCTAGCAATCAAAACTTGAAGCATCTCAGTGAGTTTAGTCATGCTCGACTTAAGGTCATCGATTTTCATTCGGGCCTCAGCATTGTGTTCCTCTTGCTCTGACATCCTGCGTCTGTAGTTAGCTCTAATCCAGTATCGGTGTCGAGGAATCAGCTTGACGACTCACGGACAAACTCTGGAAGATAGAGACAGCTGGAGATGAGCCACTAGATAGATAGATGTATGCAATGAATCATGCAAAGATGCAAATAATATGCAATGTGATACAAACAGGATGCAAAACACATGCAACAGGATCAAGGGTTAGAGATCACAGCATGGAGTCTGTGTAAGGAACCAACCATAGGCTGTGTACTAGGGTTATTGTATCCGCAGAACAGGGTTCTAAGAGTTCCCTGAGTCAATAACTCATCTTTTGGATATTATCGATTTCCCAAATGACTCGTTAATCAATAATATTCTCAAGAGAGTCTCGTCTGAGTGTAGTATCGCGTATCAACCATTTTGGGAATAGACTCCCTCATAGTCATCGCACTACGTCCTAAAAGGCCAAGTGGGGTTAAAGGTAACTAAGGTCATAAGTTTCACGGGCACCTAGGTCTAGAGTAGTAACGTTTTCACGAATAGACTCGTTCAACATGACTAAACTCTCAAGAGGGCATCAACTGAGTGATGGTGTCTCAAGTCAACTTTTTCGGGAATCGAATCCCTCAAAGTCTCCTTGAATGTACCTGTAGGGAGTGATTTTTGGATGTGGTTGCGAAGCACGATCGCTCTAGTACTACAGCTCGATTCATTTTTTATCCTATTGAAGCTGATGAAGGAAGGGAAATAGATGTCTCCAACTAACCCTGCTTGCATACTGAGGTTAAACAGTCAAAACTGTTGGTTTACAGATGCTACAAAGATTTGGGGTCTCTCCTAGGTTATTTTGTCGAAAAGGGGTGTTTTAGGCTATCGATTGAGATGTTAGGACGGATGTATAAAAGTATGGGATTTTGGGTTTTTGTTTAATGTTCTCACTGAGATTTTTCTTTCAATCTTATGCCTACGTATTCCCGTTTTTTCCGAAACAGGGAAATCAGAGTGATCGTAGTTCCTCATATTCTATGGGAGGAAATGGTGTTTTGGTGTCTTGTTTAAAGCCCAAGACGTGAAGCGAAAGATAGTTTGTATCTTGTTTCAAAGCCCAAGATGTGAAGCTGAAGAGGTTTAACTTTAGAGAGAATTTGTCATCTCTAAAGAGGGGTTTGTATATCACAACTGTTTATAAAGGAGAATTACTTTAACCGAGATTTGTGAATCCGGCAATGCCATAATTTCCTTTATAGGGGATTTCCAACCTGAAGGGGAAGGCTTTAACTCAATGTAGAGCAATGCCATCTTTCCTTAGGATTTTCTCATGCTAAAAGAGGGACAGTGGCATGGATGTAGATGATCCAGAGGCTTGCCGCTTACAGCGATTAGATGAAGGGGAAGGAGTTGTTGATGTGTACTGTGAACGAGGTACAACTTTGATGCTAAAAGGTTAATTGGATCAACCAATGGTTTTCTTATACAAAGCCTAAGAGGAGGCTAATGGTTTTCCTTATACAAAGCCTAAGAGGAGGCTAATATGTGTCTCGTACAAACCCCGAGAGAGAGGCTAAAAGGTTTTGACTCAACGAGGAAGTCTTTTGGTATCTCGTATAAAGCCTGAGATGGAGGCTAAAATTGTTAGCTCCGCTAGGGAGAATCATTGTACAAAGCCCAAGAGGAGGCTATAGTGTTGTTTCAGTTGAGTGAAAGGTCCAGTATGTTGATCAGTTCTTATATGAGTAATGTTTGAACTCAGGGATTTGAATCGAGGATCAGGGTTATTTCCTGTTTCTTTAAGGAAATGGGAAATCCAATGGGTATTGAGATTGTCCGAGTCCACGAGTTTTCTTCCTATTTTTGAAGGGAGCTTGAGAATGTCTTTGAGACTCAAGGAAATTAGACTGTCCAGGTCTAGAGTTTCATCTTTCGTACTATGCTTTGAGAAACAGTAGTAGACTCTTGGAAAGATTGTTCTATTAAGATGACTGATTTCTGTTCCTATACCTCTAAGAGGTCGTCGGGACAATTTCTACGAAGCCCAAGAGGAGGCTGGAGACTTTTAAGAAGTCGAGTGGTCCTTGTATGAAGCCCAAGAGAAGGCTATCATTCTCGGAGGAAGAAATTATTTATACGAAGCCTAAGAGGAGGCTGTGAATACTTCTAAGAAGTCGACGGGTCCATGTACAATGCCCAAGAGGAGGCGGGGATGCTTTTAGGAAGCCTGTGGATCCCCAAACCCCGAGAAGTTCAAGACAGGCTATTCACAAAGAATAGATCAAGCCAGGAAAGTTCGAGAATTTGGAAGAAACTCAAGAGATGCCATTCACAGAGAAAAGATCATCTCTGGGGAGTAGAGTTTCTTGACAAGTGCTTTTAAGAAGCATGTGGGTCCGCAAACCCCGAGAAATTCAAGACAGTCTATTCACAAAGAATAGATCAAGCCAGGAAAGTTCGAGAATTTGGAAGAAACTCAAGAGATGCCATTCACAGAGAAAAGACCATCTCTGCAGAATAGAGTTTCTTTGACAACTTCTACGAGTGACAGTCTATGAAAGGGTACACCAAGAATGCTGCCTTTCATGTCTCCATATTGTTTAACCCCAAGAGGAGGGAAGACTGTGTCTGGTAATCCTATGGGGATCTAGTTTTGACTATTTAAGATTGATCAACGGGCTTAATGCTAGACGTAGTTGCTGGGGAAACTCTAAATATCTATACTATTATTACACAGTTGATATGAGTTTATGAAAGAAGACTTACAGCGAAACAACCCCACAATACAGTTATATGTATATGAAAGCGGTAAATGAAAGCATATAAACACTTACTCGGTTGTAGAGCTTCCATGCTGTTTGGTTAGTTGTTCAACAAAGAAAGATTGAAAACAATAGTATATTTCAAAATCAAAGGAGAAAGTGCTTTGAAAAAGAAAGATTTGGGGCTTACAGCTCAAGGAGAGGCCCGGGGTTTTAATCAGTGATTGCACTGTCGAATTTGTACAGAGAGACTTATACAAGTGACTGAGGCCCAAAAATTGTTTGTTGTACAAAGGGATGGGTCTTACACTCTCTCAAGAGGCCCAAAAGAAAAAGAGTGGGGCTTATAACATGAGGGTAGGCCTAGATGATTATTCGTTTAAAATGGCGATCGCGCCGAGATTTTCTTTTAACGCGAGGGCTTATACAATATCTGAGGCCCAAAGTTGTTTTGGTTAAAAGGGGATTGGGTCCTTACACTCTATTAGAGGCCCAAAAAGTTTGAATGGGTCTTATAGCTCGAGGAGAGGCCCAATTGGTTTTTTAAAAGGCGACGATCGCGCCGTTCACTTGTACAGAGGGACTTATACAATAAGTGAGGCCCAAAAAGTTTTATGTTCAAGGGGGTTGGGTCTTACACTCTATTAGAGGCCCAAAAGGTTTAAAGAAAAAGAAATGGGTCTTACTACTCGAGGGTAGGCCCAAGGTTTGTTTTTCAACGGATGATGATCGCGTCGAACTTTTTGAAATACAACGGGACTTATACCATAAGTGAGGCCCAAAATAGGTTGTATTTACAAAGGGTTGGGTCTTACACTCTATTAGAGGCTCAAAAGTTTTGAAAATGATTTATGAGGGTTGAATTAATCCAAAAACCCTAATTTGTTTTCAAAATGTATTTTAATTGAATAAAAATTCAATTAAAATGATCAAAATTTGTTTAACATATGGAAAACAAATTATGATCTTGGATTAATGCTTCAAAAATTAAGTATTGACCTACAAAATAATTAGAAGTCATTAAAAGTTGCAAAATCAAGGTGGAAAAAATTTTCAAAATGTCAAAAAAAATTAAAATATTAATTCTTTGCAAAAATATCAATTATATGAAATAAATAATATTTTTTGTATTTTTTGGGAAAATAAAATATTTTAACATTTTTGTGAATTATTAAAAAAAGAATCAACTCAAAATCATTAAAACTCAGAGAGAAATTAATTTTTGAATCAATTAAATAAATTCACAAAATTCAAATATTTGAATTTGTGAAAATGGCGCCAAGAACAGCTGAAGAACCCGCGTGTTTTACAGTTTTTCCCAGATTTGCATTTTCTATCCAATCTCACTGAATACTTGATCATATCATGCAATCCACATATCAATCAACTCGTTTCAACCTCACGATCATGTCTATGGTAATTAATTTCATTTAAATTAAGCATAAAACAAGAAATCACGAAAAATCCTCAAGAACCCTAAATTCTGCATGAAGGCTGGGATTTTTGATACATGATTCAAACAAAGCAATTACTTGAGGGGAAACATTCCATGCATGATTATGAAAATTTGGCAAAAGTATTGTGCGAGGAAATATGCATATATTGAGAGATGACCAAGTTTAGGCTTTCCTCTAGGTCGTGACAGCAAGTTCAAAGTGATTTCTAAGTTGGAGGTGTTACAGATGAGTTGTGATGATCTGAACAGCTTCCCTACACCCTATGGAGTGTGTTTGAATGCTTGGACTTGATGGAAATTGGCTGGATCACTTCATGGCATCTCAACTGCAACTTGGTTAAAACCTTGAGCAATTGACTGGTGATTCTGAGAAATCAGTGTTCCAGATGTTGTTTAAGTGTTTGATCAGCTCACATATGATGTATATGAGGTGTGTGTGTGATTGGTTTGAGTGGAATTGCTCTCTAATGAAAAACCCGATAGTGACTTGCTAAGAAAGGCATTTTTGAGAGTGAGAAGTGGATTTTGAGAAAGGCAAGTGTTGTAGGCCTTTGGTGTACTTAAACTGATCACAATTGAGCTCTATTTATAGTAGAGCAAGTTTGTTTTGCAAGGAATAGTGAATGGCAACTGCTGAGTAAGTTTGGCCAATGTTGGCAAATGAAAATCCAAGTCTCCTCTAGCCATTGACTAGAGGTTAGGGCACAGGATGCTGGTCCCCTTGGTCTTGGTCAAGTCTTGAGTGAATTCAGTTGCTAATAGCTTAGTCCATGCCACCTTGGTGCTTCCATTGAATGCTCCAATCCAAAATTGGAGTCTTGTCCCTATTTTGGGCAATTCTAGGTTTAGCATGTTATTTCTTGTTCCAAGGACTTTGGAGACTTGGCTCAGTGATTGTCCCCTTTAGATTCAATCCTCAGATGTGTCCAAAGTGATGACAAGGCTTGGAATTGGCTGATTTTGGCAAATCAACCAAAAGTGCAAAAATCTGCCTTGCCTTAGCAGATTTCAGCAAGGCATCTTGCCAATGTCATATCTCATGGCTCAAGTTAAATTTGGTGATGTTCTTGGTCATTTTGGAAAGCTCTTATATGATACAACAACTGTTTGATCATATTTGGTTTTGATACTTTTTGGATCCAAGTGAAAAATGTCCCTACATTTGGAAAAAAGTAAGGCAAAATCTGACTTAGTGAAATTTTCACTAAGTGTTGGAACAAAGTGACTTTTCTTGATTTTGATCACTCCATAACTCAAAATCCATGAGGAATTTGGACATAAGTTAGTATGAAGCTTTTGTAGAGGGAAATGTGATCTACAAATCAAGCTTTGAATGGGGAACAATGGCCTTGTGGTTTAGGAGTTATGGTCCTCCAAAGTTGGTACCTTTGTCACTTTTTTTCATAACTTAGAAAAATTTTCTAAGTTTTTATGGTTACCCCTTTTACAAGTTATCCCACTTTCTTTAATTTTTCTTGATGAATGATGATTCAAATCATACATTAACATCATTTTAGGGTTAAAAATCCATTTTTGTGAAAAATCTCAAAAAGTCAAAGTTGACTTATGTGCACAGTTGACTTTTTATCTGATGAATTCCAAACTGTGCAATTCTTCAGGAAATCATGTCCTTGACCTAAATCAAACTTGATGGACATGTTCCATGGGTGGTATAGAGTGTATTGAATCATGTCTTAGGGCTTGGGAGCATGTCCTGGTCAAAAGTCAAAGTTACAGTTGACTTTTCCCGCGAAACCCTAATTGTGGTCCAGTTGAAATTGAAACTTGTTGCTCAAGATTCTTGGATCAATCAATTGTCCCAAATGGATCAATATGGTATATTAGAGACCCTCAAATCATGTCTTGAGGTCTTGGTTCATGATTTGTCCCAAAAGTCAACTTAGGGGTGAATTAGGTCAAGAAACCCTAATTCCTGATTTTTTATGAATGCATCCCCTGAGGCAAAATTGACTTAATGATTGGGTTTATGAGGTTCCATGGAGCATATTAGGTTATGTTTTGGATCTTTGGCTCATTCCCAGAGGAAATTTTCCATCTGGAGGCCCTGGTCGACCAAAACCCTAATTTGGTGACACTGGCGATCTTGAGGCTTGATCCACCTAGAAGGAGCATCCTTGTGCTTAATCCTTGAAGTGAGAGTCCTTTTGATCCTTTGTGTATGTTTGAGAGTGTAGACAAGTTGAAGATCATTTCATTCCTTGATTGATCCTTTGTCTAAGCACTCAGAGAGGGATTGAAACCCTAATTTTGATTGCAGTGGATGCTCAACCATCTTTGTGGAGACTGATGAGGCATAAAGGTACATCCATATTGTGATGATGATTTACACAATGATGGGAATCTTAGTGGTCAAAATTTGGGGTATGACAGATGCCCCTATTTAATCTTCTTGGACCCGAAGGTGTGAATGACGAAGGTATTCGGGCATTCGGGGTGCAAGAGGATTAAATATCGGAATAACCGAAATTTTGATGGTGGTTATGAATGGTAGTTCACGCATCCTTCTTTTTTTGTTAAGCAATGATGCTTAGAAAAGGTAAACTTCCCCTCGATCCTGGTTTCCTACCAAGGAACTGGTCTTAGTTGCGGAAATAAACTTCCCCTCGATCCTGGTTTCCTGCCATAGAACTGGTCTTAGTTTCTGATTTAAACTTTCCCTTGATCCTGATTTCCTACCAAGGAACTGGTCTTAGTTTCTGATTTAAATTTCCCTGGATCCTGGTTTCCTACCAAGGAACTGGTCTAAGTTTCTTTTGTCAATAAACTTAATTGACTAGGGACGCTATGCGTAGCGGTTTTCCTTAAACTTCTCACCGAATTTTCCTGGGGAGATGCCATTTTATGGAAAAAGTTTTGATGTCAAACTTGCTGGGGAACCCAGTCGTCTGAGTTGTAGAGGTGTACAAACTTCTCTGTTGGAGATGCCATTTGTTGACTCTATCTGGGGAAAGCTAGTTTCCTGAGAAACTGCTTCCGCTTGGGGTCTTACATCATACTTTTCTCGGGATCTTCCCAGAGAAATGCCATATGATGGGATCCAATTTTGAGGTGCCGATGACCTTTTCATCAGTGGTTTTTTTGGAGAAAAGCTGCCGTATTGCCGAAGCTCCGATTAAGGGGCTTTCTCTAGGGATTTTCCTTAATCCGGGAAAGCAAGGATATCATCTTCAATGGCGAAGAGTGATATCTGTTGAAAGTTTCTATGGTTTTTCCGAGGTTTAAGTTATCAAAGTGGTCCAGGACCTATCTTCAATTCCGAAATAACTGGAGGCGAGATTGTTCAAATGATTCACTTCCTAACGAGGAAAGAACCGACAACTCGATTGAGAAGACAGCTATCACTAGGGGATAAAACCAACTAGAGTGATAGTGATGCAATATGAATGCGAATGCAAATAAAATGCATGAGGTATGTATGTATATGCTGACAAAAACTTGACACAACACACAGACTAACGGATGAACACGACTGGATACTCGGCCACTGCTGGAGATGAAAGGTATCACTTGGTTCAAGATAGCAATTCTGCCTTGCTTAGGAGAGATAATCCCTGCTAGGAATACGGTTAATCGGGCTTAGGAGATAAGAACTCTGCCGAAGATGTCAGATGGAATAGTCACATCCGACATTGTTGATCCTTCATTCAGGCGCACTGGCGTAGAAAGAGTACTTTGATTCTGCACATTGAAGTTCGCTTACTTCTGGAGAAGCGGTTGATGTTCTTCTGATGTTTAACAGTCAAAAAAATTGCCATCTTTATTTTAAAAGCAGAAAAAGTTTTAACAAGTAAATTCATTTTTGTTTTATTTCAAGAGTCGTCGAGCATGTTAAAATGTCGTTCTGTAAAGCTAAAACAAATAAGAATTACAAACAAAAGCACAAGGGCTCAAATTTTATTGATAAGATGGAGATCAGCCAAACGCATGATTCCAGAGAGTATATACAAAGTTAGAAAATGGTAATTTACAGGGAAAAGGGCTACGCTGAAACATAACGACCACTATCCTTCTACCAACTTTGAATTCGGGGCATCCTGAGCTTCTGTCGAAGATGACCTTGACTGGAGTTTTCCTCCGACGGATGGTGTAACTGCTGCTGAGGGACTTGCCTCTGTTGAACATAGTTACTTGCCATTATCCCTAACTTTTGCCTGGATTGTACTTTAAGATTTCCAATCCACCGGGATGATTATTGATCATGTCTCTAATTTTTGCCTAGACCGCCCTTTCGGGTTTTCAGTCCACCGAGACTTTTTTTTTCTAGGTGAAGTATTTCTTGACTACATCAACATTTGTGGGGTAGGCAAATTCTTCTCCGTCCATGGTTGCAAGTCTCAAGGCGCCGCCTGAGAAAGCTTTCGTGACCACGTAGGGGCCATTATAATTCGGAGTCCATTTACCTCGCGAATCAGTGAGAAATGATTGTATCTTCTTGAGCACGAGGTCTCCTTTTCTGAAGACGCGAGGTCGGACCTTTTTGTCGAATGCCCTCTTCATTCTTTGCTGATACAATTGAACGTGGCATAGTGCCATGATTCGTTTCTCTTCAATCAGATTGAGTTCTTCGTGTCGACTTTGACACCATTCAGCTTCTGTAAGCTTAGCTTTCATCAATACCCGGATTGATGGGATCTCTACTTCTACGGGGAGCACTGCCTCCATGCCATATACTAGAGAGAAACAGGTTGCCCCTGTTGAAGTACGGACAGATGTGTGATAACCGTGAAGAGCAAAGGGTAGCATCTCGTGCCAATCTTTGTTGGTTACAACCATCTTTTGAACGATCCTCTTGATGTTCTTGTTAGCCGCTTCTACCGCTCCGTTCATCTTGGGTCGGTAGGGAGCACCATAACGGCAGATGATATTGTTTTTGATAAATCAGACCACCACTTGTCGGGTTACATTAGCGTACGACGCTTCTTCGACCCACTTGGTGAAGTAGTCAATGGCTACCAGGATGAATCGATGTCCATTTGAAGCTTTAGGTTCAATCATGCCAATCATGTCGATTCCCCATATGGAAAAAGGCCATGGGGAAGAACGAACCTTGAGATGTGTAGGCGGTACATGAATTTTGTCGGAGTATATCTGACACTTGTGACACCTCCTCAAGTACTTGTAGCAGTCGGATTCCATTGTCAACCAATAGTACCCTACTCTCAGAATTTTTCTAGCCATTGTGTGTCCGTTGGCATGAGTGCTAAAGGATCCTTCATGAATTTCTTTCATCAGCATGTCTGCTTCTGGTCTGTCAACGCATCAGAGCAAGACCATGTCAATGTTTCTCTTATAGAGTGTATCACCGCTCAGGAAGAAGTTTTCAGCCAATCTTCTGAGGGTCTTTCTGTCCTTCCTTAGTGCCCCAGGTGGGTACTCTTGTTCTTGAAGGAAGCATTTGATATCATGATACCAAGGTTTGTCGTCTATGACTGCTTCAATCGTGAAGATATAAGCGGCTCGTTCAAGGTGCATTCTGTCGATCTTAGGTAGGTCAGTCCATTGACCTACACTAATCATGGAAGAGAGAGTGGCTAATGCATCAGCCATGTGATTCTCCTCACGAGGGATGTGATGAAACTCGACTCTGTTGAAGAAAGGCAACAACCTTCTTGCACAGTCTTTGTAAGGAATCAGTCCTGATTGGTATGTGTCCCAATCTCCTTTTATCTTATTGATAACCAGGGCTGAGTTACCATATACGTCCAAGTTTTTGATCTTTAAATCAATCGCTTCTTTGAGACCCATAATACAAGCTTCGTATTCGGCCTCGTTGTTTGTACATTTGAACGTAAGTCGAGCGGTGAAAGGAATGTAGGTACCCTGAGGGGTAACAATTATTGCCCCAATTCTGTTTCCATAATGATTAACTGCTCCGTCAAAGATTAGTCCCCATTGGGAACCTGGTTCTGGCCCTTCACTGGGTAGCGGTTCATCGCAATCTTTCATTTTTAGATACATGACATCTTCGTCTGGGAAGTCAAACCCGATTGATTCTTGATCGTCAATCAGTTTATGAGACAATTATCGGCTAAAATACTTCCCTTAACAGCTTTTTGAGCATGGTACTCTATGTCATATTCTGATAGCAACATCTGCCAACGGGCAATCCTTCCCGTGATAGCAGGTTTTTCAAAGACGTACTTGATTGGATCCATCTCGGAGACCAACCAAGTCGTGTGACAAATCATGTACTGGCACAGACGTTTGGCTGCCCAAGCCAAAGTACAGCAAGTTTTCTCGAGCATCGTGTACCGAGTTTCACAGTCGGTGAACTTCTTGCTTAGATAGTAAATGGCAGACTCCTTCCTTTTGGTTTCGTCTTGTTGGCCGAGTACACACCCCATTGAGTCCTCTAGGACTGTGAGGTAAATGATTAGTGGTCTTCCTTCCACTGGAGGTGATAGAATCGGTGGATTCAACAGGTATTCCTTAATACTATTGAAGGCAGTTTGACAGTCTTCTGTCCAAACGCATTCCTGGTTCTTTTTGAGTAATTTGAAAATCGGCGCACATGTCGTGGTCATGAGGAATATGAATCTGGAGATGTAATTCAAAGGTCCCAGGAATCCTCTGACTTGTTTTTCAGTTTTCAGAGAAGGCATTTCTTGAATGGCCTTGACCTTGTCAGGATCAACCTCAATTCCTTTCTGGATGACGATGAACCCTAAGAGTTTCCCTGAACGGACACCGAAGGTGCACTTGTTGGGATTCAAACGGAGTTTGTACTTTCTCAAATGCTCGAAAAGTTTTGACAGGTGGGTCACATCCTCCTCTTCTGTCGTAGATTTTGCAATCATATCATCAACATATACCTCGATTTCCTTGTGTATCATGTCGTGAAACAGAGTAGTCATGGCCCTTTGATAGGTTGCCCCGGCGTTCTTCAAACCGAACGGCATTACCTTGTAATAAAAGGTACCCCATGGGGTAATGAACGAAGTTTTCTCCATGTCTTTCGGCGCCATTTTGATCTGGTTATAGCCCGAGAATCCATCCATAAAGGAGAAAACTTTGAACTTTGTTGTACTGTCAACCAGCATGTCAATGTGTGATAAAGGAAAGTCGTCCTTTGGACTTGCCTTGTTTAGATCTCTGTAGTCGACACACATTCTGACATTTCCGTCCTTTTTCGGAACAGGTACGATGTTGGCTAACCATTGAGGATATTCTGACATAGCGAGGAAACCCGCGTCGATCTGTTTCTGTACCTCCTCTTTGATTTTGCTGGCCCTGTCCGGGTGAGTGCGTCTCAATCTCTGCTTTACTGGCAGACATTCCAATCTTAACGGTAAGTGATGTTCCACGATGCTGGTATCCAACCATGGCATGTCCTGATAGGACCAAGCGAATACATCGGGGAATTCTTTGAGAAGCTTTGTCAAACTCTCTTTGGCGGTTGAACTAAGTAGTGCCCCAATCCCGATTTCTTTCCTCTCCTTTTCTGAACTATTTCCAACGGCTCTTTGTGAGGTTCAATGGACCTTTCCTCTTGTCTGAGTAATCGGGAGATCTCTTCTGGAATTTCGTTGTCAACTTCTTCTTCAGCCCCAAATACCGGGAACTCAAAGTTGGGAGAAGGCATTGGATCGTATGTTTCAACGGGGTTTAAAACAAGCAATCTGCATGACGTGATGATTCGTGTTTAGAAGAGATAGAGAAAATGCAAGTGTGTGCAGTGTATTTTTTTTTACTGCTTGTTTTTTATTTGATTTAATTTTTAGGATTACCATTTTCTGAGAAAAAGCAAAAAAGAGAAACTAGTAATTAATGCGGAAATAACAGAACGGCGTTATTTTATTAATGAACAAGTCGATTCTTGAAACTACAGCCCTATAAAACAAAACTCTGTCGCTTTGGACGAAGCGAAGAGGGAAAATTTACAGAAAGCGAGCCCTATCAAAACATCTGTTTCACCTAGGCAGGGTGAAAGGTTAAAGATGGCAATTATTTCGACTTATGAACAATCCTTGGAACATCGACAACAACCCATTGGCGGCGGACTCCTCTGTGAATCACAAAGTCTGGCACCTTCCTTGATTTGTCTTCAGAAATAACGCTGATTTCTAGCGGAGCAGGATCGTTGGAATCTGTCTCCCAGGCAGAGGTTTCGTAGGAGGATTCCTCTGTTGCATTTTGTAGAGTATTTTTGCTTTCAGCTGCATCTCCCCATCCAGTTGGCTGGATATCTTCGAGCCTGATGCGAGAGCTTTCGGGAGCAGTGTACTTGACCATATAGTCGTATTTTCCACTTGGTTGTCCCAAGGTGTCCCATACTTCTTTGGAACTGGAGGAGTCATCCCTCTGGATGACGTTGACCTCGGGAAAAGCATAGTTGATGAATTCAAGTCCTGCAAACGTTGCAAATTCATCGTCATGTTGAGTAGTTTCTGAATGACCTGAGTGTTGATCCCATGACATGGTGGGGACACAGGTATTCTGTTTAATGATGCTCAGCTGAGTTTCATTACTCGGCTGACTTTCTGGCCCCAAGTATCTTGGGTAAGGCTGCCACATTGACAGGCCATCCATCGGGCTATAGTAAGTGTAGTCAAAATTTTCCTTCATCGGAGTGTCTTCCTCTTATGAATTTGGCGGAGCACGGCATCCTTCCGGATTATAACCTCCGTATATCATTTCGACATCTAACCGTGGTATAAATCTCGAAATCTGTGCGGGATAGCAAAATGGCGTAGGCAAGATGGCGTAGGCACCTCTTCTCGAGACATATAACCGTCCTCGTTAAGGTAGGACTTCCATTCTTCATATGTGTCGGAGGGATTCTCCTCATTGATAGCATGGACTATTTGAGACACTGGGTGAAGGAAACCTTCACTGTGGAAGAAATCCTGAATAGGATGAAGACTTTCATTGTTAGCAGCTGTCCGGGTACAGATTGCAGAAAAACCAAGACCCTTCTTTGTTGTATTGCTAGTAGGAATGACAAGTTATCCCCATCCTGTTATATCGGTACTCTCGACTGCTTTAATAGCATCTTTGTATATGAAATCGAAGTTCCTTCTCCGGGTTGATCGTCCTTGTGTAACGAAAGTGCTTGGAACTGGGTTCCGATTATCCCTTCTGGTTCCACATAAGTGGATGACGATAAATTGTTGACGAGCAAGGCATGTTCCCCACAGACTGTGATGAGTTGGCCATTCTGGGTGAACTTTAGCTTTTGGTGGAGGGTTGAAGTGACCGGTCCAGCCTGATGTATCCAAGGTCTTGCTAATAAACAACTGTACATTGCCCGGATGTCCATGACCTGGAAAGTAACTTGAAAAGTGTGAGGACCAATAGTTATGGGAAGGTCGACTTCACCGATAACTGTTTTTCTGGATCCGTCAAACGCTTTGACGACGACCTCACTGGTTCTCAACGGAGGGCCTTTGAACGATAATTGAGTCAAAGTGGACTTCGGCATAACATTCAGGGTTGGCCCTGTGTCTACCAGTACGCTGGCTAAAGCATCGTCCTGGCAGTTGACTGTAATATTGAGCGCCATGTTATGACGGCAACCCTCTTCAGGTAATTCCTTATCACTAAATCCCAAGTTATTGCAAGAAGTGATGTGAGAGACAATGATATCGAACTGTCTGATTGTTACATCTTGTTCTACGAAGGCTTGCTCCAAAACTTTCTGTAGAGCCTCTCTGTGCGCTTCTGAACTTAGCAGCAGTGATAATACCGAGATCTTTGAAGGAGTCTATAATAGCTGATCAACAATGTTGTATTCACTCCTCTGGATGAGCTTCAGTATCTCATCGTCGTTTTTCGAAAGGTCGGGATTACTGGATTGACCGACTAGTGGATCGGGAAGTTTCGTCTGAAGTTCCTTTTCTTTGTTGGATTCTCCAACTCCTCTGTTGAAGATTCTACCACTCCTCGTTACACGACTGATGTCTGCAATATTCACGACGGAGGGTAATGGAATTTCCTTTCCATTTTCAATTATCGTTGCACCGTATTTATAAGGGATTGCCTTAGCTGATTCATACGGTAGTGATCCCGGCAGATATATGACTATGGGAACCTTCTGGTTTTTCTGACCACCGTACGTAATCTCAATCCGTTCCCGGTTGGGAATTCTTGATTCGTCAAGCAAAGGGATAATGGCGAAAACATCCCTAGTTCTTTGATGATCAGAGATTACAACAATGTCCTCAATTTGATTGGCAAGGTAGTTTGGCGACCAATTGATGGGTCCGGAACCTGGATACGGGCGAATCTCTCCATGATCCACCTGCCCCTGGAGAGTTTCTCGCACAAGGTAGCACCCTTGGTTACTTTTCGAACAGACTCCACAACGTTCATAATTGTGTGGTGGCACCTGGCCATGCCCACTTTGAATACAATGTAACCTCACTAGGTTAGCTTCCACGAGTCGAACATCCTGACTTTGTCGCCGAGTGGGGTTTCTGTTATTGATACTAATTTGCTGAGTATCTTCATCCATGTAGATTGGCATCCACCAATGATTTAACAAGTGCTGAAGTGCCTCCTGGACAAGAGTACATCCCTGATCATTTTCGCAACCCGCTTTACAGCTGTGATAATTATGTGATATCAGGAATCCGAGTCGGGCCTGCTCAGCATGCAACTCTACCAAGTTGGTATTCATCAAGCGAATATCAAAAATTTGAATCATGTTGATCTGATAGGGATTCCTATTATGGTAGTCCTGGATCCATCCAAGATCCATCTAATGCTGGAGGGCCTCCTGTATGAAAGATCATCCCTGTTTGTTTACCGAGCAAGTCAGACAAGAACTATAATTGTGCCGCGGTAGATTATGATACTGGCATTGCCTTGAGTGCATTGCCACCAAGTTGGCATTCATCGCACGGATGTCGTGGTTCTGAATGACATTGGAATTCGTGTAAACCATGTTAACTCCACAAACTCGGTGCTCTTGGATCCATCCGAGATCCATCTGTTCCTGTAGAGCTGCTTGCACCACTGAACATCCTTGATTGATTTTAGAGCAGACATCACACTGGTGATAATTATGAGGTGGCACATGGCCGTACCCACTCTGTCTACAATGCATCTTGACCAGATTGGTCCTCAACAAGATTACATCGTGAATTTGATAGATATTGTTAAATTCTTTCTCAATCAAGTTGACTACAGCTTTCTCATGTTGAGGCAGCGGGTTCGTAAGAACATTGGGATTCGTATCTTTGAAAGATAAGAGCCTGCTTCTAACAAGCTTTTGCACGTCGGACTTGAAATTAAGACAATTATCTATGTTATGCCCTGGTCCTCCTTGATGATAAGGGCATGTCTGATCCACCTTAAACCAAAAAGGCGGGTTTTCCGGTACTGTAAGAGGAGACTTAGTCTGGATGTGCCCCTTAGCCAGTAGTAACAGAAATAGTTCTGCGTACAACATGGGTATAGGATCAAACCCTGGTGGCCGTGTTGTACAGTTGTTATTGTATGGAGGATGAGCCTGCTGAAGAGGCTGTTGCGCCCTTTGCTGATTAGGTTGGCTTTGCGCAACCTGAGGCTGATACGTAGAAATAAGCGCAGGATTGATAGCAGGAGTCACAGCTGCTACCGGTTGATAACGTTGCCTTTGCTTTCCGAGAGAGATATTACCAATATCTTGCTCTTTTTTCTTAGGGAGAGCATTACCGTATCGTCTTGTACTACTTGATGATTCAGCATCTTTTACTAAACGTCCTTCTCAGAAGGCTTCCTCAAGACGAACTCCCATGCCCACCATCTCGGTGAAATCACTGGGCGCACTGGCAACCATTCTGTCATAGTAAAATGAGCTTAAGGTCTTTAAGAAGATCTTTGTCATCTCTTTTTCCTCAAGAGGTGGACAAATCTGAGCGGCAATTTCGCTCCATCTCTGAGCGTACTCCTTAAAGGTTTCCTTGTCTTTTTGTGACATTGATCTGAGTTGATCTCTGTCCGGTGCCATGTCCAAATTGTATTTGTATTGTTGGACGAAGGCAGTACCAAGATCTCTGAATGTACTAATTATAGTATGGTTTAA
The DNA here is from genome assembly GCA_022829125.1 of Lathyrus tuberosus. NCBI lineage: Eukaryota > Viridiplantae > Streptophyta > Magnoliopsida > Fabales > Fabaceae > Lathyrus > Lathyrus tuberosus. The sequence goes on from JALAZF010000002.1 coordinate 41,531,182, forward strand.
ACCCATGTAACATTTGAGTGCGGCACCGGTTAAATTATCCTGAAAGTAGTGAATCAGTAGGTCCTGATTCTCCATCTGAGCTGATATTCGCCGAGCGTACATCACCAGATGGCTCTGAGGGCAAGAGTTACCCTTGTATTTTTCAAAGTCGGGCACTTGAAATTTGTGCGGAACTTTCACATTAGGGACCAGACAAAGGTCTGCGGCGTCCTTTCCAAATAGATCCTGACCGCGGATGGCTTGCAGTTCCTTCTGCATTTCCAAGAACTGTTCCTGGAATTCATCCATTCTATCGAACATAGTTTCCTTCTTACTAGAAGTTATCGGCGGAATCTGTCCTTCTGGGACAGTGTGCACCACAGGGGGTGGGACCGTGACTACGGCAGTCAATCTTGGCGTTTCCCGAAGTTTGTAACGTTTAGGAGTCTTCAGTATGCCCCTGGCATCTTCGCTTTCTCGAAGTTTGTAACCTTCAGGACCAGCGGCTTCTGTTATGATTCCCTGATCTTCAGTGATCGGAGGAACATATCCTTCCTGGATATAGTTAACAGGCATGCCCCAAGGACGATCTTTCGGCATTTGATACCTAGGATCATACTTCTCCACTATGGGCGTTGATGTGATCTCTGAGATCACAATCCTTTGTAGCTGAGCTTCTGCCATGGCTTGCATGTCGTTACGAAGCTTTCTCATATCCTCTCTCAGAGCGTCGATCTCTTCTTTCAACTCTCTGTTTTCTTCCTCAAGATCATCCATCTTTTTCTGATGATTGGCCCGAGTATTATACGAATGAGACAGTTTGACTCTAGAACCGAGACACAAACGTGAGATTTGTAAGCAAGAAGAATATGCGATGTGAGAATGATGAATGCAATGATTATATTAATTATTTTTTGGTTTAATCAAAATAAACTTCGACAATTAGATTGCAAATATCAAACAGTGGGGAAACCCCTTTTTATTGAATTCAAAGGATTACCGAAATGGAAATACACTAGATTACAAGGTGCGGAAACAGAAACCTAAGCTAATGGGTCCCGAGTCCTCTCTGAAGAGAAATCGGGTGCTAACTCTGGTACTTTCCTTTTCTTTGACCGGGGCTCTTGGGCCGTTGTCGGGTTGTCATTCCTTTGCCAGGTGAAAGGAGTGAGCAAATTCCTTTGGTCATCTTGATTCTCTACTGCATGTTGCTCCAGAATTTCAATCAGAGCGTCCTTTTCTTTCAGCAATTGTTGTATTTTGATACACTCCACGTTGAGGGTGCGGTACATGTTCTTCCAAGACCTCCTCTCCCGTTAAACTTTGTTGAGAGTAACCGGGAGCTTTTCAGTCTCAGTCATGAAGTACGTGACAGACTCCCTCGGTGGAAGAACTCCATGACGAGGATAAGGCATCTTTAGCTTGAGAGCTCTAGTTTGCACCCAGTGGAGATAAGGCTCCACTGAGACACAGTCCGGTTTTCCTAGAGACTCTCGTCCTTTCTTATGAACATGTTTCCAAGCATGAACTATTTCTGTCTTTAGTGCTCTGTCACTTTCTCCTTCCTTGAAGAAAAGACCTTCCAGATGAACACTCCGTGGGACGTGCCTCATCGGGTATCCAAATTGACGACGAACCAGAACTGGATGGTAATTGATTCCTCCCTTAGTTCCTATAAGGGGTACGTTGGGGAAGTTTCCACAACAGTCAATGATCCTGATTCCGTCATAAATCCTATTACACCAATCTATGTCAGAGTTGGTGAGGGACATGATTTTCTGCGACCAACGTAAGGCACTCTTGTGATCCCAAAAAGCAGCAGACTTAGGCAAATGAGAGATAAACCATTTATAAAGCAGAGGTACGTAGCATGTGATCTTCCCTCCGCTGTACAAATTTCCCAAGTGTACAGAATGATACGCATCTGCGAGCAAAGTCGGCACAGGGTTTCCAATGAGAAAAACCTTAATGGAGTTGATATCGACGAATTTATTAATGTTTGGCAACAGAAATAACCCGTAAGTGAGTAAAGCAAAGATGCTTTCGAAAGCGGTCATGTTCCCGATACTAGCGAAGTACAGGGCTTTCTTTGTCAAGAATTGGGCTAGCAAACCTTGTATGCCACCCTTAGTGGTCATGTAAGTCCTGACCTCAGACTCGTCCAAATGAATTGCTCTTGCAATGGTCTGATTCTTTGGAATTTCTTCCAGTCCAGAAAATGAAGCTTGATCTGTAATGTGTAGATCAATCAGATGAGAATATTCCTCCAGCGTTGGTGCTAGCTGGTAATCCGGGAACTTGAAACAATGCTAGACCGGATCTTAGAACTGAATGAGCACATCCATGATTCCTTCAATCACATGGACTCTTAGCAGAGATAGCAAACCTCTATACTTAGCTCTGAAAGCCTCTTGGTTTGTGATCATCCTCGCCAAACCTCTTAAATCCTCTAGTTTTGGAATCCTGAAAGTGTACTTATGAGTTCTCCTTCTACCGAAATCCATTAGCGCAATCCTTTTCTCTGATATTTGCAATCACAGTCTTAGTTTATTTTGAAAAAACAGAGAGACTAAAAGAGAAAAAAAAATTTGAATGTTTTATTGTTTTTTAAATGAATGCAGCACACAAAAACATAGAAAAAACATGGGGTCAAAGGGTCGTTGTCATGAAGTCAAGGCTCTACCCATCCCCAAAGGTTTATACTAGGGTGATTTTTGTACCTGTACTAAAAATCATCAGCTCATCCCAGGATAACAAACAGCAAGCGGATCGCCAGCGAGCTGTATGAAAACTTAGAGTAAATGCTATTCACCGAGAATAGATCATCATCCTCAAATGAGGGTAGTATCGCGTGACAGCTATTTCCGATAGCTTCCGCACTACAAAAGGGTTAGCTCATCAGCTTCTCAGACATCACAATCGGCCCATTGCCTATGAGAGGGAATGGGTTGCATTGGGAAGCCTTCACTGAGGTTGATGGTCGACCTCGTCGCCATCACTTATCTTAAGTGTATACTCAATCTTTCCACATGCGGCATCACACGCATTCCCATTAGCAGAAAAATAAACACAGATATCAATTAGGAAAGGCAATATATATATATATATATATATATATATATATATATATATATATATATATATATATATATATATATATATATATATATTTGTCCTAATGTCCTAGACCTTTTAAAAGCTATGAATCTTATGTTCCTGACAGAAAATGGTTTCCCGCCGGAGTCACCATCCTGTGGTTTCATTCCAAATTAACGGCGTTTTGACCTAAGATCCTAGCGACGTCAGGGTTTCAAGAGATAAGAGGAACAAAATGCCTTGAAAGGCGTCATTTTTGTGGTACCCCCCTTCAAGATTTCTACCTAGGAGACGAGAAGAGAACAAGATCCCTAAAGACTCCCCAGCAGAGTCGCCATTTTTCTGTAGCGAGTGATTTTTGGATGTGGTTGCGAAGCACGATCGCTCTAGTACTACAGCTCGATTCATTTTTTATCCTATTGAAGCTGATGAAGGAAGGGAAATAGATGTCTCCAACTAACCCTGCTTGCATACTGAGGTTAAACAGTCAAAAATGTTGGTTTACAGATGCTACAAAGATTCGGGGTCTCTCCTAGGTTATTTTGTCGAAAAGGGGTGTTTTAGGCTATCGGTTGAGATGTTAGGACGGATGTATGAAAGTATGGGATTTTGGGTTTTTGTTTAATGTGCTCGCTAAGATTTTTCTTTCAATCTTATGCCTACGTATTCCCGTTTTTTTCGAAACAGGGAAATCAGAGTGATCGTAGTTCCTCCTATTCTGTGGGAGGAAATGTTGTTTTAGTGTCTTGTTCAAAGCCCAAGACGTGAAGCGAAAGGTAGTTTGTATCTTGTTTTAAAGCCCAAGATGTGAAGCTGAAGAGGTTTGACTTTAGAGAGAATTTATCATCTCTAAAGAGGGGTTTGTATATCACAACTGTTTATAAAGGAGAATTACTTTAACCGGGATTTGTGAATCCGGCAATGCCATAATTTCCTTTATAGGGGATTTCCAACCTGAAGGGGAAGACTTTAACTCAGTGTAGAGCAATTCCATATTTCCTTAGGATTTTCTCATGCTAAAAGAGGGACAGTGGCATGGATGTAGATGATCCAGAGGCTTTCCGCTTACAGCGATTAGATGAAGGGGAAGGAGTTGTTGATGTGTACTGTGAACGAGGCACAGCTTTGATGCTAAAAGGTTGATTGGATCAACCATTAGTTTTCTTATACAAAGCCTAAGAGGAGGCTAATGGTTTTCCTTATACATAGCCTAAGAGGAGGCTAATATGTGTCTCGTACAAAGCCCGAGAGAGAGGCTAAAAGGTTTTGACTCAATGAGGGAGTCTTTTGGTATCTCGTATAAAGCCTGAGATGGAGGCTAAAATTGTTAGCTCCGCTGGGGAGAATCATTGTATAAAGCCCAAGAGGAGGCTATGGTGCTGTTTCAATTGAGTGAAAGGTCCAGTATGTTGATCAGTTCTTATATGAGTAATGTTTGCACTCAGGGATTTGAATCGAGGATTAGGGTTATTTCCTGTTTCTTTAAGGAAATGGGAAATCCAATGGGTATTGAGATTGTCCGAGTCCACGGGTTTTCTTACTATTTTTGAAGGGAGCTTGAGAATGTCTTTGAGACTCAAGGAAATTAGACTGTCCAGGTCTAGAGTTTCATCTTTCGTACTATGCTTTGAGAAATAGTAGTAGACTCTTGGAAAGACTGTTCTATTAAGATGACTGATTTCTGTTCCTATACCTCTAAGAGGTCGTCGGGACAATTTGTACGAAGCCCAAGAGGAGGCTGGAGACTTTTAAGAAGCCGAGTGGTCCTTGTATGAAGCCCAAGAGAAGGCTATCATTCCCGGAGGAAGAAATCATTTATACGAAGCCTAAGAGGAGGCTGTGAATACTTCTAAGAAGCCGAAGGGTCCTTGTACAACGTCCAAGAGGAGGCGGGGATGCTTTTAGGAAGCCTGTGGGTCCCCAAATCCCGAGAAGTTCAAGAAATGCCATTCACGGAGAAAAGATTATCTCTGGGGAGTAGAGTTTCTTGACAAGTGCTTTTAAGAAGCATGTGGGTCCCCAAACCCCGAAAAATTCAAGACAGGCTATTCACAAAGAATAGATCAAGCCAGAAAAGTTCGAGAATTTGGAAGAAACTCAAGAGATTCCATTCACGGAGAAAAGATCATCTCTGGGGAATAGAGTTTCTTATACAACTTCTACGAGTGACAGTCTATGAAAGGGTTCACCGAGAATGCTGCCTTTCATGTCTCCATATTGTTTAACCCCAAGAGGAGGGAAGACTGTGTCTGGTAATCCTATGGGGATCTAGTTTTGACTATTTAAGAGTGATCAACGGGCTTAATGCTAGACGTAGTTGCCGGGGAAACTCTAAATATCTATACTATTATTACACAGTTAATATGAGTTTATGAAAGAAGACTTACAGTGAAACAGCCCCACAATACAGTTATATGTATATGAAAGCGGTAAATGAAAGCATATAAACACTTACTCGGTTGTAGAGCTTCCATGCTGTTTGGTTAGTTGTTCAACAAAGAAAGATTGAAAACAATAGTATATTTCAAAATCAAAGAAGAAAGTGCTTTGAAAAAGAAAGATTTGGGGCTTACAGCTCAAGGAGAGGCCCAGGGTTTTAATCAGTGATTGCACTGTCGAATTTGTACAGAGAGACTTATACAAGTGACTGAGGCCCAAAAATTATTTGTTGTACAAAGGGATGGGTCTTACACTCTCTCAAGAGGCCCAAAAGAAAAAGAGTGGGGCTTATAACACGAGGGTAGGCCTAGATGATTTTTCGTTTAAAATGGCGATCGCGCCGAGATTTTCTTTTAACGCGAGGGCTTATACAATATCTGAGGCCCAAAGTTGTTTTGGTTAAAAGGGGATTGGGTCCTTACACTCTATTAGAGGCCTAAAAAGTTTGAATGGGTCTTATAGCTCGAGGAGAGGCCCAATTGATTTTTTAAAAGGCGACGATCGCACCGTTCACTTGTACAGAGGGACTTATACAATAAGTGAGGCCCAAAAAGTTTTATGTACAAGGGGGTTGGGTCTTATACTCTATTAGAGGCCCAAAAGGTTTAAAGAAAAAGAAATGGGTCTTACTACTCGAGGGTAGGCCCAAGGATTGTTTTTCAACGGATGATGATCGCGTCGAACTTTTTGAAATACAATGCGACTTATACCATAAGTGAGGCCCAAAATAGGTTGTATTTACAAAGGGTTGGGTCTTACACTCTATTAGAGGCCCAAAAGTTTTGAAAATGATTTATGAGAGTTGAATTAATCCAAAAACCCTAATTTGTTTTCAAAATGTATTTTAATTGAATAAAAATTCAATTAAAATGATCAAAATTTGTTTAACATATGGAAAACAAATTATGATCTTGGATTAATGCTTCAAAAATTATGTATTGACCTACAAAATAATTAGAAGTCATTAAAAGTTGCAAAATCAAGGTGGAAAAAATATTCAAAATGTCAAAAAAAATTAAAATATTAATTCTTTGCAAAAATATCAATTATATGAAATAAATAATATTTTTGGTATTTTTTGGGAAAATAAAATATTTTAACATTTTTGTGAATTATTAAAAAAAGAATCAACTCAAAATCGTTAAAACTCAGAGAGAAATTAATTTTTGAATCAATTAAATAAATTCACAAAATTCAAATATTTGAATTTGTGAAAATGGCGCCAAGAACAGCTGAAGAACCCGCGCGTTTTACAGTTTTTCCCAGATTTGCATTTTCTATCCAATCTCACTGAATACTTGATCATATCATGCAATCCACATATCAATCAACTCGTTTCAACCTCACGATCATGTCTATGGCAATTAATTTCATTTAAATTAAGCATAAAACAAGAAATCACGAAAAATCCTCAAGAACCCTAAATTCTGCATGAAGGCTGGGATTTTTGATACATGATTCAAACAAAGCAATTACTTGAGGGGAAACATTCCATGCATGATTATGAAAATTTGGCAAAAGTATTGTGCGAGGAAATATGCATATATTGAGAGATGACCAAGTTTAGGCTTTCCTCTAGGTCGTGACAGCAAGTTCAAAGTGATTTCTGAGTTGGAGGTGTTACAGATGAGTTGTGATGATCTGAACAGCTTCCCTACACCCTATGGAGTGTGTTTGAATGCTTGGACTTGATGGAAATTGGCTGGATCACTTCATGGCATCTCAACTGCAACTTGGTTAAAACCTTGAGCAATTGACTGGTGATTCTGAGAAATCAGTGTTCCAGATGTTGTTTAAGTGTTTGATCATCTCACATATGATGTATATGAGGTGTGTGTGTGATTGGTTTGAGTGGAATTGCTCTCTAATGAAAAACCCGATAGTGACTTGCTAAGAAAGGCATTTTTTAGAGTGAGAAGTGGATTTTTAGAAAGGCAAGTGTTGTAGGCCTTTGGTGTACTTAAACTGATCACAATTGAGCTCTATTTATAGTAGAGCAAGTTTGTTTTGCAAGGAATAGTGAATGGCAACTGCTGAGTAAGTTTGGCCAATGTTGGCAAATGAAAATCCAAGTCTCCTCTAGCCATTGACTAGAGGTTAGGGCACAGGATGCTGGTCCCCTTGGTCTTGGACAAGTCTTGAGTGAATTCAGTTGCTAATAGCTCAGTCCATGCCACCTTGGTGCTTCCATTGAATGCTCCAATCCAAAATTGGAGTCTTGTCCCTATTTTGGGCAATTCTAGGTTTAGCATGTTATTTCTTGTTCCAAGGACTTTGGAGACTTGGCTCAGTGATTGTACCCTTTAGATTCAATCCTTAGATGTGTCCAAAGTGATGACAAGGCTTGGAATTGGCTGATTTTGGCAAATCAACCAAAAGTGCAAAAATCTGCCTTGCCTTAGCAGATTTCAGCAAGGCATCTTGCCAATGTCATATCTCATGGCTCAAGTTGAATTTGGTGATGTTCTTGGCCATTTTGGAAAGCTCTTATATGATACAACAACTGTTTGATCATATTTGGTTTTTATACTTTTTGGATCCAAGTGAAAAATGTCCCTACATTTGGAAAAAAGTAATGGAAAATCTGACTTAGTGAAATTTTCACTAAGTGTTGGAACAAAGTGACTTTTCTTGATTTTGATCACTCCATAACTCAAAATCCATGAGGAATTTGGACATAAGTTAGTATGAAGCTTTTGTAGATGTAAATGTGATCTACAAATCAAGCTTTGAATGGGGAACAATGGCCTTGTGGTTTAGGAGTTATGGTCCTCCAAAGTTGGTACCTTTGTCACTTTTTTTCATAACTTAGAAATTTTTTCTAAGTTTTTATGGTTACCCCTTTTACCAGTTATCCCACTTTCTTTGATTTTTCTTGATGAATGATGATTCAAATCATACATTAACATCATTTTAGGGTTAAAAATCCATTTTTGTAAAAAATCTCAAAAAGTCAAAGTTGACTTATGTGCACAGTTGACTTTTTATCCTATGAATTCCAAACTATGCAATTCTTCAGGAAATCATGTCCTTGACCTAAATCAAACTTGATGGACATGTTCCATGGGTGGTATGGAGTGTATTGAATCATGTCTTAGGGCTTGGGAGCATGTCCTGGTCAAAAGTCAAAGTTACAGTTGACTTTTCCCGCGAAACCCTAATAGTGGTCCAGATGAAATTGAAACTTGTTGCTCAAGATTCTTGGATCAATCAATTGTCCCAAATGGATCAATATGGTATATTAGAGACCCTCAAATCATGTCTTGCGGTCTTGGTTCATGATTTATCCCAAAAGTCAACTTAGGGGTGAATTAGGTCAAGAAACCCTAATTCCTGATTTTTGATGAATGCGTCCCCTGAGGCAAAATTGACTTAATGATTGGGTTTATGAGGTTCCATGGAGCATATTAGGTTATGATTTGGATCTTTGGCTCATGCCCAGCGGAAATTTTCCATCTGGAGGCCCTGGTCGACCAAAACCCTAATTTGGTGACACTGGCGATCTTGAGGCTTGATCCACCTAGAAGGGAGCATCCGTGTGCTTAATCCTTGAAGTGGGAGTCCTTTTGATCCTTTGTGTATGTTTGAGAGTGTAGACAAGTTGAAGATCATTTCATTCCTTGATTGATCCTTTGTCTAAGCACTCAGAGAGGGATTGAAACCCTAATTTTGATTGCAGTGGATGCTCAACCATCTTTGGGGAGACTAATGAGGCATAAAGGTACATCCATATTGTGATGATGATTTACACAATAATGGGAATCTTAGTGGTCAAAATTTGGGGTCTGACAGTACCATCGTCTTATCATAAATATACTCTCAAGTCCGGGTATAGGACTTATCCTCACCACTCAAAGTAACAACCCTGCACACAGAAAAACCCAAGCACAACGAGTATATACAAATATATAAATATGTACAGATATACTAGCAAGCTAACATGTAAATAACACAAATACAAACATGGTGGGCTTAACCATCTTAGGGGAAGTTTTCTCCAGTGAAGTCGCCATTTCAATCCTCACAACGGGGTAAAAGGGTGAGGAACTCTTGACTATGGTCAAGGTTCCAAGGGGAAGTAGGGTCTGACAGCAAGACACCTACATGGAGTGCGGTGACTCCTAAGGCTAGGTAAAAAAGGATAGGAATTATACACGGGAAACTAGGGTATGACAGCAAAACACCTACGTGGAGTGTTGTGACTCCAAGCCTAAGGCTAGGAGGTCAAGGGTTGAAATGGCTATGAGGCCAAGAGAGGGTAATGAGCTATCTATGACTTTGAGATCAATAGAGAGACTTTCCTTTGGAAGGAGGGGGAAGGACAATTTTATGTAAATAAGAGTTGAAGTGGGATTGAGATTAAAGTGAATCAATATGAGTTCAAGGACTCAAGGGGATAACATTAAGAAAGGTAGTAACAATAATCAAGTATGGACAATAAGAAATGACAATATGGAATGTCATAAAAGTTGGGCAAAATAGCCCTTAATTTCACAAAATTAAAATAGATATCAAAATAATGTGAAAATAAAAATAAAAGTTTAGAAAATTAAATTGAACATAAAAATGTAAATATGAATTTTTTTGGGAATTTTTGTGTAATAGAAACTAATTTTAAATAAATGAAATTGAAATAAAAAGAAAATAAAACATTTGGAACAAGTTAAACCAAGGGGGTGTAATAGAAAATCTAAAATGAACTAGGTTTGTGTTTGCAGCGCATGGGCTGACAAAAGAGGGGGTGCGAGTAGCAAAATTAGAAGGCCCAAGTCCAGCAAGGTTTAAAGCACACGAAAATAAAAAGGGCATAAAAGGGAGTCTGGGGCGAGTGGGATTCGAACCCCAGACCCCTTGGTTACAGCGAGCACTTCATACCACTGGGGTGGCTATACATACATTGTATAAGCCACCCCTAAAGATACTTAAACCTTCAAGTGCTTCATACTGCTATTTTTAAAAACACATGAAAATAACATTGCAGGACATGTTAACAACAAACATCAACTGGTCACCTTGGCTTAAGTTACTAGCAGACAAAAGACCTTCTCACCAATCCCTAACTGCCACGCCCCAGTTCCCCCCATGCATCATGGAGCAAAACCAAATGAAATCGTGAAGCAAACATGGAAAGAAAACATAGTGTACATCCTACTTGCTCCATCAATACCATGCTCGAATCTTAACCAAAACCCATGAAACAAAAACCTAACTTACAGTACTCAACATAATGGATACCACCCAACCTTAAACACGACCAGATAACATCATCACAGTGGGAAAAATAAACTAGAACAAGTGTGTCCAGGAATGAAACTATGTTATTGTCCATACCAATATACTGCTACTGATCCAAACTGATCTTCATGTTGTTCAACTTAAACTAAATACATAATACATAACTAGGGGGCACCCTTAACCATTCAAACTCTTAGCATGAAGGCAATGAACCTCATGAGTTCCAAATATCAACACAGGCAGTGCAAATAAAAAGGAACGCATCACAAACTCACACCTACATCTACATTACCATATGTTTTAAGTGTACAACAACAACATGATAGCAGCATGATCATGACATGAACAGGTGGTCAAGTATATAAGGAAAGGAGTGAGACGAAGTACTCATCGTGCCAACACACCTTCAAACAGATTCTCAACATGAAGGTACAAGTATTATGTTATCAAAGCTAATAATGTATGGAACAAGCAACATGGTAGCAAGGTTGAGAAATGCTCAAACAGATTCTCAAATGAACATTATTATCATGCACACAGTTATTCGACTAAAGTGTAAAACAAATAGTATGGTAAACATGGTTATGGTACATGGAATATGGACCAAAGGAAAGGATGGTTACCTAGTGGAATATGTCCACTGCACCTTCAAAAAGTTTGAACTTTAAAGATCCTGAGAAGTGAGCTTCTTTTCCCTCCAATTGTTTGCTGCTGCAAAGTGATCTTTCTCTTCTTCTTTCTTGCCAAGAAAAACTTCACAAGTTGCTTAGAGTTTGGAATCGTGTGTATTCGGCTGTTTGTGGTTACTATTGGTGGAGGTTGTTCTGATATCAATTGTTGGTCATTTTTGTTGGTCGTTGTTATGATACTTGGTGTTACACAAGGAGAACAAGCTTGTGGTTTTGTTTAAAAAAAGAGATGAGAGAAAGTGGCTTTCTTGTTCTGGTGTTTGGCTGTCCTTGTTCATTGTGTTAACAAGAAGAAAAACTCTCCTTTTATATGAGAGGCAGCTGGATCGAAGGCATGGAAACACAAAGGATATTGGCTTGGTACATGAGGGAAATATCACCACTAGATACTACACACATGCCCTACCTTTTACCATCATTCTCGAGCCATGTGTAGCTGTGGTGGTGGCTTCTTATCTTTAGTTCATGTCAGCAGAACAAACTAAAGCAAGGACCAAGGAAAAGAAAAATGTGGCAATACATGAAGGGTATTTACTTTGGCTCTTGTATGTTCATTTGCGAAGTACCAAGTTATTGTCCTTGAAAACTTTTTTTGCACGTGTTTGTGGCAAAAGAACATTGGGAAATGGTGGAAAATAGGGTCAATACAATGTACTTGCTGGTGGTTTTGCACTTGGTTCCAAATGAAACATAATTGGTGTGGAACAAACAAGCTCAAAGTCCTCTAGTTGATACACGATGGTTACTCATCCAAAGGGGTCAAATGGTATACTTCTTGGTTCTTTTGAATAATGGCATGGGACATTTGTTTCCTTTTTTTTTAGATTAACTAAATTAAATTAGACAAAAATGAAAAGTAAAAACCATAATTAAAATTAAAATGGAAATAAAATTGAACTAAATTAATAAAACTAAATTAAGACTAAAATAATCTAAATTAAAAAATATATACTAAATTAAAAGTATAAACTAAAAAGTTATAGATTGAAATCTAAATGACATGGAATGACAAAATTGGATAAAAAGTAATGGTTGATGATCAACGAAAATGTTTAAAAAAAAATGCAAAAATTGTCGACCTAGAATGACATGCAAAAGATCAAAGAATCTAAGAGTAAAATTTGGGGTACAACAGTTGCCCCTATTTAAATAGCTTTATCGGATAGCACGAGGGATGGAAATCCTCGAGAGATTAAGGTTAAAGGTATTTAAATATAGCAACCTGAAAATTTTTCCCTTAGATGGAATGCAGATGCTAAGGACAACTAACAGACATGCAAATGCAGACATGCCATGAATTTCTAGTGTGATGATAATAATGGAAAGGTAAATGCCAGAATGCAGACGAAGCAGACAGGTAAAAAGTTCACACAATGAGCAATCACTTACTGGGGATGACAGCCACACTGGGGAACTGAAATGAACTGGGAAGTCTAAAGTGATGGAGCAACTGGTTCAAGCATGATCGGATGATACTTTTAAAAGGGAAAGATGACACAAGATCCTCAATGGAAGTAGCACCGAAAAGACGGTCTCCACTGGGGAATCAGATAACAAGACTCAATCTGGAAAAACATCAGAAAGAGAGACACATCTGGAAAAGCATCAGATGATAAAAGCAATGTCGTTCCAGAAAAGCATCAGAATAACAAAGCGAAATATCTGGAAAAACATTAGATCAGTTCTGGAAGAACATCAGAACAAAAGACTCAATCTAGAAAAACATCAGATAAGTTCTGGAAGAACATCAAAGCAAGATACTCAATCTGGAAAAACATCAGAACGAGAGGCACATCTAGAAGAACATCAGATGGTTACAAGCAATGTCGTTCCAGAAAAGCATCAGAATAACAAAGCGAAATATCTGGAAAAACATTAGATAGTAAAATCAATGTCGTTCCGGAAAAGCATCAGAATAACAAAGCGAAATATCTAGAAAAACATCAGATAAGTTAGTGAAAAACATCAGAACAAAAGACTCAATCTTGAAAAACATCAGAACGAGAGACACATCTGGAAGATCGTCAGATGGTAAAAGCAATGTCGTTTCGGAAAAGCATCAGAATAACGAAGCGAAATATCTTGAAAAACATCAGATAAGTTAGAGAAGAACATCAGAACAAAAGACTCAATCTGAAAAAACATCAGAATGAGAGACACATCTGGAAGAGCATCAGATGGTAAAAGCAATGTCATTCCGGAAAAGCATCAGAATAACAAAGCGAAATATCTGGAAAAACATCAAATAACAAGACTCATTCTAGAAGAACATCAGAAAGAGAGACACATCTGGAACAGCTCAGACGGTTAAAGAAACCAGTCATCCAATAATGGCTTTGAATGAAAGGCACAACTCACAATATCTAATAATGGCTTTAGATGAATGTGAACAGAGACTACATTTAAGAATGGCATTGAATGCAAAGAAACCATTCATCTAATAATGGCTTTGAATGAGAGGTACAATTCATAATATCTAAGAAGGCATCAGATGAAAGTGAACAAAGACTCGATCTGGAAGAACATCAGAAAGAGAGACACATATATCTGGTAAAAACTTGGATAGATTCTGGAAAAGCATCAGAATCACAAAGAAAATATCTGGAAAAACATCAGATAACAAAGACTCGATCTGGAAGAACATCAGAAAGAGAGACACATCCGAAAAAGCATCAGATGGTAAAGAAACTAGACATCCAATAATGGCTTTGAATGAGAGGTACAATTCATAATATCTGAGAAGGCATCAGATGCAAATGAACAAAGTAGTGATCCAAGAAGGCATTGGACACAGAGAGACCACAGTTTCCAAGAATGCATTGGAAGAAAGTGGACAAGGAGATATCCAAGAAAGCATTGGATAAATGAAACCAGTCATCCAATAATGGCTTTGAATGAAAGGTATAATCACAATATCTGAGAAGCCATCAGATGAAAGTGAACAAAGACTACATTCAAGAACATCATTGAATGTAGAGAAACCACACATCCAATAATGACTTTGTCTTGAATGCAATGCCACTAGATTGACGTTCATTGCACGGATGTCGTGGTTCTGAACAATATTGGGATGTGCATGGGCCATGTTTACTTCACAGATCCTGTGATCCTGAATCCAGCCCAGATCCATTTGTTCTTATAGAGCTGCTTGTACTATGGCACACCCTTGATTGTCCTTGGAGCAGATATCACATTGATGATAGTTGTGAGATGGTACATGGTCATACCCGCTCTGTTTGCAATGCATCTTTACCAGGTTGGTTCCTTGTAAGCATACATTATGAATTTGATAATTGTTGACAGGCTCTCCTTCTATCAGGTTTGTCGTAGTCTACTCATGTTGTGGTAATGGGTTCATCTGAACATTTAGATTAGTATCTTTGAAAAATAAAACCCTGTTCCTGACAAGCTTCTGTACATCAGACTTGAAGCTGGGACAATTCTTAATGTTATGTCCCAATCCTCCTTGATGGTAAGGGCAAGTTTGATCTTCCTTGAACCAAAAAGGTGGATTTTCTGATACTGTGAGAGGAGTCCTGGTTTGGACGTCCCCCTTGGTTAGTAGAAGTAGAAATTGTTCTGCGTACAACATCGGTATAAGGTCGAACCGTGATGGTCGTGTAGTACGATTATTGTTATTATACTTCGGACGAGCCTACTGAAGAGGCTGTTGCAGCCTTTGCTGATACTGTTGCTGATTTGGTTGGCTCTAAGAAACCTGAGGTTGATAAGTCAGAGCTGACGTCGGGTTGATAGCGGGAGTTACCGCTGCTACCGGTTTATACCTTCGTCGTTGCTTTTCCAGAGAGATATTACTGATATCTTGCTCTTTCTTCTTTTGGAAAGCATTACCGAATCTTTTAGCACTGCTGGATGGCTCTGCATCCTTGACCAATCGTCCTTCTCGGAATGCTTCTTCAAGGTGTACTCCCATGTTCACCATTTCAGTGAAGTCACTGGGCGCACTGGCAACCATTCGGTCGTAATAGAATGAGCTCAAGGTTTTTAGGAAGATCTTTGTCATTTCCTTTTCCTCGAGAGGGGGATAGATTTGGGCGGCAATTTCAAGCCATCTCTGAGCATATTCTTTGAAAGTTTCTTTATCTTTTTGTGACATTGCTCTGAGTTGGTCCCTATCCGGTGCCATGTCCAAGTTGTATTTATACTACAGAACGAAGGCTGCCCCGAGATCTCTGAAAGTACTGATCTTGGTGCGGTTTAAACCCATGTACCATTTGAGTGTGGCACCGGTTAAACTTTCTTAGAAATAATAGATTAGTAGCTGTTGATTTTCTGTCTGGGTGGATATTTTCCGAGCGTACGTCACCAAATGACTTTGAGGGCAAGAGTTGCCTTTGTATTTTTCAAAGTCGGGCACCTTGAATTTGTGCGATATGTTTACATTAGGGACCAAACAGAGGTCGGCAGTGTCTTTTTTGAATAAGTCTTGACCACGAAAGGCATACAGTTCCTTCTGCATTTCCAAGAATTGTTCCTGGAACTCATTCATCCTTTCGTATACGTCTTCGTTTCCACCAGAAATTGCTTGCAGAATCTATCCTTCTGGGACAGTGTGTACCACTGGCTGTGGTATAGTCATTACCGCAGTAACTCTTGGCGCTTTAGTGACATGAAGTTTGTAACCTTCAAGAGTTTCTGTGTTAACCCTTTCATCTTCATTTCCCTGAAGTTTGTAACCTTCAGGTCTGGCTGTTTCTGCTACGACTTCCGGGTCTTCAGTGACTGGTGGGATGTATCCTTCATGTATAAAGTTAAGAGGCATGCCCCAGGGGAAACCTTTAGGCATGTTGTACTGAGGATGACTGCCAGGCGTCTCAAATGCTGGTGTGGATGTACTCTACGAGATTACAGTCTTTTGATGTTGTTGTTCCTAGGTTGCTGCCAGGGATTGCATGTCGTGGTGGGGTTTCTCCAAAATCTCCTTTAGAGCGTTGATTTCTTCTCTCAGCTCTCTGTTATCTTTCTCGAGATCATCCATTTTCTTTTGTAGATTGGCCCAAGTATTGTACGAATGAGACAGTTTGACTCTAGAGTGCGACACATATGTGAGACTCAAAGACAAAGACGTGATATGTGAGAATGATGAATGATATGCAAAGAATGTTATATTTTTTAGCTTTTTTTCAAAAGAACTTTTAACAATTATATTGCAAATATCACACGGCGGGGGCGGGGGGGGTGTGGGGGGGGGGGGGGGGAGACCCTTTTATTGAACTCGAAATATTGCAGTATTTTACAAGGAAAAATACAATATTTTAGAAAGTGCGAGAAAGGAAAATTAGGCCTATGGATCCTGAGTTCTCTCTAAGGAGAGCTCAGATGCTGGTTCCTGAACTTTTCTTTCTTTGATTGGGCTTCCTCAGCCGTTGTCGGGTCGATGATTCTCTACCAAGTGAAAGGAGTGAGCAAATTTCTTCGTTCCTCCTGACTTTCCATGGCATGCTGCTCTAATATCTCAATCAGAGCATCCTTCTCCTTCAGCAGTTCCTGAATCTTGGTACATTCCAAATTAAGAATCTGGTACTTGTTCTTCCAAGAGTTCTTCTCACGTTGGACTTTATTGAGAGCGACCTGGAGTTTTTCCGCATCAGACATGAAATAAAGGACAGATTCTTTTAAAGGAAAAACTTCTTGACGAGGGTAAGGCATCCTTAGCTTGATAGCTCTAGTTTGTACCCAGTGAAGGTAAGATTCTGCAGAGGAACAGTTTGGTCTCCCCAGGGACTCTCTCCCTTTCCTATGAATATGATGTCAGGCATGCACTATTTCTTTCTTTAGTGCCCTGTCATTTTCTCCTTCCTTGAAGAAAAGACCTTCCAGATGAGCATTATGTGGGATATTCTTCATTGGGTATCCAAGTTAACGGCGAGCTAAAATTGGATGATAGTTGATTCCTCCTTTAGTACCAATGAGGGGTACATTGGGGAAATTTCCACATCTGTCGATGATTTTTATCCCTTCGTAAATCCGATTGTACCAATCTATGTCTGAATTGGTAAGAGACATAATCTTCTGCGACCATCGCATATTACTCTTGTGATTCCAAAAACCAGCAGACTTGGGCAAGTGGAAAATAAACCATTTGTAGAGTAATGGTACACAGCATGTGATCATCCCTCCACTGTACAAATTCTTTAAGTGTACAAAATGATAAGCATCTGCGAGCAAGGTTGGTACTAGGTTTCCAATTAAGAATATCTTGATAACATTGATGTTGACGAAGCTATCAATGTTGAGAAAGAGGAATAACTCGTATGTGAGCAGAACAGACATATTCGAAAGCAATTATATTTCCTATACTAGTAAAGTATAGAGCTTTCTCCATCAGGAATTTAGCTGGTAAACCCTGGATTCCTCCTTTGGTGGTCATGTGAGTCCTGACTTCTGACTCATCCAAAGAGATTGCTCTTGCAATGGTTTGATCTTTTGGAATTTCTTCCAGTCCAGAAAATGGATCTTGATCAGTGATAGGTAAATTAATCAGGTGAGAGTATTCTTCCAGTGTTGGTGTGAGTTGGTAATCCGGAAAAGTGAAGCAGTGGTAAACCGGATCGTAGAACTGAACCAGTGTAGATAGGATCCCTTCAACCATGTTGATCTTCAGAAGAGATAATAGTCCTCCATGCTTAGCTCTGAAAGCCTCGGGATTAGTAATCATCCTCCCCAATTTCCTTAGGTCATCCAGTTTTGGAACCTTGAAGGTGTACTTGTGCATTTTTCTTCTTCCGAAATCCATAACGCAACCTTTCTGATATTTGCAATTATTATTTTAGTTCTTTTGAAAAATATTTTTTTCCTTGTTTAAAAACGTTTTTTAATGAATGCATGGATGCATGAATGCAGCAAACAAAAAAACTTGAAAACATGGGTTTAGGGGTTCATCGTCACGAGCATGGAGCCATGGATCTACCCATCCCCAAAGGTGTGTACTAATTGGTCAATATTTGAACCTGTAGAACAGGTTCTAACAGAGGTTCCCAAAATCATTGACCCCTCTTAGGGATATTAACGGCAAGCCGATTGACTTAAGCGAGCTGTAATATCCTAAGATGAATCTCTTTTGAGTGTAGTATCGTGTGCCAACTATTCCCGATAGTCACCGCACTACCTAATGGTTTAATGGTTAAATGTCTACTAAATCCTCAGTGTCATGGGTACCGCACTGGGAAAACTATGCTTTCACGACGTGGTCGTTCAACATTAGCAAGTCCACATGGTACCTCGACTGATTCGGTGGAATTCCAGGTTAACTTGGTCGGGAATCAAACCCTATAAGCCTTCCTGGAGATGCCACCACTTATCTTAATGTTCTCTCAAACTTTCTACATGTGTATCAATCGCATTCCCAGATAATGGTAATTTAAACACAGGTATAAAGTAAGGTGACAGAATATGATATATATATATAGCAGAAAAATGAGAAAACAAGTAAATAAACAGAGAAATAAATGCAAATCAAAGCCTAGACCTCTTAGGAACTCTAATCCTAAACAATCCCCAGTGGAGTCACCATTTTTCTGTAGCGTGCGATTTTTGTCGGTGATGCGACCACCTTACCGCAATGTTGGAATTGGGTGCTACTTTCTGATTTCTTATTTATCCTATGAAGGTGGAAAGGAAAGAGAAGATATCTAAAACTAACCTTGCACGCAAATGTTTTCTTTAACAAATGCTAAGAGATCAGGGATCGGGGTCTGGTTATACAAAGGGAAGCTATTAACACCCAGTGTATCTATGGTAATCCATAGGAACTCTGTATTGCATGTTTCTTTGTTAATTTGAAATGCTTTCTTGTGTTATCTATTGTGGCTTGGGAAAATTTCTCTTTTGGGAGAAATGAGAGAACGCTTTTGTTGTTTTCGGGTTTTCTATTGTTTTTGAGAAGGTACTGGACCTAAAGTTTTTTATTTGTGTGCTCGCTAAGATTTCGCTATCTTATGCCTATGTATTCCCGTAAAGAGATTTGGGAAATCAGAGCAATCGTGAATAGGAGGAAAGATATTTAATGTCTTGTTCAAAGCCCAAGATTGAAGCTAAACGTTGACTGAGAGAGAATTTGGCATCTCTAAAGGGAGAATATCTCACCTATTCATCACAAAATGTTGGGTAATCGATTATAAGGGAAATTGCTTTAACTGGGATATGAGAAATCTAGCAATGCCATAATTTCCTTTATAAGAGGGATGTCATGAAGGAAGAAAGCTTTAACTCAGTGTAGAGCAATTCCACTTTTTCCTTATGAATCTTTCATGCTAAGAGAGGGACATTGGCTTGGATGTTAACGATCCAGAGGATTGCCACTTACAGTTGTTAGATGAAAGATAATTTTAGCTAGGATAAAGGAAGGACTCCAGCTTGGATTTTGAATCAACAAGTGTGCCACTTACAGCAAATATCTGGGAAAAAGGTTTTGATTGTTTGTTTTTAAGATGTGATGTATAGAGGAAATGTCTTCCTGAAGAGTGGACTCATGGTCACATCTTAGGGGATGTTGATTTTTGTGTGCCTTGATCAAAGCCCAAGGTTGAAGCTAAAAGAGACTGACTCTACTGAGGAGGGTTTTATCTGTCGTGTACAAAGCCCAAGGTTAAGGCTGAAGGAAAATGACTCCAATGGGGAATGTTTTATCTGTCTTGTACAGAGCCCAAGATTGAGGCTGACTGGTGAAAATTATTATATGAAGCCAAAGAGGAGGCTATCTCTTGCTGAAGATTTATGGAAAACCCAGAAGCAGTTCTATATTGTGTTGGGGGATCCCAAGGGGTTTACTCTTGCTGGGAATCAGAGAAGAGTTAGAGGATCAGATGCCATGAGGCTCTTATTCTACTGGAGATTTGTTAATGGTAAATTGACCCTGGTAGGGGATTTTTAAGGTGAGAGCTTAAACCTAGTTGAGGGTCAGGGAAGTTTCAAATTTGAGTTTGAAAACCTATGGAGGTTTTAACTCTGCTGAAGACTAGTATAGTGATGAAATAATCAGGATTTTTGTTGTGCTTTCAGGAAACTTGTGGGTCTCTGTGTGAGACCTAAGAGGAGATGATACTTTCCAAGTCTACTTGAATGAAGCCCAAGAGGAGGGTGAGACTTTCCAAGTCTCTCAAGAAGTGGTAGGCTCTGGTGTAGAGAGGGGTCTTTGTATGATGCCTAAGAGGAGGCTGAGGGTTTAAGGGATGAAGATCAACCCTAGAATGATATGATGTTTTGGAATTCTTGATACTCCTGAGGATTGAACTAGTAGAAATGATAATTTATATCCTATGCCTTTAGGAGGCCTTTGGGTCCTTGTAATAAGCCTAAAAGGAGGCTGAGGAACCTCTAAGAAGGTTGTGGGTCCTTGTACTAAGCCCAAGAGGAGGCTGGGGATGCTTTTAGGAAGCCTGTGGGTCCAAGCCAAAGAAAAATTCAAGAAAGGTTTCAGCGGGAATAAGTCCTTTCTTTGCTTAACTGTTCTAAGGTTTGAAGAAATTCAAGAGAGGTTTCGCCGAGAATTAATCCTCTGTGGGGAAATGAATTTCTTGTACAAATATATATTTCTAAATTTGACAGTCTTAAGAAAAGTTTCACCGAGAATAATGTCTTTCTCTGTTCCATATTGTATAAGCCCAAGAGGAGGCAGACTGTATAGAGAATTTCCTATGAGGGAACTAGTTTTAAACTAAGTTAAAAGTGCCCTCTGGTTTGATCTAAACATAGACCTTACTGCTGGAGAAAACTCTAAGCAAGATATGCACAAGTATATACAGACAATTATATTGACAGATATATAAAAATATGCATTGAAAAGGATGTGGGGACTTACCTTCTGAGAAGAAGCCCAAGTATATTGTGATCTGTTGTATTGACTACAACTGTATGCTTGATTGGGGTCTCAAGAAATTGAAGAATGTTTTGAGAAAACTTGAATCATGAACAAGTTGTTTTTGAAAAGAAAAGAAAGTTTTGGGGCTTATACAATGAGTGAGGCCCAGATGACTTATTTGAAAACATTGATCGCACTGTGATACCGACAGACGTTGTGGGACTTATACTATAGCAGAGGCCTAAAATTGTTTTTGTACAAAGAGGGGTTGGTTCTTACACTCTAATAGAGGCTCAAAAGTGTTTGTGAAAAAAAAAATAATAGGGCTTATACTCAATGAGAGGCCCAGATGATTTATTTGAAAAGGCGACGATTGCTCCGTGATATGAAAACCACAGGGGGACTTATACAATGACTGAGGCCCAAAATTATTTATGTACAAGAAGGAATGGGTCTTACACTCTAATAGAACCCCAAAAAGTTTATTTTTATACAAGAGATGGGGCTTACAGCTCAAGGAGATGCCCAGATGAAAAAAAACAGTGATCGCACCGTTATTTTGAAAATCGTATCGGGACTTATACAATGACTAAGGCCTAAAATTTTGTATTTACAAAGGGGATGGGTCTTACACTCTATTAGAGGCCCAAAAGTGTTTCAAATAAAGTTTGAAAAAATAAAAATTAAGAAAAACAAAACCCTAATTTTAATTCAAAAATATAATTTTCAAAGGAAATTAAATAAAAAAATGATATAAAATATCAAATATATTCAAAAACAAGTCGTCAACTTTGAAAAATGTTTTGAAAAATCATGTTTAATCACATGAAAACTTGGAATTCATTTGAATTTGAAAAACCAAGGTGGAAATTTCATTTTAAAATGTTAAAAAACAAATAAAATGAAATTATTTACAAAAGATCCAACTATATTAAATAAATAATATAAATTTGATTTTTTTTTGTAGAATAAAATATTTTAACATTTTTGTGAATTTTTAAAAAAAGAGCCAATAAAAAATGATAAAAAAAATGAGAGAGAAATTAATTTTTGAAATCAATTAAGAAAATGACCTAAAAATTCAAAAATTCAAAAAAAATTGGCGCCAACGGTCATCTTCTTCCTCACGACCTCCCTCCATGGCCGTTTTGCAAAACCTCACATATCTCTCTCAATACGTAATGGTTTTGACTTTTGTAAACACGAATTTTTGAACAAGGATTCCAATGATATAAATTAATTGCATTTATATTAAGTGTGGAGTAAGAAATCAAAAGATGAACTCAAGAACCCTAATATCTTCAAGAACATTATGAAATCCTATAAACGATAGCTACAAAGCAATTGATTGAGGGGAAACACTCTACATAAGTGCAAAAACATGTTTGTAACTTGAAAACACATTTATGATGCATGGATCATAGAGTTTGAGAGTGTCAGGCTTACCTATGTAAGAGGAAATTGAATCCTCGGTTGTAGGTGTTACAGATGTTGTGTGATGATGTGGACAGCTTTCTTGGACCTCAAGTAGTGTGTTTGCAAGCTTGGAATGGATTGAAACAGCCTGGAACTTGTTGTGGTACCCCAACTGCAACTAGGCCAAAAAGCTTGAGCAAATGGATGGTGACTTTGTGATTCTGGTGTTCCAGATGAGTTTTGAGGTTATGGATCACTTGTATATGACATATGTGAGGTGTTAGGATGGTTGGTTTGTGTGGAATTGTTCTCTATTTGAAAATTCTAATGTGACTTGCAAGAGAAGCGAATTATGGTGTTTTAGAGTGATTTGAAGGAAATCATGTATTGCTATGCTTTTGTGTACTTGAATTGATCAGAAAGAACCTCTATTTATAGTAGAGCAACTTTGTTTTGGGAGCAATAGTGATTGGAGGCTGGATCACTCCAATATCCATTGAACTTTGGATGGGAGAAAAGGTTGCTTGGATCCATGAGGATTTGGAATCTGCTGTAGTTGACAATTTTGAAATATGTAATGAGAGCTTTCATTTGAGCTTTGGATGGGAGAAAAAGGTTGCTTGGATCACAAGTTATGGTCTTGCAAAGTTGGGTATAAATCACTTTTTCCATAACTTAGTGAAATTTCAAGTTTCTTATGGTTGCCCCTTTTGCACGTAACCCCACTTTTCTTGATTTTTCTTGATGGATGATGATCCAAACCATAAGTTAACATTGTTTTTTACTTAGGGAAGCCTTGTTTGTCAAGAAATTCAAAAAGTAAAACTTGGTTTTTTGGCACAGTTGACTTTTTATCAGATGAATTTCAAACTTTGTGATCCTCTATGAAATCAAGTACTTGACCCAATTCAAACCTAATGGATGGATTCTATAGGTGTTTTAGAGTGTCTTGAATCATGTCCCAAGGTTTGGGATCATGTCTTGGTCAAAAGTCAAAGGTACAGTTGACTTTTCATCAGAAAATCCTAATTGGTCCAGATAAATTTGAATCCTTGTACTGCTTATGAACCAAGTTAATTGAATCAATCCAATCTTGTAAATGGATCAATATGATGTATTGGAGGTCTTCAACACACTTCTTGAGGTCTTGGCTCATGCCTTGCTCCAAAAGTCAACTTAGGGGTGAATTAGGTCAAGAAACCCTAATTCCTGATTTTTGAAGAATGCATCCCCTAAGGCTATTTTGAACTTGTGATTGGGTCCATGAGGTCCCTTTGAGCTTCTTAGATTATGTTTTGAAGTATAGGCTCATGCCCAGATGAAATTTTCTCTCTTGAGGCCTTGGTCGACCAAAACCCTAATTTGGTGACACTGATGATCTTGAGGCATGATCAACTTGAGATGTTACATTTTCATGCTTGATTAATGATATGGGAGACCTTTTGATCCTTCATGGATGTTTGAGAGACTTGACAAGATGAGGATCATGTCCATTCTAGATTGATCCTTTGTCTGAGTACTCTGAAAGGCTTAAAACCATAATTCTTGATTGTAGTGAGTGCTCAACAATCTTTGAGAGGATTGATGAGGCAAGAAGGTACATCCATATTGTGGTGATGATTTGTACAATGATGGGAAATATTTGTGGTCAAAATTTGGGGTATGACAGAAGCATCTGAAAGTTGTAACAAAAATAACATGATGGTCGAACCCACTGAGGGTTTCAAGCAGGAGAATGACATAACTTAGGCTAATGAGGGCCTTAGGGTCAAGTTGGAGAAGCTGAAGATCACTGATGGCACCAATCTGGAAGTCAACATGGTCGAAGTAAGCAAAAAAAGGGAAGCTGACAAAGAGAATGCTCGATGAAGTGAAGAGCAAATGAGGGTGGCTTACCCTAAGAGTGATGAAAGCTTAGTGGAATCCTCCACTGCAGCCAGAGGAAGAAGTCTGAGGTCATGTTGTTCCCCAGGTGCAGTTCAGTATTCGACAAGAAAGCTGTTGAAAACATCGAGAGAGTTCAAATGGCCAGTCACAGAAGGAATTGAAGAGACACTCGCAATCACTATACCTTCAACAAGAGGGAATTCCCTCGAAGGATGGAGCAAGGAGGTCCAAGTTTCTAGCTAAATAGGCCAGCTACCTTCAAACTAAATACTGATGCACCTAGAGGAAAATGGATAAGACCTGCTGAGAGAGAGAGAGAGAGAGAGAGAGAGAGAGAGAGAGAGAGAGAGAGAGAAAGAGGCCAGGAAAAGTGGCAAAGTTTTGAGGTAGGTCGAGGCTCTTTGATGGCTTATCGAAGGGAGTTTCAAGTTTCAAAGCAATAATCCTATAGATCTGAGAAATACAAAGGGAAGAACCCCATGTCAAGGTCACAATGGCGAAGGTAGCAAAGGATGAGAAAAGTGGAAAGGGAGGCCAACGAAAATGCAATGGCAGAGTCAAGTACTAATCAGCCTCCAAAGAAAAACTAAAATTCTGGCATAGCAGACAGCAGATATCCTAACACATGTCAAGACATTGTTCTACATAATTATTAAACAACGAACAGAACAGCAAACTGATATCCAAAATATCAGTAACTGCAAAAACACGGATGTTTCGACATCTGTTCCAACAAGTTAATCAAAACAGAATTGTAAATTGCAGAATGATAAACAACACAGAATATGATGACCCAGTTTGGTTCAAATCACCTACATCTGGGGGATACCAATCCAGGAAGAAGAATTCACTATCAGTAGTATAGTTTTATGTAAACAACCTCGGGTTTATAGTAAACATCCACGTTTACCTATCACTACCCAATGAAAACTTTATCTAAGAACTCCATCCTAGATAAGAGAAACCCATATCACTCCCTAAATCACAACCTATGATTATCTAATAGTTACTACATAATAACTGCATCATCCTATTGAAAGACACCCATTTCAATACAAAGTTCAGTCAAGCATCCTTGACTAACAAGTTAACTTGGATTTGCTTCAAAGCTTCATCCAAGAACAATACACGATTCATTACCTACGGGTTTCTGAATCTGTACAAGTACCTATATCTACCACTATGTATCAAATCGATACAGAGGGAGACTTACAAGAGAAACCTACGACTCTCAAAACTTAAACCCTACTTTTCAAAATAGGATTCCTAAGTCTATGTCGTTCTCACTCTCTTCTGCCTAGGTCTTGGTCTTCTTTTATAGTCTTCTGCTTCCATTGGGCTTCAAATCTTATCTCCTTGATCCACTTCCAATCGCGCCTTGAATCTTGGAGCAGATTTAACAACAATCCTTGTTCTTCATGCTGTGACATTTCATTCAACATCTCTGGTCTAGGGCATAAATCTTCATGTTGAAACATCTCTTCCAACATTATGTTTTTCCAAAATTTAGTCAAACCATTTGGAGCTTTCAAAAACATAGGCGAAGAGAAAAGACCCTTGGGGAGGAAGTTGTTCCCCACTCAAAAGGAGGAATCTAAGGATAAGCCAGGGTTGCCAATGGCTGATGATGATATGATAACTGACAACTTCGACACAGAATATGAGCCTTCTATGGATATCAATTGCAATGTAGTCTCGATGTTGCCTATTGAGTTCGATCAAGGCAAGAGGTGGGGAGTATGAAGAGTTTATAGAAGCTGAAATGGCCAGACATAGGCCAGTGTGTTACTACATCATGAATAACGGCTATGTCAAAGAGCAAAATGCTTTTTTCGAAAGGTCGGACGAAGTAATGAAAAGTTATCTGAAACTTTTTTTCATTAGAGGAAAGGTGGAAAATGTGATAATCAATAAGATCCTGGTAGATGGTGGAGCGGCAGTGAATCTAATGTCGCACGTTATGCTGCATAAAGTTGGGAAGTTCAACACAGGCCTCAAGCCTCACAACATGGTCTTGTCAAATTACAAAGGAAAGATCGCACACACCTTGGGAGTGATCTAGGTGGAGTTAACAGTGGGAACCATTAACAGACTAACCATGTTTATGGTTATTGAATCAATAGCCAATTACAACCTGTTGTTGGGCCATAAGTGGATACACGGCATTGGAGCATTACCATCTTCTATGCATCAAAGGATTACTATATGGAGGGGAGATGGTATAGTGGAAAATATTAAAGCAAATCAAAACTATTTTATGGCTGAAGTGAACCACGTGGATAGACGTAATTTCGACAAGAATCTGGCAAACACTGCCCCTTGCAGACCTGCTGATGCAACATACTATTCCCTTAATCTAAACCAAATTTATGGGTTTCAGTGGGATAAAGAGGTCGTAGGTGAAGACCTCGAGTTTGAAGGGGCGTCATAGATCCATCCAATTAGCTGGGGAGATGAATTTGGTGATTATGTCTAAATCCAAAACAATGGAAAAGATTTCGGCTTATATAGTCAAAAATAGATTTAAAGCGGCCTTAGAGGCCGAATTAAGATACATGGATGTCGAAGCCAAAGAAGCTAATGTGCACCTTGAGGGGCCTGGCATAGACTTCGAACCAGAGCCGCCTGATAAGGATCAACACAAAGTGCAAAGCCATAGGCTCGACGCCATCTATGAAGAAGAGCCTTTGGGATTCGAAAGCGACACACTGACACCCAATATAAGAATGCTAGCCCCGGATCCCTTAAAGGAAATTGACTTAGGAAAAGGAACAACTAAAAAAGCGACGTATATAAGCGCCAACCTTGAACCTGAACTCAAAGTCGAAATGATCCAGATTTTGAAGGAGTACAGATACTGCTTCGCTTGGTATTACAACGAGATGCGTGGATTGAGTAGGGAATTGGTAGAGCTAAAGTTGCCCATCAACCTGGAAGGAAGCCAATCAAGCAAACTCCAAGACGATTCACATCGTAAATCTTGTCAAAGATCAAGCAAGAAGTCAAAAGACTTCTCAAGTGTAAGTTCATTAGTACAACTGGGTAAGTCGAATGGATTGCTAACATAGTCCCAATTATTAAAAAGAATGGGACTTTGAGGGTTTGCATTGACTTCAGGGATCTGAACATTGCGACCCCAAAGGATGAGTATCCAATGCCTGTGGTAGAGATGCTAGTCGACTCTGTTGCAGGCTATGAGTATCTTAGTATGCTCGACGGATACTCTGGTTATAATCAAATATTCATTGCTGACGAAGATGTGCCAAAAACGGCATTTTGATGTCCTGAGGCCTTAGGCATCTACGAATGGATTCTACCAATGTGGGCGAGATTTCATGGCTCTGGTCTTTCTGGGTGTCATCACCGAGTTTCGAGAAAAATAAGACCATAATTGACTATAAGTCATTGGGATTGGATCAAACTGGTGAGTCTCTCCTTTTGGTATGTTCAAAGATCTCTGTTGATTCTGATTTAGGCAAATCTGGGGAGGAACCGACCTTTGTTGTTAGTACTGAACAGGCGCTGCATACTAACATTGGTGATAAGTCACCAGAACTGGAGCTTTCAGGATCTGAGAAGAATCCCAAATTGCACCAACTTCAACATTTTCTTCCTCTTAGGAATCATTAAGAGATTTCTCTTCACTAGCTTGACTATTCGAGTCATCTTGGATTCTTTCACTTTTGAATGTGTCCTCGATGTTTACTCCGACTTCCACAATTTTGGAGAACTCTACTGGCCCAACGCCTACCATCCTGGCATAATAAGAGTCTGAAAGCGTTTTTAGAAACATTTTGGCCATTTCTTTCTCTAAGAGTGGTGGATGAACTTGAGCTGCCAATTCCTTCCACCGATGTGTGTACTCCCTGAAAGATTCGTTGTCCTTCTAACTCATACTTATCAATTGATCGCTGTCTGGAGCCATGTCCATATTGTAATTGTACAGATTCACAAAAGAATCAGCTAGGTTTTCCCAAGACTGAATATGGTTCCTTTCTAATTTCATGTACCATATCAAAGATGCCCCACATAAACTTTCTTGAAAGCAGTGAATCATTAGCTTATCATTGTCTATATAAGCAGACATATTTTGACAGAACATCATCAAATGGTACCTTGGATAACTAACACCCTTGTATATTTCAAAGACATACATTTTGAACTTCGGGGGAATAACCACGCCCAAAACCAGACACAAGTCGTGAGCCTTAAGACCAGATACATTGAGTCCTTTCATTATGTTCAAGTGTTCCTCGAGATCAAAAAATCCTTCCTCGATTTCCAAAACTATAGGATCATTCATTTTTGTCACAGGGTGGGAATTCTGAGGATTTAGCATATACCTCAGAAATCGGGAATCAATTTGAACAACCGGGTTATTTTGCACAGGTTGAGATTGAGTAGGAACATCCACTTGTGGAGCAATGTCGTCAGGAGGAAAACTGTACATCGCGTTAGTCGTCACTCTAAAGCCTCACATGGGATCAACATTCTCTATCCTCTCCATTGTCCTTCAGTAACTACTTTGAGCTCGGTATGAATGCCAGGAAATCAGCTTGTAGGGACAAGGACAAAAGGACGAATGAATATTTGTTTAGGGAAATGCATGCAAATGATGAATGTGATGCTCTCATTTTATTTTCCTTTTTCACAAAATCAACCCCATTATTGCAAACATGGGAAGCATCAAGAACACGGGTATCACAACTTTTATTATAACCTTCACTATATGGACATTTTCCTTGTCCATATTTGCAATAGTCTGAGTTGTTTTCCTTGAAAATGGCTTGCAATGATGCTTATGATGTATGATTGTATGGATGCACAAACATAAACAAGATCACAAACACATGGGGTTCAAAGGTTCGACGTCATGAGCATGAAGCTATGGCTCTAACCAAACCAAGAGAATATGTACTATGGGTTCATTGTACCTGTAGAACTTGTTCTAATATGGTTCCCATAGTCATAGGTCCATCTTTTGGATATTATCGACACACCGACTACTCGGGAATCAGTAATATTCTCAAGAGAAACTCGTCTGAGTGTAGTATTGCGTATCAACTTCTCAGGTCTACACCTGGATACTCACCGTACTACATCCTAAAAATCCAAGTGGGGTAAAAGGATACTAAAGGTCATCAGCTACGCAGGCTCCCAGATCGAAAAAAAGTAATGATATTACGACTACTCGCATGACATCAGTAATTCCAAAGGGGCCTCCACTGAGTGTGATTATATCATATCTCATCATGCGTAGGATTACTCCAGACATGTAACTTTTGATTATATCAACTTCCTATCTTATTTATGTACACTTAAATCTAGGTTAGGATTTGTCTCACTCAGAGAGATCAACCAGAGAGCCCAAACAAATAGGATGAATAAAACAGCAAGTGATATCAACAACAAAAAAACAACAAATATATATGCAAGATGGGCTTAATCCTTTTAGGGAGATGAATCCCTAATTCCCCAGTGAAGTCGGCATTTTTCAGTAGCCGCACGAAAGTCTCGCCTTTTTACATGTAAAATTTTAAAAGGGCAATGCAATGCAAAACAATGCATTTGAGAGAACGGGAATCGGGATTGGTTATACAAAGGGAAGATATTAGCATCCTAAGTATCTATAGTATCCTATAGGAACCTCTTGCTTATATTTGTGTTACTGTTGTTTTACTTGTTGTGTAATGGGAATTTGTTGATTTTGTTTTGAGTGAGTGGTGATAATGGGAAATGTTTTTGTTGAGATAAGTTATGACAAAAGGTGTAAGGAACCTAATGGTTTTATTTATTATTGTGCTTGCTAAGATCTCGCAATCTTATGTCTGTGCATTCTCAAAAGGAAGTTGAGAAATCAGAGCGTTTGTAGTTCCACCTACTAATGGGTGGAATGGGTTTGTTGGTTTTTTGAGAAGAGACAAATTGTCATCTTAAGGGAGATATCGCACCTATTCACCACAAACATTTTGAGAAAGAAGATAATAAGGGGAAAATCTTTAAACTTGGATGTAAAAATCCAGAGTAATGCCACATCTTATTTTAAATGAATATTTGCATATTAAGAGAAAGACCTTGACTTGGATATAGAATCAACAAGTATGCCACTTATATCACTTAAATGAAAGAAGTGTATTTGTACCATAATAAGATAAGGACTCCAGCTTGGATTTTGAATCAACAAGTGTGCCACTTACGTCACTTAAATGTAAAAAGTTTGAAAAATGTTTGATTTATGTTGTGGGAAATAGGAGAGGCATCTCTTCTATAGAGATGACTCGTGTCTCATCTCTAGGGAGAGTGTTTTGAGCTTGAAACCAAAGGTTGGCTAGGGTTTGACTTGAGGTTTGAAGGTTTGAAGCCACAAGGGGCAGTGTGTTGACTTTAGGACTCCAAAAGAGAATTCTCATCTCTTTGTTGAAGATTTTTGAGTTTGAAGTCTAACTTCCTTGTACAAAGCCCAAGAGGAGGCTAAGTTGATTATGAAGTTTCCTTGTACAAAGCCCAAGAGGAGGATAAGTTGACTCTCCTTGTATAAAGCCTAAGAGGAGGCTAAGTTGACTCTCCTTGTACAAAGCCCAAGAGGACGCTAAGTTGAGTTTCCTTATGTCGTACCTCGAAAAATACGATCCTCGGGATGGACGCGGAAAAAACTATTCGAAACAGAGTCGCCACCGAATTTTATTCATTCCAGGGAAGGAATAGGAAAATATCGATAAAACCTTTGAAGGGATAAGAAAATGGTCATCGCAACCAAATTCGGGTTCAGGAGTCGATTACGCAGAGGGAAGGTATTAGCACCCTCTACGTCCGTTGTACTCAACGGGAACCTCTTGATTCGATTCGGGAGATAAGTTAGCTAGGTTTGTTTGTTTTCTTCTGAGGTAGATATTTCTTTCTAAGGGGAAAATTGGTGGTTTTTTACTAGTGTGCTCGGCAAGGATTGAGAACCCTTGGGCCTACGTATTCCCTCGTGCAATAGGAAAGTCAGAGCATTCGTAGTTCGTGGGACTACGGTTGGTTGGTATCTTTTAAACGAACGAGTGTTTATTTCGCATTCTAACTGCTAAACCTTGGCTTGTCTGCTCGTCAAGGGAGGCTGAAGCACTAGTTCATATGCGCGGAAGAATGGGCTAAACAATGTTCTTTTTTGTGAAAAGTTGTTTGAATATGAATTAAGTGTATTAGAGATTTGATTGAGAAAAAGGTTTGATTTTGACGTGTTTTTAGGGTTTCGTTCGCACGGGGGCGAGAGGATGAGGTTCGATTAATTAAGTATTTTGAGGGAGAATGACGATTATTCGATAAATAAGACGTCGGCCTCACAACCAATTAATCGGGGCATTACCGAGATGCTAGATCTCAACGACACCTTTTTCATTCTATTAATTATGAAATTATGTTTGTTGGATAATGGGGTTCTTTGTCCATGTAATTAGGGCGAGTGTTTTAGGAACGAAAGATCGAAATGAACACAACCTAAAGCGTGTGCCTCAAGAGCGTTCATTCAAGGGCCCAAGAAGTGCTAGACCTCAAGAGTCCACTACTTTTGTAATTTAATTAGAAAAATGATTTGAATTTGATCGGAGTAGCTTAATTAAACGTACTTAACTAGATTAGGGTTTGAATGAATTAAGAGTTTAAAGATGATTAAGTATTTTGATTGGGTTGAGAGTTTTTAAGTTTAGGTATGGAAGATCGAAACGAACACAACCCAAGGCGTGCGCCCCAAGAGCGATCGTTTCAAGACCCAAAGAGTGCTAGACTCCAAAAGCCCACTACTTCCATGGTTAATTAGGAAAATATTTAAGAAGATTGATTTAAATATTTTATAAGAAAATATTTCAAGTATTTCAAAGTTGATTATGATTTTAAGTTAAAATAAAGTTCGTAGAAGATTAGGTAGTTGCTTTTTTTTTAATTTGAATTAAGATTTATAAGTCAAAAAAGTTTATTAAGGTTGAATGCTTTAGTTAGATTGAAATATTTTAAGTATTTTATAAATGGAAGACGGAACGATCACAACCCAAGGCGTGCGCCCTAAGAGCGATCGTTCAAGGACCCAAGGAGTGCTAGACTCCAAAAGCCCACTTTTTCCATTATTGATTAGAAAATAGTTTAGATGTCTTAAGAAATATTTTAAGTTTTGTCTTAAGAAAATAATTATGATTTAGTTTGATTTGAGAAAATTATATTTTTAAAAGTTAAGAAATTAAATAGATTAGGAATTAAATAGAAAAGTAATTTTTGGATTTTTTTAATTAAAGAAAATTGAATTGGTATAATTAATTAAATTAAAATTAAATATTTAATAAAACTAATCATTAAAATAATTAGTTAATGTTAAGTAAATAACTTTAATAAAATTAATAAAACATATTTTAGTAAATAGATTTCTAAGATTTTTTTAAGAAAATAAATAAAAGAAATTAATATTCTTGTTTTTATATTAAAAAGCTAATACAAAAAGAAAATGGGCCCAAAAGTCAACAAAGTCAAGGGGTGTGTTTAGGAAAAAACCCCAGGCCCAACTGCAATAGGCCCACGTTGGGGGAGAATCCACCAAGGACCCTCAGTCAATCTTGGTTGACCATGGACTGCATCTGGGACGTTGGATCCACATAGGGTCAATATCTGAATCCAATCGCTGGTCAGGTCGTGTGGGTGTACAGTAGGGATTGAAGAAAGTGATGCATGGGAACACATTGAGGGATCATCCTCCGGTGACAAGTGTCACGGTGGAGGACACTTGTCACCCCACCTACCGGCCAACAAAAAGCATATGATAAAACAAGGAAATGGAGTTAAAACAAAAACATCGCATACTGATCTCTCTCTCTTTCTATGTTCTCTCTTCTCTCACGCCTCTCACCGGAAACCTAATAACGGCCGGAGGAGCGGCGGCGCGCGGCGACCGCCACCGTCTTCTCCGACGACACCACCTTAAATCAAAAGAAAATCTAAACCAACCCCGCTTATTTTCCTCTCCTCTTTTCAAATCCGAAACCAGTTTCTTCTTAAAACTAACCCATCAAACAAATCGGGGTTTTCCCAAATCGAAACCCTAGTTTCAAACCAAACATAACAAAGCGTACACATGCGAGCAAGCTACTCAAGGGTTTCAACAATCAAGGATTCAACAATAAGACTCTGATTTGCAGAAAGAACAAAGTTCAAAGAGATTACCTCACGAAGATCTCGTCCAAGGTGCTTCCGGTTGCGTAAGGTAACAGATTCGGATTCTCTTTTCTTTCTATCTGCCTTTTCTTCCTTCTTCTCCCTCTATGTACCGTTCATTGTTTGCTACTAAGAATGTTTAGCTCAACCTTGTTCAAACCCTAATGGTGAGTTTGAAAGGCCTTTAGAACGAGCTTTAGTGATTTAGGGTTTTTGGGAGCAATTTGTGCAGAGTAACATTAGGTTTTTCTGGGTTTGGGAAAAATCTTGCAGAAAAAGATTAGGGTTTTTTTGGTTCTCCTCCTTTTTTTTTTCTAATGATTGGGTTCCTATTTATAGAGGGTTTGGAACTCTGATACAAGTGAAATTTGGAAAAAATATGAGGAATATTCCTCTAATTCGTGTGAACCATGAGTTGTCCATTTCAATACCGTTAGAGGGAAATTGCAGTGGGATTTTGTGGGGACCCTTGATAATGACTCACTTTCATTTTGTCTGTAGTGAGATGAATTTATTTCTAGAATGTGTGATTTTTGCTGACTTTTGTGTGAATATGTGGCCTGATTTTTACTACTGTAAATCTAGACTTGATGTTACAGGAACTTATTTTTACTGCTAGGACTTTATCCTTACTGTTGTGCTTTATTTTCATTCAGCCACAACAAATACCTTCCTTAATTTCTTGTTGCATAAACATTTCCCTCCATACTGCTAAAGCTCTGCTCTTATTGTTTTTTCAAATAATCCTTAATTTTGTCATTGATACCTTGCAGAAAATTGGAGCCCAACCTTTTATGCTCAAGAAGGATCATCTATGTAGTGAAGCTTGCGTACCATGAGATGTTATCACATCCTACAAGCTCTGTTACATTTGGATGGTGCAGATGGGAGGTTGAAGGAATTAGCACGGTTGTGGATGGCTTTGAGCTGGATTGGTTCTTTGACTTAATTTGACTTTTGTTTCCTGTGAATTGTTGTGTAATGTATTTTATTTTCCTTGTTCTTATCATGTCTATTGGTCTTTTGCAGAAGTCTGTAACTCAACCAAGTTATCATGGAAAATGCTCACGGAATTCGTGTCTAAGAGAATATGGTTGTAGTTCTGGACCATTATCTCACCAGTTCTATGTGAATGAGACATCTGCAACACTTTTCTATAGGATCACTGAGAATGACTACTGAACCTACCTTTGTTTCTTGCAAGGACCTTTTCATCATCAAATTATGCTCGGTGAGCCTCATTTTGCTGTCATCTGAACTTTCTATGTGCATTTTGTGTCTTTGTTGTATTGGAATTAAATCCTTATGCAGAGTATCTTCTCCATGATTCTTGCACCTTCTACTCATGAATGGCCTGTTATTTCATTATGCTGTGCATCTTGCTTCTTGTTTTTTTTCAGAAAAAAGTGGAGCTCAACATACTGACCATGGAAGATTATCGTGATCCATTTTCATGAAGCCTTATGGTGTGCTATAAATTAGGCCGTCATTTGCACTTAGCTCTGTATTGTTTTTGATCTTTTACTGAAAATCATGGAGTCATCATACCCTGCATTTAGATGGTGCAAAGGGAAGAGATATTTGGCACTTACTTCATCATCCAATTGAGTACAGTAAGTAAACCTCAAAACTTGGTGACATTAGCATTCACATTCCCTTAATCTCTTGACAATGTATTCTTATCATGTCTGGTACCATACTTTATGAAAGTCATGATGTGAAACCAATTTCTATTATTGGTGTGCATTTGACTCTTATTGTTGGAAATGTCTTAGAAACTTAGGACCTGCCACTCCTCTTCGTTAATGAACTTGCACTCTGAATTTGTTAACACTATTTAGTTTTGAGCTATACTAATTCTTGGTTTTATTTTCTTTTCCATGTGTATATCATTGGCATGAGGCATTTGGAGCTTATCATGAAGAAGAATTAATGATGGCAACTCGTATTGGAGAAATTACGGCTGCTTGGAATTTGATGGAGTCTTGATGCAAAGCTTGATGGAGAGCTTAATGATGGAATTGGCATGAAGGAAGTTGATGATAACAACTTGAATTTTGGACTCCTGGAGCTACATGCTATGTGAAGCTTGGAAGGGCAGGCAGGGCTTTGTATCTAACCCTTTAGATTTTGAATTTTCTTGGATTTTAGCATCCTCGATAATAGCTTTAGGACTTTCTTGGAATCAAATTGAATGTTGTACTGTGTACCAAATGCATTTTAGAATTCCATCCACTCTTAATATTTGTGATAGTTTAAATTTGGAACTTTGCACCAATTGAGTTTTTCTAATTTTTAACTCTAATAGTGAAAATGACCCTCTCATTTTGAGCGCACAATCCCAAGCCCTTATACCAACATGAAAGCTCATTTGAATTTGGCTATTTGGAATGCTAGAACTTGCTTTTGGATGATTTTAGGATCTTGCACTTTTGCTTTGTAACTTTGAATCAAATTGAACTCTTCATTCATATACCTTCAAAGTTTTGTAACAATTCAAATGATGTATTCATGAAAATTGTTATGCCTTGATTCCTTCTTGTCAAACTTGAATTTAAATGGGCGTGGTGTTTTTTAACAAGAAACTTAGGGTCCTCTTTGCAAACCTTGTGGTATATGTAAAGTATTTTAGGACTTGTGATATGAATACCTTTGAACTTTAAATACATATCCTTCTCATTTTGAAATTGCAATGTGTATCCTTCATGAGTTGGATGTGAATAAACACTCTTAGCTTGATGACACTAGAATAGCAACCAAGACAAACTCGCCATGTAGCACACCTTGGGCACAACTTAAATTGTAAAAATATGGCTCAAAAGTGGAAGCAACTTAACCATCCAAACATGATTTTGAAAACACTTGAGAGTTTAATAGTGACTTCTATCATTATTTATGGCACACTCCTTATGCATTAATCATCTTCCCACTATAACATGATCACATTCCTTATTCACCAGATGATTATACCATGAACCCCGTTATCCACTAGTGATGCCAGAACATGCTCTTGAAATATGACTTGTTCTCAAGTTAGAATTCCCCATTAGCTTTGAAAGCCAATTCAAACTGGGATTAAAAGCGAACATGACCTAAATATGTATCATTTTTTCCTTGAATTTAGAATGGTCATTTCTTAGCTTGTTTAACCATATAACCTCAGTGTCGCACTTGGAATATGGTTAAAGATCTTCTTGATCATAACTTAAAACCTTAAGCAAACTTAACCACGGTTTGAGGATATGAATTCTAATCACTGTACTTGATCAACTAGAATCAGTTTGAAGCCAATTGATTATGTCTTGGGTGATTAATTATAAAATGAGTGCCCAATCCTCCTTTGTCTCTTCTTGAAACCAAAGAAACCCAACAAGAGCTAGCAGACAATTTTAAATACATACAAGACCATGAATCTTGGAAGGTGGTGGCCTAAGGCCAAGTAATCTTGCAGTAGGTAGGACAAATTTGGGGTATGACACCTTGTACAAAGCCTAAGAGGAGGCTAGTTGATTTTGGAACATCAACAAGGGAAACCTGATGTTTTAACATTGTAACTTGAAGGGAATCCTAAAGTTTGAACTGAGTCTAAACTAGGGATGAGTATTGAAAAAAAACAACAGTTATGCAAGTGTTGTAAATGTCAAGAGAAACTTAATAAGACAAGTTTGATTTAAGCTTTGAAACAAGTGTAGTCATAGAGGATGACATGACCATGAAATGATTAAGCATGATATATCAACATATGAATGAGTATCAAATAAAGAGATATATTCATCATGGTAAGACCTTATGAAGGAAATACTTAAATATATGAGCAAATATTTAATCTATGAAAGCAAACACAAGGAAGTTCAAGTAAGCACATATTCAAGATGAATCGAGGATCAAATGAATATATCAAAGGGTAAACAAAACCCTAATGGAGGTAAAGGTATAGACAAAGCATTCAAACACGATTAAATCAAAGGCTTTGGGGGAATACAAACTCAAGTGGAAGCCCTAACTACGTACAAAGGTGTTTTGAAAGCTCAACCTAAGTAAAACCCTAATTAAACATTTAATCGAAGTATTTTTCAAAAGAGAATTATTTACTCGTGTTATGGAAGACAATACAATATGTTAGGTATCTCAAACAGGGCTTGAACAAACTGTATCATAACCATATAAGCACATGTGATTGATTAGTTTAAGAGGAAAATCAAAAGAAAGTCATTAAACGTATGAAAATACCTTAAAATGGACTACTTTTCAACTTAATAAGAATGTGTGAAATAAATATTATTTTTGACATTTTTTTAATATATTCACAAAATAGGATATGTAAACAAGAAGTGTGCAAAAAAATCAATTAAAAATAATGAATTTTGCTATGTGAAATAAATATGTGAAGTTGTAAAAGAAAATGAAGAAAATAGGTGATTAAAAAGAAGGAATGGCCCTCCCAGGGTTTGAACTTGCGCCCTTGGGTGGAGGGTTTAAAATTTTACCAACTGAGCCATGTACCATGGCTGTTAGTATAACGCGTGATGAAAATAATATACTGAGCCTTGTTTTGAAAATGATTGAAAAATAAAAGTGCAAAAGTTTGGGGTGATGGGAATTCAAACCCCAGACTTTGCACATGGGAAAACTTGAAAACACACGCTCTAACCACTAGGGTGGTGTTACATCCGTGTATCAAACCACACCCAAATAAATATATTATAAAGCTTCATTTTATTTTGAAATATGGAGCCATGGCCATCAGCTGCATCATCTTCATCTTTCTCAAGTGCTATCTCTCAGGATACTCAACCATTTTGCATGATGTAAATATGAAAGTTGGTGGAAATTTGATGACGAATTGAATGACATTAACTAATTTTGTTTAAATTCAGTGCATCAAAAGAAATTTATTTGAAAACCGTATGAACCCTAAAATGAAAATTTGAGACGACATTCCATACAGTCATAGTATCTATCAATTAATTGAGGGAAAATGATCCTCATATTTCCAGAAACACATTGATAACTCAAATGATCATTTATGATGCATGAATTATAGAGTTCAGGTTTTGAGGAAACTTACCTTACAAGTGAGAATCGAATTCTCTATTGGAGGTGTTACAGATGTGATTTGATGATCCAGGCAGCTTCCTTGACCCTCAAGGATGGTGTTGTAATGCTTAAGATAAGTTGAAACCTCCTGGATCACTTGGCTCGATTCAAACTGCAGCTTGTGATCTGTATGGAGCAAATGACATATGACTTGATGATTCTGAGGTTACAAAAATGTTTTGGGTGTTTGGATCACTTACACATGATGTATGTGAAATGTGTGGATGGTTGAATTGAGTGGAAATGGACTGGTTTGAGATTTCCAAATTTTCACTCTTTGAAATCTTTGAATTTTGCAAAAGAGAGGATTTGTGAGAAAACAAGCATTGGCGTTGCTTTGGTGTCATTATTGTGAAGGAATTGACCTCTATTTATAGGAGAAAGTGTATGATATTTTGAATTTGATGATGCATGCTATTATCCAACCAGTGATGTCATGTACCTATAACTTGAAAGTCAAGGCACACATGAGCTATTCTTCACATGGCTCTCATTATAATCTTTTGAGCTTTGTTCCTCAAAGTTTAATCCTATCCCTTGATGTTCTAATCAATTTCTAACAGGTTGGATGATTTTTGCTCAATTTCACTATAGGACTTTAATGCTAGAGGACAAAACTTCACTTCCTATCTTTTGAATGATTTCTTTTACATGCCAAGTGATGAAATTTGAAAATTCAGTGGTGGTTTGCAGAGCATATACTTGTATGATCATTTGGGAGTTGATCTTGTGAAGATTTCAGGTTTGCAAGACTAGTCCAAATCATGTGAAACAAACATGTTGCAAATCTATCTTGGAATTTCAGCTTGATTAAGCCCTATTGCAACATCCATAACTTCTGGCTCAAGTAAAGGATTTGAATTTTCTTGATCATTTTGGAAAGTTGGTATAATATACTTCAAGTTTGATGTTTAAGGTTGGCCTTGAATCAAAGTGGATCATAGTGAAAAATAACCCTAAAGTTGGCTTAAACGCAAGATAGATTCTGTCCAAAATTTCACTAAGTGTTTAGGTTAAAAAGTATGGAACCTCCAACTTCATTGCCTTATATCTTAAAATCTATGCACCTTTTGGGAATCCACCCTCATTGACAAAGTTGTAGTATGTAACAAGCTCTTCAATTTGATCTTTGGATCAAAGAAAATGGTTGCTTGGTTTGGAAGTTATTCCTTTGCAAAGTAGGGTAAAAATCATTGGATTTTATAACTTAGAAAAATTTCAACTTCTCCAATGTTGCCCTTTTTACAAGTAACCTCTCATTTCCTGATTTTTCTTGATAAACCATGATACAAAGCACATATTAATGTTATTCTTGACTTGAAGAGACTATGTCTGACCAGAAACTTCAAAAGTCAAACTTGATATTGACCACAATTGACTTTTGTATCAGATGAATTTTGAACTTTATGATCCTTTGTGAAATCAAACCCTTGGGCCTTTTGAACACCATAGATGGACTCTAAAGGTGTTTTTGAGTGTCTTGAGTCATGTCCCAAAGTTTGAGATCATGTCTTGGTCAAAAGTCAGAGGTACATTTGACTTTTCCTCAGAAACCCTAGTTTGTGGACCAGATGATTTTAACTTCTTACATAGCTTATGAATCAAGCTCTTTGGGTTAATCCAATCATATGAAGGGATTAATATGAGACATTTGAGGTCCTTGGAACATATTTGGAGGTTTGGGAT
This sequence comes from Lathyrus tuberosus, assembly GCA_022829125.1. NCBI lineage: Eukaryota > Viridiplantae > Streptophyta > Magnoliopsida > Fabales > Fabaceae > Lathyrus > Lathyrus tuberosus. Next base: position 41,571,703 of record JALAZF010000002.1, read on the forward strand.
CAATTCTTTTCTTCAAAAGTTAACCCAAGGACTGAATTAGGTCAAAACCCTAATTTGCATGCAATGAGGATCTTGAGCTTTGATGAGCTTATTCATGATGTAATTTTGCACTTGATTATTGATGAGTGAAAGCTCTTGATATTCATGAATGATATAGGGACTTGTGGTGCTGAATATGATGCACATTCCTTGATAATTCATTTGCTTGAACTCTAAGGGGATCACCTAACCTGTGAAGCAAGTAAGCACGCATATCTTGTTCTTGTGATGGGTTAGTGATGCATAAAGACATGTATAAATGTAATGATGATTGTTATGCTAATGATGCAATTGTGGTGGCACCTTAGGGGTAAAAAATTAGGGTATGACAGTTCACAAGAAGGGAATTGAAATAAATCAGAATAAGACGAAGGCCATTTTGGAGGCGAAAGCACCATCAACAAAGAAGAAACTGCAGTCGTTGCTAGGGAAGATTAACTTCTTAAGGATATTTATTTCAAATTTGAGCGACAAGACTCAGGCCTTTTCTCCTCTACTTCGACTGAAGAATGAAGGCTTCGAATGGGGCAAGTGCAGCATAAAGCTTTTGATAAAATTAAAGAGTATCTTGTTCATCCTCCAATTCTGTCGCCTCCTTGTAGAAGTAGAAGTATGAGATTGTACATTTCTGCGTCTGATGTAACTATAGGGAGAAAGCTTGCTCAAGAAGATGAAAATGGCGTCGAAAGAGCTATTTACTATCTTAGTCGAGTCCTTAATGACGCAGAAACTAGATATAGTATGACTAAAAAAATTATGTCTATGTATTTTTCATGTACAAAGTTGAAATATTATATAAAACCTATTGATGTGTATGTTTTGTCCCATTATGATAGCATTAAACATATGCTTTCTAAGCCAATTCTTCATAGTCGAATTGTAAAACGGGCACTCGCCTTAACGGAGTACTCATTAACTTATGTGCCTTTAAAGGCCATGAAGGGACAAATGGTCACAGACTTTATAGTTGGCCACTATGTAGTTGAAAGTCCCCAAAAATATCTCGAACTTGAGCCTTGGAAATTATATTTTGATGGTTCGAGTCACAAAGATGGAACAGGTATTGGGATATTTATTATCTCTCCTGATAAAATTCCAATGGGATTCAAGTACAGAATCGAAGGTCCTTGTTCGAACAACGAGGTTGAATATGAGGCTTTAATAGTCGGCCTTGAAATTTTGTTGGAATTGGGGGCAACTAGAGTCGAAATCATTGGTGACTCCAAATTAGTTGTGAAGTAGATGATGAAGGAGGATAAATGTGTCAAGGAGAATTTGATAATGTACTTTGTAATAGCAAATCGACTATTACGAAAGTTCGAAATGGTGAGTATTAGGCACATTCCTCGACTGAAGAACCAGAAGGCCAATGATTTGGCTCAAATTTCTTCTGGATACAAGATTTCAAAAGAAAAATTGGAAGATGTGATCGAAGTTTGATGGAAAGTAATGGCAACCAGATTGTCTCTGACGGATTTGGAAGCAACAAAGTTGGGTTACGCAGATGATAAGAACTTTAGAATCTTGGCAATAGACAACCTGGCAGATACAGATTGGAAGAAACCTATTGTGGACTACTTGAAGAATCCAACGATGTCTGCGGAGCGAAAATTCAGGTATCATTCTTTAAGTTACACACTTATGGGAAATGAACTATTTAAAAAGATGCCTGAGGGAGTTTTACTCAAATGCCTTAGTGAGGCTGAGGCATATTTGGCTTTGTCGAATGTCCATAGTGGGGCATGTGGGGCTCACCAAGTAGACCATAAGATGAAATGGCTTTTGTTTCGAAAAGGGATATATTGGCCCACACACCTCATAAACATCATATAGAAGTGATCCAAACACTTAAACAACAACTGTAATACTGATTTCTCAGAATCACCAGCCAGTTGCTCAAGGTTTTAACCAAGTTGCAGCTGAGATGCCCTGAAGTGATCCAGCCATTTCCAATCAAGTCCAAGCATTCAAACACACTTCATATGGTGTAGGGAAGCTGTTCAGATCATTACAACTCATCTGTAGCACCTCCAACTCAAAAATCACATTGCTCTTGCTGTCACAACCTTCAAGTATGCTAAACTTGGTCATCTCTTAATCTATGCATATTTCCTCGCACAATACTTTTGCCAAATGTTCATAATCATGCATAGAATGTTTCCCCTCAATTAATTGCTTTGTTTGAATCGTGTATCAAAATTCTCAACCTTCATGCAAATTTTAGGGTTCTTGAGGTTTTGTCTTGATTTCTTATTCCATGCTTAAAAAAATGAAATTAAAGACCATAGACATGATCGTGAGGTGAAAATGAGTAGATTGATAGGTGAATTGTGTGATTTCATCAAGTATTCAGTGATATTGGATATAAAATACAAATCTAAGCAAAACTCCCTTCACACATGTTCTTGGCCCATGTTCTTGGCGCCTTTTTCACATATTTGAATATTTGAATTTGGTGATTTTATTTAATTGATTCAAGAATTAATTTCTCTCTGAGTTTTAATGATTTTGAGTTGATTCTTTTTTTAATAATTCACAAAAATGTTAAAATATTTTATTTTACTAAAAAATCCCAAAAATATTATTTATTTCATATATTTGATATTTTTGCAAGGAATTAATGTTTTATTTGTTTTTAACATTTGAAATATTTTTCCCCCTTGATTTTCCAAATTTAATTGGTTTCCAATCATTTTGTGGATATAAACATGATTTTTGAAACATTGATCCAAGATCACCAGTCATTTTTCACATGTTTTCATCACTTTTTATTAATTTTTTAACAAAATTAATCCCTTTTTAAATAAAATTAGGGTTTTGATTAATTCAACCCTCATCAATCATTTTCCAACTCTTGGGCCTCTTGGTAGAGTGTAAGACCCAATCCTTTTTCAAATAAACCTTTTAGGGCCTCAGACATTGTATTAGTCCCTCTGTATAGTTTCAAAAGTACGGCGAGGTCGTCGCCTTTGTAACGAAACCAGTTGGGCTTCTCCTTGAGCTATAAGACCCATCTCTATTCATTTTCAAACTCTTTGGGCCACTAATAGAGTGTAAGACCCAATCCCTTTTTAACCAAAACCATGTTGGGCCTCACATATTATATAAGTCCCTCTGCGTTAAAAAATCTCGGCGCGATCGCCATTTCAAAGCAAAAATCAATTGGGCCTACCCTCGTGTTATAAGCCCAATTTCTTTTCAAACTCTTTGGGCCTCTAATAGAGTGTAAGACCCCTCCCCTTGTACATAAAAACTTTTGGGCCTCACATATTGTATAAGTCCCTCTGTACAGTTTTCAAAACAACGGTGCGATCATCGTCAAAATTTGGGCCTCTCCTTGAGCTGTAAGCCCCAACAATCTTTTCAAAGCACTTTCTCCTTTGATTTTTAATACAATATTGTTATCAAAACTTTCTTTGTTGAACAACTAACAAAACAGTATGGAAGCTCTACAACGGGTAAGTGTTTATCCGCTTTCTTTTATATGCTTTCATATACATATCTGTATTGTGGGGCTGTTTCACTGTAAGTCTTCTTCCACATCCTTTTATATACTTGTCAAATATAAACTGTGTAATACTAGTATAGCTATTTAGAGTTTTCCCCGTCAACTACGTCTAGTACTAGGTAAAGCCTTGTTGGTCACTCTTAAATACAAACAAAACTAGATCCCCCGTAGAATTCCAGATACAGTCTTCCCTTCTCTTGGGGTTAAACAATATGGAACAAAGAGAAAGGCAGTATTCTCGGTGAACCTTTTCTCAGACTGTCACCCTTAGAAATTGTCAAAGAAACTCTAACTCCCCAGAGATGATCTTTTCTCCGTGAATGGCATCTCTTGAGTTTCTTCTAGATTCTCGAACTTTCCTGGAATGATCTCTTCTCTGTGAATTGCATTTCTTGAACTTATCTTGGTTTGGGGACCCACAGGCTTCCTAAAAGCATCCCCGCCTCCTCTTGGGCGTTGTACAAGGACCCGTCGGCTTCTTAGAAGTTCTCATGCCTTCTCTTGGGCTTAATACAGGGACCCTGATGACCTCTTAAAGGTATAAGATAGAACTTAGTCATCCTTTGCTAGAGCAGTCTTTCCAGCGTCAAAACCCTGGCCATTTTAGGGTTGATACTCATCCCTTAATGCCCGTGCCTCCTCTTGGGCATTGTACAAAAGACAAAACTCTAGACTTGGATAGTCTAAATCCCCTTGAGTCTCAAAGACATTCTCAAGTTCCTTTCAAACATAGAAAAAACACCGATCACTCTGAAACCTGGTGTCTCTCATGAGAGTTCCCCACCCTTAGGTCCTGCCTATGGATCTAATCCTCGGCAGTAAGATAGCCTCCTCTTGGGCTTTGTACAAATGATTCTCCCCAGCGGAGCTAACCTTTTCAGACTCTCTTGTTGAGTCATTCTTCCTTTTAGCCTCTGTCTTGGGCTTGGTACAAGACATACCAAACACTCTCTTGTTGAGTATAAAAGGCTTTCTTGTTGAGTTAATCTCTTTTTAGCCTCCGTCTTAGGCTTCATACAAGACACATATAAAACACTCTCTTGTTGAGTATAAAAGATTGTCTTGTTGAGTCAACCTTTAGCCTCCGTCTTGGGCTTCATACAAGACACATATAAAACACTCTCTTGTTGAGTCGATCTCTTTTTTAGCCTCTATCTCGGCCCTCATACGAGACAGCAAAACACTCTCTTGTTGAGTATAAAAGACTCTCTTGTTGAATCAAACTGACTCTCTTATTGAGTCAATCACCTGTTCAAGACTCTCTTGTTGAGTCAACGTTTTTAGCCTCTGTCTTGGGCTTTATACAGGACAGATAAAAGTACTCTCTTATTGAGACTAACCCTTTCAGCCTCTATCTTGGGCTTTATACAAGATACCTTCTCCCAAACGGAGTCAAAATCCCTTCTAGCCTCAATATTGGGCGTTGTACAAGACAGAAAGAACGTTTGCCTCGGAAAAGTCAAACTTCCCGCCTCTTCTTAGGCTTTGTATAAGGAAACCCCGGTTGAGTCAATCAACCTTTTAGCATCAAATTTGTGCCTTGCTCACAGCATACAAACATCAACAACTCCTCTTTAGAGATGACAAATTCTCTCTCATCCTAAACCCTTTAGCTTCACATCTTGGGCTTTGAACAAGATACAAACCACCTTTAGCTTCATATCTTGGGCTTTGAACAAGACACCAAAACAACATTTTTCCTCCCATAGAATAGGAGGAACTACGATCGCTCTGATTTCCCTGTTTCGGGAATACGTAGGCATAAGATTGGAAAATCTTAGCGAGCGTACTAACCAAAAAAAATCCAAAATTCAGTACCTTCATATATCCATCAAAAGCATCAGACCTAACACCTTACCAGAAACCTACCCCCTAGTCTAGACATTGTTTTTAAATAAATAACCTTAAAATACGAACCCCTCAATTTTGATAGCATCTGTAAACCAACAGTTTTGACTATTTAAACTCAATTTGCATGCAGGGTTAATTGGAGACATCTATTTCCCTTCCTTAATCAGCTTAACAGGATAAAAAATGAATTGAACTGTAGTACCAAAGCGATAGTGATTCGAAACCACAAAAACAGTGCTACAGACGGTCACAGTCTACTTGTCTCCAGAAGTCTTTCACAAGAGCTTCAAAAATGGGACCTTTGAGCCTTTGAAAATAGTGATTCCAACCTTGAAATTTTAGTTCAGCAGAAAGATCATACCCATTTGCAGCAAGATTGTCAAAATCAACATCTAGTTCTTTAAGAACGGTCAGTTTTTCTGCCTCAATAATACAGCTAACCGAAACATCCCTTTGTGTGATATGATCTTTATCAATCACATGAAGTGATGATGATGAGGTTAAAATGACATTTGCAGTGGTTACTGAGGTTGAAGATGGGGGAGCTGAAGAAGATGGTAAACCAGTTGAGGGGTTCAATGATTGTTCCATTTCAATGGCGAATTAAACTACTTATTGAGAGGTGGTCATCATGATGATTATTGAGGTAGAAAGGATGAAGATGGAGTTTTGTTGTTGAAGACGAAGAAGGCACAAAGAGTGGTTTGGAGAGAAAGAGGGTTTAGGTTTTCTAAAGTGTAAAAGTGAAGTGAAGTGGTGTGAGTGGGTATATAACGTGTGAGTGGAGTGAATTCGTGTAGACGTGCAGTATTAGACATAATAATGGGGGTTAATAAATGAGCGTAATCATGATTTAACCAATTCCAAGAATTGTACTGCTCACACGTTAATCAGCCTTTAATTAAGTGACACGTTTTTTATATCCTCAGAGTTTGGAAAACGAAAAGGTTTCCATTTGATCAGAGACACTTCTGACAAAGCATCTTCTGATAACTGAGGTTAAAAACAAATGCTTCTGAGTTTAAATGAAAATCTGATATCTTCATATTCTGACTAAACACATCTAATTCTGATGAAATCTTACTCTGGACAATAGTCCATTTTCAGATGCTTCAGAATAAATAAGAATCTATCTTCAGCCAAGGGTTTTGTAAAAGTATCAGCCCATTGATGGTCTATATCTATAAATTTTAAACATAAAATTCCCTTCTGAATATAGTCTCTAATAAGGTGATTTCTATGTGCTTAGTCCTAGAACGTAAAATTAGATTCTTAATTAAACATATAACAACAGTATTATCATAAAGGATAGAAATGTTACTCTTGTCTATCTGATAGTCTTCTAGCTGGTTCTTAATCCACAGCTTTTGCGTACTCCATAGAGACATGGATATGTATTCTGTTTCTGCTGTTGAGAGAGCACTTGTTGATTTCCTCTTGCTTGATCATGAGATCAGATTTTTCCCTTTCCAGAATACATGTTGGATGCATTGGAGTCTTTAGCTGGTGTACAGTCCATCATGTTGAATTCCTTCAGAAGTTCTTTTGCATACTTGCTCTGATGAATGTGCGTTCCTTCTGATCTTTGATCAATTTAAATTCCCAGAAAGAATCTGAATTCTTCCGTCATATTCATTTAGAATTTATCCTTTCTCATCTAGCTTGTTTCTGAACACCCATCTAGTTCCAAAGACATGAACACCTTTGGGTTTCTGAACAAGATCCCAGACATCATTTCTGGTGAATTAATTCAATTCTTCTTGCATGGTCAGAATCCACTCATTTTCTTTTAGAGCTGCATCAACTGTGGTTGGCTATATCAGACACACTAGACCCAGAAGAGTTTCTTCATAATTTCTGAAGGATGAACGGTTTCTGACTGAATCAGCTTTATCTCCCAAAATCAATTCTTCAGAATGAGAAGTTTTTAATCTATTCTTCTTTTAATGAGATGAGTTATTCCCAGCTTCTGATAAGGTTGTATCCGGTTCTGGAGAATTTGCATCCTTGTCTTCTTCTCTTGAATCTTCTACTTCTTGGATTCTGATGATGTGATCTTTAGATCTGCAACCTTTCAACTAGCTTTAACTTTTCAGAGTCAAGCTGATCATTGAGTCTGACATGAATTGATTCGCCTACAATTCTTATTTCTGTGTTATGGATTCGGTAGCCTTTAGAGCGTTCATAATATCCTAACAATAAACATTTTGAGAAACCAATCCAGAGCCAATGATTTCTTATTTCTGGTTTCCTCAAAAACTGACGAAGCCTCCAGGCTTGAGTTCCAGACTTTGAAACATATTCCTTCTTCTCGTCATGAGTTTGCGAGCAACTATTGTTCAGTTACCATGACTGGTGTTTCAACTGAGCTGCTAAGGATATTTCTGAGTCGGAGTCTGAGTCTGATTCAGGTTCTGATGATATTTAGTCTTCTGGTTCTCCAGTAACTTCATCTTCAGTTGTTGCTGCTAGCGCAACATTTGCTTGTCCTTCATCAGATTCTTCTTCTTCAGAATCAGAGTCGTCCCAAGTTACCAATAGACCTTTCTTCGCTTTGGAGAAGTTCTTCTTAGGCTTCTTTGTCCTTTTTGACTTTTGGACACTTGTTCTTGTAATAACCTGGCTCATTACACTCGTAGCAGATAACCTCCTTTCCAGAGTTATGCTTCTTCTGTCCAGATGATGACTCAGAGTGGCCCTTGTTTCTTCTAGATCTTCTGAAGTTGCCTTGCCTATGCTTCTAGAGTTTGTTGATTCTTCTGGAGATTAATGACAACTCATCTTCTGATTCTTTATCAGAATCTTTTGATTTTTTCTCAACTTGATAAGCCTTTGCCTTTCCAGGTTCAGACTTAAGAATGATGGATTTACTCTTCTTCTTCCTCCAGCTCTATCTCATGATTTCTCAAGGAACTAACACGTTCTTCAAGACTTATGTTGTTGCGATCTTTTGATAGCTTTAGAGTTGTTGCCATAAGTATCCATTTCTTAGGAGGACTTCTGATGATCTTTTTCATATGTCTAGCAGTTGAGTAGCCTTTGTCCAGAACTTTGAGTTCTGCGATTAGCATTTAAAACTTTGAAGACATGGTCTCAACTGTCTCATTGTCTTCCATATTGAATGCCTCATATTTTTGGATTAAGGTAAACGCCTTTTGTCTTCTTAACTTGAGCATTTCCTTCATTAGTCATCCTAAGAGAATCAAGAATAGATTTGGCATCATCTTCTCATACTTAGTATAAGAGATAGCATTTAGCAATATGATTCTTGCCTTATGATGAATTTGTATTCTTTCTCCTGTTGGTTGGTTATATCACTTCTGGATATATTAGCACATGTAGCATCAATTGGGTGATTGTAGCCATCGACTACCTAATCCCAAAGATCTACATCATAATCAAGAAAGAAACTTTTCTATTCTGTCTTTCCAGTAGTCAAGCTTTTCACCATCAACGACTGGTGGTTTGATACTGAATTGATCTTTCTTTTCAGTAGTGGTATTAGCAGGAACTGTCATGTTATCTCACACAAATACTGGATCGGTACTGAACATTGTTAAGTGCTGATAAAACGTTTATCACAATCTGAACCGGAGCTCTGATACCAATTGAAGGTGTGAGAAAAACACAAGAAATGGGGGGTTTGAATTGGGTTTTCCACTTTGAAATATTTTTTTATGAAACTCAAACAAAGATCATAAATAAACTAACAATAGAAATACACACGATATATCCTGGTTCACTTGAAAACTATCAAGCTAATCCAGTCCACCCGCCGTGGTGATTTTGCCTTATACACAAGGACTTAATCCACTATAACCAAACTCATTACAATCGCACGAGCAAACTGCTGGTGACTAACAACCTCTAAGACACACTAGTCCTAGACTTCTTAAGAATTCTGACCCAACTGGTCTCTTAAAGAATACAATGCACAAGCCAACTACAAGTGACTAACACCACTAAGACACATTATCTTAGTCTCCCTAAAAATTCTGACCCAACTGGTCCTTTAGGGTACGCAAACAACTGTCTGCTACAAGGTTTGTTTATAATAATAATTTTTCTACACAAGCAGGGTAAACATACATTTTAAGCCCAATCTAACATAGAGCGAAACTATACAGTAAAAACATTCTTCTTCTTTGTATTGTGGTGCTTTACTGTTCACTCATATATTCTTCTGTTTCTTGAGTTCTTTCTTCATATACATCAGTGTTTTTGATACTTCTTCTTTTTACACTGAGTATTACATCGTTTGTTGCTCACTCACTTTCAATCATGCTTGCACGCATGCATCTGCTCTCTTACGCTCATGTTCATCAGCATTAGATTCGTTGAATGATCAAGTCTATATATAGCCATAAAAAGATCCGTTGAAGGGCAGATCCGTAATATCAGAGAGAGTACTGGCGACTTGAAATAATGTCGTTATGCTGGGTTGAAAATTGTACACTAAAGTTGTACTTTTTACCACCAAATCAGGGTAGTGGAAAGGAACGTGCTTTATCTATACTATGTACTATTTTCCCACGCAAATGTTTCATCTTCTTCTATTCATCAGAGGCTTCTGAGTAGATTTGATTGAAGCATGATCAAAAGAATGAATCATTGGGTCTTTGGAGTCTTGAGTCTTCAGAACTTGTTCATCCGAACCTTGTCTTCAGAGTCTTCATCCCTTCTAGTTCAGAACCCTTGGTTATCAGAATACTTAAGTCTTCAGAGTCTTCAGAACCTCGTTCAACAGAACCTTGTCTTCAGAATCTTCAGCACTTAGTCTTCAGAACCTTTAATCTTCAGAATCCTTAAGTCTTCAGAATCTTCAGAACTTCTTTCAACAGAACATTGTCTTCAGAATCTTCAGCACTTAGTCTTTAGAAGTTAACGACCTCAGAAGCTATGCAGGCTTCAGAAATAGAACATCAGAGTCACCATCAGAGATTAGATCCAAGAGACGTTACAACAGCAATATAGTGTCTTCTCAAAATCTTTCGGACGCACAGTAGATTAGAACCAATCTTGCTTCTTCACATACAAGTGACCATAGAGAATATCAGAGTGATGTAGCACCTGGTTTTTATAAGAGTTAGAACCTGTTTGTTAAAACCATCAGAATAACAAACGTTAGAGCACCATAATTGTTCTCACACAAATACTTCATTGTTATAATCAAAACACAGAGACAAGATGCATAACCAAATCTTGTTCTTACAGTTACATCTTGTTTCAGAGGTTCAGAGGGTGACAATCAAGAGTATTTCATCATTTGAATTTTTGTAAGGTTTAACTGTAACAGAGAATCAGAAGTAAATGGTCCAAAGACATTTTATTTGCATTTGATTAACTCTTCACAATTATTTGATCAGTAATTTAACACATTCACGCGACATTTTACATTTTTAATTTATCACAACATACATTGTGTTCAGTGTAACACTTAAAATATCAGGCAGAATATTTTTTCGGATCTACAGACAAACCGGTCGAACCTTTTCTCAACTATACGTCAAATTAGCGGGCAAAAAAATTTCAAAATCGAGCATGCAGATTTCAATATTCCTAATCTACATTTCACGTAGTTTAATCTAGTGTTCTCGTTTTAATTTTTCTACTACTTTTTGTCGCATTTTTACCCGTCTGAGTCTTTTAACCGGTCAAAATTTATTTCAAAATTTAATAAAAAATTGTATGTTTTTGGAAAGTTTATTTTGCGCTGATTATTCTAATGCATTCAGTTTATTTTTTTGAATATTTTTGCGCCTGATTTTTATTTATTTTTTATCTAATTATTTTTAGTTTTTAGCCAAATTAATTAATATAATAAATTAGAATGAATTGTATTTTTTTTAATTCAATTTTATTTATTTTATTGGTTTTATTTTAATTATTAAAACTTTGATTTTTTTAGCATTTTTAAAGAAATTTAGAAAGAAATCAAACAAATATCTCAACTTCTTCCTCCACTAACTTTGATCCACGCGTCCCTTTTTTAATCTATTCGGCTATTCCTCTCTCAATTTTGGAAAGGGGTCTGCTGCCCTTAAGGCGCTAAAGGAACCATGCCTTTGGTTGATTTTGCCCATTTTTTATGAGAGAGAAAATGCAGAAATATAAAAGATAGGATGAGAGAGAGTGTTAGGCAGAGGGAGAAAGACCCAAAGGCACCATGTCTTTGGCGCTTTAAAGGCAGCGTATCCTTGCCCCTCAATTTTGGAAAATGATTTGCTGCCTTTTAAGCGGAAAAGGCAGGATAACTTTCTCACTATTTCACCCATTAGATCCATTTAATGGTTCAAATATTTTTAACATTACTTTTAAAAATATACTTAATTAAATGTAGTAAAAACACTTTATAAATTACAACAAAAACGTCGGAAAAATAAATTGTTGAGTCGTTACCGCCATCGTGCTTCCATCGATTTGTCGTTGTTGGACTATCACCCCCTTCTCCTTCTCCTTCCCCTCTAGTTTGTTGGATTTTTTTTCTTATAAGTACTTGAAATGTGTTCTTCCATAAGTAAATTTTGGAAATTTGATTAAAACTATGAGTTTAAGAATGTCTTGAATAACGAGGATATGAATTTTTCTTAACAAAAGCAACCTACATTATGTAACTCTTTGATTGTGATTATTATGTGATTTTGGGATTAACTTATGATCTAAATGATAAAATGATAGACAATTTTATCATCCTTTGTTATGTATAATAATAAGGTTACGAGATTTTATTTTTCTAAATATTAGAACTGCTAGCTAAACAATGGAGTTTAGGAGTTTTTTTTTTTTTTTGCTTTAGGATAATTACATTTTTCAGTAAATAATGGAGATTATGAGATTTATTTTGCTTTATATTTTTCTATAACTGAAGTATATGTTTTATAGAAATTGAAAATTGTGAGATATTTGATCGAACTCTAGTATTGTTGACAGAGGTTTAGCATGTCGTCGAAGTCTGCTCACATGCTGTTGTCGAAGACCTACATGCTGTAATCGAATTGTGTTCTAGTATGTAGTTGTCGAATTGAGTCTTGAGTTAAGGATCTAATTATTTAAGTTAGCTTGTACCCTAAGTTAGCTTGTAATGGGTAACTGTTAAAAATATCATTAGTTTAGTATGTTAGGTTTTATTATAAACAGCATACTAGTCTTTCATTCTAAGTGTGGCAAATCCTAATTAGGGCGAGAGAGTTATTTGTTATTTTTTAGTACTTGTAATCTGATTGAAAGAGAAAGTAAAGAATAGCAGTTATAACCAATCCTTGTTGTTTTTTTTCTTGTTTTACCTTTAACCCTAACCCTTGTGTGTTTCTTGATCATAAAGAAATTTATTATACTTTGTTTAAGGTATCCTAATTCATAACAAATTGGTGCGATGAGTGTGGAGGAAGATGCCTTTAATAAAGTATGAGATTGAAAATTTCACTGGAGTGAACGATTTCAGTCTGTGGCGCTTGAAGATGAAAGTCCTACTGGTTTAGCAGGGTTGTTTGGAAGCGTTGAAGGGAGAGGCAGCCATGGACACTACGTTAACGAAAAAAGAAAAGACGGTCATAATAGAGAAAGCCCACGGCGCAATATTGCTAAGCCTTGGTGATAAGGTTTTCTGACAGGTATAAAAGGAGACTACAACATCGGGGTTATGGTTGAAACTTGAAATTTTATACATGACCAAATCTCTGGTGAATCGACTTTACCTGAAGCAAGCATTGTATTCATCCAAGATGAGTGAAGACAAAGTGTTGGCTGAGCAGTTGAATATGTTCGACAAGCTGATTCTTGATCTTGAAAATATTGATGTGAAGATCGATGATGAAGATCAAGCACTGTTGTTGTTGTGCGCTTTTCCCAGAACACATGCTCACTTCAAAGAAATTCTCCTGTATAGAAGGGAGTCCCTGAGCTTTAAAGAAGTTCAATCAGTCTTGTATTTTAAGGACTTGAACGAACGAAAGGAGCATAAACCTTCGACGGTTGGTGATGGTTTGGTCGTTAAGGGAAAATTCTTACGAAAGGATGATAAGTTCGACAAGAAGTAAGGTAAAAGTCAACATGTGTCTTATAGTGGCGAGGCGTCTGGTATTTGATGCTATCATTATAAGAAGGAGGGTAACACAAAAAAAGTGTGCCCTGAACGCCTGAAAGATCATGAAGGTAAGGATAATGGCAACGCAACCATTGTTCAAGATGATTTCAACTCATCTGATGTTCTTGTGCTTTCAAGCGGCAACTCAAGAAAAGAGTGGATTATGGATTTAGGTTGCACTTGGCACATGACTCCAAAAAAGGACTTGTTCGAGGAGCTATGTGATCAAGATGGTTGATCAGTGTTGTTGGGAAACAACAACGCTTGCAAAATTGCAGGTATTGGATATGTGAGATTCAAGCTCCATGATGAGTCAATAAGGTTATTGACCGAAGTTAGGTATGTACCTGATTTAAAGAGAAATTTGATTTCTCTTGGTGAATTCGACAAGAATAGATATGTTTTTCAAGGAGACAAAAGTATACTAAGAGTCATGAAGGGGTCAAAGGAAGTCTTGAGAGGCGTGAAAAAACAAGGCTTGTATATCCTAGAGGTTGAAGTTGTAAGTGGTTCGACAAATGTTGCATCCACGAAACCTTTGTCGAATACAGAAATTTGGCACATGAGATTGGGACATATCAGTGAAAGGGGTCTGGTCAAATTGGGGAAACAAAATCTGCTTGGAGGAGACAAAGTCGAAAAGCTGAAATTTTGTGAACCCTGTGTACTTGTAAAATCTTGCAGAGTGAAGTTCAACAAACGTAAATAAAGAACTCATGGATCCCTTGATTACATCCATGTTGATCTTTGGGGGCCTTCAAGGTGTCCATCACATTCAGGAGCAAGGTATTTTCTATCCATAGTCGATGATTATTCCAGAAAGTTATGGGTATTCATCCAAAAGACTAAGGATGAAACTTTTGAGAATTTCAAAGGTTGCAAGACTCTGGTCGAAAATCAGACTCGCAGAAAGGTCAAGAGATTGAGAACTGACAATGGCCTTGAATTTTGCAATGATACGTTCGACAGCTTTTGTGTTGCCTCAGGTATTGCAAGGCACAAAACTACTGCAGATACTCCATAACAAAATGGTTTGGTAGAAAGGTTTAATCGAATAATTTTGGAAAGAGTTAGATGCATGTTTACTAGTGCTGGATTAAAAAAGTTGTTTTGGGCTGAGGCTGTTTCGACAGCAACATATATGATAAACATATGTCCTTCGACTGTGTTAGATATGAAGACACCTGAAGAAGTTTGGTCGAGACATCCACCTAGTCTCGACAGACTGAGAGTATTTGGTTGCATGGCCTATGCTCACATTAGGCAAGACAAGGTCGAACCTAGAGCTCTGAAATGCATATTCATGGGATACCCTGAAGGAGTCAGAGCTTATAGACTATGGTGTCTAGAGCCAAGTCACAGGAGATATATCACCAGTCGACATGTAGTTTTCAATGAAGTTGAGATGGCCTTCAAGAAAACTGATGATGCTGACGAAGAACTAGAACAGGGATAGATTCCTGTTGAGGTGGAGCATGTTGATGTTGAATTGCGTATCCCAGATGAAGTCGAAGAAGAAGCAGAAGCTAATGTCGAAGATGAGGAGACTGATAATGACTACCTGCTAGCAAGAGACAGACCGAGAAGAGTCATCAAGCCAATGTCGAAGAAGAAGCAGAAGCTAATGTCGAAGATAATGACTACTTAGGTATGCAGATTTTATAGCTTATGCCTTAATCTCTGCAAGTGAGGTTCTAGACGAAGAACCTAGAGACTATAAGGAAGTTATGAAGAGTCGAAAGAAGACTGAATGGATGAAGTCCATGGATGATGAGATGAAATCTCTTCATGATAACAACACATGGGAACTAATCAAGAAACCTGTTGGAGCCAGGTTAGTCAGCTGTAAATGGATTTTCAAAGTTAAGGAAGGAATCGAAGGAGTGGTGTCGAAGAGATACAAGGCAAGATTAGTCACTAGGGGTTTCACTCAGAAAGAAGGTGTCGACTTCAATGATGTGTTCTCTCCTATTTTGAAGCACAGATCCATTCAAATGTTGCTTGCCACGGTGGCACAGTTCGACCTTGAACTAGAACAAATGGATGTGAAGAGTGCGTTCTTGTATAAGGATCTAGATGAAACAATCCTAATGAAGGAACCTGAAGGGTATGTTGAAAGGGGGAAGGAAGATTATGTGTGAAAACTAAATAGATCTTTATATGGACTGAAACAATCTCCTCGACAGTGGAATAGGAGATTCGACAAGTTCATGGCACACATAAGTTTCATTAGAAGTCAGTTCAACCACTGTGTTTACTTCAGATTTTGACCTGGTAATTCATTTATTATTCTGTTTCTTTATGAGGATGATATTATAATAGCAAGCAACAATATCAAAGATGTAATGATGGTGAAGTTTGAACTCAATAAGGGGTTCGACATGAAGGATCTAGGAGTTCCGTCCAGGATTCTTGGGATTGACATCTGAAGAGATAGAAAGAAGTTGAAATTATGCTTATCTCAAGAGGCATACCTACAGAAGATTCTCGAAAAGTATGGTATGTCGAATTCAAAGTTTGTTGTGACTCCGAAAAACCCTCAATTCAAGCTTAGCATAGATCAGTGTCCCAGTACTGATGTCGAAAGAGCTTATATGAATATCATTCCATATGCTAATATAATGGGTTCTTTGATGTATGTTATGCTCTGTACTAGGCCTGACATAGCATATGCAGTAAGCCTTGTAAGCAGGTACATGGCGAATCCTAGAAAGGCTCACTGACAAGCATTGAATTGGATTCTAAGGTACATAAATGGGTCTCTGAACAGGGTCCTAATTTATGGTGGAGCCTTGGGTGAAGATAGTAAAGCAGCAATCGAAGGATATGTCGACTCTAATTATGTAGGTTGTATGGATTCCAGAAAATCTATTTATGTATATGTGTTAACTATGTTTGGCATAGCAATCAGCTGGAAAGCAACCCTTGAAAAGGTTGTTACCTTATCAACCACTTAAGCGGAATATATCGCCCTAACTGAAGTTGTGAAGGAATCATTGTAGCTTAAAGGTTTTGCAAAGGATTTGAAACTTCAAGGTCGAGTTATCACTGTTAAATGTGATATTTAAAGTGATTCAGCCTATCATGAGTGAACCAAGCACATTGATGGCTGCATTTTGTCAGAGGGGTAATCGAGCATGGAGAAGTCCAAGTGCTGAAGGTTTCAACAGATCATAATGCTGCCGATATAATCACCAAGACGTTACCAAGTTGCAAGTTTTTTCACTGTAAGCAATTGATACAGATGCATGAAGAAAGCTGGTTTGTTTCTTGATGTTATAGAGTTTTTTCGAAGGTGGAGATTTGTGAGATATTGGATCAAACTCTAGTATTGTCGACAGAGGTTTAACATGTCGTCGAAGTCTGCTCACATCCTGTTGTCGAAGACCTACATGTTGTAGTCGAATTGTGTTCTAGTATGTAGTTGTCAAATTGGGCCTTGAGTTAAGGATTCAATTGTTTAAGTTAGCTTGTACGCTAAGTTAGCTTGTAATGGGTAATTGTTAAAAATTTCATTAGTTTAGTATGTTAGATTTTATTATAAATAGCATACTAGTATCTCATTCTAAGTATGGAAAATCCTAATTAGGGTGAGAGGGTTATTTGTTATTCTTGAGTACTTGTAATCTGATTGAAAGTGAAAGTAAAGAATAGCAATTATAACCAATCCTTGTTGTTTTTTCTTGTTTTTCCTTTAACCCTAACCCTTGTGCGTTTCTTGATCAGAAAGAAACCTATTATACTTTGTTTTAAGACATCCTAATTCACAACAAAAATATATTTCATTCATTTAATTATTTTACTCCTTTTCTATTTTGATAGTCTGATCAAACATGACATCTTCAAATGTTGATTGGAAGCCAATGGTTGGAAGGGAATTTGACAATATAGAATATGCTTATCAATTTTGGCTTGCATATAGTGCACGTGTTATCAATGCAAAAAGACAAAGAAGTATGGAGTACGGTGAGGCTGGATGTCTTTCACAATATTTCCAACGACAATTGTTGGAGAACCCGTCTTTCTTTCATGCATATCAAATGGATATATAAGAACGAATTACGAATGTGTTTTGGTGTGATGCGAATATGATTTTGGATTACGGGTATTTTGGTGATGTTGTGTCTCTGGACACTACATAATATACTAACGACGCGAATAAGCCCCTTGCTTTCTTTTGTAGCTTCAACCACTACAGAGGTTCGATCATTTTTTGGTGCATCCTTATTGTATGACGAGACAATTGAGTCATTTAAGTGGTTGTTTGATACATTCTTGCAAGCACATAACAATAAAAATCCAAGGACTGTCTTCACTGACCAAGATCAAGCAATGACCAGAGCACTTGCTGATGTGATGCCTGAGATTCACCATGGCTTATGCACTTGGCACTTATTGCAAAATGGAATTAAACACCTTGAAAATTTGATGAAGGGATGAAGTTATTTATTCAGAGATTTTAAAAAATGCATGTATGATATTGACATTGAAGCAGATTTTGAAACAGCTTGGATCAACATGATCAACGACTATAATGTTCATGAATAATTGGATCAAATCAGTTTATGGTGTAAAAAAGAAATGGGTTTCATGTTATATGAAGGAAGCATTAACACTTGGCATGTGAAGTACTCAAATCAGTGAAAGTTTGAATGCTCACTTCAAATCTTGTATGAAACCGAATGTGGATACCATACAATTCTTTAAACATTTTGAACGAGTTGTTGAAGAGAAGAGAGGGAATGAATTGAGGTGTGAGTATGATGTCTCACATAAGCGTACAAGGTGTGAGTATGAGATGTCACTAATTCTGATACAAATGGGAAAAGTATACACACACAATATTTGAATTCTTTCAAAGCGAGTTTAGGCAATTTTTAGATTTATGGATATTTGAGAGAAATGAGTCCCACAATTTATGTGAACATGTCATTTCTATGGGGAACCAAGAAAGATATTGGAGAGTGTCATTTGACCGTGTCTCATCTTCCATTACTTGTAGTTGTAGAAAATTTGAGACCTTTGGCATATTTTGTTCACATGCATTGAAAGTGCTTGAAGCAAATGGTGTTAAGAGCATTCCCCAAAAGTATATTTAAAGGAGACAGGCAAGACAAGCCCGTCATGGCATCGTGCAAGATTCTAGAGGAAAAGAGGTTGAAGCCGATTCAAAATTATACAGGACCCGACTGTTTAGACAAGTTGTTTCTAAATTCATAAAGTTTGCAACATCGTGTGAAGTGGAGGATCTCAAGATTGTTGTTGACACCGTCGATCTCTTGCATAAGCAACTAACTGAGCGTCACTCACAAGACAAAGACAATGACAATCATAGTATTGATAACCCGACATTTCCAAGTTATAATGCTATACAACCAAAGGGATTCAAGAAACAAACTCGCTTAAAGGGACATCACAAAAGCGCCATAAAAGTTGGGTTTGAGAAGCAATCAATTGCAAAAAGAAAAGTTGCTTCTAAAAGGAAGCCATGCTCTCATGCCTCTAAGGTATATAATTGGATGTGTAAATCATTTGTTTTAATTTTACATGCACTTTTACTATTTATAAATTTATAAAATCATTTTAGCATAAAGCATAAACAAGTCATATGGTCGACGAAGTATCATGTTCGGCACCTCTAGCTTATGAGTTCCGACAAACACAAGAAAGTCAATTTAGTGAGCCTCAACAAACACAACATAACCAATTTAATTTTACAGCATTTTTTATGGTAATATAATTTTCATTTGATGTTAATTAGTACTTATATTTACATTTATGATGTTAATTAGTATTTGTTTTAATGTAGGCACCACTTAATGAAACAGACATTGTAGCAACATTGCAACGTTACACTGATCGAAATTAATAGATCACTCAGATATATTTTGTATATTAGTACATGTACTTTTTGTATTTTTGTATATCTTTTGCAAAGCAGTACAAGTACAATTTATAGTTTTGTATATTTATGTGTGAAACAAAATTTGTAATGACAATGCAGAAAAATATTACAAATATTGTAATGAAGGAAAAATATGTTATTTCATTATATCCAAATCTTGTTCTTGTGATTACAAAATATCATTGCGGAAATATGTTACAATCAGTACAGGAAAATGTTACATCTGTTATGACAACATAGGAAAATCTAAGCTCTTCCATTATGTAATAAGTGTGCTTCTTAGTTTTATGACAGCACATGCAAGAAATATCTTTAGTTTTATGACAGAATCTTGATATCCAACCTTGCGACCGACTAATCCAAGAGAGACCAATCTCACCATCCACTGTCCTGTTTAAAGCCGGAGCAAAGCTCCGTATGGACTAGCCCACATAAGGGTTGATTGCACCTAGTAGAATTTGAACTTGAGACTTTGAGAGGAGCACACTCTCAAGACCCGAGCCTCTACCACTAGACCAACCCTTGGTGTTACAGCACATGAATAACTTAATTTTATGACAGCACATGTAAGAAATTTAATGAGTGTGCTTCTTAGTATATGTCAATATGTAATGTTCTATTTTTAGGACAGTGTTTATTCATTAATTAGCTTGGCATGGAACACATTGTAACTTATAGTTTATTTTCATGATGGTGTTCTATTTTCAAAAATAATTAGTTTTACCTGCATTACAAGAAAACTCAGAATATGAAAATCAGTCAGGAAAATGTAGTCATTATTTAATTGCTAGTAGCAAACAATACAGTGCATATGAATTCATATTCATTCAAATGTGGGAACTGTTACACTGATATGAAATGATAGTACAATAGAAGTGCAATTCATTATGTCCTATAATTAATTTACAAATTTCCTATTATTCTACCATTCATCATCTAATTATGCAGCGTTTCTGTATTTGCTATCCAATTTTTGTGTAAGATGCCTTCCTCAACTTCTGCATGATGCTGCTTCCAATGCAAGGATTACTTTAGCAGAGATTGTCAATTCTTTCTTAACAACTATAGATTGCTTCAGCATCAATATCGAATATTCAATTATTCATGAACTCGACAGCTTTAGTAGATAATTTAGTAGATAATTTGTATATCAAAATAATACCAATTAACTCTCTCTCATTCATTAAAAAAAAATAATAAAAAATAACAGAGAACATAAAAGTGGAAAAGGTGAAGAAGAAAGAACTTATTCTTCATGTGATACATACTATTCACACAGCTACCATTCAAATATTTCTAACTTCGTCATCTTCACCCTTCAACCTCATCACCTATGAAGCTCTGACACGCCATTCACATGGTATGTCGTCGTGTCAGGCACGGATACTTGTACGACACGCGTACGACACGTATCTGACACATTTTTGAAGTGTCCAATGAAAAAAAAATATTTGAATTCTAGCGGACACCGATACGACACTTTATTTCAAATAAAGGACACACGTTACTTCAAATAAAGGACACGGTCCAACTCAAAAAATTTCAAAATTTAAAAAAAAAAAAGCCAAACTCAAGTTTTCAGAATTAAAAAAAAAAATTACTCTTAAACTAATTGCACAACCTTGTTCATCATCATGTTGTGAAAGAAATTAAAGCATATATTTATTTATTCATTCTTTGAAGAGAAACAAGATGACACCGCATCGAGAGGTAGTTTTAGTATATATGCATAGTAACCTTCGACTTCTATTAAGTAGTACTCCCTAATATCATCAAGAGAAAACTAGAATGTGGGATATCGCTGGAGATGAGTTTGGATCATAAGATGACAATGAATTTCTTCAAGTTTCTGACTTGTCTTTGAATGAGACAGGCTTAGAGACTGATTTTCTCAATGTGGAGTGACTATGATATGATCTATAGCATTTTATTTTGGTGGATTTATATCTTTTCTTCTCATTGATTGAAAGTACTAAGTTTACATTGACCATTTGTGTAAAAAAGTGTAAATAAGCATAAATTTTGCTTATCATTTTAAACCCTTTATAAATTATACTCATTAATTGCATTATTATATAAATATCTAAAACAGATATAGCCGTGTCCGTGTCCTATATTTTTTACATTGACGGAGTCCTCGATTCCGTGTCCGTGTCGTGTCTCGTGTCCGTGTCCGAGTCCGGGCTTCATACCTCATCACCATCACCATTAAAGCAACCACAACCTCTACATCTTACTGCATCATCAAACGTAACACCTACTCATCATCTCCATCTCAACATAACTTCATCTTTTTTCTCTACATAACAACTTCTAACACAGTAACCATAACACTAAATCACTCGTCTCCATCACTTACTCTTCTTCAACAACAAACATCACACACACATCTTACAACAACATCATAAAAACTTCATCAACACAACACAAACCATAACTTCTAACAACACTTCAACCACCATCCAAACTACAACATCGACATCTTTCATTCTCCGACCACCACCATGCGTAACTCTGGCCGCCGCTGCAACTCGTGGTAGAACCACCGTGTAAACCGCAACGCAAACGAGCAACCTTCATCACATGAAAGTAATTGTGCCATCATCGGATCGGTTTACGCCGCGGTCGAAGGTTATTCCTTTCTCTATTTTTTTCTTTACGATCTTCTTGATATTGTGAGGAGTGTTTACTCTTTGATTTGATTATTTAAAAAATGAATTTGATTTGTTTTGAGCTTTACAAGGATTTGAGAGAGATTGAAAGAGGTTTCTTTGGAGTGGGGTGAATATAATTAATTTTAGCATAATTGAGTTTGGTATAATTGATTTTAACAAAATTGGGTTTAAAAAAATTTGATTTTTATTTGGATATATTTATGTAAAAGTGAATTAAACAATAAATTTCAATGTACAAATTACTCAGAATTAATTCTGGAGGTAGAAATTACAAATTATAACTTCAAGTAGAATCAATTCTAAAGGTAAAATTAATTCTACTTTTGATAAAACAAACACCTCAAAATCACTCCGAATTAATTCTACACCTCTAAAATTGATTCTAAATCTTTCAAAGTCAATCCAAAGATACATTTAATTTTGTTTTTGATGTTATTGTTACGCTGGAATTGAGAGAGATTTTTTCTTTTGTATGGTTTTTGAATAAAGACTAAGCACGTAGTCTTTTCATTAGTAGCAAGAAAACAAAAGTTCTAGTAACTTAAAAAAAAGTTTGATCCACACGCACAAATATTAACATTACCAATCATAATTATTTTATTAATTAAAAAATAAAAATATTTTTTTTCTCTCTTATATAATAACTATCACCCCATAATTCTAATTAAAAATGAAATTTAATTTATAATTAATTTAATTTTTCCTCTCTTTTTATTGGTTATTTCTAACAATATAAGCATAAGTGTGTTCCTATGTAATTTTTTTTTTACTTCTTATTTTTGTTTCCTTTTTAATTTTTTTTTAACATTATTTTACTATCAATATTTGGTTAGTAGGTTTAGATTTCAAAGAATTTAACATTTGGGCTTTATAATTAAGGTTAAGCCCGCTCTATTGTTTGCACATTCTTTTTTAATATTTGCATCCCATTTCTCATTCTTGGCACCCTTTTACTTTTTTTTAATTTGACTAAATTTTAATTACTAAATTATTAATGAATTATTTAATTGATTAATTCATTTTAATATTTCTCATTGCGTTATGATTTTCGGAGTTTAAATTCAATTTAACTTCTGAAAACCGCTTAGGCGCATAGAATTTTGTTGACCAGCCTCCCATAGAGATTTCTATCTGAATCGTTCTACAATTTATTAACAATGTTAAATTCTTTAATTTGTTTATTATTTTGTTTATCTGTAAAAATATTTTTTTAAAACATCGTTTTTTCACAGATGCTCTGCAGTTTCGGAATTAAAATTCAATTTAATTTCAGAAACTGCTGAAATGCATAGAGTTTTGTTGACAGGTCTCAGATAGGGTGATTCCTACATGAATCGCCTTACAATTGCTTAACATAACGCTAAATTTCAATAGTTTGAAACTCTGATTTTATTTTCAATTCTTTGTCTTTCTTTGATGTATTTTACATTGATTCCATAGTTGTTTACATTTTAGTTATTTACAGTTGTTTATTTAAGTTTGTACTGTTAAATTACCGCATTGTATATCCTCATTCAACAAACTTGTACCCCCATTCCCGTAAATATGTAATATTTTACGGTTCCGTTTACTGTTTTATTATCTTGATTGACTGTTAATACAAAGATTAAAATCCTTTCAGAAAAGAACAAAAAAAACATATACTCGATCCAACGTCAAGTCTTTTCCCAAATCAAAATCGTTTTCACTTCTCTAGCATTTTCAAACCCTAAAATCATTGCATCTCGTTTCAATTCAAATGCAAATCAATACCTCGATCAAACGGCGGGTGTTTTTTCCCTAATCAAATCCAAATTACTTAATCATACTTAAACATTGTTTCAAAAAGGGTGAAAAGGGAGATGGTTTTGAGCCTTCGATTCATCTCCTAGATTGTTTGGATATGAGTAGTCTAGGTCATTCAAACAATTATCATCCATTAAAAAACTTTAACCCCTACCACATCTAAATCACTTTCTTAAATCAAACTTAGGTCAAACTCATTTTCACAATAACTTGGACGAAAAAGAAGGTGATCTAGAGCCTTCTATTCCCTTCCCCGGGTATTTGGATATGAGTAACCTTACTCTGCCATTTGAATATTTGTCGTCCGTTCAAAACACATTATCCTTATTTTACTCCTTTTGCAATTAAGGATGAAAAGGGAGATGGTCTAGAGTTATTTATTCCTCTTCTCGAGTATTTGGATACGAGTAGCCTTACTCGGCCATTCGAGTAATTGTCATCCAATAAAACACTCAACCAATCAAACTTGTTTTCTTCCTTTGTGCATTTCCGAAAACATTTTTAGAAATGAGTATGTTTTATCCATATTGATGTGAAAGAAATAAAGGCTTTAGTCTCCAAGAGTGAGCAACAAGTAAAGGTTTAAAACACTCGATATGTCTAAATGATTACTCTTTAAAAGCAATCAACCAGTAGTTCTTAGTAAGCAGAAATACGGAGCTCTAATTTCTTATTTCACCATGAGAATACGTAGACACATGATTCTGATATCTTGGTGAGCACACCTTTAATAAAATGTACATCCCTTCAGAAAACACCCATTTATTTTAAAACAATCATTTCTTTCTATTCTTTCTCTCACTTAATAAATAGAATATCACAATTAACATAAGCTAACATTTCTATCTCAAATCTAACTAAGAGGTTCACGTTGGGTACAACGGATGTGAGGGGTACTAATAGCTTCCTCTTGCATAACTGACTCCCGAACCCGAATTTGGTTGCGACGGTCATTTTCTTTTTTTTTCTTTTATGAATTTTATCGATATTTTCCCTTTTCCGCTTTGGAATAAATAAAATTCGGCGGCGACTCTGCTTGAACATTCTTTACCGCGAGTGTACGAATTCCTCGCGAAGGATCGCATTTTTTTAGATGCGACATACATCATATATGATATGAACATAAATATTTTGTAATAGATACCAACATTGTTGGGATTGTCTCAAAAAGGCTATATAAATAAAACAATAGAGAGATTCAGATGGATAAATGCTCCTAATGGATAGTTCATATTCAGAAAGAGAACACGTTTAGTCAAATGCAATGTTCCAAAAGTAAATTGGGACGAAAGGAAATTGAGTCTTTTCACTATGCATCAGTGGTTGGGCGCTTAATGTATGCCTAAACATGTACCTGACCAGATATCAAAGTGATCATGGAATGGATCACTAGAAAGCTTCGGACAAGGTTCTTAGGTACTTACAAAGCACCAAAGATTACATGGTCATGTAACGAAGGTCGAATCACCTTGAAGTGGTTGGCTACTCGAATTGAGACTTCATAGGTGTGTGGACTCAAGAAAATCCACATTTGGGTATGTTCTTGTTTTAGGTAGATGAGCAATATCATGGAACAGTAGAAAACATTCTATAATTGCTAATTTTACTATGGAGACAGAATTTATGGAATACTTTGACACCACAATTCAATTATTGTGGTTGCAAAAATTTACCTCAGGGCTTGGTATTGTTGACATTATAGCTAGGCCGCTAAGGATGTATTATGATAATTCTGGAGCTAGGCCGATGGCCCCAGCCCAATTGATGCAATAGTTTTCCATTTCGCTCGCAGCATGAGTATTAAACTAGGGAAAATCATAGTTGATTTAGGTCCAAAAATACATTCAATGGCTCCATGCAACCTACGTATGAAGAATAGTGGTTTGTTATAACCACCCACTATATAAAGAGTATGCATTCCAATTTCAGGTACACAATCCAAATTCAAACTTCATTCACCCACCTCACTCACATACTAACTTGAGCGTTGGAGAGAAAACCTTGTAGGTCAGCCTATCCCTCTCTACGTCAGAAGCTCAGGTCCATCGTTGCATCATGCAACTTCTAATTTCTGATCAATTCCAATTCCACAACGAAACAATGGCACCTTATATGGGAATCAACATTTGATTCCCTCATTTTCCATGACTAAAGACTCATTTCAATTCATAGAATCAAAGTTTCTCAACCTAGAAAATCGGATTTCATGACATTGAATGACAGATCTACTATGCTTGATCTACTCTAGTAGTAGATCAACTCTAATTTTCAAACTATTTAAACCTTAAACCTCCAGATCTTCCTACAATGGTAGGATTAGGATCCACTAGCTCAATTATTTTGCGCGATGCGGCCTCTGCGACTCAAGACACGAATGATCCACTACCTACTCCTCCATACGGTATGGATTGGGTCTTAGTGAACACTGAACTACAACAATATCTCCTCCAACAACTTATGTATGTTCGTAAGATGCGTTCCGTAGTTTTAGCAAGGCGAGCCTTCATTTAATCCCTAGAAACACCAATGGCACGGCACTGTGACTAGAGACATTGCCTCTGATTTCCAACTATTACTAGCTAAATAATTTTGGAGTACAAGGCGTGAACGAGATGTTGAATAGTTTGTACAACATCATTCGACAGCAAGACTCACAAGTGGTAGAAGAAAGGTTACTTCGCATTGAAGAAAGTTTACAAAACGTGAATCAAAAAAGAAATGTGGTGCAGGTAGCCGTCTCTAGAAGAAACCGAACAATCGTACCTGAGCTAACTACATCACAATGAGATGCAGCTTCGTGTTCTCCAAATCACCATAAAATCAAGAGACATTAAGCTCCTCCTCACAATCCTAAAGGACACCAGGGTATTCATGTTCCTAATGAGGAACAAGCAAAAAAGCCACAAGCAAAGAACCCGCAAAAGCATCAATTCTGTGTTTAATCCTCAACAATCAGATACCAAATTTGTTGGATAAACCTACAAAGCTGAAGGAGTACGAAGGAAAGGATGATCCCAACTAGCACATACAATATGTCAATGACCGTTTAAATTACTACCATGTTGATGAGAGAGAAAAGTTCAAACTACTTGAAAATTAATTTTTGGAAGGTGCCATATAAAACTATGGGATGAACTAGCATAAATGAGATAGAATTGTAAGCATGAAAATGCGTGCTTCTGTTATAATATATTATAATAAAAATAAATTTAACCTTTTAAAAAGTGAATATGAATTTTTGAATGAGTTATAGAAATATGGATGACTTGGCACAATGGAGTTAGGAAAAAATGGTGATGCAAAGTGTAAATTTTTTTTACACTGTTAACCATTGCCGATTATGCATTCTGCCAAATCATAACAATTAAACCCGTGAAGTTAAAGTGTCATAACAATTAAATCCGTGAAGTTAAAGTGTTAAACTGAGAATGAGAATATGTGCTTTTGATTTAATATATCATAAATAGAATAAATGTAGAGTGGCATGTATGAAACTGTACTCCAGGAGAAAAATAATGATCAAAATTTTTTGAATCAAAAACCGAATACGGCATAGGTGGCTGGCTAAATATAATGTTCGGTTAAATGAAATACCACTGCAAATGTTCCTAATAAAGTCAGATCTAAGTAAATTTAACAATCTCAAACCCAAAACATTCAATGCAATCCTTGCTGTATGAATCACACTCTTGCTGCTAATAGCATTCAACTTCAAACTCCAGATAGAATAGGAACAGCTCCCCGAGGCAACACAGGAGGTTCCAACCTATGAAAGAGGGGTTAACTTAAGTCTGATGAAATGACAAAATAGTAATAAAAAAAAAAAGAGATAGAGGCATATTGGTGTATGATGCATGTTAAACAAATGGCCCTACCATGAAAATGCAATTCTATAAGTTTTACATAAACATAGATTGTATTATATTCTAACCTTTGTTGGACCTCGATCATTCCGGTGCCTATATGAATTGGTTTACCCATGATTATGCAATCACTGACTCCATCAATTGGGTCACCCTTCCCACGCAAGGCTGCGTCGAAAAGATAGTCCGTTGAACTCTCAAATGATGCAAGCATAAGTGCACTTCTGCCCATCTTCTGAATTCCATGTCTAGTCATTCCGAGGACTTGACCCTAGTTTTGATAAATCACATAAATTAGTAGAAACCTACAAATTTATCACAAACACATGGGATGTTTTGTTTAAACTTTTTTGCTTAGTAATAATTTCCAAATAACTCACCCTGACAGTCATCATATCTGCTAGAAGCATAATATGACGTACGTCTATACTCATTCCATGATTTTTCATTGTATACTGTATCTGTTCTATGATGCAATATCTGGCAGCTTCAATTCCCAGAATGTTCATCATTTCAATGATATGATTACTGACAGTTCTGTGTCCATTAACCCCTTCAATTCCCATAACCTCTTTAAGGCCCTTGCTGATAGGAAAAAATGAATACACGCGGGTTAGAAAATGATGTTTAATGCTGTCGCCACTTATCAAGCAGCAATACAAAGGAATACTGTGAAAGCAAAATACTACTTCAGAGAAACAACAATTTACTTCATGTTTTTATTGCTATTCATTGAAAGCGTACACAGAAAACTACATAAAAATTGGAAGTCCTCCTGGTTTTCACTAACCCCAGTCCACCTTACTTTTACAACACCAGACTGTCCCCTGTGATGCTTTTCTTTGGGTCCAGCAGGAGATTCTCTATATGATTATATTCCTGATTTTCATTTCACGTCAACCTGAATATATAGTGATTTTCTTACTTCTGCTGGCCACCCATCACTTTATATTATGAATGAAAATGAAGTTCATCATACACATTTAATGAAAGCTAAAACAGAAACAGTGATGAAGCAACAATACTATTCCCAGTCTATATCATTCTGCATATCAAGCACACTTCTGCATTCCTTCCATGCAACGCTAATTCCCTCAATTAAGAGAAACTAAAGCAATAATATAGTCCAATAATAAGGTATATACAGGGTATTGGAGGAAACACATGCCACCGTGAAAATTAAAAAGTATATAACAAAATACAGAGGATGTACTAACCCTTCCACCAGCAAATTGTAAGTCTCAGCTTTTTCATCTTTTTTTATTTCTAGGACAGCTCGTTCGACAGTTTTAACTCCCTACAAAGACAAAAAAAGAGGTGTTTTCCCATCTGAATATAAAATACAAAGCCAGACAAAACCAACACTCTATCAACTATCATTAACGTAAAACATATACATACATACACATAAATATATACCTTCACTACAACTGATGGAAGCAAATTTTTTAGATTGTTAAGTTGAAAAAGGATTTCACTTCGGTTAGCAACACGGGGATCCACTTGAAGCTTTTTCATATCCAAAACCTTAATATTCTGCATAACAAATGTTTTGAATATTAGAGGCATGAATGGAGAAAAAAAAATCATTATTACAATATTTACTTTTCACCTCTGACTTCAACTTCAGATTTCCAGATTGCAAAATTGATTGTTTCACAGTATTAGCATCTATATTCAGATGTGCATCTTCGATTATTTTCATGTCCAGCGAGATTAAAATTGCCGCTGATCTTGAAGTGTAAACAACTTGAATATTCTTTGCAACCTGCATAGATTGGAACAAAGTGGTAGAGTTTGAGATTAGATATTTCAAGAATATACTACAAGATGGTTGGTCCAGCACTGGGGCCTAACAAAAGAGTTGTTTTATAACCAAAGTTGACATGTCAAAGCATCATTAGACACCCCTGCTATGTTGGCACCTCAACATGATTAGCGAAAGGATAGAAATAGTAGTTTAACAATAATATATATGCATATGCATGATTGATAACTAATATTTTGTTGGAAAAATAATGGTTGATAACTGAAAGATATGATTAAGTTAACAAACTGATTACAATGCTTAAGAAAATTTACCTGATAAAAGAATCCAATAAAAGAAACATAAACTTAATTAAAAGAATGAAGTCGGAAAAGTACACTAATTATCAAAAAGTTTTTTCTAGCATTTGTTTTGCGAAAAGTCCATTTTTAGAGGCATAACTTCACTTGTTTCATCTTCCTACCAAGCAGTTTCACATTAGCCACTTTTATACTGATAAATATGTTTGGATCTCAACCTCAAAAGTAAGCTCAAAGGGTGCTCGTGTTCCCAAAATTCAAATTCATAATAAGCATACTCGAGACCAGAGCTATGCAGTAAAAAAGTTCCCTTATAATTGTGTAAAGCTCTTGACTACACTACACTCTACCAAATTGGCCTTAAATAAAGCTCTGAATATACTCACTATTAATAACAAAATATATGGCTCATAACTACATACACAAAAATATTACATAACACTACCAAAATAGGAACAATATATACAGTAATTTTTGGAGAGAAAAAACCTCGTGAAATCTGAACAAATGAATTGAATAATTGGGTAGAATTGATAAGCATCGAAATAAACATATAACTGACAAATAATATGGGGATAGCTTAGTGATACTTTTTTGCTACAACTGATTACCTGGCCTAAATTTGTTTTTTCTATGCGACCTTTCACCACCCTTGCAATATTTGCATTATCATCCCTCTCAAGTATTGCAGTGATGATCGGTGTTTTAATATTTGGTGCTCCATTTATGATTTCTATGATGCGAGGAACTCCAAGAGTAACATCTAATGACAGGTTAAGGAACAACATTCAAAACCAATCAGGCATACAACAGAATGCCGAAATTCCAGCAAAACTGTTTTTCAGAACTCGGTCTCCAACCTAAAGACAGATTGATCTTGAGGGACCAATCACACTGTTAGTGGGGGACCTAATTATAGTCGGATAAAAACCCTGTATAGACTGGCCCAACACATGAATTGTTGGCATCTGAGGGATTTGAACCTGAAACATAGAGAGGAGCACACTCTTAGGTCCCAAGCTTTCATCATCAGGCCAATCCTTGGGGTTTTCCAGGAAAGCATTTGACAGAACATTAATGATTAACATAGTGGACAACAAAGTCAAATAAAGGATACTCATGCTTGCAACCCCAGCAAAGTGAAAAGTTTTCAAAGTCATCTGAGTCCCAGGTTCTCCAATACTATGAGCCCCAATTGCACCAATCGGAGTTCCAGCCTCAATTTTTTTGATACGATAACGTGATAGACAAATATCTAGAAAAACCTGAATATAAAGAGCATATGTGAGGGAATTATAATCAGACCAATAAAAACAAACACAAACTTTAGGAAAATATGGAGGCAAAACCTTAAATTCAATTGTATTTGTTGTGACCAAACAACTACATCAGTGCACAAGAATTGCCAATGAGACCAACAGCTTACAACACAAAACAATAAGTCCCACCCCTTTAGCTTCTCCAAACCATTTGCAAATAAGATAATGTTGACAGCCCCATCATCAAGACCACAATTAACAAAAAAAATGTTTTTCCGTTGAGAAGAAAAAAAAGTAAGTTCGCCTGACTAATATCTTAACTTCCTAACCCTTTGTTCACTATGTTTTAATGAATTTTTTTATAAAAAATTAAAGTAAATTTTTTAACTATTATTGGTTATATTTAACCTGGGCTACATTATCATATTAGTTTCAGTAGAAATATTTTACTTAAATAAGAATTGCCAAGTTCTTGCTAGCTGTCCATCATTGAAACAAAAACAAATTAGAACTCTTTAAATTGTTTAGATATTCCTTTCAATTCTTTCTTAAAACACTTCCACAATATAGAAAACACGGTATCAAAAGGAAAATAACAAATATATTTAGCATACGCAAATCCGATTGCTAAGACTTGCTCATGAAACAGCAAGAATAAAATGACCAAATGAAAGCAAAAAAGAATAACCAAGAAGAAATATTATTCCAAGACCATATATACCTCTAGTTGTCTGCGACTGATCCCAGATATTTTTGGAATAAAGTTACTCAGGTTCTTTAGATTTGTAGAATCGCCCTTGGTGATAGTTTCTGTTAATTTTGTATTTTTTTCGACAAAGGATTGTAGAGATTGAATGAAATCCGCAGAGAAGCCCAACTCTGACATTACATCATTTTCTGAAGCATCCTTCTCCACTAAATTAGACATACCAACTTCAGAAAGCTTCTCTTGAAGTACTTTACGCACATCTGAAGAAGATAAGATTACATCATCTCCCTCAGGAGGACATATGGCCTACAATTTATAGGCAAAGTAGAATTCAGAGAGAAATAGAAGAATTAAACAAGAACCAGTTTTTTCAGGAAATTGCAAAAGCCAATAAAATCTTAAAGAAACTCAATAAAACAACAAAGGAAGCTTTTAAACCTTGCTTCTGAGAAATAACCGATCAAAATTTAATGGTTTTCCATTTTTTCCTTCCATGCCTGCTGGATCCATGCCATCATCTCCATAGCAAAACTGAACAATACTACCATTGGTATCTCTTACAGTGTAATCATAATGTAAAAATAAGTCCTCTAGAGCTTTCATTAATCTACGAGACATATATCCAGTGTCTGCAGTTTTGACCTACAAAACCACAAGCAGCAAAGAAACTATAAAATTGACTCCAATGTTTTTTCATCCCAGGAAATGATTACAAAAAATTAACTAAAATGCCCAACAACCAAGGTGAATGCACCCCTGTTTAACCACTATCAGTGGCTGTTGAAATCCATAATATTTGACTTAATCATTTTTGTTAGAATCAAAGAACCAAATCCAAATAAATCTTAGCATTAGAAGTAGCAAGTAATATCAATTAGTATTATATCCAAAATATGAACCCTACCGCTGTATCAACGAGCCCCTCTCTCCCTCCCATTGTATGGAAGAAAAACTCAGTAGCTGACAATCCAGAGTAGAAGGAATTACGAACGAAACCTTTAGCCTGCATCAAAAGGAATATAACAGATTAAAAAGTGTAGGAAACAGCAACAAACAGTAATGCATAATGAAGGAAACAACCAAAAACAACTGGTGAATAAATACCAACTATGTTGGCACCCCTTCAAGCTGGCGAATAAATACCTATGATTCCCAGCTTGGAAACAAATTCTTTCAAAGTTATTGTTGTTCAGTCACTTAGTTAGAAATTCTGCAAGGTTGTCTTGGGACGAAACATACGGAGTACAAATAAAACCGCTATCTTGATAATAGGCTTTCTTATCATTTGGCTTAGTCACACATCAAAATCCTCTCACCCCTTATCTCTGTGAAATCCCAAACCCTCTCTTTGTCAAACCACTGCTCTCTACAAGCTCATGCCTCACCTTCATCCTCTCTCTAGTGTGACTGCAAAGTCTAGTGCTCTCTATTGACACCCTAATCTCTATTAGTGCAAAAGCACTAACTCTTAGTATGCACCCTCTCCTTCTGTAGTTGTTTTGATGATGAAGGAATTCCCAAACCCTGTTTATTTCTATCTCGCTGTTTATTATTTTGTGTATCCTTATTTTGTATTTATGTATTTATGTAAGATCTAATCATCATTGTTATCTGGCAACATCAGTGACATTTGGTCGAACCATTTTTCACATGACTTATCACAACTTTCAACAAAAGAAATTTTAAAAATTGTAAGAGAACTATGCAATCTTTCTAGATAGATATAATGTCTAAGAAATATTTTCTTCCCGTTAGCTACCTATTATTTGTCAAGTTACTGATGATATTATATACATAAATGCAATATGGAAAAGGTATAGAAGTTGATGAGGAAAATAAGCAATAAAGAATGAGTTGGGATTGGGTTTTACATAAACACTAAATAATAGAGTTCCAAATCACAAGAACTAAACATACAGCAGGGGTTTTTGCTTTTTTAGGGAAATGTGGAAGACTCCGATCTAAGAACCCATTAGCAGCGCGACAACCTCCAACTGACTGTTGACCAACACAGGCAACCATTTGACAGATGTTGATAGGAGATCCTTTGGAACCACACTGTGACATGATCAATGGACTATTTCTCCAGTGTAATGTTTGCATGCAAACCTGAGAAATATAAGAAATTATACACAAGGAGAATCAAAATAAAGTTGTTTTTCTGACCATAGGACTCAGAGGGTCCTAAAACAAATAAAAGAGGCATGTCATAATAAAAGACATCATACTTAATGAAAAATAATGTATACCTTTCCTGTTGCCTCACGTAAATTATTTAATGTACGAAATATATTAGACTCTAATGTTTGAGCAGCATCACAACCAGCTGCTAGTTTTAGCTTTCCTTTATCGAAATCTTCTATGAAACGATCACAGTCATCATAACCCTTGTCAATCGTTTCATTTTTCCGGTGGATCAGTATCACTTTAGGTTGGACGTCATCAATGCCTATGGAGAACCCATGGTTACCTATCCACCGAGCACTGCATCAGAGCAAAAATGATCATATACTTTATGAAACTTGTAAATCAATCCATCTAACAGACTCCAATTGCAACATCAAAAGGCGTAGACTGGCAGCTATTTATCAACGGATATTATACTTAAATAGCATTGTTTTTAGTCTCATAAATTCAACTATATTTAATACCTTTATTCCAAAAATACCTTTTCTTTCAAATTCAACTAAAATTTAATAGTCATATTCTAATACACTTCTACTTGGACAATGGAGTTTTGTCTCCCGAGAATAATCAACAATTCACATATGAATTAATCTCTATTTTTTTCCTTCTGCTCTTTCTTCTGACCAATGTTGTTTCAATTTAGCTCAATTAACTTGCAAACATTTATAAAAATTAAAACAAAAAGAAAATTTGGTTGTTTTATTAATACATTTTGGCGTTGATTTTGATCTTAAATTTATAGATAAATTGGTTATTTTATTTACAAATTTTGGTATTGGCTATAATTTTAGAACTATAGAAGAATAAGAAGAGAACATGAAACTAAAACCAAGAAATATTATCATTCAAAATTTTCAATTTCAAAAATGTGAATTATCACCCAAATTTTCATGAAAATATGTAAAGTCATAACAAAATTGCAAAGAGTACTAGTGTTGGGCTCTTAATCTCAATGCCAAATTTTAAATAGGATACGGATGAAATTTCATATTAAATTTATAAATATTTAATCTCCTATTAAATGCTAGAAGCATTTCTTGCATGAATAACGTGTTAATATTGATTAGCACAAAAAACACGTGTAAGTGCAATTCCTACTTTTTTTAATTGGTATTTCATTTAATACTGATAATTGGGAGTGATATGTATGACCTTTCAATTACAAACGGTGGTGGTTCAGGGTATTTTAGTACATGCCACTCAACTTTTTCATAAAACTAGGCTTTCTTAATAAGTGTGAAAATAGAGAAAATTGCTTATAAACTATGAAGCACAGACACCTCTAGGAGTAGGCGTGTCACGGTGTCCGACACTTGTACGACACCCGTACGACACGTGTCAGAAAAGTTAAAGTGTCAGAAAAGTCAGACAAGTGTCCCTTAAAAAATGGTTTTTTTCATTGTTTCGACACTCTTCGAATCAATGGTTGACACTCATAACACATATGTTTGACAATTCAGACAAGTGTTTTAAACAAAAAATTGTTTTTTTCTTTGTTTCAACACACTTTTATACACATTTAGACAAATCTCACGCAAATTTAAAACTGTTAACCGTGTATTATTAAAGACATTAATTTTGATTAGAATATTTTCAACTTATTTAATCATAAATGGATAAATAAAGCTTAAATATTCTCTTATATATAGCGGTGTCGGTGTCCTATGTTTTAACATTATCGGTGTCAGAGTGTCCGTGTCGTGTCGTGTTCCGGTGTCCGTGTCGGAGTCCGTGCTTCATAGCTTATAAATCAAGCCAGAGGGAGTACCATTTCTTTGTATTTAAACAATCATTTTCTAATTAACTCAAACATAATTACCTTAATTTAGCAAGACGATTCATGCAAGAAGCAGCAGCATCAGATTTATAGTCTCTTAGTAACACAGAGAAAAGTCCATCCTTATTGCCATTTCCTGCAACCATGCAAAAGAAAGCAGGTAACCAACTTAAATGCAAAAGAATGAATACATCAAGGGTAAAAAGAATTTGGACAATTAAAACTACAACAACTTATTATAACAACCTAAGTTTGCTAAAGTATAAAAAATTAGCTAGATCACTGATTTGGACTCATTTTAAAAAAATAATTAAAGTAATTTAATGGTTAGTTGAGAAATCACAAAACTCAGGGAAATTTATTGTTATGAGACCAACCAAGAAAAGTAGCCACGTGGCCACTAAATGGTTAAATAACAATAAAAAATGCTCCAATTAGTATTTTACCTAAATGTTGAAACTTTCACCAATCCACTCAACTGCTTACCCAAATTCACATAATTTAAGGAAAGCTTAAGCGTGTTTAGTAGATTGTTTCTTGACAAATATATACTAGTAATATAAGTTAATCATGTATATTTGAGCTCATTGATACTCATTCAGTCTTCTTGAGAATACAAATATGAAATAAAATTAGCAAAAGGTTAAAAGTAAATTTAGAATGACCAACCTAAAGTCACCTTTCCAAGTTGCCCGGAGATTAACTCACTATTGCGAAAGTAAACAAATCCATCATTCGGGCACATTGTTTTCATTTCTCTTTTCCTGTCATCAAGCTTTGAGCTGTGTGTTTTCTCCTTTACAGTGAGGTTCACATACACCCTCACATTTGCATGTGGGCGCAATAAAATGCTAAATAACTGCTTACCACTCCAGAGTTCAACTGGCTGCAAAAAAGTAATTTGGATGCATAAAGATCCTGACAAATATATGCATACTCTGTATAAACTAGCAAAATATAAAGTCTTTATTATAGATTACTAATAAGATAACTACTAAAACATTCTTATTACTTAGACATCCTACGATTACTAAAAACACCTCACTAGTAACTTAGTCACTAGTAGTCTCTTTGAATCCGACTTCTCATATTGGGTCCTATTAGTATCTAACTATCCTCCACTTGTTCTACCCTCCTTACAAATACTTAGGCAGGTGATTGATAGGGACATGGGTACTATGGGCTTCCCAAATCCCACATTGAGTAGTATGGAATGCTAGGTGGAGTATTTTAAGTGGCTTGGTTCTCTCTCCTTGATAGCTAGCTTTTAAGGGATGTTTCCCTAAATATTAGGATCCTATTAGTCCACACATATTATTCAACAACTGTTATTGGTCAAATTTGTATGTTACAAACAAGTTTTAAAAATAATAGCATATTTATAGTATAAGATTCTCACCTTAATAATTGCAGGAGTTGGCAAATCGATAAGATCCATGCCGTCCCCCATGTATGAACAAATAAGTGAAAATGTTGAACGATCATAAAAAGTATCTTTCCTAGTTATGAGAAAGGAAGAGGTTAAGAAGTCTTGTGTAGAGGCAACCAGAATTTCCCCATTTTTTGGGGTACACAAATTGTTTTGCACCTGAAATTAAGCAAAATATCAGTAACGTCTACTTGAAATTTACAAAATCAAGAACTGAACAAGACTTCGTCAAATATCGACAATTACTGAGCATCAAAATCTTTATTGAACAAATCACAGAATATATGAAGATGTAAATAATGTTAGTTTAAGAATATTTTACAAAATTCTTCTAACGATAGTACATCTTGGGATTTGCTTAGTTTGTTCAAAGAAACTTTCAATCAAAAAGTTGGAGAGGAAGCATTTAGCTGAAAAGGTTATTTTGGATAAGCAAAATCAAATGGAATTGTAGTTGGTTCTATAAATATGCAGTAAAAATAGGACCTATAAGCATTAAAAATAGCAAATCTTGCAATCCATATAATACGGGATCCATAGATTTTACCGTCATCAATAAAAGTGCCTCTGTTCGAGCCTCCTCAGTCTGTGGAACGTGTAAGTTCATCTCATCACCATCAAAATCAGCATTATATGGATTACATACTGATTCATTAAATCTCAAAGTTCTCCATGGCATGATCCTTGCCTGCACATGCAAAAAGAGATTAATATAATGCGGTCCAAATTAACAGGTATTCTAAATTTATTTTTTGATAAATTACCCTATGAGACATCATAGACATCCGATGCAAGCTTGGCTGCCTGTTGAAAAGAACAATGTCTCCATCTTCTAAATGGCGATCAACAATATCACCAAATTTCAGCTCATCGGCAAGGCGCTTCCTAGAAGAAAGTTTTAAATTCCTGCAAAAGAAAAAAAACACAATTGGATCTAAATAAAAGATAATTGGCAAAAAAGATAAGTCTCGCTTGACATAAGTTTGTATAGGGGAAAATGGAACAACACAAACCATGAGGTACCACCGGCTTTTTTAAGAAGCCTTGCACCAGGATACTTATCAGGACCATTTCGCATACATTGTCTCAACTTCTCTATGTTGTGATGTGTAACACGTTCGGGATAAGTCAAAATGCGAGCCATATGGATGGGTATTGCAACCTAAAGAGAATAAGTTAGAAGACATAAACTTGATCCTTGAAAAATATTTATATTCTATTACTTATAGGCTAGTGCTTCATACAAGGACAGAAATTAAATTTGGCAACAATTTAAATGTCTAACCTCGGTAATCTTTAGATTAGGATCGGGTGAAATAACTGTCCTACCAGTATATTCAGCACGTTTTCCAGACAGATTGCTACGGAAACGTCCCTGTTTTCCTTTAATGCGTTGAATAAAACCAGTTAAAGGCTTGACCGGTTGATTCATGTTTGGCCCACCTTTAACATCACTATTTATGTATTGAGCAACATGGAACTGAAGCATAAGCCAATTCTCCTAAAACAAAACCACCAACAGAAAAGAAACAAAACAAATTACAACCTAGAAAAACTGAAAAGAGAGCAGATAAATATACAACTCCAAGAAAACGGCAAAAGCAGTGTTTAAACAGTATACAATATGAATAAATTCTATAGTTCAGTAATTTAACAACAGTAGCAATCAAAGCATTTTCCTACTATATGGGGTCGGGAACATGAATCAAACATCAGCAATATGTCCGGTCAAAGTTATTAATAGCAGCCCCAATTGTGGTGTTGCATAGCAGAGGGTCTGCATTATGGATATGGTCATTGGCGTTGCTGTCAAATCAACTTTGCAAACAATATTCTACTCCGTACCAATTTATAAGAAAAAATGAATATTTCACACTTAATAAGAAATTTAAATTTGTGTCTTCTTTGAAATATGTTTTATGGGAAGATGTAAAAAGGAGTACAATTTTTTCACAAAAATTGATTTGACAGTAATACCATTCCTTTTGTGAGATAACATGTTCCTCCAACTTCCTAAATCAAGTGTTAGTTATAAATCAATTGAAAGGCTAGAGCAAAATCCAAACTGATTTTACCCAGTATTTGCTTTCATATACTGTACCCTTAACACACCCTATATCCCCTCTAAAACACTTCCCAGGCGACCTTTGAGACCCCCTTCTAAGAAAAGATTCTCACTTAAGGTATTTATTGAACTGGACCTACAAAATCGTCCCATAGCATTACCACATGGTATTCTTCCGCCCTTGCTTGTGGTGCATATATTTACCGACAACATTAAATGTTTCCCTTTCCTCTACAAAGTTTTACATGAGAAAAGTATCCCTAACCTCTTGACATCAACAATGTTGTTCCTTCAATGTTTATCTTCAAAGAAGCCTACAATTAAATAATTAGTTTATAGTTATCTACTACCTCTGTCCCAAATTATAAGTCACTTTGCAAAAAATATTTGTCCCAAATTATAAATCACTTTACAATCCCAATATAACATTAATGACATTTTTCCTAATATACCCTTAACTATTTATTTCTCTTTCTTCTTTTGATTCTATTAATTTCTCTTTCTTCTGTAATTAATAAAGGATAATAGCGTAAAGTCATACATAATTTCTCTTCCCCATACAACATTGATTACTTTTCTTAAACTGTGTGAAATGCCCAAAACGTATTATAATTTGGGACAGAGGGAGTAGCAAGTAAGCTCAAGAGAGCTTACTTTAGATGCATTGTATAATAGCCTAGCCCTGTAACTAACTGCAACTAACTGTCTCACACAGTTAGAAGTGGTTGCAACAGGTATAACAAACTAACTAACACGTGCCAATCAATCTTAGGAATTAGCCGCTACCGCAGGTCATCAAAAGGATCTACAAATAGATCTAAATCAGTGTAACCACAATCAATTATGATTATGATTATGATTATGTTGTATAAATGGTTATACAGTAACTCTTAAATATCACCAACTGATTCTGCCAATATAGAGACAGTTGTCAGTTTAGAGATGAGATGTAACAGAAACAAGCTGAGAGCAGAGACACCTATTCTACTGAACGGCCATACTCAATCATTCAAACCTAACTTGTAATATTAAAATACTAATGAAAAAGGTTGCAACGAGTTTAAAATATAGACAAAGATCTGCCTTTTAATATGCAAAAAGGGAACAGCTCATAATATCAACAAACAAATAATTAAACTATTTAACTGCATTGAGCCTTTCCAAGTTTTGATCACTTAAAGTGTCCTAATATACCTGAAATTTGGATGATTCTTCAGATTCTTGCTGCAAATTAGCATTTGCCTGGATTATTTTCTTTAGCTTCTCTGTTATGTCATTTTCATTGCTGCACAAATCAAGAGTAAAATCATAAGCATCATTTATACTTTTTTAAAGAAAAACTGAATGAAGCAAAGAAAACAGAACAGGTCAGATTTGGAATCCTCCAAGTCCAAGCCATCAAATCATTTTCTCCTAGTGCAAAGACCGCATTAAATCATTGTATTTTTTCAAGAAAAATTTACGTATAGTATCTTGGAATGGATCAAATATGCCGTTAGAAATTATTGCAACATAAATTCCCTTTCTCTCATTCAAGTTTCCTCTTCCTCTTTCACAAATTATTTATACAGAATTACATATAATGATTTTATGGTTATGAATGTGAAATTATTTTTGTTTTATATATTATGATTTTTTAGCATGTGTATGTAATTATACATATAAAAATATATTTTTTCAGCAGTAATCGAATCTTACGATTCGTGCTACGATCCTCGAGTTACGTTTTTGAAACCTCTACCGATTCTACTTAAACTCTCGAGTTTTTAAACATTGCTTGACACCAATGCACCCTCCATTGTAAGATGAGGATTGTCCCCACTTATAAACATATATTCAGACCACATATAGTCCGATGCGGGACTCTAAACACCCCCTCACGCATATTAGAATTGTGGTTTAGGCCTAACTCAACTCTACAACACTGACTTGTATGGTGAGGGTTGCCAAAGCCTTATAAACACTACACAAGCCATATCTTTAAGCAATGTGGAAATAAATCAACCCCTTCAAACACAACACAATATAGGTGTTGAAGGCTGCAATGAAGGTGGAATTTTCAACACCCCCCCACGCTCAGGCCTCGATAAGCCTAAATCGTGGAGGATACGGGAAGTCCAGCAACAAATCTAGGATAGGCTCTAATATCATCTTAGAATTGTGGTGTAGACCTAATTCAACCTTACAAAATCGACATGTAAGGTGAGGATTGCCCTGACTTATAAACACATATTTAGGTCATCTATTGTCCGATATGGGACTCTTAAAAGTGACTATTGCAACGTTTCCCTTCCCATCACAACTTCACATTTAGAATGGCCCCAATGTATTCTATAAACAAAAATCACATTAACTACTCAAATGTTTGATCTTTTAATCTCTTAAATCAGGCCAGGAATTCCACCCAACAACTTCCAATTGGCTATCCAAGCCAATGTTGTCTAATTTGTGATTTAACTTGTAATATCGCATGACTTTACAATCTTACTTGTTTGGAAGAATCTGAATTCTGTGCAAGATAGCATTTTGGGTAAGATCAATATGGGATCGCATTGCAGATTGTAAAAAAAGCATGTTTTTGGTGATTTCACCCATTTTTATGTTCCAGATTCAAGCCAGGTTTGTGCGACCGAGTTAATTAAAATCCCTCAAAACCCTAAAACACAGCCGATGAACGCACCCACGTGTTGTTTCTCTCATCTCTCTTGCACAGCTCAATGCTCTCTTGCAGTTGCACACAGCTCTCTGCCGCTCATGTCTTTCTTGTAGTTGTACGCAACTTTCAACCTCTCACTGTGTCTGTTATAGTTTTTTGTCTATCTATTAGAGTATTCAATCCCAGATAGCGGCGTGGAGCGGCCGACCCCGAAAATGGGATAGCAGGATAACCGCTTTTTAATAATTTTTGGACAAATTTAGATGAATAATATTTTAATCATAAACATACATTTACTGTAAAATTAAACAAATAACTCATAAATCAAAACACGGACCTTAATAAAAAACACTCAAAAGAGACAAAAAAAAACAGAGGGGAAAGGGTAAAAAACAGAACAAAAAATAGGAGTAACATTAACAAATAGTTAAGACAAGAAAGAGCTTAAAAAGAAGAATAAAAAAAATGAAATAAAAAAACAGAGGGGAAAGAACGAAGGAAAAGAAATGACGGAAAATATAAATTAAAAAATAGAGAAGGGAAAAAGAAATGTGTTAAAGAAAGAAGAAAAAGAAAGATGACAGGAGATGGATGATGATGAGGATTGAAGAAGGATGAATGACTGCAGAAAAAACATGTTTGAAATGGCACATCATATGGAAGAGGAAGGGCAGCTAGGTTAAATAATTTTACTACTAAAAAAGAAAGCAAAAAGTCAAATTACCCTTAAAATGTTTTAATTTTAAAGAGTAATTTTGACTTTTTAAGTGGAAAAAAGTAAACCAGAAACCACTCTGGGCCGCGACCCGCAAAAACCTTAGAAGCGGCCACAATCCTATTCTGCCCTGCTACACACTTTCCCTCCGCGGAGAGCCTTCGCTCTTCCCCCAAACTGCCATGATAGCGGCACTCCAGACTGCTATTGACTTCTCTGCTATCTCTGCCTCTCTCGCAGCTCTCTCCGTCCCTCTCGCGTCACTATGTCTATTGCCTCTATTTTGCAAACCTTGGCTGGTGACAATGGGTAAGGGGAAACTATAGCAGTGAAGCCGTCAACAGGAGGATCAAATGCAAGTGTTAGGAGTATAAGACACATAAATCATCAAAAAGTTCTTCAAGGAACAGAGCAACAGGAGGATCAAATGCAAGTGTGAGGAGTATAAGACGCATAAATCATCAAAAAGTTCTTCAAGGAACAGACCGGATGTAGGATGGCAACATGGTAGTTTAGATATTAATGCAAGAAAAATGAAGTATAAATATTGTGAAAAAGTGTATATTGAAAGTGTCATCTCATAAATCAACCTGAATGAGAAAGGAAAATATTGTGAAAAAGTGTATATTAAAAGTGTCATCTCATAAATCAACCTGAATGAGAAAGGAAAATATTGTGAAAAATATTGAAAGTGTCATCTCATAAATCAACCTGAATGAGAAAGAGCTTCCTGCAGAGTTTTATGAATAGTGATAGAAGAAATAGTGGAGACAAAGCACAATGTGGAAGGTGACAAGCGGTGATAACTGAGAAAATTATAAATGGGATAAGGATTCCAAGTAGAACATGTACCTCTACGTAGTGCTAGGAGAGTCATCTAACACGAGTCACTCGGGCCTTCTATATTGGGTGGATCGGTAGGAAGGACATGTGCATGACGCTGATAGGTGTGTATGGGAGGAGGACTAGGTAACTCCAGAGAAGATGAATTTGACTAGTTAATAACAAGCATGGATGGGATTATCGGAACAGGTAAACGAATAGGTAATACCTGAGAAATAGATTCGGATGCAGTGGGAGGTGAAAAGAAAGATCCATCCTCAAAG
This sequence comes from Lathyrus tuberosus, assembly GCA_022829125.1. Lineage (NCBI taxonomy): Eukaryota > Viridiplantae > Streptophyta > Magnoliopsida > Fabales > Fabaceae > Lathyrus > Lathyrus tuberosus. The sequence continues at coordinate 41,615,382 of JALAZF010000002.1, forward strand.
AAAATAACATTAACAAACATGTAGAAGCGATGTATGGAGTGACAGCAGCACAGATACCCTTTCCGATCTCTTGAATAACCAAGAAACACACACACTTAATTGCACAAGCAGACAACTTATCAAGTCCTGGAGTAAGATCATGAACCGAACAAGTCTATCCGAATACTCAAGGAGAGATCCGGAACAATGGTTCGTTAGGGAACAACATAGAGTGGCGGATCTTATTTTGGATAACGGAAGATGGAAATCTATTAATTAAGTACCATATGGTGAGGATAGGATCCTCCCCCCCCCCCCCCCCCCCCCCCCCTCTCTCTCTCTCTCTCTCTCTCTCTCCACCCACCCACCCACCCACCACCAAAAAAATATTCAAGGGATAATTAGCATGGATACCATTTTGTTAGGTATGAGGAAAGGATGACTGATATACTACTCCATTCTCGCCCATAAAAGAATTAAAAGACGCTGGAAAATATACTTTGTTGCATTATCAGTGCACAGAATGTGAATAGAACAAGCAAATTGATTTTAAATTTATTTAAAGAAATTTTGAAAAGCACCTAATAGTTTTGATTTATCCTTAAGTAGGTAGATCCTCGTACATCTAGAAAATTCATCAATTAAAGTCACAATATTTATGTCCTACATCTATAGTGACCTGACTAGGTCCCGTATATTAGAATGAACAATGTCAAAAAGGGACCGGATTTGTGATTGAGTACGGCTAGGGAAGGAAGACCAGACATGGTTTCCAGCCGACAAGATTCACAATCTAGAGACTGCGACTGCAACTGAGACATGATTATAGAGTATCGTGCGATGAGAATCCCTTGATTAAAGGGTAGAAATCAATACACAATCGATCCCTAATGGATACAAATCAATTCTAATGAATACATAATACATAATTATATACAAATCAATTCACGTCTCAACAATAATCATTAAAAAAAAAGAGAGAGAGAAAAAATATTAATTGTTACATATATAGAAAACTATAGTAATTTGTTCCATGAAAATATAGAGAAACTATAAGTATTTATTGAAACAAATTATGCTAAAATGAAATTGGAGATTAATAAAATAAAATATTTGTTGGTTAGAATCAAAAATAGATATGTATTGTATGTTTAGATGCATGCATAAAAAATAAAATAAAATATTTAAATTATTTTTAAAAAATTTCAAAAATATTATATAATTAAATTTATTAAAACAAATTATGTTAAAATAAAATTATAAATAAATATATATAAAAAACGGATGAAATATTTTCTGAAGTAGAAACAAAGTTGAATTGTATTGCTTATTGAAATATTTGTGCTTGATAAAATAAATAAGTTTTAAATACTAAACTCTTCATGTGAAAATCAATTAGGGATTGAAAAATAAATATTTTTTATAATATCAAAATATAATTATATAATTAATTTTATTGAAACACACTATGTTAAATAAAATTAGAAATTAATACAAAAAGGCAAATGAAATATTTAGTAGATATAATCAAATTAGATATGTATAATTTGTTGAAATGTCTATGATAGATAAAATAATCAATTTTTTAATATAGAAAGTTTTGAGGAGGTGACACTTATGCCTAAAAAATAAAAATTAATTAAATTATTTTTATATTTAAAAAATTACTTTATCAAATAAATTATTTAAAGTAAAACTAAAAATTAACAACATTAAAAATAAAAAATAAATCTCCGACGGATGGATGGATGGAACGTAAGTAGATTATAAAAATAGTTTTGTAAAAATAACTGTTACGTCTTCTCTATTTCCCACCCCCAAGGTCGTTCACATCATTTCCTCTCATTTCATTATACAATATTCCTCTCAAATATCTTGTTGCACATGTTTATATTTTGTTACACTCTTCCACAATTATATCCTCCTTACTCCTAGCAGCATTCATATTTTCCTCGCATAATTCCCCGTGGCCCAAAACTCTAGCCCGCTCCCCATCTTTTCTTCTATTATATGTGTGTAAAAGGCCCAGTAGAAATCAAATCACAATAAAGGGAAGGAAAGACATAAATACATTCAAATTACCTTTGTCCATCCATTATGACTGAAGGTCGAATAACTATCGGTGGCACGGCAATGTTTGTTATTATGAGCTTCTCTGGTTTTTCAATATAAAGTAGGTCACAATCCTACAACAAAGAGTAACAAATTTGTTCAGCTTGAGGAAAAAATAAACTTCTGCAGTCTTAAAAAACAACAATCCTTCTTCAAAATGAAAAGATAAGGAAAAGTAACCCAAAAACAATCAACTTCAGTGTAAATGTTTACCTCAACAAGCATCGCCTTAAACAAGTAATGGACCCTGAGAGGGTCAAGAACTCGAGAAGTCAAGTCATTGCATGCCTTATTATTGTTTAGATCAGAAAGAGCTGATTGGAGCTCTGCAACAACTTCATTGTCGCAGTCATGGACAATGCTCATGGTAGACTTATTGTGCTTTACTGAACCTGCATCACAATATTCATCACAAAAATCACCATACAGATACAAAGAAATGAACATCTCAACTTTAATTAAGCCATAAAATTATATTTTATCCTCACTACTATATTGGCTATATGAATTAGGGCTCATTTGTATAAGTTTTTTAATAAACGACTTTTAAAACATTCAAAAAACATATTTTTATATTATTACAAATCATTCAACTAAAAAGGCACAAATTAAATGGCCAAAGAAACAGACCTTGGTTCAAATATTCAGCTCTTATAACATAATTGTAAGTTTCTATTGATAGAGAGAGAAAAGAGCTAGCCTAATATCATGGAACCCTTAGAAAAAAAATTGTTCAGCCTTAAGCAATGCATTCCCTAACATGGAAGCTTACTACATGTTGAGCCTCTGTTAGCTACTTGCTTACATGTTGATTCCTTTAAGATGGAATCTGCTCCAAAATAGTGGAAGCAAGTATGTTCCTACTGAATAAGGAAATTATGTCGCTAAAATACCACCTTTGTAAACAAACTACAACATTGAAGTCATTAGAATAAAGCATAAAATGTACCATTGATATATCCACATCTTGGGCACGCTATGGCTTTAACAGCTTTATATTTTTTTATTATAGATTCAAGCAATTGCATCTTCTGCAGCCCATCCAATTTGGGGTTTCTCATTTTCACCAAATGTTTTTTACGGGTATTTTCATCCAAGAAAACGCAAGCGCAACGCTGTAAAAAATATCAAACATATAGTTCAAGCAAGGTATAAGAAAAACAAAATTAAGACAACTGCATACAGAAATCTGAGAAGAATATATACAGAATTTCATATTACACAAAAATAGCATAAAAGAGAAAGAAAGAATACAACAACAACAACAACAACAACAACAACAACAACAACAACAACAACAACAACAACAACAAAGTCTTATCCTACTAAGTGGGGTCGGCTACATGGATTAACTTTTGCCATAATGTTCTACCTAGGACCATGCTTATATTCAAATCGTTAATCTCGAGATCTTTCTTAATAACTTTTCTTATAGTCTTTCTATGTCTTCCTAGAAAGACTACATGGATAAAATAAAATTTCCATTGGTAATGTGAATTAAACACAAACTTTTAAATGGATTTTTACGCATTACAACAAAATTTGAATGAACTGTAACCTATTCTTTTCTTATTTTCCTTTGGTCCTAAGTCCTACGTGTTTCTATCATTTTTCAGAGAAAGTAACAATTGTGTTTAGTCGCTCAACTTTTTTTATAAGCTAATGAAAGCAACAGATCACAAAAGTGTGAACAAAACAAGGCTCAAATTGGAATTCAGAGAGCAATATTAACATCCATATAAATTTGAGCTCTTTTACTGGTGCAAACGGAGACTCAGATCTCAAACCTTGAACAAGGAAAATTTACACTTATCACCAAGTGAGTGACCACCAAACCAAAGGTCTAATTGTGCTCTAAGTTAGAGTTCTTATAGAAGAAAACTTAACAGCTCTTCAAAAGACTAATTCCTAGGACTAAACAAACAAAAATAGTGTCATCCATCTATGCATGTTATGTAAGTACTTATAAGTAAAGTTAATAGAAATGAGATAAAACAAGAAAATCATTATGCTGATGAAAATAAAAGGAAAAAAAATAATAATGCAAAGAAAGTGGGAGTGGATAAGGAACATCTAACGATATTGATACCTTACAAATGCACTTCAGTATTTTCACAATTGTACTTAAGTATCCAACATTGAAAACAGGTCGGACAAGAGGTAAGTATCCGTAGTGCCCTTGACAGTCAGCATATTGCCCGTGGCATGTTGAACAGGTAAGACTCTTATTAGCAGGGCCCTGAATTGCATGAAAATAATGCTTTAGTATTTTAGCATTCTATTCTATACAGAAAAAGACATCAGCATTATGAAAGAAAAATATATGATCAAACTGATGGAAAGACAAAACAATGAATTTCATCAACCTAACTTTCTCAATAAATGGAAGAAGAAAAACACAAAAGTCAATACAAGTTATAAATGAATAATGAATGTGTTTTTAATCACTTTTTACGTAAGAGTCCCAAAATCTAAAGAACGCCAAACATTTGCTTATTTGAGCTTATCTACTACATAAGTACCTGCGAGTTGCGATAGTATTTAGGAAAAGCTTATGGAAAGAGCTTTTGACATGTTCATAAGCTCTTTCCAGTTGTTTTTTATGAAGCAGAGACACCGGAAACATGACACCGTCACTGACACATTGACACCGGTAACAATTTGAAAAAATGAATAAATTATACTTAATCACAAGTGACGGTGTCAACACTGACACGGACACACTTTTTCAGAGGTGTCGGTGCTACAAAAGTTATTTGAATAAGCTTTTCATAATAGATTATGAAAACAATCTATAGGTTATATGAAAACAGTTCAACTATATTTCATCTTTTGTTGTACAAATAGCTTATACATAAGCACTTATATGATTAGCCCTAATAGTAGACAATTTTATATAACTCAACAAGTCCATAAAAGTGAGGAAATAGGCAAAGAGATGGTGGTACCAGGCGGGAATCCAACAAGCCACCAGGAACAGGCTTTTTAAAAGGATCATAGTAAGCGTCTTTCCACACTTGAACTTCACCAATTTTCATGATTTCTGTATCAGATAGCGTGGAAAATGAAATACCCGCTCTGCAATAAACAAACAGAAAAACGAAATTAACAATGCTTTATTCGAATGACGAAGAAATTGACATGAATAATTTGCTCACATTTTGCGTGGTCCTGTGTCCTCGATGTAAGGTTCCTTCGTGAAGGTTATGCCCTCGCTTTTCGGCCTATTCATCACTTCCGATTGTTGTTTCTGAGAACGATGAAGTTAGGGTTTAAGGTTTATTTGACGCGAAAATGAACGGAATGGGGGTTATGCGACGGTGGTTACGGTAGGGAGAGAGTGTGAGAGTTATGGAGAACTGCAGTGATCAAGGACGGCGCTGTGAAGCAGTTACTCTGATTGCCGCTAGGGGATGTTTCAGGGTTTATGAATTTGAATGGGTAATCACTAAAGTATAGAATAAATACATACAAAAAAATGGTGGAGTTTGTAGCAAGCCCAATTGGTAATCCATTCTTGGTTTTTGATTGATAAGGTTCAGGGTTCGATACCCATTTTTCTCTTTTTTATTTTTTTCTATTGATTTTATAAAATAAATGCCTGCACTAAATTATATAGTTAATTTTTTTATCGGTACATATAATTAATTTAATATAGATTTTTAAGGGTTAACATCATTTTATTTTCAGATTTAATTTGTATGTAAAAAAATTTACACAGGTGTTAATGAAATTATTTCATGGTGTCATTATTTTATGTCGGTTTTTAAAATATTTAGAAATATGCATGTGTAAAATAAATTCTATATATATCATTGTGCATAACATTTCCTAAAGTCAATTAAACCCCAAGTCTCGCCCTCTATGTTTAAATCATGAAATCATGTTTGTCTATTGTGTTTTTTTATCAAATCTCTAGTGTCGATAAGGGTAGTTTCATGGTTCGATAGAAATTGTGCATGATGTAGTCGAAGTATGTTCAAGCATACTGTCGAAATATAATATATTGTAATTTAAGTTAGTATGTCGAATTGGGTCTTGCTTGTAAGCCCAATTGTTTAAGTTTGCTTGTTGCTTAAGTTAGCTTAGTAGTCTATAAACAGACTAGTTCTCTCGGGTTGTTGAGAGAAGTTAATTGTTGATATTCACTTGTAATCTTTGAACCTTATTGAATAAGTGAATAGTAAAACAGTTTTAACCAATTCTTATTCTTCTTCATTTTTATCTATCTTTTGTAAAACCTAATAGAGTTTCTTGTATTTGATCAATAAACACAATCTTTTTCTCATATTTTGGTTTGTTCTTGACGACATCAATTCACAACAAACTGGTGCGGTGAACGTGGAGAAGGAGATGTTGTCAACAAAGTATGAGATTGAGAAATTCACTGGTGCGAATGATTTCGGTTTATGACGCTTGAAGATGCAAGCCCTTCTTGTTCAACAGGGTTTGTTAGAAACGTTGAAAGGATCAGAGAAGATGGATGTTGCCCTAACAGAGAAGGAGAAGACAACGATGGTCGAAAAAGCCCACAGTGTCATTGCGTTGAGCCTTGGTGACAAGGTTGTCCAGCAAGTTTCAAAGGAGAAAACTGCAGCTGGTGTATGGACGAAACTTGAAGGTTTGTATATGACGAAATCGTTGGTTAATCGTTTCTACCTGAAGCAAGCTTTGTATTCATTCAAGATGAGTGAAGACAAAGTCCTGGATGAGTAGTTGGATATGTTTAACAACTTGATTCTTGATCTTGAAAATATTGAGGTCAAGATTGATGATGAAGATCAAGCATTGTTATTGTTGTGCTCTTCACCTAAGTCTCATGCTCACTTCAAAGAAACTCTCTTGTATGGAATAGAGTCGTTGACCTTTGAAGATGTTCAATTTGCTTTGTACTATAAGGATTTGAATGAACGAAAGGAGCACAAATCATCTTCTGCTGGTGAAGGTTTGTCCGTTAAGAGGAAATTCTTGAAGAAAGATGGTAGATTTTAGAAGAAGAAGGGTAAAGTTCTACAAAATTCTTATGGTGGTAATACTCCGACTATTATGTGGTATTATTGTAAGAATAAGGGTCATACAAGAAAAGTATGTCCAGATCGTCTGAACAATCATGATGGAAAGAATAATGGTAATGCAGCCATTGTGCAAAATGGTTATGAATCATCTGATGTCCTGGTGGTTTCAAGCAGCGACTCTAGCAATGAGTGGATTATGGATTTAGGGTGTACTTTGCACATGACTCCAAACAAAGATGTCTTTGAGGAATTGTGTGTTCAAGATGGTGGATCAGTGCTACTGGGAAACAGCAAAGCTTGCAAAATTGCAGGTATTGGATCTATGAGATTCAAGCTCCATGATAAGTCAATAAGGTTATTAACTGATGTTAGGTATGTACCCGATCTTAAGAGGAATTTAATTTCTCTTGGTAAATTCAAAAAGAAAGGATATGTTTTCAAAGGAGAGCAAAGTATCCAAAAGGTAATGAAGGGGTCGAATGAAGTCTTGAGAGGCGTGAAGAAACAAGGCTTGTATACCCTTGAGGATGAGGTTGTAAGTGGTTCAGCAGATGTGGCATCCACGAAACCTATGTCGAAGACTGAGCTATGGTACAAGAGACTTGGTCATGTCAGTGAAATAGGCTTGGTCGAATTGTCGAAACAAAATCTGTTGTGTGGTGACAAGGTTGAAAAACTGTAGTTTTGTGAACCTTGTGTATTTGGTAAATCCTGCAGAATGAAGTTTAACAAAGGTAAACAAAGAACACGTGGATCCCTTTATTACATTCATGCTGATCTTTAGGAGCCTGCAAGGAATCCTTCACACTCAAGTGCAAAGTATTTTATATCCATAGTTGATGATTACTCCAGAAAGTTATGGGTATTCATCCAGAAGACTAAGGATGAAACTTTTGAAAATTTCAAAAGTTAGAAGACTTTGGTTGAAAATCAAACTGGCAGGAAGGTCAAAAGGTTGAGGACCGACAATGGTATTAAATTTTGCAATGAGGCTTTCGACAGCTATTGTGCTACGTCTGGTATTGCAAAGCACAGAACTACCACAGGTACTCCCCAATAAAATGGTTTGGCTGAAAGGTTTAATCGAACTATTTTGGAACGAGTGAGGTGCATGTTAGTTAGTGAAGGATTGAAGAAGGTGTTTTGGACTGAGGTAGCCATGACTGCAGCTTACCTGATTAATAGGTGTCCCTCGACAGCTTTGGGAATGAAGACACCTGAAGAAGTCTGGTCGGGACATCCACCTGGTCTCGATAAACTTAGAATATTTGGTTGTTTAGCCTATGCTCATATTAGGCAAGATAAGGTCGAACCTAGAGTTCTGAGACGTATGTTCCTTGGATACCCTGAAGAAGTCAAAGCTTAAAGGTTGTGGTGTCTAGAGCCAAGTCACAAAAGGTGTATCACAAGTCGAGATGTAGTTTTCAACGAAGCTAAGATGGCTTTTAAGAAAACTGATGACATTGGTCAAAGTTCGAAGATCTCTGAAGAAGATTTAGAACAATAAGAAATTCACTATAAGAAAAATGATTTTTAGCAGCGACATATGTCGTTGAGAAAATTACAAAGTTGTTGCGAAATATATTTTTTCCAACGAAAAAAATGTCGTTGCATGTCGTTGGTATAGGTACTGTTGCGAAAAGTATTATAACAACATTTTTTGTCGCTGTCATATCTAATGTTTTTGCAACAACAATTATCATTGTCTTATTTTACATAATACAATGACTATTGTCGTTACAAAGGTATCATTGTCAACAATAAGTGTTGTTGCAATTTGTTGTTTATTTATCAATGATACATATTGTAGTTATATCGCTTATATCTCAACAAATTTTTTATAAAATTACGTTTTGCAACAAATTATGTCTTTTAATTGAAATATATTTATATATTTTTAAAATTTACGATTTTAATATTTTTAATTTAAACTAACATAACTATTAAATATCAAATATTTAGAATATAAACTACGATATTCTTAATGTAACTTTTTATTATCAAGAAACATAAAAACAAATGAATATGACACTAAAATATAAATTGTCATAAATTATAGTTTTTACAAATAATCTTATTCTCATAAAAAAACTATATATTTACATAATAAACAAATAAAATTGTGACACCCATCAACAACAATATTAATTCTTCTTTACAATTTTTCTTCAAACATTTCCTTATAAAACAGTTTAAACATCATTTCTTAACCTACAATTTCAACACAATTAAAAGTTATTAATTTAAAGGATACTTTAATGCTTTTTTTTTTCGTGTTCAAAGAGAAAGTATATTAAAAAGACACATCCAAGAGATGTACAAAGATGAGCATAAAAAGAAGCCACAATACAAATTAGCACACAAACACATCTAACCAAATAAAAACAACACAAAAACTCCAACACAAAAACTCCAATACAATAACTATACCTCAAAGAACTATCATCCAAAGTCTAAGAATCCAACATTATCCCCTGCATAATTATATTAGTTCTAATAGGTTAATACATTGCAAAAATTGAATTATTTTTTGCAACAATAAATCATAATTTAAAAATTCATATAAGTAATTATAATGTTCTATACCCCTATCAATTCAATGGCATTTGCAATGAAATTAGAAATTATAGTTGCAATATGATCATTTGAGAAAGATCTATAAGATCTTTGGTATAAGTGTTGCTTTGTAAAAAAATGAACATAAGCATTAAAATTGGGTGAAATTTCAACATGCTGCAATTGAAGAAAAAAATATTTAAACATGAAAAGAATAGGTTGAACTGAGCAAGAACTAAAAGTAAGGGTATTAATCTAAAAAATCATACGAAAGGAAAATGAGATTATTGCGAAGTGGTCGCCAGGTAACTGCGCTTAGATCACGAAGACAATTGAACATTTTATGGGAATCCTAGGTAAACATTTTTGTTTGGAAAACAAGTTAAATAAAAATAATGTTCATGAAGAAAGGAAATATTTGTGGTGGTTGTGTGGCCATTATAGCACAGAAAAAACCACAGTGTGCAGTTAAAGAGGAGAGAAGGTACAGTTATGCGTTTGAGGGAGAAAATTTCTCCTATTTATGTGTTTTTTTTAACAAAAAGACAAATTTATTGGTGAAGTAAATAAATGTTAAAAATTACTACTATTAAATATCAATAAAAGAGTGCAAATAATGGTTTCCATCTGAAAAGAAAAATTACTTTAAAAAAGTCTCTATAAAACTTTCTTATTAATTTGGTAATTTTCATACTTTAATCATTAAATAATTTGTTTTATATAATGACTAGTTATTTGTGATTTTTAAATCGGTTACTAAATGACAGTTTTTATTTTATTTTTAATAGTTTTATTTAATATTTTAATACATTTATATTTTTAATTGAAAAATCAATCAAATCTCGTTTTAATATCAACAATTTCACTACAATGGAAAGAATATCACACACTAACAAAAGCTTATTTTATATTTATTTTTGAAAAATACTTCATTGTAAAATAAAATTGTCAACTGCAATAAAATATACAATTAAGCAGAATTAAAAAAATGTGATATAACTATACGGATTTCACACACATCTTAATATATTTTTTAATATATAGTTGAACACACTAAAAAATGTGTTAAAAATTAAACATACTCTAAAAAAATCAATAATATATTGTCTTAAATATATGGTTTTCACACAGTGTTGCTCTAAGAAAAATATTGTGTTACTCCCAATGAAAATGACATCTTTGAAAAGTTGTATAATTTACAATAACAAACTATGTTGTTGTAAATATATTTGATTGTTTTCAATAGTAAGATTATATTATGTTGTTGTAAAAAATATTGAGATAAATCATTTTTTTATAATTATAATGAGATTATTAAAAATATACATTTTACTACGAGACATAAATTAGTCACCGTTAAATGCTAGAAAAAAATTGTATTATTTTTCGCAATGATAATTGTTGTTGGAATATGTCTTTTTTTCAAACGATAGAGTAATTGTTCAAAAAAAAATAACTTATTGCAACGACATAAAACAATCGTTGTTATATGTAAATAAAATAATTGAATTATTTTTCATGACAATAATTTTTGTTGGGATAAGTTATTTTTCGCAAAAATAATGAAGTCGTTAAGAAAAAATAACTTATTATAACAACTTAAATTAGTCGTTGCTAAATGTATTTTATTGCTAACAAATTAATTGTCGTTGAGAAAAAGTCGCTGCAAAATATCTTATTTCTCGTAGTGATTCCTGTTGAGGTAGATCATAGTGATGCTCAATTGCATAACCTGGATGAAATCAAAGAAGAATCTCAAGTTGCTGATGAAGATAAGGAGAATGATAATGACTACCTACTGGAAAGAGACAGGTCGAGAAGAGTCATCAAGCCACTTTAGAGACTTGGTTATGCAGATCTTATAGCTTTTGCTTTAATCTCTTCAAGTGGGGTTCTTGATGAAGAACCTAGAGACTATAAGGAAGTTATGAGGAGTTGAGACAAGACTGAATTGCTGAAATCCATGGATGATGAGATGAAATTTCTTCATGATAATAACACTTGGGAGCTGATCGAGAAACTTGCAGGGGCCAGGTTAGTCGACTGTAAATGGATCTTCAAGGTTAAAGAAGGAATCAAATGAGTGATGTTGAAGCGTTTTAAGGCAAGGTTGGTTGCTAGGGAGTTCACTCAGAAAGAAGGTGTTAACTTCAATGATGTGTTCTCACCTGTTGTAAAGCATAGATCAATTAGAATGTTGTTGGCCATGGTGGCAAAGTTTGACCTAGAACTTGAACAGATGGATGTGAAGACAACCTTCCTGTATAGTGATCTAGATGAAACAATCCTGATGAGGCAACCTGAAGAGTATGTAGAAAAGGGAAATGAAGATTATGTGATCAAGCTGAATAGCTCTTTGTATGTGAAACAATCTCCTCAACAATGGAATAGGAGACTCGACAAGTTTGTGGCAAACTTTGGTTTCACTGGGAGCTAATTCGACCATTGTGTTTACTTTGTTGGGTCATCCCAGGACGTGTGGGGTTGGGCCTGCTCGATTGAGGAGCAGACCCTAGCCCAGTCCAGAACAGGAGCGCCCCAAGTTGTTGCTCTGAGGCGTCAAAGTAATGACTTAAGGGCCAGCTATGCCGAGGACTTATCTAGTCGGGGAAGGGATTCTAGACGAGGAGCGGTTGGTCAAACGGGGAGAAATAATTCGATCTGCTCGGGCTGGACTGGCCGCGGATGAGTGACGTTGCGGGGATACGAGAAGTCTGAAGTGAGGCAAATGGAAGGACGCGTGTTGGGGAATGAAAAGACGTGCGTGGGAAAACGTGTGCCACGTGTCACACCTCATCATTCCCTAGGGCGGCTACGCTAGGTTAGTGTAATCGATTGCCTAGGAAATCCTCGAGTCCCGTGAGGCCCTTATAAATAGGGGTCATCTCATCTCATTTGCACTTTTGCTCCTCCTTCGCTCAGACTCACTCTCTCTCTTCCTTCTCTACTTCGCCACCGTACACCGCCACCAACTGCCGTGTCGAAACCTTACCGGAAGCATTTTTCAAGTAAGTTGCTCTCTTTTTTCTCCTTTCGTTTGCATTTATAGGGTGGTTCTATGGTGAACTGATGAAGTTCTTCATGGACATCACGAAATCTCCGGCGAAAACGGCGGGATTTCTTAGTTTCTTGTTGCATATCGCGGGGAGAAGGGATGAATAACTCGAGGACACGAAGAATGTCCCGAGGACACGAGATGAAACTCTCGAGGTCCTCGCCAATATTTCTTCTGTGAGGGAATCCTCCCAGCACGGCATGCCGGTGACCTGAGGATGGTCACGGGGAAGCTCGTCGGTTGCCTCGGGGATGTGGACGAGCGCAACAGTCTCGAAACCCCGACGCTCCCTCTTCGCCCTTTCACTTGAACAACGGTGGAGGGGTGAATTTGATATGGATCATCGAATTCACCGTTTCCTTCTGCTTTTCAGGTATATGGAATCTTTGTCTGTTTCCGTGTGTAGCGAGCGATTTTGGACGCGGTTCTTAAGCGATGGTCGCTCTCTGCGGTTTGAGCTTAAAACTACAGGTCGATTCATTTTTTATCCTATTGTGAGCTGAATAAGGAAGGGAAATAGATGTCTCCAATTAACCCTGCTTTGCATACTGATTTTAAACAGCGGTCTGTTAGGTTACGGATGCTATCAATGTGGGGGGGCCTTTGTACTGGTTATTTGTATTTTCGCCAATATTGATTTCTTTCTTTCTAGGACTTTCTAGCGGGGAACAAGGGTTAGGATGTTAGGACTGATGTCTTTGAATTACTGCTTTTGATTGATGGAGATATGGGATTTGGGTTTTTTGTTGATTGTGCTCGCTAAGATCTTTTCTTTCGATCTTATGCCTACGTATTCCCGTTTACCGAAACAGGGAAATCAGAGCGTTCGTAGTTCAGGAAATGATTGTTTTTGGTGTCTTGTTCAAAGCCCAAGATGTGAAGCTAAAAGGTAGTTTGTATCTTGTTCAAAGCCCAAGATGTGAAGCTGAAAAGTCTATTTGTGTCTTGTTCAAAGCCCAAGACGTGAAGCTGAATGACCTCGACTTTAGAGAGAATTTGTCATCTCTAAAGAGGGGGTTGTATGTCACAACTGTTTATAAAGGAGAATTACTTTAACCGGGATATGTGAATCCGGCAATGCCATAATTTCCTGAGAAGGGGTTTTTAACCTGAAGGAGAAGACTTTAACTCAGTGTAGAGCAATGCTATCTTTCCCTAGGAATTTCTCATGCTAAAAGAGGGACAGTGGCATGGATGTAGATGATCCAGAGGCTTGCCGCTTATAGCGATTAGATGAAAGGGGAAGGAGTTATTGATGTTTGTTTACGGTGAACGAGGCACAGTTTTGATGCTAAAAGGTTAATTGGATTAACCAGTGGTTTTCTTATATAAAGCCTAAGAGGAGGCTATCATGTGTCTCGTACAAAGCCCGAGAGAGAGGCTAAAAGTTTTTGACTCAACGATGGAGTCTTTTGGTATCTCGTATAAAGCCCGAGATGGAGGTTATTTGACTCAACAAGAGAGTTTTTTGTATCTCGTACGAAGCCCGAGATTGAGGCTGTTGTTTATTTGGCTCAATGAGAACCTTTTTGTATCTCGTTTAAAGCCCGAGATGGAGGCGAAAAGGGTGATTGACTCAACGAGGGAGTCTCTTATGTGTCTCGTACAAAGCCCGAGAGAGAGGCTAAAAGTTGTTTGACTCCACTGGGGGAGAATCATTGTACAAGGCCCAAGAGGAGGCTAGGGTGACTGTTTCAGTTGAGTGACAGGTCCAGTATACTGATTTTGAAAGAGAAAATCAGTTTTTATATGAGCAACACTGTATTCAGGGATTTGATTCAAGGATCAGGGATATTTCCTTCTCTTTGTGGGAAATCCGAAGGGTATTGAGGTTGTCCAAGTCTACGGGTTTCCTTCCTATTTAACGAAGGGGTCACTTGAGAATGTCTTTGAGACCCAAGGAAGTTAGACTGTCCAAGTCTAGAGTTTCATCTTTTATACTATGCTTTGAGAAACAGTAGTAGACTCTATGAAAGGACTGTTCTATGAAGATGACTAGGTTCTGTTCCTATACCTATAGGAGGTCGTTGGGACAATTTGTACGAAGCCCAAGAGTAGGCTGGAAACTTTTAAGAAGTCGACGGGTCCTTGTACTAAGCCCAAGAGGAGGCTATCATTCCCGGAGGAAGAGATCATTATACGAAGCCTAAGAGGAGGCTGTGAATACTTCTAAGAAGTCGTAGGGTCCTTGTACTAAGCCCAAGAGGAGGCGGGGTTGCTTTTAGGAAGCCTGTGGGTCCTTGTACGATGCCCAAGAGGAGGCCGATGCTTTTAAGAAGCCCGTGGGTCCCCAAACCCCGAGAAATTCAAGGCAATGCTATTCACCGAGAATAGATCAAAGTCAGGAAAGTTCGAGAATTTGGAAGAAACTCAAAGATGCCATTCACGGAGAATACATTCATCTCTGGGAGTAGAGTTTCTTGACAGTTCCTAGTGAGGACAGCCTGAGAGAAGACTGTGTCTGGTGATCCTATTGGGGGATCTAGTTGTCTATTTCTATGAATAAACGAAACGGCGTCACCTATTTCTAGACGTAGTTGCCGGGGAAACTCTAAATATCTATACTATTATTACACAGTTGATATGAGTTTATGAAAGAAGACTCACAGTGAAACAGCCCCACAATACAGTTATATGTATATGAAAGCGGTAAATGAAAGCGATAACCACTTACTCGGTTGTAGAGCGTCCATGCTGTTTGGTTAGTTGTTCAACAAAGAAAGATTGAAAACAACAGTATATTCAAAATCAAAGGAGAAAGTGCTTTGAAAAAGAAAGTTTTGGGGCTTACAGCTCAAGGAGAGGCCCAGGGTTTTATCAGTGAGCGCACTGTTTGAATTTGTACAGAGGGACTTATACAAGTGACTGAGGCCCAAAAAGGTTTTCTGTACAAAGGGATGGGTCTTACACTCTCTCAAGAGGCCCAAAGTTTGTTTTTCAACGGATGATGATCGCGTCGAACTTTTTGAAATACAACGGGACTTATACAATAAGTGAGGCCCAAAATAGGTTTGTATTTACAAAGGATTGGGTCTTACACTCTATTAGAGGCCCAAAAGGGTTTAAAGAAAAAGAGTGGGGCTTATAACACGAGGGTAGGCCCAGATGATTTTTCCGTTTGAAATGGCGATCGCGCCGAGGTTTTCTTTTAACGCAGGGGGACTTATACAATAAGTGAGGCCCAAATGATTTTGGTTAAAAGGGGATTGGGTCTTACACTCTATTAGAGGCCCAAAAGTTTTGAATGGGTCTTATAGCTCGAGGAGAGGCCCAAAGGTTATTTTGAAAAGGCGACGACCGCGCCGTTTGTTTTTGACGGTATCGGGACTTATACAATGCACTGAGGCCCAAAATGTTTTGGTCAAGAAAGGATTGGATCTCACACTCTATTAGAGGCCCAAAGTATTTTGAAAATGATTTATGAGGGTTGAATTAATCCAAAAACCCTAATTTGTTTTCAAAAATGTATTTAATTGAATAAAAATTCAATTAAAATGATCAAAATTGTTTAACATGTGAAAAACAAATTGTGATCTTGGATTAATGCTTCAAAAATTAAGTATTGACCTACAAAATAATTAGAAAGCATTAAAAGTTGCAAAATCAATGTAGAAAAAATATTTAAAATGTCAAAAACAATTAAAATATTAATTCTTTGCAAAAATATCAATTATATGAAATAAATAATATTTTTGGGATTTTTTGATAAAATAAAATATTTTAACATTTTTGTGAATTATTAAAAAAAGAATCAACTCAAAATCATTAAAACTCAGAGAGAAATTAATTTTTGAATCAATTAAACAAAATCACAAAATTCAAATATTTGAATTTGTGAAAAAGGTGCCAAGAACACAAGCAAGAACACGCGCGTTTTTTTGGGTTTGGCTGATTTGCGTTTTCCATCCAATCTCACTGAATACGTAATCATATCATGCAATCCACATATCATTATGCTCGTCTCAACCTCACGATCATGTTTATAACACTTAATTTCATTTAAATTAAACACAAAACATGAAATCACGAAGAAACCTCAAGAACCCTAATTTCTGCATGAAGGCTAGGATTTTTGATACACGATTCAAACAATGCAATTAATTGAGGGAAAACATTCCATGCATGATTATGAACATATGGCCAAATTATTGTGCGAGGAAATATGCATAGATTGAGAGATGACCAAGTATGTGCTTACCTCTAGGCCGTGACAGCAAGTGCAATGTGATTTTTGATTTGGAGGTGTTACAGATGAGTGGTGATGATCTGAACAGCTTCCCTACACCCTATGGAGTGTGTTTGAATGGTTGGACTTGATTGAAATTGGCTGGATCACTTTGTGGTACCTCAGCTGCAACTTGGTTAAAACCTTGAGCAACCAGCTGGTGATTTTGTGAAATTGGTGTTTCAGAAGTGATCTAAGTGTTTGATCAGCTCATATGTGATGTATGTGAGGTGTGTGAGTGATTGGTTTGATTGGAAGAGCTCTCAAACTCAAAACCCGATAGTGACTTGCCTTAGAAGGCAAAATTGGAGTGAAAGAAGAGATTTTGAGAAAAGCATCTGTTTGATGGCTTTAGTGTACTCAAACTGATCACAATTGAGCTCTATTTATAGTAGAGCAAGTTTGTTTTGCAAGGAATAGTGCATGGCAGCTGGTAAGTAGGTTTGGCCAATGTTGGCAAATGAAAATCCAAGTCTCCTCTAGCCATTGACTAGAGGTTAGGGCACAGAGCTTTGGTTCCCTTGGTCTTGGATAAGTCTTGACTGATTTCAGATGAGAATGGCTCAATCCATGCCACCTTGATGCTTCCATTGAATGCTTCAATCCAAATTTGGAGTCTTGTCCCTATTTTGGCCATTCTAGGTTCAACATGCTATTTCTTGTTCCATGGACTTTGGAGGCTTGGCTCAGTGATTGTCCCCTTTAGATTCAATCCTCAGATGTGTCCAAGTGGATAGGAGCATTTGAATTTGGCTGATTTTGGCAAATCAAGCAAAATTGCAAATTCTGCCTTGCCTTGACAGATTTCAGCAAGGCAACTTGCCAATGTCATATCTCATGGTGTAAGTTGAATTTGGTAATGCTCTTGACCATTTTGGAAAGCCCTTACATGATATAACAACTGTTTGAACGAGTTTGGTTTTGATCTCTTTTGATTCCAAGTGAAAAATCCCTCTACATTTGGCAAAAAGTGAAGCAAAATCTGACT
This sequence comes from Lathyrus tuberosus, assembly GCA_022829125.1. Lineage (NCBI taxonomy): Eukaryota > Viridiplantae > Streptophyta > Magnoliopsida > Fabales > Fabaceae > Lathyrus > Lathyrus tuberosus. The sequence continues at coordinate 41,633,312 of JALAZF010000002.1, forward strand.
TAGTGAAATTTTCACTAAGTGTTGGAACAAAGTGTGATTTCTTGATTTTGATCACTCCATAACTCAAAATCCTTAATGAATTGGACTTAGGTCTAGTTGAAGTTTTTGTAGAGGGTAATGAGGGCTACAAATCCATCTTTGGATGAGAAAAAATGGCCATGTGGTTTAGGAGTTATGATCCTCCAAAGTTAGGGTATTAGTGGTACTTTTTCCATAACTTAGAAAAATTTCTAAGTTATATGGTTACCCCTTTTACAAGTTATCCAACTTTCTTTGATTTTTCTTGATGAATGATGATTCAAATCATACATTAACATCATTTTAGGGTTAAAAACCCATTTTGGTGAAAAATCTCAAAAAGTCAAAGTTGACTTTTGTGCACAGTTGACTTTTTATCAGATGAATTCCAAACTGTGCAATTCTTCATGAAATCATGTCCTTGACCTAAATCAAACTTGATGGATATGTTTCAAGGGTGTCATAGGGTACATTAAGGCATGTCCTAGGGTTTGGGAGCATGTCCTGGTCAAAAGTCAAAGTTACAGTTGACTTTTCTCGCGAAACCCTAATTGTGGTGCAGATGAACTTGAGACTTGTTGCTCAAGCTTATTGGATTAATACATTGTTCCAAATGGATCAATATACTTCATTAGAGACCCTCAAATCATGTCTTGAGGTCTTGGCTCTTGATTTGTCCCAAAAGTCAACTTAGGGGTGAATTAGGTCAAGAAACCCTAATTCCTGATTTTTTATGTATGCATCCCCTGAGGTCAAATTGACTTGATGCTTGGGTCCATGAGGTTCCATGGAGTTTATTAGGTTGTGTTTTGGATCATTGCCTTGTGCCCAGATGAAGATTTCCATCTGGAGGCCCTGGTCGACCAAAACCCTAATTTGGTGACACTGTCGATCTTGAGACTTAATCCACCTAGAAGGGAGCAACCTTGTGCTTAATCCTTGAAGTGGGAGTCCTTTTTGATCCATTATGGATGTTTGAGAGGTTAGACAAGGTAAATATCATGTCATTCCTTGATTGATCCTTTGTCTAAGAACTCAGAGAGGGCTTGAAACCCTAATTTTGTTTGTAGTGGATGCTCACCCATCTTTGGGGAGACTGACAAGGTATAATGGTTCCCCCATATTGTGATGATGATTTGCACAATGATGGGAAACTTTAGTGGTCAAAATTTGGGGTATTACAGATGCCCCTATTTAATCTTCTTGGACCCGAAAGTGTGAATGACGAAGGTATTCGGGCATTCGGGTTGCAAGAGGATTAAATATCGGAATACCCGAAATTTTGATGGTGGTTATGAATGGTAGCTTGCGCATTCATCTTCTTTTGCTAAGCGATGATGCTTAGAAAAGGTAAACTTCCCCTCGATCCTGGTCTTCAGCCAAGGAACTGGTCTCAGTTGCGGAAACAAACTTCCCCTCGATCCTGGTGTCCTACCAAGGACCTGGTCTCAGTTGCTTATGTAAACTTCCCCTCGATCCTGGTTTCATACCAAGGAACTGGTCTTAGTTTCTTTTGTCAATAAACTTTATTGACAAGGAACGCTATTTGTAGCGGCTTTCCTTCAAACTTCTCGCCGAATTTTCCTGGGGAGATGCCATTTGAGTGGAAAAAGTTTTGATGTCAGACTTGCTGGGAAACCCAGTCGTCTGAGTTGTAGAGGTGCACAAACCTCTCTGTTGGAGACGCCATTTGTCGATTCTACTGGGGAAAACGAGTCTCTTGAGAGACTGTTTCCACTTGGGATCTTACATCATACTTTTCTCGGGATCTTCCCGGAGAAATGCCATATGATGGGGTCCAATTTTGAGGTGCCGATGACCTTTTCATCAGCGGATTTTCGGAGCGAAGCTGATGCACTGCCGAACCTTTACTTAAGAGGCTTTCTCTGGGGATTTTCCTTAATCCGGGAAAGCAAGGATATCATCTTCAATGGCGTAGAGTGATGTCTGTTAAAGGTTCTCTGGCTCTTCAGAGGTTCAAGTTATCAAAGTGGTCAAGTGCCGACTCTGACTTAAGGATACACTGGTGGCGAGATTGTTCAGACACAACGTTTCCTGACAAGGAAAAAACTGACAACTCGATTAAGAGGACTTTTATCACTAGGGGACACAACCGACTAGAGTGATAGCGATGCAATACGAAATGTGAATGCAAATCAATAATGCATGATTCATGTATGTTTATGCTGACAAAACTGACGCGACACACAAACTACAAGATGAACATGACTGGATACTCGGCCATCGTGGGGCGTATAGAGATACCGCTGGTTCAAGATAGCAATTCCACCTTGCTTAGAAGAAATAGTCCCTGTTGGGAGCTATGTTAATCGGGCTTAGGAGATGAGAACTCGGCCGAGGATGTCAGACGACCCATGGTCTCTGACATTATTGATCCTTCAATCAGGCGCACTGGCGTAGAAGGAGTACTTTGATTCTGCACTTTGAAGTTCGCTTACTTCTGGAGAAGCGGTTGATGTTCTTTCAATGTTTAACAGTCAAAAGAAATTGCCAACTTTATTTTAAAAGCAGAAAAAGTTTAACAAGTAAATTCATTTTGTTTTATTTCAAGAATTGTTGACCATATTAAAATGTCGTTCTATAAAGCTAAAACAAATAAGAATTGCAAACAAAAGCACAAGAGCTCAAATTTTATTAATAAGATGGAGATCAGCCAAACGCGTGATTCCAAAGAGTATATACAAAGTTTGAAAATGGTAATTTACAGGGAAAAGGGCTACGTTGAAACATAACGACCACTATCCTTCTACCAACTTTGAATTCTAGGCATCCTGAGCTTCTGTCTAAGATGACCTTGACTGGAGTTTTCTTCCGATGATGTAACTGCTGCTGCTGAGGGATTTGCCTCTGTTGAACATAGTTACTTGCCATTATCCCTAATTTTTTCCTGGATTGTACTATGAGATTTCCAATCCATCGGGATGATTTTTTTCATGTCTCTAACTTTTGCCTGGACCGCCCTTTCGGGTTTTCAATCCACCGAGACGTTTTTTTCTCTTTTTTTTTTTAGTTTAGGCGAAGTATTTCTTGACTACATCAACATTCGTGGGGTAGGCAAATTCCTCTCCGTCCATGGTTGCAAGTCTCAGGGCGCCGCCTGAGAAAGCTTTTGTGACCACATAAGGGCCATCATAATTTGGGGTCCATTTGCCCCGAGAATCAGTGAGAAAAGATTGAATCTTCTTGAGCACGAGGTCTCCTTTTCGGAAGACACGAGGTCGGACCTTTTTGTCGAACGCCCTCTTCATTCTCTGTTGATATAACTGACCGTGGCATAGTGCCGTGATTCGCTTCTCTTCGATCAAGTTCAGTTCGTCGTGTCGACTTTGACACCATTCAGCTTCGGTGAGCTTAGCTTCCATCAATACCCTGATTGACGGGATCTCTACTTCTATGGGGAGAACTGCCTCCATGCTATATACCAGAGAGAAAGGGGTTGCCCCTGTTGAAGTACGAACAGATGTGCGATAACCATGAATAGCAAAGGATAGCATCTCGTGCCAATCTTTGTAGGTTACAACCATCTTTTGAACGATTCTTTTGATATTCTTGTTAGCCGCTTCTACCGCCCCGTTGATCTTGGGTCGGTAGAGAGATGAGGTATGATGTTCGATTTTGAACTCAGCGCACAACTCTTTCATCATCTTGTTGTTCAAGTTAGACCCATTGTCAGTAATGATCTCGCTTGGAACACCATAACGGCAGATGATATTGTTTTTGATAAATCGGACCACCACTTGTCGGGTTACATTAGCGAATGACGCTACTTCAACCCACTTGGTGAAATAGTCAATGGCTACAAGGATGAACCGATGTCCGTTCGAAGCCTTGGGCTCAATCATGCCAATCATGTCGATTCCCCATATGGAAAAAAGCCACGGGGAAGAAAGAACTTTGAGATGTGATGGCGGTACATGAATTTTGTCGGAGTATATCTGACACTTGTGACACCTCCTCATGTACTTGTAGCAGTCAGATTCCAGGGTCAACCAGTAATACCCTGCTCTCAGAATTTTTCTCGCCATTGTATGTCCGTTGGCATGAGTGCCAAAGGATCCTTCATGAATTTCTTTCATAAGCATGTCTGCTTCTGGTCTGTCTACGCATCGGAGCAAGACCATGTCAAAATTTCTCTTATAGAGAGTGTCACCGCTCAGGAAGAAGTTTCCAGCCAATCTTCTGAGGGTTTTCCTGTCTTTTCTGAGTGCCCCAGATGGGTACTCTTGTTTCTGAAGGAAGCATTTGATATCGTGATACCAAGGTTTGTCATCTATGACTGCTTTAATTGTGAAGACGTAAGCGGGCCGTTCAAGACGCATTATGTCGATCTTAGGTATGTCATTCCATTGACCTACACTAATCACGGAAGAGATAGTGGCTAACGCATCAGCCATGTGATTCTCATCACGAGGGATGTGATGAAACTCAACTCTATTAAAGAAGGGTAGCAACCTTCTTGCATAATCTTTGTAAGGAATCAATCCTGATTGGTATGTGTTCCAATCTCCTTTTATCTGATTGATAACCAGGGCTGAATCGCCGTATACGTCCAAGTTTTTGATCCTTAAATCAATTGCTTCCTCGAGACCCATAATACAAGCTTCGTATTCGGCCTCGTTGTTCGTACACCTGAACGTAAGTCGAGCGGTGAAAGGAATGTGGGTACCCTGAGGGGTAACAATGATTGCCCCAATTCCGTTTCCATAATGATTAACTGCTCCATCAAAGATAAATCCCCATTGGGAACCTAGTTCTGGCCCTTCACTGGGTAACGGTTCATCGCAGCCTTTCATCTTTAGGTACATGACATCTTCGTCTGGGAAGTCAAACCCGATTGATTCTTGATCGTCAATCGGTTGATGAGCCAAATGATCGGCTAAAATACTTCCTTTAACGGCTTTCTGAGCGTGGTACTCTATGTCATATTCTGATAATAGCATTTGCCAACGGGCAATCCTTCCCGTAAGAGCAGGTTTTTCGAAGACATACTTGATTGGATCCATTTATGAGATCAACCAAGTAGTGTGACGAATCATGTACTGGCGAAGACGTTTGGCTGCCCAAGCCAAAGCGCAGCAAGTTTTCTCAAGCATCGTGTACCGAGTCTCACAGTCGGTGAATTTCTTGCTTAGATAGTAGATGGCAGACTCTTTCCTTTTGGTTTCGTCTTGTTGGCCAAGTACACACCCCATTGAGTCCTCTAGGACTGTGAGGTAAATGATCAGTGGTCTTTCTTCCACTGGAGGTGATAGAATCGGAGGATTCAACAGATATTCCTTAATACTGTCGAAGGCGGTTTGGCAGTCCTCTGACCAAACGCAATCCTGGTTCTTTTTTAGTAACTTGAAAATTGGCGCACACGTGGCAGTCATAAGGAATATGAATCTGGAGATGTAGTTCAAATGTCCCAAGAATCCTCTGACTTGTTTTTCAGTTTTCGGAGAAGGCATTTCTTGAATGGCCTTGACCTTGTCAGGATCAACCTCAATTCCTTTCTGGCTGACGATGAACCCTAGTAGTTTCCCTGAACAGACACCGAAGGTGCACTTGTTGGGATTCAAGCGGAGCTTGAATTTTCTTAAACGTTCGAACAATTTTGACAGATGTTCAACGTGCTCACTCTCTGTTTTCGATTTTGCAATCATATCATCGACATATACCTCGATTTCTTTGTGTATCATGTCATGAAACAGAGTAGTCATGGCCATTTGATAGGTTGCCCCGACATTCTTCAAACCGAACGACATTACCTTATAGCAAAAGGTGCCCCATGGGGTAATGAACGAAGTTTTCTCCATGTCTTTCGGCGCCATTTTGATATGGTTATAGCCCGAGAATCCATCCATGAAGGAGAAAATTTGGAACTTTGCTGTGCTGTCTACCAGCATGTCAATGTGTGGTAAAGGAAAATCGTCCTTTGGACTTGCCTTGTTCAGATCCCTGTAATCAACACACATTCTGACCTTTTCGTCCTTTTTGGGAACGGGTACGATGTTGTCTAACCATTGAGGATATTTAGATGTAGCGAGGAAACCCGCGTCAATCTGTTTCTGCACCTCCTCTTTGATTTTGATGGCCATGTCCGGGTGAGTGCGTCTCAACCTTTGCTTTACTGGCGGACATTCCGATCTTAACGGTAAGTGATGTTCCACGATACTGGTATCCAACCCTGGCATATCCTGATAGGACCAAGCAAATACATCGAGAAATTCTTTGAGAAGCTTTATCAAACCTTCTCTGGCAGTTGGACTGAGCAGTACCCCAATCCTGATTTCTTTTCTCTCTTACTCTAAACCCAAGTTTACCGTTTCCAACGGTTCTTTATGAGGTCCAATGGACCTTTCCTCTTGTCTGAGTAGTCGGGAGATCTCTTCTGGAATTTCGTCGTCATTTTCTTCTTCAGCCCCAAATACCGGGAACTCAAAGTTGGGAGAAGGCATCGGATCGTATGTTTCAACGGGGTTTAAAACAAGCAATCTGCATGACGTGATGATTCGTGTTTAGAAGAGATAGAGAAAATGCAAGTGTGTGCAGTGTTTTATTTTACTGCTTGTTTTTATTTTTAATTGTTTTTTAGGATTACCATTTTCTTTGAAAAAGCAAAAAGAGAAAACAACAATTAATGCGGAAATTACAGAACGACGTTATTTTATTAATGAACAAGTCGATCCTTGAAACTACAGCCCAATAAAACAAAACTCTGTCGCTTCGGGCAAAGCAAAGAGGGGAATTTACAGAAAACGAGCCCTATCAAAACATCCGTTTCACCTGGGCAGGGTGAAAGGTTAAAGATGGCAATTACTTTGACTGATGAACGACCTTCGGAACCTCGACAGCAACCCATTGGCGACGAACTCCTCGGTGAATCACAAAGTCTGGCACCTTCCTTAATTTGTCTTCAGAAATGACGCTGATTTCTGGTGGAGTAGGATCATTGGAATCTGTCTCCCAGGCAGATTTGTCGTAGGAGAATTCCTCTGTTGCATTCTGCAGAATATTTGTGCTCTCAGCTGTATCTCCCCATCCAGTCGGCTGGATATCTTCGAGCTTGATACGAGAGCTTTCGGGAGCGGTGTATTTGACCATATAGTCGAATTTTCCACTCGGTTGTCCCAAGATGTCCCACACTTCTTTCGAACTGGAGGAGTCATCCCTCTCGATGACGTTGACCTCGGGAAAAGCATAGTTGATGAACTCAAGTCCTGCGAACGTTGCGAATTCATCTTCATGTTGAGTAGTTTCCGAATGACCTGAGTGTTGATCCCATGACATGGTGGGGACACATGTATTCTGTTCAATGGTGCTCAGCTGAGTCTCATTACTCGACTGACTTTCTTGCCCCAAGTTTCCTGGATAAGGTTGCCACATTGGCAGACCATCCATTGGGCCATAGTAGGTGTAGTCAAAATTGTCTTTCATTGGAGTGTCTTCCTCTAATGAATTTGGCGGAGCGCGGCATCCTTCCGGATCACAATCCCCGTAGATCATTTCGACATCTGATCTTGGTATAAATCTCGGACTTTCTGTAGGAAAGCAAAAAGGCATAGGCACCTCTTCCTGAGACATATAACCGTCCTCATTAAGATAGGACTTCCACTCTTCATCTGTGTCAGAGGGATCTTCTTCATTGATAGCATGAACTGTCTGAGACACTGGGTGAAGGAAACCCCCACTGTGGAATGAGTTTTGAAGGGGATGAAGACTTTCATCGTTGGCAGCCATCCGGGTACAGGTTGCAGAAAAACCAAGACCCTTCTTTGTTTTATTGTCAATAGGAATGACAAGTTGTCCCCATCCGGTTGTATCGGTACTCTCGACCGCTTTAATAACATCTTTGTATGAGGAAATCGAGGTTCCTCCTCTGAATTGATTGTCCTTGCTCACCGACAGTGCTTGGAACTGAGTAACAATGATAATACCGAGATCTTTGAAGGAGTTTGTAACAGTTGATCGACAATGTTATATTCACTCCTTTGGATGAGCTTCAGTATCTCATCATTATTTTTCGAAAGGTCGGGATTACTGGACTGACTGGCTGATTGATCGGGAGCTTTTGTCTGAAGTTCCTTTTCTTTGTTAACTTCCCCAACCCCTCGGTTGAAGATTCTACCACTCTGTGTTACTCGACTGATGTCTGCATTGTTCACAACGGAGGGTAATGGAATTTCCTTTCCATTTTCAATTATTGTTGCACCGTATTTGTAAGGGATTGCCTTAGCTGATTCATATGGTAGCGGTCCTGGTAGATAGATGACTACTGGAGCCTTTTGATTTTTCTGACCATCATAAGGAATCTCGATTCGTTCCCGGTTGGGAACTTTAGATTCGTCAAGTAGAGGGATAATGGCAAAAACATCCCTGGTATGGTGATGACCAGAGATTGTGACAATATCCTCAACTTGCTCGGCAAGGTAGTTCGGCGACCAGTTGGTGGGTCCAGAACCCGGATATGGACGAATTTCTCCACGATCGACCTGACTCTGAAGAGCTGCCCTCACAAGGTAACACCCCTGGTTACTTTCCAAACAGACACCACAACTGTCATAGTTGTGTGGTGGCACCTGGCCACGCCCACTTTGAATACAATGTAACCTCACTAGGTTAGCTTCCACTGATCAGACATCTTGACTTTGACGCCGAGTGGGGTTTCTATTACTGATACTAATCTGCTGAGTATCTTCATCCATGTAGATTGGCATCCACCAATGATTTAACAAGTGCTGAAGTGCCTCCTGGACAAGGGTACAACCTCGATCATTTTCGCAACCCGCTTTACAACTTTGATAGTCGTGTGATATTAAGAATCTGAGTCGGACCTGCTCAGCATGTAACTCTACCAGGTTGGTATTCATCACGCGAATATCGAAGATCTGAACCATGTTGATTTTATAGGAGTTCCTATCATGGTAGTCTTGGATCCATCCAAGATCCATCTGACGCTGGAGGGCCTCCTGTATGAAAGAGCATCCCTGTTTGTTTACCGAGCAAATCAGACAAGAACTGTAATCGTGCCACGGCAGATTATGATACTGGCTTTGCCTTGAGTGCATCGCCACCAAGTTGACATTCATTGCACGAATGTCGTGGTTCTGAATGATGTTAGAATTTGTGTAGACCATGTTAACTCCACGAACTCGGTGCTCCTGGATCCATCCGAGATCCATTTGTTCCTGCAGAGCTGCTTGCACCACAGAACATCCTTGATTGTCTTTAGAGCAGATATTACACTGATGATAGTTATGAGGTGGCACATGGCCATATCCACTCTGTCTACAATGCATCTTAACCAGATTGGTTTTCAACAAGAGTACATCATGAATTTGATAGACATCGTTAGTCTCTCCTTCTATTAAATTGACTGCAGCCTTCTCGTGTTGAGGCAGCGGGTTCGTGAGAACATTAGGATTCGTATCTTTGAAAGATAAGACCCTGCTCCTAACAAGCTTTTGCACGTCAGACTTGAAATTGAGACAAGTCTCTATGTTATGCCCTGGACTTCCTTGATGATAAGGGCAAGTTTGATCCACCTTAAACCAAAAAGGTGGATTTTCCGGTACTGTAAGAGGAGATTTAGTCTGAATGTGCCCCTTAGCCAGTAGTAATGGAAACAGTTCCGCATACGTTACGGGTATAGGATCAAATCCTGGTGGCCGTGTTGTATGGTTGTTATTATATGGGGGACGAGCCTGCTGAAGAGGCTGTTGTGTCCTTTGCTGGTCAGGTTGGCTCTGCGCAACCTGAGGTTGATACGTAGGAATAGGCGCAGGGTTGATAGCAGGAGTCACAGCTGCTACCGGTTGATAACGTCACCTTTGCTTTCCAAGAGAGATATTCCCGATATCTTGCTCTTTTTTCTTAGGGAGAGCACTACCGTATTTTTTAGTACCGCTCGTCGATCCAGTGTCTTTTACCAAACGTCCTTCTCGGACGGCTTCCTCAAGACGTACACCCATGCCGACCATTTCGGTGAAATCACTGGGCGCACTGGCAACCATTCGGTCATAATAAAATGAGCTTAAGGTCTTTAAGAAGATCTTTGTCATCTCTTTTTCCTCAAGAGGCAGACAAATTTGAGCGGCAATTTCACGCCACCTTTGAGCATACTCCTTAAAGGTTTCCTTGTCCTTTTGCGACATTGATCTGAGTTGATCTCTGTCGGGTTCCATGTCCAAATTGTATTTGTATTGTTGGACGAAGGTAGTGCCAAGATCTCTGAAAGTGTTGATCGTGGCACGGTTTAAACCCATGTACCATTTGAGTGCGGCACCGGTTAAACTATCCTGGAAGTAGTGAATCAGTAGGTCCTGATTTTCCGTCTGAGCTGACATCCGCCGAGCATACATCACCAGATGGCTTTGAGGGCAAGAGTTACCCTTATATTTTTCAAAGTCGGGCACTTGAAACTTGTGCGGAACTTTCACATTTGGGACCAAGCAGAGATCTGCGGCGTCCTTTCCAAATAGATCCTGACCGCGAATGGCTTGCAGCTCCTTCTGCATTTCCAAGAACTGTTCCTGGAATTCATCCATTCTATCGAACATAGTTTCCTTCTTACCAGAAGGTGTTTATAGAATCTGTCCTTCCGGGACAGTGTGCACCACAGGGGGTGGGACCGTGACTACGACAGTGAGTCTTGGCGTTTCCCGAAGTTTGTAACCTTCAGGAGTCTTCAGTATGCCCCTGGCATCTTCGCTTTCCTGAAGTTTGTAACCTTCAGGCCCAGCGGCTTCTGTTGTGATTCCCTGATCTTCAGTGATCGGCGGAACATATCCTTCCGAGATATAGTTAACAGGCATGCCCCAAGGAAGATCTTTCGGTATCTGATACCTAGGATCATACCCCTCCACTATGGGTGTTGAGGTGATCTCTGAGATCACAGTTCTTTGTAGCTGAGCTTCTGCCATGGCTTGCATGTCGTTACGAAGCTTTCTCATATCCTCTCTCAGAGCATCGATCTCTTCTTTCAATTCTCTATTTTCTTCCTCAAGATCATCCATCTTTTTCTGACGATTAGCCCGAGTATTATACGAATGAGACAGTTTGACTCTAAAATCGAGACACAAACATGAGATTCGTAGGGAAGAAGAATACGTGATGTGAGAATGATGAATACAATGATTATATTAATTATTTAAGGTTTAATCAAAATAAACTTCGACAATTAGATTGCAAATACCAAACGATGGGGAAACCCTTTTTTATTGAAATTCCAAGGATTACAGAAGTGGAAATACAGTAGATTACAAAGTACAGAAACAGAAACCTAAACTAATGGGTCCTGAGTCCTTTCTGAAGAGAAATCAGGTGCTGACTCTGGTATCTTCCTTTTCTTTAACCGGGGCTCTTGGGCCGTTGTCGGGTTGTCATTCCTTTGCCAAGTGAAAGGAGCGTGCAGATTCCTTTGGTCATCTTGATTATCTACAGCATGTTGCTCCAAAATTTCAATCAGAGCATCTTTTTCTTTCAGTAATTGCTGTATTTTGATGCACTCTATGTCGAGGGTACGGTACTTGTTCTTCCAAGACCTTCTCTCCTTTTGAATTTTGTTGAGAGTAACCTGAAGCTTTTCGGTTTCCGTCATGAAGCACATGACATATTCCCTCGGCGAAAGAATTCCGTATTGAGGATAAGGCATCTTTAGCTTGAGAGCTCTAGTTTGTACCCAATGGAGATAAGGCTCCACCGAGACACATTCTGGTTTTCCCAGAGACTCTCGTCCTTTCTTATGAACATGCTTCCAAGCGTGCACTATTTCCATCTTCAGTGCTCTGTTGTTTTCTCCTTCTTTGAAGAAAAGACCTTCCAGATGAACACCCAGTGGGATGTGTCTCATCGGGTATCCAAATTGACGAAGAACCAATATCGGATGGTAGTTTATTCCTCCTTTAGTTCCTATAAGGGGTACGTTGGGGAAGTTTCCACAACGATCAATGATCCTGATTCCCTCATAGATCCTATTACACCAATCTATATCAGAGTTGGTAAGAGACATGATCTTTTGTGACCAACGTAAGGCATTCTTGCAATCCCAAAAAGTAGCAGACTTGGGCAAGTGAGAGATAAACCATTTGTAAAGCAGAGGTACACAGCATGTGATCTCCCCTCCGCTGTACAAATTCCCCAAGTGTACAGAATGATACGCATCTGTGAGCAGAGTCGGCACAGGATTTCCAATGAGAAAAACCTTAATGGAGTTAATATCGACGAAGTTATTGATGTTAGGAAACAAAAATAACCCGTAGGTGAGCAAGACGAAGATGCTTTCAAAAGCACTCACGTTTCCTATACTGGCAAAATATAGGGCCTTCTTTGTCAAGAACTGGGTTGGCAAGCCTTGGATGCCACCCTTAGTGGTTAGGTGAGTCCTAACTTCAGACTCGTCCAAATGAATTGCTCTTGCAATAGTCTGATTCTTTGGAATTTCTTCCAGTCCAGAAAATAGAGCTCGATCTGTAATGTGTAGATCGATCAGGTGAGAATACTCCTCCAGCGTTGGTGCAAGCTGGTAATCCGGGAATGTGAAACAGTGATAAACCGGATCATAAAACTGAACGAGCGCATCCATGATTCCCTCAATCACATGGACTCTTAATAGTGGTAGCAAACCTCCGTGCTTGGCTCTGAAAGCCTCTGGGTTAGTGATCATCCTCGCTAACCTTCTAAAATCCTCTAGTTTTGGAACCTTGAAGGTATACTGGTGAGTTCTCCTTCTACCGAGCGCTGGTCGCTCTCTGCGGTTTGAGCTTAAAACTACAGGTCGATTCATTTTTATCCTATTGTGAGCTGAATAAGGAAGGGAAATAGATGTCTCCAATTAACCCTGCTTTGCATACTGATTTTAAACAGCGGTCTGTTAGGTTACGGATGCTATCAATGTGGGGGGGCCTTTGTACTGGTTATTTGTATTTTTGCCAATACTGATTTCTTTCTTTCTAGGACTTTCTAGCGGGGAACAAGGGTTAGGATATTAGGACTGATGTTTTTGAATTACTGCTTTTGATTGATGGAGATATGGGATTTGGGTTTTTTGTTGATTGTGCTCGCTAAGATATTTTCTTTCGATCTTACGCCTACGTATTCCCGTTTACCGAAATAGGGAAATCAGAGCGTTCGTAGTTCCTCCTATTCTATGGGAGGAAATGATTGTTTTTGGTGTCTTGTTCAAAGCCCAAGACGTGAAGCTAAAGGGTAGTTTGTATCTTGTTCAAAGCCCAAGATGTGAAGCTAAAAAGTCTATTTGTGTCTTGTTCAAAGCCCAAGACGTGAAGCTGAAGGACCTCGACTTTAGAGAGAATTTGTCATCTCTAAAGAGGGGGTTGTATGTCACAATTGTTTATAAAGGAGAATTACTTTAACCGGGATATGTGAATCTGGCAATGCCATAATTTCCTGAGAAGGGGTTTTTAACCTGAAGGAGAAGGCTTTAACTCAATGTAGAGCAATGCTATCTTTCCCTAGGAATTTCTCATGCTAAAAGAGGGACAGTGGCATGGATGTAGATGATCCAGAGGCTTGCCGCTTACAGCGATTAGATGAAAGGGGAAGGAGTTCTTGATGTTTGTTTACTGTGAACGAGGCACAGTTTTGATGCTAAAAGGTTAATTGGATTAACCAGTGGTTTTCTTATATAAAGCCTAAGAGGAGGCTATCATGTGTCTCATACAAAGCCCGAGAGAGAGGCTAAAAGGTTTTGACTCAACGATGGAGTCTTTTGGTATCTCGTATAAAGCCCGAGATGGAGGCTATTTGACTCAACAAGAGAGTTTTTTTGTATCTCGTACGAAGCCCGAGATGGAGGCTGTTGTTTATTTGGCTCAATGAGAACCTTTTTGTATCTCGTTTAAAGCCCGAGATGGAGGCAAAAAGGGTGATTGACTCAACGAGGGAGTCTCTTATGTGTCTCGTACAAAGCCCGAGAGAGAGGCTAAAAGTTGTTTGACTCCACTGGGGGAGAATCATTGTACAAGGCCTAAGAGGAGGCTAGGGTGACTGTTTCAGTTGAGTGACAGGTCCAGTATACTGATTTTGAAAGAGAAAATCAGTTTTTATATGAGCAACACTGTATTCAGGGATTTGATTCAAGGATCAGGGATATTTCCTTCTCTTTGTGGGAAATCCGAAGGGTATTGAGGCTGTCCAAGTCTACGGGTTTCCTTCCTATTTAACGAAGGGGTCACTTGAGAATGTCTTTGAGACCCAAGGAAGTTAGACTGTCCAAGTCTAGAGTTTCATCTTTTATACTATGCTTTGAGAAACAGTAGTAGACTCTATGAAAGGACTGTTCTATGAAGATGACTAGGTTCTGTTCCTATACCTATAGGAGGTCGTTGGGACAATTTGTACGAAGCCCAAGAGTAGGCTGGAAACTTTTAAGAAGTCGACGGGTCCTTGTACTAAGCCCAAGAGGAGGCTATCATTCCCGGAGGAAGAGATCATTATACGAAGCCTAAGAGGAGGCTGTGAATACTTCTAAGAAGTCGTAGGGTCCTTGTACTAAGCCCAAGAGGAGGCGGGGTTGCTTTTAGGAAGCCTGTGGGTCCTTGTACGATGCCCAAGAGGAGGCCGATGCTTTTAAGAAGCCCGTGGGTCCCCAAACCCCGAGAAATTCAAGGCAATGCTATTCACCGAGAATAGATCAAAGTCAGGAAAGTTCGAGAATTTGGAAGAAACTCAAAGATGCCATTCACGGAGAATACATTCATCTCTGGGAGTAGAGTTTCTTGACAGTTCCTAGTGAGGACAGCCTGAGAGAAGACTGTGTCTGGTGATCCTATTGGGGGATCTAGTTGTCTATTTCTATGAATAAACGAAACGGCGTCACCTATTTCTAGACGTAGTTGCCGGGGAAACTCTAAATATCTATACTATTATTACACAGTTGATATGAGTTTATGAAAGAAGACTCACAGTGAAACAGCCCCACAATACAGTTATATGTATATGAAAGCGGTAAATGAAAGCGATAACCACTTACTCGGTTGTAGAGCGTCCATGCTGTTTGGTTAGTTGTTCAACAAAGAAAGATTGAAAACAACAGTATATTCAAAATCAAAGGAGAAAGTGCTTTGGAAAAGAAAGTTTTGGGGCTTACAGCTCAAGGAGAGGCCCAGGGTTTTATCAGTGAGCGCACTGTTTGAATTTGTACAGAGGGACTTATACAAGTGACTGAGGCCCAAAAAGGTTTTCTGTACAAAGGGATGGGTCTTACACTCTCTCAAGAGGCCCAAAGTTTGTTTTTCAACGGATGATGATCGCGTCGAACTTTTTGAAATACAACGGGACTTATACAATAAGTGAGGCCCAAAATAGGTTTGTATTTACAAAGGATTGGGTCTTACACTCTATTAGAGGCCCAAAAGGGTTTAAAGAAAAAGAGTGGGGCTTATAACACGAGGGTAGGCCCAGATGATTTTTCCGTTTGAAATGGCGATCGCGCCGAGGTTTTCTTTTAACGCAGGGGGACTTATACAATAAGTGAGGCCCAAATGATTTTGGTTAAAAGGGGATTGGGTCTTACACTCTATTAGAGGCCCAAAAGTTTTGAATGGGTCTTATAGCTCGAGGAGAGGCCCAAAGGTTATTTTGAAAAGGCGACGACCGCGCCGTTTGTTTTTGACGGTATCGGGACTTATACAATGCACTGAGGCCCAAAATGTTTTGGTCAAGAAAGGATTGGATCTCACACTCTATTAGAGGCCCAAAGTATTTTGAAAATGATTTATGAGGGTTGAATTAATCCAAAAACCCTAATTTGTTTTCAAAAATGTATTTAATTGAATAAAAATTCAATTAAAATGATCAAAATTGTTTAACATGTGAAAAACAAATTGTGATCTTGGATTAATGCTTCAAAAATTAAGTATTGACCTACAAAATAATTAGAAAGCATTAAAAGTTGCAAAATCAATGTAGAAAAAATATTTAAAATGTCAAAAACAATTAAAATATTAATTCTTTGCAAAAATATCAATTATATGAAATAAATAATATTTTTGGGATTTTTTGATAAAATAAAATATTTTAACATTTTTGTGAATTATTAAAAAAAGAATCAACTCAAAATCATTAAAACTCAGAGAGAAATTAATTTTTGAATCAATTAAACAAAATCACAAAATTCAAATATTTGAATTTGTGAAAAAGGTGCCAAGAACACAAGCAAGAACACGCGCGTTTTTTTGGGTTTGGCTGATTTGCGTTTTCCATCCAATCTCACTGAATACGTAATCATATCATGCAATCCACATATCATTATGCTCGTCTCAACCTCACGATCATGTTTATAACACTTAATTTCATTTAAATTAAACACAAAACATGAAATCACGAAGAAACCTCAAGAACCCTAATTTCTGCATGAAGGCTAGGATTTTTGATACACGATTCAAACAATGCAATTAATTGAGGGAAAACATTCCATGCATGATTATGAACATATGGCCAAATTATTGTGCGAGGAAATATGCATAGATTGAGAGATGACCAAGTATGTGCTTACCTCTAGGCCGTGACAGCAAGTGCAATGTGATTTTTGATTTGGAGGTGTTACAGATGAGTGGTGATGATCTGAACAGCTTCCCTACACCCTATGGAGTGTGTTTGAATGGTTGGACTTGATTGAAGTTGGCTGGATCACTTTGTGGTACCTCAGCTGCAACTTGGTTAAAACCTTGAGCAACCAGCTGGTGATTTTGTGAAATTGGTGTTTCAGAAGTGATCTAAGTGTTTGATCAGCTCATATGTGATGTATGTGAGGTGTGTGAGTGATTGGTTTGATTGGAAGAGCTCTCAAACTCAAAACCCAATAGTGACTTGCCTTAGAAGGCAAAATTGGAGTGAAAGAAGAGATTTTGAGAAAAGCATCTGTTTGATGGCTTTAGTGTACTCAAACTGATCACAATTGAGCTCTATTTATAGTAGAGCAAGTTTGTTTTGCAAGGAATAGTGCATGGCAGCTGGTAAGTAGGTTTGGCCAATGTTGGCAAATGAAAATCCAAGTCTCCTCTAGCCATTGACTAGAGGTTAGGGCACAGAGCTTTGGTTCCCTTGGTCTTGGATAAGTCTTGACTGATTTCAGATGAGAATGGCTCAATCCATGCCACCTTGATGCTTCCATTGAATGCTTCAATCCAAATTTGGAGTCTTGTCCCTATTTTGGCCATTCTAGGTTCAACATGCTATTTCTTGTTCCATGGACTTTGGAGGCTTGGCTCAGTGATTGTCCCCTTTAGATTCAATCCTCAGATGTGTCCAAGTGGATAGGAGCATTTGAATTTGGCTGATTTTGGCAAATCAAGCAAAATTGCAAATTCTGCCTTGCCTTGACAGATTTCAGCAAGGCAACTTGCCAATGTCATATCTCATGGTGTAAGTTGAATTTGGTAATGCTCTTGACCATTTTGGAAAGCCCTTACATGATATAACAACTGTTTGAACGAGTTTGGTTTTGATCTCTTTTGATTCCAAGTGAAAAATCCCTCTACATTTGGCAAAAAGTGAAGCAAAATCTGACTTAGTGAAATTTTCACTAAGTGTTGGAACAAAGTGTGATTTCTTGATTTTGATCACTCCATAACTCAAAATCCTTAATGAATTGGACTTAGGTCTAGTTGAAGTTTTTGTAGAGGGTAATGAGGGCTACAAATCCATCTTTGGATGAGAAAAAATGGCCATGTGGTTTAGGAGTTATGATCCTCCAAAGTTAGGGTATTAGTGGTACTTTTTCCATAACTTAGAAAAATTTCTAAGTTATATGGTTACCCCTTTTACAAGTTATCCAACTTTCTTTGATTTTTCTTGATGAATGATGATTCAAATCATACATTAACATCATTTTAGGGTTAAAAACCCATTTTGGTGAAAAATCTCAAAAAGTCAAAGTTGACTTTTGTGCACAGTTGACTTTTTATCAGATGAATTCCAAACTGTGCAATTCTTCATGAAATCATGTCCTTGACCTAAATCAAACTTGATGGATATGTTTCAAGGGTGTCATAGGGTACATTAAGGCATGTCCTAGGGTTTGGGAGCATGTCCTGGTCAAAAGTCAAAGTTACAGTTGACTTTTCTCGCGAAACCCTAATTGTGGTGCAGATGAACTTGAGACTTGTTGCTCAAGCTTCTTGGATTAATCCATTGTTCCAAATGGATCAATATACTTTATTAGAGACCCTCAAATCATGTCTTGAGGTCTTGGCTCTTGATTTGTCCCAAAAGTCAACTTATGGGTGAAT
The DNA here is from genome assembly GCA_022829125.1 of Lathyrus tuberosus. Classification (NCBI taxonomy): domain Eukaryota; kingdom Viridiplantae; phylum Streptophyta; class Magnoliopsida; order Fabales; family Fabaceae; genus Lathyrus; species Lathyrus tuberosus. Next base: position 41,651,584 of record JALAZF010000002.1, read on the forward strand.
TAGGTCAAGAAACCCTAATTCCTGATTTTTGATGTATGCATCCCCTGAGGTCAAATTGACTTGATGCTTGGGTCCATGAGGTTCCATGGAGTTTATTAGGTTGTGTTTTGGATCATTGCCTTGTGCCCAGATGAAGATTTCCATCTGGAGGCCCTGGTCGACCAAAACCCTAATTTGGTGACACTGTCGATCTTGAGACTTAATCCACCTAGAAGGGAGCAACCTTGTGCTTAATCCTTGAAGTGGCAGTCCTTTTTGATCCATTGTGGATGTTTGAGAGGTTAGACAAGGTAAAGATCATGTCATTCCTTGATTGATCCTTTGTCTAAGAACTCAGAGAGGGCTTGAAACCCTAATTTTGATTGTAGTGGATGCTCACCCATCTTTGGGGAGACTGACAAGGTATAATGGTTCCCCCATATTGTGAAGATGATTTGTACAATGATGGGAAACTTTAGTGGTCAAAATTTGGGGTATTACAGATGCCCCTATTTAATCTTCTTGGACTCGAAAGTGTGAATGACGAAGGTATTCGGGCATTCGGGCATTCGGGGTGCAAGAGGATTAAATATCGGAATACCCGAAATTTTGATGGTGGTTATGAATGGTAGCTTGCACATTCATCTTCTTTTGCTAAGCGATGATGCTTAGAAAAGGTAAACTTTCCCTCGATCCTGGTCTTCAGCCAAGGAACTGGTCTCAGTTGCGGAAACAAACTTCCCCTCGATCCTGGTGTCCTACCAAGGACCTGGTCTCAGTTGCTTATGTAAACTTCCCCTCGATCCTGGTTTCCTACCAAGGAACTGGTCTTAGTTTCTTTTGTCAATAAACTTTATTGACAAGGAACGCTATTTGTAGCGGCTTTCCTTCAAACTTCTCGCCGAATTTTTCTGGGGAGATGCCATTTGAGTGGAAAAAGTTTTGATGTCAGACTTGCTGGGGAAACCCAGTCGTCTGAGTTATAGAGGTGTACAAACCTCTCTGTTGGAGATGCCATTTATCGATTCTATTGCGGCCTTTGATCATCGTGTTCTGTATAGGGGTGTCGCGCTCGTACCCTAGTACGTCCCCGTAATCGCGGTGCTAGTGTGCCGCGGGCAATGTTTAACTGTAGTACTGTTTGAGCTTCTCAGCGTTCCATGGTCGAGCAAGTTCTTCCCCGTGCAGATTTTCGAGGAAGTAGGCTCTTGTCCCCGTTTTCGCGCGGACGAGGTACAGGCCCTTCCAGTTCGCGGCGAGTTTGCCTTCTCGCGAGTCTTTCTGGTTCCTTCGTAGGAAGAGGGTGCCCACCTGAAAATCACGTTTGATAACTTTGTCGTTATAACATAGTGTTATTTTCTGTTTAAGTGAAGCTTCTCGGAGGCAAGTGCCCGAACGTGTCTCCTCGACGAAATCGAGTTCTTCCCTCAGGGCGTCGTTGTTCGCGTCCCCGTCGAGGGGGGCTTCTGTCCTCCTCGAGGGTTCCCTGATTTCCACGGGGATCACCGCTTCCGTTCTGTAGGTCATACGAAAGGGGGTCTCCCCGGTCGTGGAATGTGGGGTCGTTCGATAGGCCCAGAGGACGTTGTGTAGCTCCTCGACCCACCGTGTTTGGCGTCGCCTAATCGACATTTCAATCCTCAAAGGATTACTCTGTTCACCACTTCAGCCTGCCCGTTCGTTTGAGGGTGCTCGACAGACGTGAAGTGCTGCTTTGTGCCTAGTTTGGTGACGAAGTCTTGGAAGTTCCTGTCAGTGAACTGTGTTCCGTTGTCGGTGACAATAGCTTGAGGTACGCCGAATCGGGCGATGATGTTTCTTTTGTAAAAACGCAGTATGTTGAAGGTTGTGATTTTTGCCAATGCTTTCGCCTCGATCCACTTCGTAAAGTAGTCTACTCCGACGATGAGGTACTTGTTTTGATATGATCCTATGACGAAAGGTCCAAGGATGTCCATTCTCCACCACGCAAATGGCCACGGGGAGGACATCGTTTTGAGCTCGCTAGGAGGAGCGAGGTGCACGTCCCCGTGTCGCTGGCATCTATCGCACTTCTTGACGTGTTCCTTGGCGTCCTGTTGCATGGTGGGCCAGTAATACCCTGCTCGAAGTGCCTTACAAGCTAACGATCGCCCGCCGAGGTGCTACGCATTGATTCCCTCGTGGATTTCCTGGAGGATACCGGGGACCCTGGTCTCCTCGACGTATCTGAGGAGAGGGATAGCAAACCCTCGTCGGTATAGCTTGTCTTTGACTATCGTGTATAAGCACGCCCGCCACTTTACCATCCCCGCTTCCTTGGGATCTTCAGGCAGTCTGCCCGTCGTGAGGTACTCGTACACCGGGGTCATCCAGCAATTGCTGTCCCCAATGGCGTTCATGTCCGTCGCTGGAACAGGTTTGTCAATACTCGGGCAGGAAAGCACTTCTTGTATGACGGATTTGTTTCCGCCCTTCTTCTTTGTGCTTGCCAATTTGGATAGGACGCCTGCTCGGGCATTGTGCTCGCGAGGGATGTGGGTTACTTTCGTGGATGTGAATTTTTTCATCTTTTCTTTCACTAAGGTCAAGTATTCGATGAGGCTGTCGTTCTTGGCCTGGTACTCTCCTCGGACTTGCGAGGCCACGAGCTGGGAGTCGGTGAAGATTTTGACCTCCTTGGCACCGAGGTCCTCGGCCAGCCGAAGCCCGGCGAGGAAAGCCTCGTACTCTGCTTGGTTGTTCGACGTCGGGAAGGATAGTTCGAGGGATACCTCGATCAGGATGCCTTCCTCGTTTTCGAGGATGAAGCCTACCCCGCTTGCCTTTTGGCTAGATGCTCCGTCGACATAGATCGTCCATTTTTGGGATCCGTTGGCCGAAGGTTCTGGGACAGTAATCTCTACCACAAAGTCGGCCAATACCTGAGCCTTCAGGGCCTTCTTTCCCTCGTATTGGATGTCAAACTCGGCGAGTTCGAGCGACCACCTGAGCATCCTCCCCGCCATATCTGGCCGTCCAAGGAGTTGCCTTATGGGTTGTTCGGTCCTTACGATGATAGTGTGGGCTAGGAATTAATGGTGTAGCCTCCTGGCCGCGGTGACGAGGGCAAGGGCGACTTTCTCTATCTGCTGATACCTGAGTTCGAGGCCTTAGAGGGCTTTGTTCGTGAAGTAAATCGGTTTCTGCCCGTCTGGGGTTTCCCGAATGAGGACAGGGCTGACCGCTTCACTCGTGATTGCGAGATACAAGAAAAGTGTCTCCCCGCTCTCGGGCTGTGAGAGGACCGGGGGTTGCGATAGGACTTGTTTTAGGTGGAGGAGCGCCTGCTCGTATTCCTCGCTCCATTCAAACGTCGCTTTTTGTCGAAGAAGTTTGAAAAATGGGAGTGCGTATTGCGCAGACTTGGCGACGAAGTGGAAGAGGGCGGTGAGCATCCCGTTCAATGACTGTATCGACTTCTTCGAGTCCGGAGTAGGGATCTCGGAGAAAACCCTACACTTGTCGGGGTTGGCTTCGATTCCTCGCTCTGTGAGGTAGAAGCTGAGGAACTTACCTGCCTGAACGCCGAAGGTGCATTTGTCGAGGTTGAACCTCATGCAACATCTCCTCGTTGTGTCGAACACCTTCTTGAGGTACGCGGTGTGGCCGACTTCTTCCGCGGATTTGACGATCATGTCGTCCATATAGACCTCGAGCATGTCGCCAATTTCAGCCTGGAAAACCTTGTTCATCATTCGATTGTAGGTTGCACCGGTGTTCTTCAGGCCGAAGCGCATTATGTTGTAGTAGTAATTGCCCGACTCGGTCATGAAAGTCGTGTGCTGTTTGTCGACCTTATCCATGGGAATTTGGTTGTATCCTAAGTAGGCATCCATGAAGGACAACAGTTTGTAACCTGCAGAATTGTCGACCAACTGGTCGATGTTAGGAAAAGGATAGCAGTCTTTCGGGCAAGCCCGGTTAAGATCAGTATAGTCAACACACATCCTCCATTTTCCATTATTATTTTTAACGAGTACAACGTTGGAAAGCCAGGTTGTGTACCTGGCCTCCGAAATAAAATTTGCCTCTAGGAGGTCTTTTACAGCTATTTTAGCAGCCTCCGCTTTTTCGGGAGACTGCTTACGCCTACGTTGAGCTATGGCCCTAGCGGCCGGATTGACTGCCAGCTGATGGCAAGCCACCTCGGGGTCAAGGCCAGGCATCTTGGAGGCGCTCCATGCGAACATGTCAGCGTTCTCCCGGAGACATGCCTTCAGTTGCTCCTTCGCTAGTCCGGGGATCCCGGTGCCAATCTTCACGTTACGGTCTGGATCTTCCCCGAGTGCCACGAGCTCAAAGTCTCCGTCTGGGATGGGGCGCGTTGGGTGGAGAGGCCGCCCGTTGTTTTCCACCTGGAGGTCGAGGTCTTCTTCCCCATCCTCATCGGGTTCGCCCGGGAACCTGCTATCAGGTCGACCGCGTTGAAGGGCGGGAGAGGTCTCTGTACGGTGTCTGTGGATGGCTTTGCTCCGGTCTTGGGCTTATTGTCGATGGAACTCATGCCTTTGATCGCAGCGTCGAAGCACCTCCTGGCCGCGTCTATGTCCCCGTGCATCGTAACCACACGTCCTCGGGTCGTGTAGTACTTCATCTTAAGGTGGACCGTTGATGGCACTGCTGTGAGTTCGGCCAAGGTGGTCCTCCCGAGGATGCAGTTGTAGAGGGATGGACATTCGACCACCAGGAAACGGGTCTTCACTTGTCGGGCAGTGTCTTCGGCCCCGAATGTGACCATCAGCTCAACGTAGCCCCATGGTCTGGTGGTGGTGCCGTTGAACCCCTGCAGATCTGAACCGACGTACGGGGTCAGATGTCTCTCGTCGAGCTGGAGAGTCCCAAACAAATGAGCATACACGATGTCGACCGAACTGCCCTGGTCGACAAGGATCCTTCGAACGTCAAAATTTGTCATCTGTGCCCTGACCAGGAGGGGGATAGTGGCGTTGGGTGCTTCGCCGGGGAGCTCTTAGAGGTAGAAGGTGATAAGGTTTGATTTCCCTTGCACCTTCTCGAGAGTAGTGGTCTTCGCCGATGTTGCGGACTCCAGCTCGTCAAACTTCCGCTTGATCGACCCGACGAACAATTTCTCGTAGCCTCCCCCGGAGATTACCATTGTCTTGGGGAAGCCTTCCCACGTGCTCCGGGCAGCGACGGGGTCCTCGTGGGGGAAGTTCACCCACATGTTGCGAACTGCTTCATGGCCTTCAATGCCTTCGGGGGCAAAGAAGTCTTCGGGTCGAGTGATGCTGAGGGCGACCTGAAGCTGACTCTCGTCAGGAGGAGGTGTTGTCTCCTCGACGTTTTGGGCTTCCCGGGAACTGGGACGGGGAGTATCATTCTTCTGGGCATACTTCTTCAAGTGCCCTTCCTTAATCAGGATCTCAATTGCATCCTTGAGATGGATGCAGTCTTCTGTGACATGTCCGTGGCTCCGGTGGAACCTGCACTACTTTGATTTATCTGTGTTTGATTTGGGGGTAGTCGGCTTCAGAAAACGGACGCCTCATTTCAAAAATTCCGAGTTCTGGCACTCGGAGAGGATTCGCGCGCGGGGAGCATTGAGCAGGGTGTATTCCGTGAACCGGCCAGCTGGTCCGCGCGGTTCACGAGGATCCCGGGGGCGATTTTCTTTCTTTCTTTCTCCCCCTCGCCGGGGAGGAGAGTCTTCTTTGTGGCCGCGGGGGCCTTCCTTGCGTCTCGACTCAAGGGCGATCTACGCTGCCTCCGACTCCTCGAGCTCGATGTACGACTGAGCTCGTTGGAGGAGGTCCTCCAAACGGCGGGGTCTGTGGAGGCCCACGGACTTGGCAAAATCAGATCCAAAACGTAGTCCATGGATGATTAAATACTTCTTCATATCGTCAGTCGTATGAACCTCGACAGCTTCTCTGTTGAATCTCTCAATGTAGTTCCAGAGAGATTCGTTCTTCCCCTGGAAGATGCTCTCTAGGGCAGCCTCCGTCTTCGGGTGTCGACGAGACGCAGTAAAGTGTTTGGTGAAGCGTTGTCTTAGTTGCTTCCAGGATGTGATCGACCCAGGTGCCAGACCCTTGTACCACGTCATGGCGCCCTTTCGCAAGGTGGTGGGGAAAAGCCTGCACTTAATGGCTCCCCTGACGTTCCTGAAGTCGAGCATGGCTTCAAAACTTTCGACGTGATCGTCGGGGTCGGCCAGGCCGTCGTAGGTCCCTAGCGGCAGGGGTTTCTCCATGCCTGCAGGAATTAGGGCGTTCATGATCTCCCATGATAGAGGGGTCCTCTGGTCATCGTCGTCGCTTCCGGCCGGAGACCTCGAAGGGGATCGGTGATGCCGTGGAGGGGAATTTCTCGAACGGTTCCTTGGCCTCTCCCCGGTGGTTTTGGACTTCTTGGTAGTGGAGGGCATGGGTTCCTTCCGAGGCGGGGAACGATGGTGCTTCTGGGAGATCGCCGGCTGGGGGCGTTCAAGGCGTGGATGATGGCCCTCGCGCACCAGCGAGAGGGTTCGAGATTCTTCAGATGGGGTCCTTCGCGGGGAAGGAGAACGGCGAGGTGAAGGTGGACGACGAGGTCTTCACGGGGAAGATCGTCGTGTCCGCCCTCGCTCTAGTGCTTCAATTCTGGGATTCTGGCGTGCGACCAGCAGGTTGGTCTGATTGACCAAGGGAAATAGGGCCACGGTGCTCGAATCTGCATTAGGCGGAGGAGCAACTTGCTGAAAGACGGCTTGCTGGTCGTCCTGGTGGGCGGCGTCGTAAGCCGTGTCTTGGGAGTCCGGGAAGGCGGTCTGCCCGTCCCTGACGTTACCTTTTTCGATGTTGAGGGCGGTAGCATCCTCATGGTAGTTTCCGTTCTCGAGTTGCGCGAGGACGGTGTCCAGAGCTTTGTTAGCAGACGGGTTGTTGGCCATACTGGTGATGAACAAGAAGATTGCTTTGGTTTATCAGAGGAAAAACGGGGAAGTAAAGGTCCCCACAGTCGACGCCACTAATCGTACCTGGATTAGACAGTTATTCAATGGCCAGCAACGTCGTATGGACTTCAGCTCCGGTGAGGTTGAAAGACGGCCGGGGGGGGGGGGGGGGGGTGTACCTGCAAGGTACTCCGACGCTCAAGTAAGGCAAGGTTCACAAGTAAAAGCAAGTACAAAAAGAGGTTAGAGTGTATGAGATTGCGTAACCTGACCCTCTTAAGTCAGAGGGTATTTATAGAGAGCCCCCAGCGCGGGGCCAACAGTTACTTGCATTGGGCTGGATTGCCAGGCCCAATCCAAGTAACTACCAGGGCTTACGTGGTGTAGTGAAGCCCAGCACGTGGTCTTCGCCCTGGGGTAACCGTTCCTAGTTCTCCAGAATTAGGGCATACCGATTCCATCGGGAGTGGGTGGTTACATGAGAACGTGTCCTCGCGGGGAAGAGTCTTGCGTGTCGGGGAGAGACGTGTCCTTGCGGGGAGGATTCTCATATGCAGAAGGAGATGGTTCCTAGAGGGGGGAGCACCTGAGTGTCGAGGAGGAACGAGCCCGGAGAGGCTTAGCGCCTCTGCCCGATGCTCTATGTCGTGTGTGCCCAAACACCGCCAAGGTGTGGTGTGTGCCCGACACTGTTGAGGTGGGGCATGTGCTCGACATTGGTCATGCTAAGAGGCCTTTGTTGGGCCATCCCAGGACGTGTGGGGTTGGACCTGCTCGATTGAGGAGCAGACCCCGGCCTAGTCCAGAACACTATGTTTTCCAAAACTTCCAAATCAAGCACATCAGACAGTATCAATTCCTTTCCAAAACCATTTCAAAACAACATTAATGTTTTCCAAAATAAAAATCCTTTCACCTCATCATAGGCCGATAAGTAGAGAGTCTCTTTTCAAAGAAGGCCACGAAAAAAACACAGCAGAGAAAAAAAAACCATCTAATCCATCGTCAAACAAATTCACCGAAAAAAAACACAGAGATCAGAAAAACGCATTTATTCATCATCATCTCACAAAAAATTGTACCAACATACAGAACAACCATCGATATCACAAATCCATCAAAAATTTAAATTTCAAAAAAGGGCAAGTTGAATAACAACACGGAAGACACAGATTCTCAATCAAAAATCACACAAAAGGTATAAAGATGAAAAACTCATCCTTGAATGAGGATCCATGAAGCCATTCGTGTCGTGGATTCAACCTTCGCCGACCTTTCCTTTTTTTCCATTTTCGCTTTACTTATAATTGTTGTAATTTGTAAATCTTCAGAACATAGTGAATTGGGGTCAGGAATCGTGGGGGTTAGGGTCCCTGTTTGGTTTCTCTTTTTTTGTTTTCAACATTCGAGAGAGGGTGAGATACGAGATGTTATAGAGGGTTTGAACGGAGAGTTTGAGATGACTATGGTGATTTAGGGTTTTTTTGAAACCCGTTTGAGAAGACGAGAGAGAGATAGTTCGAGATTGATTAGAGGCTTCCCTCTTTCGTTTTCCTTGTCTTTGTTTAGCCACTTAATCACGCGCACACAAGTACACATACGCGTACGGTACACCTTCACACGTGCACAATAGATCGTGCTATAGATGCGTCATATGGTTATGATCTGAGGGTCCATGATGGACCCTCTCCCTTGCGAAACATAGGATCCCTCCCTTTAGTTTAAACCAAAATTCTGTTTTTAAAATTATTTTAACTTATTTTCATAATAAACCAATCATAATTTTTAGTATATTTAAAAAATAGGTTTTAATGATATTATTATTGAATTTAACCTTTTTTTTTTACATCTAGAATAAAACAATTTCTCTTTAAAATAGAACTTTTCATATAGTTTTTTTAGGTGGAATTATATCTCTTTTAATTTAAAAATAAAATAAAATCTTTTAGAAATAGAAGATTAGTTAAATCCTTTTCCTCTAATTAACCACTTCATACATAACCTTTTCTAAAAAGAAATAATAAAAAAATATAACTCTGTTATTTCTTTTGAAATATTAGAAATTTAACCATTAGGTTTCTCACAAATTGCATTTTTTTTAATAATAAAAATGAATCATATTTAGGATCTGTTTCTCAAAATATATTTAATCTTACTTGATGTCGTCTTAGCACTCAGCTCTCGCTAATGTGTGCACTTTACTTGTTTGTCTTAAACCTTTTTTTCAAAAAATATAAAATTCTCGATCCAACGTCGAGCCATTTTCCACCCATGTAAGTCGATTGCTTTTAAACATCGCCATCAACCTTTCGGTCACTACACACAAGGCTAACCCACTTTGCTAGTGTACACAATTAAAACTCAACTCTCTGTTTTGATTAATCGGTGATGTCTATTATAACTTTAGCCTTAATGTTTATTACTTTTATGCATATTCTTATGTTTACTTGCATTATATCCAAGGAAAAATCCCATGCATGATAATCACTTGTCGTACATGGTGCATTTCATCTGCATCTCATCCTCCCCTTAGTGGTTGCAGGTATCCCTTAAGAATTAATTTCTTAGACAACTTTAGGATAGATTTTCCTAAGTTAGTCCCCCGTAATCTTGATTTTTACAATCAATAACCTTAGATCACCTGATTCTCCCCACAAAATAATTAGATGTGAATCATCTCAAAGAAGAGACAAACAATCTTATACACCACAATATAAACAAGATGTGGATTCCTTTTCCACTTATGAGAGGTATGAGGCATACTCGTCGATTTTATATCCGAGTTGAAGCCCTTCTCCTAAGATGAAGCAAAGGTCCATTCTTGAAACTGTGGTGGTTCTTAAGACGAAGACTCATCTTTTCTCCTAAACCATTTTTAAACAAACTTTAGTATCCCTCAGAGAGGAACTACAGGTGCTCTGATTCCACTCCCGACAGGATATGTAGACACAAGATGCGATATCTTGTCGAGCACACTTAGGAATAGAACTTTAGGTCTTTCTATCCCTTAACCCTTAGCAAACAGATAACAATTAGTAGATAATATAAGTATTAACAAGAGGTTCCTGTAGAGTACTACAGATATCTAGGATGCTAACACCTTCCATAGGTATAACCAACCTCCGAACCTTAGATTCTTAGCTTTGTATTTGCATTTCATACTGTGGGACATTCGATTTTTCTCCCTTCCTTTGGATAAATCAAAGACCGGTGGTGAAATAAATGATTTGCGAATCAAGTTAATCAATAGCTTGGTATCCAATTCTCACCGCGACATAAATGGCGACTTCACTAGGGACTATCCTTTCTTTATGAGGGTTCCCTCTAACTTGTTTTATTATGTTATTTGTTGTATACTTGTATATTTGTATCTGTTGCTATATCTGCTTGCTTGGGTTTCTCTGTATGCAGGGTTGTCACTTTGTGTGGTGAGATAAGTCCTACACCCGAACTTGAGTGCAAATTATGATAGGACGGTGATATATTCAAGGAGACTTTTAGGGAGTCGATTCCCAAAGAAGTTGAATTGAGACATCACCACTCAGTTGAGGCCCTCTTAAACTTAATGTTGTTTAACGAGTCTATTCGTGAAGACGATATTATTTTTGACCTAGGAGCCCGTGAGACTGAGAACCGTAGTTACCTTTAACCCCACTTGGCCTCTTAGGCCGTAGTGCGATGGCTATGAGGGAGTCGATTCCCAAAATAGTTGATACGCGATACTACACTCAGACGAGATTCTCTTGAGAATATTATTGACCACCAAGTTATTTGGGAAATTGATAATATCCGAAAGATGGGTTGTTGACTCTGGGAACATTTTAGAACCTTGTTCTGCAGATCATAAAACCTAGTACTTACCTTCTTGGGGTGGGTAGACCTTGGCTCCACGCTCATGACCTCTCAAACCTAGGACTCTTTGTCTGTTTGCTTACTTGTGTGTGCTTTGTGTTTATCTGTGTGTTTGCATACATGCATTCATGAGCATCATTTCATAAAGATTCATGGAACTTAGCTTTGTTTGTAAACATCGTAGGGATATCATGGACACCAGAAGAAAGAAAACGTTGAAGTACACTTACGAGAGTCATAACCTGGACGATCTAGGGAGACTGGAAACCTTGACAAAGAAGGATTTAAGAGTAGATGTGAGAAACTGTTGCCTTTGTTGAATGTGAAGATTGACAAGGGACTTCTTTCTACCCTACTGCAGTTCTATGACCCACTTTATCATTGTTTCACCTTTCCGGACTACCAGTTGGTACCTACCCTTGAAGAGTATTCTCAGCTAATCGGTTCCATTGTATGAAAGAAGAACTTATCTCCATCTTCGCGTCTGAAGCAGAAGAGTTAAGGATTACTTTGAACAAAGCTCAACAAATAGGAGACGCTTGGAAGCATAAGTACCAAGTGGTCATGGAGGAGAATGCAGAACTCTAACGACAACTCTAGATGAAGAATGAAGAAGCTACTTCTTGTAAGAAAAGGAAAGCACAAGAAGATTTGTCCTACTCTAGTCCTCAGTTAGCACCTTGGAAATTAATCGTTGACAAGCTCATCTTAGAAAAAGCTCAGATGGAGGAAGAAATCAAGAGACTCAAGAGAAGACCGTTGGAAGAGTCTTCTTAGATCTTTCTTTATTAGCTTTTATTTAGCTTTTCCGTTATGACTATTGAAAAGTATACCGACGCATTGTAATCATTTTATTATTAATAAATACGTCTTTTGGTGTTCCAGATATTGATGGTTGTTACCGACTTTTTATGATTAATAAAATGCGTCTTTTGATATTCCTTGATGATTATAAATAGCCGAGTTCCATGAATCTTGTTGCATGGAATTTGCATTTTCTTTCTCCCCCTTCAAGGAACTTAAAAGTTGTTTTGCTAGGCATCATAAGATGGATTACATAAAGAAAAGAGTTTTGCTGTACACCTTCAAGGTTCCTGATGTTGAGCAGTTAAGGGAACTAGGAAATTAGATCAAGGATTCTGAGGCTTTCACCGAGAAGTATAGAAAGATCCTCTCGCTATTGCAAATTCGAGTGGTTGTTGGTATGTTGGAGACACTTGTTTAACTGTACGACCCAATCTATCACTGTTTCATTTTCCCAGATTTCCAGTTGATGCCTACGTTGGAGGAGTATTCCGCTCTGATGGGCATCCCTGTCAACGACTCACCTCCTTTCTCCGACGCAGAAGGAAGACCCAACCAAGAAGATATTGCGAGAATGACCCGCATAAAGTTGTTCGATATTCGAACTCACATGACAGTCAAAGTGAGAATCGATGGTTTGCCTGCCTAGCTCTTGTTCGAGAAAGCTCGACACTTCGCTAACATGAGGAATACCGAAGCCTTTGAGAACATTTTCGCACTGCTGGCTTATGGTTTGTTCTTATTTCCCAACATTGAAGATTTCGTCGATGTCCACGCAATCAAAATTTTCATGCTTAAGAATTCGGTTCCTACCCTGTTAGTCGACGCCCGCCACGCCATCCACTCGAAGGTTCTGAAAGGAGAAGGACAGATTACATGTTGTCTGCTATCCTCTATAGGTGGTTTATTTCGCACCTATCGAGGTCTACAGCTTTTTGGGATGTGAAGGATGGTACAGAATGGCCCGTGAAGCTCATAGCTCTCACTCACTTGGACATTGAATGACATGATCCGATGTATGGAGGAATTATCATGATTCATAGCTGTGGGGACTTTCCCAATGTGTCTCTTCTTGGCACAAAGGGATGCATTATTTATAACCCTGTGCTCGCTCGTCAACAACTCGGTCATCCAATGGATGAGGTACCTGATCCGGACAGTTTGACCATAATTTTCCTCTATCAAGGAGAGAACCTTGAGTTAAAAACCAGAATCGTATATGCGTGGCGCCGCATAAACAGGAAAAAAATGACCGTGACAACGAACCCTGATTGTACAGTCACTGAAGCCTGCCTAGCATGGGCGCGTGAAATGGTTCTCACCTTGATGATGCCTTATCCTCGTCCCAAACCTCATGTGACCGACTCAAATGAAGTTTTGAAGTTGAAGGCGAAAGTAAAGAAGTTTACCCTTGATAAGGCAATGATGCAAGAACAGATCGACAAGCTGATGGAAGAACTCCGTGGAAGAGAAGGGTCGTCATCTAGTGGATTAAATTCCTAGTTCCTTTGTGTATTCTGTTGCTTATTGTAATAAACTTTGAAGGTGTACTGGCCGTTATGTAAAAATGTTTAATTTTAATAAATAAAACAAGCTTCTGATTATGATGTCTACCAATACACTTACGAGTTCCTTGAAGTTAATGCTGCATCATACGCATCATTTGCATTTGCATTCCTTTGCATTCCAGGGCCAATTAATCAGAAGAAATCAGCTCGAGATTTGACAAATCTCTAAAGGTCAATTAGTCTGGGGCAACTTCTTCATAAGTGCAGCCAACTAGAGGTTTTGATTGGGCAAAGGAAACTCAGCTTGGGGCATCCAATATGGAGAATTTGTTGATCAACCATTCTAGGAGTTGTTAAATCAGGGCAGAGCTATTCAAAGTTCATAATATTGAGGACATCTTATATTAAGTTGCTTCCCAACTCTTTACAAGGCTAGAATTCCAAAGACCAGCCAACAAAGGCAAGTCTGTTTCACAGCTATTACTCCACAGTCTGAAGAACAAGTTTAAATACTCAGAACACCGTCAATCTGGGGCAGTTACGTCGAGGTTCGATAAATCTCTCGAAGAGTTTGAAGACATTGGAACAGTCAGGCGCTATGTTTTCTGTAAAATCCTCTTGGAATGAATCCTTCTCATAAACCACGTGATCTGGGGCATGTGAGAATTGAAGATCATTTTATCCGTTCACAACAACTTTTGTTCAAAATGGCGACTACCACGCGGTTCATTGATACAGGACTACTTTGTTCTCGTAGCATTCTTCACCCATGACCCAAGGAGTTTTTGTCTAAAGTGGTGTGATGATTCCCCAGTAAGTCTTTACTTTAGATAAACACGATCATTCCCTGGTGAATCTCTACTTCGAGCAGTTATGGCATGTTTGATGCAAGATTTCCCTAGTTGGCAGCCTAAGAATCCCCAGTGATTTTATTTGGTTTCAACCTTCCCCAACGAAGTGAATGTTTATTTCATTCCTCGATGGATTTTCTCATTACCTCAATCTTCTCCAATAAAGACGGATGTTTATTTCATCCCCACAAATTTTATCTCTGACATATTCAGCTGCTATATTGATCTAAGCTTCCCCAATGAAGTGGATATTTATTTTATCCCCGTGAGGCCTCCGCTTTGGCAGTTACTAACTTTCATTCATACTACTTCAATTCATCGTGGGTATTTATTTTATCCCCATGAGGTCTCTCTAATCATGAGTTTGATCTGTTCCCAAAGGATCTTTCTCATCTCCCAACAGAGTAACCAGATTCATCTTGACAATCCCCTAAGTGGAGTCATGATGTTTATCTCCAAGTGGAGTACCCTCTTTTCCCCAGATAAGTTTTAAGCCGTAAAGCCAGACTGTGTCCCCATATGCGGCTCTCCATTCATCCCATGTGATGTTTCTTACCTTGCAAATTTTGGTTGATTATCTGTGTCAAGATGTTTATTTCATCTCCGGTTTACTTTTTCTCGTTTGTTTTATTAGCATAAGCATAACATGACATACATTCATATAGACTCATGGCATGTGCGCATTTTGCATCTTGCATTTTGTGTTGTTTGTTCGTTCTCCCACTTTGGCCTTGGTTATCCCTAAGTGACTGGGTTTGTCTTCTCCCTCCAAGTAGAATCGTTAGCCCTAAGTAGATAGAGCGCGTCCTTTCTAATTCCCTATTGAGTCGATCCTCGTGGAAGACAGTTGCTTTAGTTTCTTTTCCATATTTGGATAAAGATAAGCCCTTTTGAGTTTATTCCTCAATGGATGGGTCTTGTTTGACCGCTTTTTTTCAGTTATTTCCCGAATTGAACTTTGCTCCTTGACAATCATAAATTTCGGATCTCTCTAGGCTTTTGAACCTAGACTGAGCGTGCATTTATTTTGCATTCTATCTCCCCATGAAGGATATTTAAAGATTCCTATGGCAGACAGAAATTATTTCTCCAGCAGTATTATTACAACATTTTCGTGGAATTCATACCAAACGACAAGTGGCAGCCTCTTTATTTGAGCAACTTGTTTTGTTCTCAGATTTTCTATTCGGATGACAAATGGCAGTCTCTCCTTAAATAGTTCATCTGTCCCCAGCAGATAATATTTTCTTTGTGGACTACCCACTAAATCGGTAGCAGGCAATCTTTTTCTTTGTGGACTACCCAGTAAATCGGTACCAGATAATCTTTTCTTTGCTGACTACCTAGTAAATCAGTAGCAGGCAGTCTGTTCTTTGCTGACTACCCAGTAAATCGGTAGCAGGCAATCTTTTCTTTTTGGACTACCCAGTAAATCGGTAGCAGGAAATATTTTCTTTATGGATTACCCAGTAAATCGGTAGCAGTTAATATTTTTTTTTGTGGACTACCTAGTAAACCGGTAGCATAATTACCATTTGTGGACTACCCAGTAATCGGTAACAGATGATATTTTTTCGTGAACTACCCAGTAAACCGGTAATAGATAATTTATCCCCAATGAAGTTATCAACATATATTTTTCTCCATCAAACGACATCTCTCCAGAAATATGTCAGAAAAGTTTGTTGAAGATTTTACAAGTGTTTCTCTTTATTTGAGAATTCCTATTACAAGGATTTTATTTCAAACTACAACAATAGTGCTCCTCAGTGATATTCTTCCAGTGAGTCCACTATTCAATTTACTCCCACCAAATGGCATCTCTCTGAAAAGTTTGATGAAGATTCTTACAGTTGATCTTTCTCTTTATTTGAGAAGACATGTTTTACAGATCACCCAGTCTGCATTTCTTTTGAAGATCCCTAGTATGTTATGGATCCCCATTGAAGCCATATATCTCCAGTAAAATTCCATCCTATGTGAAGATGTTATCCCACAAGTATTCACTTTTCTCGGAGGAATTCAAGACTTTTCTTGAGGCAGACAACCTCGTAGCTTCTATTTCAAAACTTTGCTCGAGGCAGACAACCTCTTAGCTTTTATTTCAAGACTTTGCTCGAGGCAGACAACCTCGTAGTTTCTATTGCAAGACCTCACTCGAGGCAAACAACCTTAGAGCATTGGTTTATTTTTACCCTTTTCAAGTGGAATACTTGACTAAAGAAGAAATTGAGACTAGTCCGTGGCTTATGACCTGAGACGAGGGGAGGTTTATTTTTACCCTTTTTAAGTGGAATACTTGATTAAAGAAGAAACTGAGACCAGTCCATGGCTTATAACCTGAGACGTGGGGAGGTTTATTATCCTTTTAAACAGATTATCTGATTATTTGAAGGTATCTCTCTTATTTCCTGGCAAATCTCGGCAGAAGGTTTCCAGAAGACCTCGGCAGAAGGTATTTCCTGGCAAGTCTCGGCAGAAGATTTCCAGAAGACCTCAGAAGTAGGTATTTCATTTATAAATCCTCTGGTTATTCTCGACAGAAGATTTCCAGAAGACCTCGGCAGAAGGTATTTCTTGGTAAGTCTCGACAGAAGATTTCCAGTAGACATCGGCAGTAGGTATTCTCTTTTATTTCCTAGCAATTCTCGGCAGTAGATTTCCAGAAGACCTCGGCAGAAGGTATTTCTTTTGTAAACTCTCTAGTTATTCTCGGCAGTAGATCTCCAGTAGACTTCGACAAAAGATGTTTCTCTATTTACAGAATTTTGACAGTAAAATCTCTTGTTAATTCTAAACTTTGACAAACAGTCATTTCTTTTCTCAGTAGATTCCCCAGTATTTTGATAACAAACACATTCTTATATAAAACCTTGGCAGAAGGTATTCTCAAGTGAGGTTCTAAGTCTCAACAATAGACTAGTCCAATTGATATCTCTTGAAAATTTCTTTAGTTAACCACGACAACAAGTTCTTCAAGTGGAGATTTTTTAAAAGATCTCATCACAAGTTCATCACCCTGTGTTTAAGATACCTTGTAATTGTCAGATTGGTAGTCTCTTTACTGGTGGAGTTGGATCCTTCCACATGGAGTCTTACTTTGCTAAGCTGTTCCTCGTCGGGTCTTCCTCCCTTTAGCTGTGTTCCCAACGTTTCAGCTACTGTTATCCTCTGTGATATTATTCCTTACAGGATCTCTGTCTTGCATATCATATCATCTTCATACCATAGCATGTGCTTTTGGTGGCATCTTAGGGCCAAAACTTATGCATGTTTGTATTTAAGTCTCTCCTATCTCGCCGAGACGAAGATTTTAATCTCCATATCTCCGAATAGAAGAAACTTAAATAGGGGCATCTGTCACACCTTAAATTTTGACCCTAAGATCCCTTTTCTTTTTGCATAGCATATTTAAGTCATGCGGTTTTCTTTGTGTGCGTGTTTATTATGACAAACCAGTATTATCAGCCTTTGCTTGTTTATTTTCACTTGTGAAGTTAGGTACTGCTACAGGAGATTCAAGGTCTTGAAGGCTGTGCAGTGTGTGTGGAGGTTCTCTGGTCCTTGCAAGATGTGTGTGGATTACTGTAACACCCCATTTTAATTATTTATGTGTCTTGTATTATTTTAATTGTCGGCATTGGTTGGGTGCGTGTTCGAGCGCGTAGGGGGTGATATTAGTAATATGGAAATATTATTATTATTATTTTAATAGTATATTTCATTCTTATTATTATTACTATTAGTATTGTTATGGTTTTGGTTATTATTATTATTATTAAGATTATTTAGTAAATAGGACCTAAGATAATAAGTGAATATTGGATTAATGAGATTAGTGAGGGTAGTTTGGTAATTGGAGCTTAATTAGTGGAAAATTGGTAAAAGTTCGAATAATCAGAATTTTAGAGATAGAAAGAGAAAAGAGCTAAGGAGAGGAAGAACAAGGGAGCACTAGGGCAAGAATCTTCACCAATTTTCGCAGAAATTCATCAGATTCGAGGTAATGGGGGAGAAACGAGTTTAATATTGGTGTTTATCTCATGATCGGGTAGTGGGGAGTCCTCAACCCCGTAGGAATTTGTATGAAAAATGTTGTGTTGATGAATTATTGCATATATCTGATCTGATAATGAAGTTGTGTTTGAACAGATCTGTGATTATGAGATTTTTTGCTGTTGTTGCTGTTGTATGAACGTATCTGTTGTGGTTGATTCAGATTGGGGGAAACAGTTTAAGATTTTAGGCTTGTAATTGATGTAGTAATCATAGGATGCAAGTGAAAGAAGGAAAATTGAACCTAAAATCAACGTAGAAACGGTTATAGGACTGATTAGGAGTGGAAACATGTGAAAATCGTAGCAAAATGCAGAATAGGGAGGTCTCTGGTGAAATGCGTAATAGATCTGGCCATACGCGTATGGGAGTGAAGGAAAAGGAGCCATACCCGTAGGGAGCTAGGTAGTACGCGGAAGAGAGAGTAGTACGCGTATGGCATTGGAATTGGGAAATTCAGTGAGGAAACGTCTCTGGCCGTACGCGTACGGCATAAGGCAGTACACGTATGGCCTTGGGCACTGTGAAGAGATACGCGTAACAGATGGAGCCTTACGCGTATGGATGAGCGGAGAATTGAGGCATACGCATATGACTTGGGTCAGTACGTGTATGGGCTGGCTGCGTGTAGGATTTTTCTGTTTGGAGATTTCTTTCCCGTTTTCGCACCCGTTCGATTTCTAACGGTTTGAGAGGTTGAGGGCAGAAGTCAGTTGCTGAGGGATAATAATTTGGGGATGAAAATAATCAGTTTAATAATTTTAAACTAATTAATTGATTAATTAATAGTTGATTTATGTGGCGTGACGTAATTGTATGGTGTTGAGTATTTGGTGTTTAATTTTGGTGTGATCAGGAGGATCGTGAACATGTATCTATGTGGTAATATACATGTGTTTTATATGCATTTGGTGTCATTGCATTTCATGGTGAATGGTGGGATGGATCGTTGCTCAGGAGGAGCGTATGCGATTCATCCGTACTCCTATATGGAGAATGGTGGGGATAGATCATTGCCAAGTAGAGGTGTATGTGATCTATCTGGGTTCAATTGAATGGACCAATGAGTCGGTACCGCATGCATGGTGTTGTGTTGCATTACATTATTAGTTAATGTTGTTGATGATATTGGGCAGTAGGCCGTGTTTGATAATTGATGATGGTTGTGTATGGTGACTACCTGTTTATCATGTATTTATTCACCTATAATATTTGAACGTTATTTCTCACCCCTTTGTTGTTGTTGTGTCTGTGCTTCTTCGGAAGTACAGATAATCCAGGTACTTAGGTAGGTTGGATATTGGTGTTGCTGATTGAGTCTATAGGAGTGCTCTGATACGTAACACGGGAACTATTTGGGGATTTTAAATCATTTGTTATTTGTTATTTCTTTCATTTATTACGTATCATATTTTGGTGTATTTTTGGTGAACCACGAATTAATGTGGAATAATTTTATAAGTTGTTGGCAGATGGTCGTGAGTTGAATGAATAAAACTATTTCCGCTATTTCATTTAATAAAAGAGTTTATTTGTCGGATTTCAAATGTGACATTCCACTTTTGGTGAAAAACTCTGATTTATCTTTAAGATTTTGTATTTTATTTTACATTGGGAAAGTGGGGTGTTACAATTGGTATCAGAGCAGGTCGGTCCGTCCGGCCAGTGTAGTAGTCGAGTTTGTCCTTAGAATAGGAGTTGATTTTGGTGTTCTGACCTTGTGATGATTGTTGTCCAGTATAGCAGGAAGGAATGATGCTGCTCTTGCTGCTGCTATGCAAGCCATGGCGCAAGCTGTAGAGAATGCCAACCAGGGTGGAGGTGCTCAGTTTCGTGACTTAGCACAGTTTCAGAGCAACAAGCCACCTACATATGAGGGAGGTATCTTGAATCCAGAGGATGCACAGAAATGGCTGAAGGCTGTGGAGAAGATCTTCAGGACCATGGGGTGCAGTGATGCTCAGAAGGTACGGTTTGGTACTCATATGCTGGAAGGAGAGGCTGAGGCTTGGTGGGACAACAGTCTTCTGAGATTGGAAGCTGCAGGTACTGAGATTACTTGAGCTGTGTTTCAAGCTGAGTTTCTGGAAAAGTATTTTCCAGAAGACATCCGTAGTGCTAAAGAGGTGGAATTTTTAGAGCTGAAACAGGGTGACAAGACAGTTGCTGAGTATGCTGCTAAGTTTGAGGAGCTAGTTCAGTATTGTGCTCATTACAATACTGAAGAAGCTATGACTTCGAAGTGTTTGAAGTTTGAGAACGGGCTGCGTCCCGAGATCAAATTAGGGATTGCTTGTCAGAAGATAAGAAACTATCCAGAGCTGGTAAGCAGAAGCATAATTTATGATAATGACAACAGGGCCAGAATTGCTCATTACAAAGCTGTGAATGAGAAGAAAAATAAGCAGAGATTTGGAGGTACTCCTTACAGTGCTCCAGCTGATAAGGGGAAACAGAAAACTGATGGGGGAAAGAAGCAAAAGGAGAAGGGAGCAGGTGCTGATGCTCTCAAGTGCTTCAGATGTGGTGGTGCGGGTCACCGTGCTAACGACTGTCAGAAAGAGGTGAAGAAGTGCTTCAAATGTGGCAAGGCAGGTCATGTTATAGCTGATTGCTGAGCCACGATGCCTACCTGTTATAATTGTGGAGAGAAGGGTCACATCAGTACTCACTGTGAGAAGCCGAAGAAAGCTCAGGCGTCTCAAACTAGTGGGAAGGTGTTTGCCTTGGTGGGAGCCCAATCCACTGAGGAGGAGCGTTCCGTCAAAGGTACTTGCTTTATTAATGGTGTTCCTTTGATTGCTATCATTGACACGGGTGCAACACACTCGTTTATTTCTGTTGAATGTGTGAAGAGATTAGGGATTGTGCCGTCTACTCTAGAGCAGAGGATGACGATTGAAACTCCGTCTATTGGTTCCGTGGTTACTTCATTGGTGTGTTTGAAGTGTTCGCTGACCGTGTTTGGTAGAGATTTCAGAGTGGACTTGATTTGTTTGCCACTCGATAATCTTGATGTTATTTTGGGGATGAACTGGTTGGAGTTAAATCGGGTATATATTGATTGCTTCAGGAAGACGTTACTGTTTCTTACTCCTGAAGAGGAAGTATTAGCAGATTCGCTATCTAGCAAGGAGTTGAGGGCGTTGTTGGAAGATGAAGTAAAGCTGTTTACAGTATTTGCCTCGTTATCTGTGGAAAGCAAGACTTCAGTTAGTGAATTGCTGATGGTCAATGAATTTCCTGAAGTGTTTCCAGATGACATCACAGAATTGCCTCCGACAAGGGAAGTTGAATTTGTTATTGATCTTGTACCGGGTACCAGACCTATCTCTATGGCACCGTACAGGATGTCTGCATCAGAGTTGGCAGAGTTGAAATCTCAGGTCGGGGAATTGCTCGATAAGAAGTTTATCAGACCAAGCGTGTCGCCGTGGGGAGCTCCAGTGTTGTTGGTGAAGAAGAAGGATGGTAGTATGCGTTTGTGCATTGATTACCGTTAGTTGAATAAAGTGACCATTAAGAATAAGTATCCACTTCCTAGGATTGATGACTTAATGGATCAGTTGGTAGGAGCTCATGTGTTCAGCAAAATCGATCTGAGGTCGGGTTACCATCAGATTAGAGTTAAGGAAGGTGATATTCAGAAGACTGCTTTCAGAACTCGCTACGGGCATTACGAATATGCAGTGATGCCTTTTGGAGTGTCTAATGCGCCGGGTGTATTCATGGAATATATGAATCGTATTTTCCATTCGTATCTGGATCAGTTTATTGTGGTATTTATTGATGATATACTGATTTATTCTAAGTCTGACGAAGAGCATGCAGGTCACTTGAGAATTGCATTGCAGGTGTTGAAGGATAATAAACTGTTTGCAAAGTTCTCGAAGTGTGAATTTTGGTTGAAGACCGTGAGTTTCTTGGGTCATGTTATTTCTGGTGATGGTATAGCGGTGGATCCCTCTAAGATAAGTGCAGTGCTTCGATGGGAAACTCCGAAGACCGCAACGGAGATTAGAAGCTTTTTGGGTTTGGCAGGCTACTATAGAAGGTTCATTGAAGGGTTTTCTAAATTGGCATTGTTGTTGACCCAGTTAACCAGAAAGAATCAAACTTTTGTCTGGGATGCTGCCTGTGAGGAAAGTTTTGAGGAACTA
This sequence comes from Lathyrus tuberosus, assembly GCA_022829125.1. NCBI lineage: Eukaryota > Viridiplantae > Streptophyta > Magnoliopsida > Fabales > Fabaceae > Lathyrus > Lathyrus tuberosus. The sequence continues at coordinate 41,673,710 of JALAZF010000002.1, forward strand.
AAGAAGAAGTTGACTACAGCACCAGTGTTGATTTTACCAAGTCCAAATGATTCTTTTGTAGTGTATTGTGATGCGTCTAAGATGGGATTAGGCGGTGTATTGATGCAAGGTGGCAAGGTAGTGGCTTATGCTTCAAGGCAATTAAGGGTGCATGAAAGGAACTATCCTACTCATGATCTTGAATTAGCTGCAGTGGTGTTCGTGTTAAAGATTTGGAGGCATTATTTGTATGGATCGAGATTTGAAGTGTTTAGTGACCACAAGAGTTTGAAATATTTGTTCGATCAGAAGGAATTGAATATGAGGCAGAGAAGATGGTTAGAATTCTTGAAGGACTATGACTTTAATTTAAGTTACCATCCGGGAAAGGCTAATGTTGTAGCAGATGCCCTGAGTCGGAAGACAATCTATATGTTTGCGTTAATGGTGAAGGAAATGGAATTGATTGAACAATTCAGAGATTTGAGCATGGTTTGTGAGACTACGCCAGGATGTGTCAGATTGGGTATGCTGAAAGTGAATAATGACTTTTTGGATGTAATTAAGGAAAATCAGAAACTAGATGTGAAATTGGTAGACTTGATGCCTACAGAAGGAGATGATCCCGATAGTGACTTTAAAGTGGATAATGTTAGCGTGTTGAGATTCCGGGGCAGAATTTGCGTACCGGATAATGTGGAATTGAAAAAGGCAATATTAGAGGAAAGTCATCGGAGTAGCTTGAGTATTCACCCGGGAGCTACAAAGATGTACCATGATTTGAAGAAGTTGTTTTGGTGGTCCGGTATGAAGAGGGACATAGCTCAGTTTGTCTATGCTTGTTTGACATGTCAGAAGTCAAAAGTGGAGCATCAGAAACCTTCGGGATTGATGCAACCGTTAGAGATTCCGGAATGGAAATGGGACAGTATTGCTATGGATTTTGTGGCTGGTTTGCCGAATACGGCGAGAAGTTTTGATGCTATTTAGGTAGTGGTGGATCGACTTACGAAGTCCACCCATTTTATACCAATTAACATCAATTTTCTATTGTCGAAGCTGGCAGAAATTTATATCAGGATAATTGTGAAGTTGCATGGTGTTCCGTCGAGCATAGTGTCGGATAGAGATCCGAGGTTTACTTCAGAATTTTGGAGGAGTCTGCAGGAAGCCTTGGGTTCTAAGTTGAAGTTGAGCTCGACTTATCATCCACAGACCGATGGTCAGTCAGAAAGGACCATTCAGTCATTGGAGGATTTGCTGAGAGCCTGTGTATTGGAAAAAGGTGGTGCGTGGGATACTCATTTGCCATTGATTGAGTTCACGTATAATAACAGTCACCATTCTAGCATCGGAATGACACCTTTTGAAGCTTTGTATGGTAGGAGGTGTAGAGCGCCTCTGTGTTGGTATGAAACAGGTGAGAATGTGGTGCTCGGACCAGAAATCGTACAACAGACTACTGAGACAATTCAGATGATCCGTGAGAAGATGAAAGCGTCTCAGAGTAGACAGAAAAGTTACCATGATAATCGGAGGAAGGAATTGGAATTCAGTGAAGGTGATCACGTATTCCTAAGGGTTAACCCAGTGACCGGTGTGGGTCGTGCCTTGAAATCCAAGAAGTTGGATCCTAAGTTTATTGGACCATATCAAATCTTGCAGAGAGTTGGTGCCATTGCTTATAGAGTGGCATTGCCACCGGAGCTTTCGAACTTGCATGACGTGTTTCATGTGTCGCAACTTCGGAAGTATGTTTCGGATCCGTCTCATGTGATTCAGAGAGACGAAGTTCAAATCAGGGAGAATCTTACCGTAGAGACGATGCCGTTGAGGATCGAGGATCGTAAGATGAAATAGCTCAGAGGGAAGGAGATACCTCTGGTGAGAGTAGCTTGGGGAGGTGCTGCAGAAGGCAGTGTGACCTGGGAATTGGAAAGCAGGATGCGAGAGTCGTATCCAGAATTGTTTCCATCAGGTAATTTTTGAGGACGAAAATAATTTAAGTGGGGGAGAGTTGTAACACCCCATTTTAATTATTTATATGTCTTGTATTATTTTAATTGTTGGCTTTGGTTGGGTGCGTGTTCGAGCGCGTAGGGGGTGATATTAGTAATATGGAAATATTATTATTATTATTATTTTAATAGTATATTTCATTCTTATTATTATTACTACTAGTATTGTTATGGTTTTGGTTATTATTATTATTATTAAGATTATTTAGTAAATAGGACCTAAGATAATAAGTGAATATTGGATTAATGAGATTAGTGAGGGTAGTTTGGTAATTGGAGCTTAATTAGTGGAAAATTGGTAAAAGTTGGAATAATCAAAATTTTAGAGATAGAAAGAGAAAAGAGCTAAGGAGAGGAAGAACAAGGGAGCACTAGGGCAAAAATCTTCACCAATTTTCGCAGGAATTCATCAGATTCGAGGTAATGGGGGAGAAACGAGTTTAATATTAGTGTTTATCTCATGATCGGGTAGTGGGGAGTCCTCAACCCCGTAGGAATTTGTATGAAAAATGTTGTGTTGATGAATTGTTGTATATATCTGATCTGATAATGAAGTTGTGTTTGAATCGATCTGTGATTATGAAATTTTCTGTTGTTGTTGCTGTTGTATGAACGTATCTGTTGTGGTTGATTCAGATTAGGGGAAATAGTTTAAGATTTTAGGCTTGTAATTGATGTAGTAATCATAGGATGCAAGTGAAAGAAGGAAAATTGAACCTAAAATCAACGTAGAAACGGTTATAGGACTGATTAGGAGTGGAAACATGTGAAAATCGTAGTAGAATGCAGAATAGGGAGGTCTCTGGTGAAATGCGTAATAGATCTGGCCATACGCGTATGGGGCTAGGCCGTACGCGTATGGGAGTGAAGGAAAAGGGGCCATACGCGTAAGGGAGCTAGACAGTACGCGGAAGAGAGAGTAGTACGCGTATGGCATTGGAATTGGGAAATTCAGTGAGGAAACGTCTCTGTCCGTACGCGTACGGCATAAGGCAGTACGCGTATGGCCTTGGGCACTGTGAAGAGATACGCGTAACAGATGGAGCCTTATGCGTATGGATGAGCGGAGAATTGAGGCATACGCGTATGACTTGGGTCAGTACGCGTATGGGCTGGCTGCGTGTAGGATTTTTCTGTTTGGATATTTCTTTCCCGTTTTCGCACCCGTTCGATTTCTAATGGTTTGAGAGGCTGAGGGCAGAAGTCAGTTGCTGAGGGATAATAATTTGGGGATGAAAATAATCAGTTTAATAATTTTAAACTAATTAATTGATTAATTAATAGTTGATTTATGTGGCGTGACGTAATTGTATGGTGTTGAGTATTTGGTGTTTAATTTTGGTGTGATCAGGAGGATCGTGAACATGTATCTATGTGGTAATATACATGTGTTTTATATGCATTTGGTGTCATTGCATTTCATGGTGATTGGTGGGATGGATCGTTGCTCAAGAGGATCGTATGCGATTCATTCGTACTCGTATATGTAGAATGGTGGGGATAGATCATTGCCAAGTAGAGGTGTATGTGATCTATCCGGGTTCGATTGAATGGACCAATGAGTCGGTACCGCATGCATGATGTTGTGTTGAATTGCATTATTAGTTGATGTTGTTGATGATATTGGGCAGTAGGCCGTGTTTGATAATTGATGATGGTTGTGTATGGTGACTACCTGTTTATCATGTATTTATTCACCTATAATATTTGAACGTGATTTCTCACCCCTTTGTTGTTGTTGTGTCTGTGCTTCTTCGGAAGTACAGATAATCCAGGTACTTAGGTAGCTTGGATATTGGTGTTGCTGATCGAGTCTATAGGAGTGCTCTGATACGTAACACGGGAACTATTTGGGGATTTTAAATCATTTGTTATTTGTTATTTCTTTCATTTGTTACGTATCATATTTTGGTGTATTTTTGGTGAACCACGAATTGATGTGGAATAATTTTATAAGTTGTTGGCAGATGGCCGTGAGTTGAATGAATAAAACTATTTCCGCTATTTCATTTAATAAAAGAGTTTATTTGTTGGATTTCAAATGTGACATTCCACTTTTGGTGAAAAACTCTGATTTATCTTTAAGATTTTGTATTTTATTTTACATTGGGAAAGTGGGGTGTTACAATTATTACGAGAGGTGCCCTCAATCCATTCTTGTTTGTATCTTAGGCCATCAGTCATATTTGGGCCATTGGATTTAAGGATATTTCAAGATAACCCAAGTTGCTCAAGATGATGTTAAAGTCCTCAAAGCATGTTTACCGTTTCCAATTTTGCTGCAAGCCAAGAATCTTTGGAAAAGAGAATTCAAGGTTTAGTTTGCTACATAAGAAATCAAATGCAAAATTCTACAAACTCAAGAGTTAAGGTTTACGGGATATATGAGAATTCATTATACTACAAGTGATACATGTTGAACTCCGTGAAGATTTTTAATTCCAAGATTTCAGATTGGGCTCCCATAAGTATCCTCTGGATTGTTCAAACCATCATCATTTTCAAGCCAAAGTCAGATTAATCCCAAGTGCAAGGGTATACAGTTCAAGATCAAGTCTCAAGTTGTGAATTTCCAAGTCACTTGAGATGAATTTCAAAGACTCTTATAAATACAAGATTTGGATGGATTATATATGCCAGGTTCAAAACCAAGTTCCAAATACAATTTCCATTTGGTGGTACGAGTATGTTTTGATTACAAGATTCACAAATTGGAACTTTTTGTGATGCAAGACTTCATGGGTGTTGTTGAGAACCCTTACAAAGAGTCAACTCCGAGTTCATGTTTTATAAGACGCGTTACAAAGGATTTTCATTGGGTGGTACAATTTGTTTCAAGGTTTACAAGGCAAATCTTTTTTTTGATCTCAGAAATCAAGTTGTCCATAAATTTGTTTATGCCATGAATCCCAAGGCGACACTCTCTCGCAACCTAAGGGCTGTCATTTGGTGTCATTCTAAAGCAAGCTCATAAGTCATTCTTGAAAATCAAAGCAACTAAAATAATCATAAGGCAATGCTCATAAATTGAATTCATACACCATGTCACTACACATTTTATCAAATGACAAAGGAAATTGAGTTGCAATACTAACAAACTATTTATATATGTTGTTTACATAAACATTTCTATCACATCAAGAAGATTTGGCCTAAATGTCTAAAGGAAGTTTTCTCCAAAATAAGCGCCATGCTGATGCAAATCGTGAATTACATCTGTCTTTTCGTCAAATACCACAAGGGATTCCAGCTGAAACTCCAAAACACTTGTACTCCTGCAAAGAACTTTTTTCAATCAGTTATTCATTCTCAAAGGCGAAATACAATTAATATTCGTTATTACATGGCTGCGCATGCTAACGTGAATATTGGTGTAATAAAAGCAGCAGCGTCAACACGATATCCCAAAGATACCATCATCATATTACCTGCTTAAAACCCTCAAGGCTTTGGATCTAACCATCACCCAACATCAAGCTTGAATTGGACATTTGTCTTGATTATTGAACTACACCCCATGATTCTCGTTAGCCAATATAAAAGGGGATGTGGATTGGATCACTAATACGGGAAGCTGAGCTCCAAGAGCTGGGGAACACTGCTGCCTTTTATCATACCCCACATTTTGACCACTAAGATTCCCATCATTGTGCAAATCATCATCACAATATGGATGAACCATCTTGCCTCATTAGTCTCCCCAAAGATGGGTGAACACTTACTACAATCAAAATTAGGGTTTCAAGCCCTCTCAGAGTTCTTAGATAAAGGATCAATCAAGAAATGACATGATCTTCAACTTGTCTAACCTCCCAAACATCTACAAGGGATCAAGAGGACTCCCACTTTAAGGATTAAGCACAAGGATGCTCCCTTCCAGGTGGATCAAGCCTCAAGATCGCTAGTGTCACCAAATTAGGGTTTGGTCGACCAGGGCCTCCAGATGGAAATTTTCCTCTGGGCATGATCCAATGCTTCAAAGCATATCCTAAAATACTCCATGGAACCTCATGGGCCCAAGCATCAAGTCAATTTGACCTCAGGGGATGCATACATCAAAAATCAGGAATTAGGGTTTCTTGACCTAATTCACCCCTAAGTTGAATTTTAGGACAAATCATGAGCCAAGACCTCAAGACATGATTTGAGGGTCTCCAACATACCACATTGATCCATTTGTAACAATGGGTTGATCCAAGAAGCTTGAGCAGCAAGTTTCAATTTCATCTGTACCACAGTTAGGGTTTTGAGGAAAAAGTCAATTGTAGCTTTGACTTTTGACCAGGACATGCTCCCAACCCCTAGGACATGATTCAATACACCCTATAACACCTAAGAAATCAATTTATCAAGTTTGATTTAGGTCAAGGACTTGATTTCATAGAGGATCACACAGTTTGGAATTCACCTGACAAAAAGTCAACTGTGCACAAAAGTCAACTTTGACTTTTTGAGATTTTTCACAAAAGTGGGTTTTTAACCCTAAAATGATGTTAATGTATGATTTAAATCATCATTCATCAAGAAAAATCAAGAAAAGTGGGATAACTTGTAAAAGGGGTAACCATAAAAACTTAGAAAATTTTCTAAGTTATGAACAAAGTGGCAAGGGTACCAACTTTGGAGGATCATAACTCCTAAACCACAAGGCCATTTTCCCCATCCAAAGCTAGATTTGTAGCTCTCATTACCCTCTACAAAAGCTTAAAACTGACCTCCTTTCAAATTCATCATGGATTTTGTGTTATGGAATGATCAAAATCACAAAAAGTGAAAATGTCACTTTTTTCCAACACTTAGTGAAATTTTCACTAAGTCAGAATCTGCCTTCACTTTTTTCCAAATGTAGGGGCATTTTTCACTTGGATCCAAAAAGTATCAAAACCAAATATGATCAAATAATTGTTGTATCATATGAGGGATTTCCAAAATGGCCAAGAACATCACCAAATTCCACTTGGGCCAAGAGATATGATAATGGCAATATGCCTTGCTGAAAACTGCCAAGGCTAGGCAGAATTTTTCATTTTTGCTCGATTTGGAAAAATCAGATAATTCCAAGCCTTGTCATCACTTTGGACACATCTTAGGATCAAATCTAAAGGGGACAAACACTGAGCCAAGCCTCCAAAGTCCTTGGAACAAGAAGTAGCATGCCAAACCTATAATTGCCTAAAAGAGGGACAAGACTCCAATTTTGGATTGGAGCATTCAATGCATACACCAAGGTGGCATGGACTAAGCCATTTGCAAGTGAATTCAGTCAAGACTTATCCAAGACCAAGGGAACCACAACCCTGTGCCCTAACCTCTAGTCAATGGCTAGAGGAGACTTGGATTCCAAAGTGCAACCATTGGCCAAACCTCTGCTGCAGTTGCCATTCACTATTGATCCCAAAACAAACTTGCTCTACTATAAATAGAGCCCATTTGTGCTCAGTTTGAGTACACCAAAGCCATCAAACAGATGCTTTCCTCAAAATCCCTCTCTTTAGGCCAAAATGCCTTCTTTAGCAAGGTAACTCTGAATTTTTGAGTTAGAGAGCATTTCCATCATAACTCATGATCCTAACACCTCATAAACATCATATGTAGGTGATCCAAACTATTAAAAGTGACCTGTAACACCAAAATCACAAAGTCACCTCTCAAAACCTCAAAATAAGCCTTTTGTGCATTTTTCAAGCCATGTCTTGATTCAGTCACTTTCCAAACCAGATAAAACCTCAAACACACTCCAAATAACATCCTTGAACTGTCCCAAATGGTTCCCCCCATCTGGAACACCATTTGAGAGAGTTGCTATTTTGGTCATTTTAACCCCTTTTGCAAGAAAGGGCCAGTTTGTGTTTTTGCAAGTTCCAGCTGATTCCAACCATCCTCAAAGCTTCTAAGGGATCATTTGAGAGTGTCCAAAGCATCAAACCATTTTTGGAACAAGAAGTTTGGCAGATTGCACAGAAAACTCCAAAAGCTCAAAAAGAGGTAAGCATCATGACTTAAACTTTCCAAAATATGCATTGCTTTGAAGTCCACTGATCATACACACCTCATACATCTTATATATGTTGTGTTTGAACCAATTCATCATGTAATTCATGCCTGTATCAAAGTGTAGCATATAAAATGCAATTATAGGCCTTTTTCAAAACCACTATCGGGTTTTGAGGAGGGAGTATGATCTGAAAAAAATACCATCACCATTGGATTCCTTGTGAAATTCTAGGCCAGATGCATATAAATTTTGTCCCCAACCATTGAAAAATGAGAAAGTTATGGACCTTCCCGTTTCTTGGCAAAACTTGCCTTGCCTTGCCTTGGCCAGACCTAGAAAACAAGGCATGCCTTGTATATTTGTGGTTTCACTTCAAGCAATGGATGTATCACCACCCCAGTGGTAAGGCGCGCGCCCTATAGCCTTGAGGCCGTGGGTTCAAACCCCACCCATGCCATTTTGTGTTTTCTCACTTTTTTGCTATTTTTTTCAATATTTTCATGTTTTATTAATTAATTGGAAAATTAATAACTCCTTCAATTTTAATTATTTTTTATTGGTTCTTTTTGCAAAAAATCACAAAAATGTTGAAATATTTTATTCCTGAAAAAAATTAAGTTTATATTATTTATTTAATATAATTAATATTTTTGTGAATAAATTCCTTTTTAATATTTTTAAACATTTTAAAAGTGAATATTTACTTTGAAAATCAAAACCAAGTGAGTTTTAATTCACCTTGTGATTAATCCCTCATTTCTCAAACCTTAAACAAAAATCACAAATGGTTTATTCAAACTTATTTGGTATTTTATTTGATTTTCTTTAAATATTTACTTTTAAAGAATAACAAATTAGGGTTTCTTTGATTTTCACCCTCATCAAACAATTTCAAACACTTTTGGGCCTCTAATAGAGTGTAAAACCCAATCCTTTGTAAATAAAAACCTATTTTTGGGCCTAACTTATTGTATAAGTCCCGTTGTATTTCAAAAAGTTCGATGCGATCATCGTCCGTTGAAAAACAAACCCTGGGCTTCTCCTTGAGCTATAAGACCCATTCAAATCTTTTGGGCCTCAATTAGAGTTGTTAGTTCTTAGATTGGTTAGAATTTTGGTAAAAAAAAGTTTGTTCAATGTTGATGTCAAGGTGGTGATGTTGCAACATTGAGTCTTAACACTGGGCTGTGTTAAGTGTTTAAGTTGGATGTCTGATGTCACATGCGATGTTGTGACATTAGATCTGCAGAATTAATAACATCAGGTTTTGTGATGTTGTTAGAGTTTGCGTTTTAGCTGGAATTGTGGATAGCAGGTAGTCTCATTGGTTGCGGATATCTTGGGATATATATTCTCTGTTGCATAGAGATTTGATGCAGATTTGTAGGAGGTTTAAAGGCTGAAGATTTAAGAAGATTTTAAGAGAGAAAATTTGTTTTGAAGATTCAGTTTTAAACAACAAATCAGATCAGATATTGTAGCAGGTCCAAGCCCAATTCAAAGAGCTATATAATGCGCATCAGTACTGAAGGAAAAGTAACGAAGAAAGAGAGCTAAAGACTGTGAGTCGATTGAGTCTTCGTGTTTGTAAACCATTCGAGTGTGAATTGGTATTGTTGTTTTGAGTTGTTCTTGATCAAAGCTGTGAAGCAGAATCAAGTTGTGTAATTCAAAGTGTGTGATCTTTGAATTGTGTCACTGAAGTGTTTTTAGGGATTGAGTAGTGTTCTCATATCTAAGTGGTTTCTTAGGTAGAAAGTCACTAGTAGGAATTAAGATTAGGAGATTGTCAACTGGGTTGTTGAGTCTGTAATTTAATTCTACAAGTAGTCAAATTCATCCCTGGCTTGGTAGCCCCCAGACGTAGGTAGTTAGACCGAACTGGGTGAACAATTCATTGTGTTGATTTATTGCAGTTATTGCATTGTCATTTGCAGAGTGTGTTGTTGTGACATCGCACCTTAAAATCACACATCTGATACCAGAATTTCAAGAGTGTAAGACCTAACCCCCTTTGAAAATCAAACCATTTAGGGCCTCAATGCATTGTATAATAACACCGCATTTTCGAAAATCTCGGCGCGATCGTCATTTTCAAACAAATGACCCTGGGCCTCTCCTTGAGCTGTAGGCCCCACCACTTGTACAAAAATAAATCTCTTGGGCCTCTATTAGAGTGTAAGACCCAATCCCCTTTTAACCAAAACTTTTTTGGGTCTCAGACATTGTATAAGTCCCCCTGCGTTAAAAGAAAACCTCGGCGCGATCGCCAATAAAAAAACCAATCATCTGGGCCTACCCTCGTGTTGTAAGCCCCATTTTTTTTCTTTAAACACTTGGGCTTCTTGAGAGAGTGTAAGACCCATCCCCTTGTACAGAAAACCTTTCTTGGGCCTCAGTCACTTGTATAAGTCCCTCTGTACAAAACGACAGTGCGATCACTGATAAACCTTGGGCCTCTCCTTGAACTGTAAGCCCCAACATCTTTTCAAAATACTTTCTCCTTTAAATTTTGAATATATTGTTGCTTTCAATCTTTCTTTGTTGAACAACTAACCAAACAGCATGGGAGCTCTACAATCGAGTAAGTGGTTATATGCTTTCCTTATCCGCTTTCATATACATATAACTGTATTGTGGGGTTGTTTCATTATAAGTCTTCTTTCATAAACTCATATCAATTGTGCAATACTAGTATAGATATTTAGAGTTTCCCCGACAACTATGTCTAGCACTAAGCCCTGTTGGTCACTCTTAAATACAGTCAAAACTAAATCCCCATAGGATTACCATATACAGTTTTTCCTCATCTCGGGGTTAAATAATATGGAGACGTGAAAGGTAGCATTCTCGGTGAACCCTTTCTCAGACTGTCACCCTTATAAATCGTCAAAGAAACTCTACTCCCTAGAGATGATATTTTCTCCGTGAATGGCATCTCTTGAGTTTCTTCCAAATTCTCGAACTTTCCTGGCTTGATCTATTCTCTGTGAATAGCCTGTCTTGAATTTCTCGGGGTTTGGGGACCCACAGGCTTCCTAAAAGCATCCCCGCCTCCTCTTGGGCGTTGTACAAGGACCCTACGACTTCATAGAAGTATTCACAACCTCCTCTTAGGCTTCGTATAAGGATTCTTCCTTCGGGAAGAGAGCCTCCTCTTGGGCTTCGTACAAATTGTCCCTCGACTTCTTAAAAGTTTCCAGCCTCCTCTTGGGCTTCATACAAATTGTCCCGACGACCTCCTAGAGGTATAGGAACAAAAATTAGTCATCTTAATAGAACAGTCTTTCAAAGAGTCTAGATCTTTCTACCGTGAACGTACTACTACTGTTTCTTTAAGCATAGTACAAAAGATAAAACTCTAGACTTGGACAGTCTAATCTCCTTGAGTCTCGAAGGCATTCTCAAGTAGGGAAAAACACCAGTAGACTCGGACAGTCTCCAATACCCTCTGGATTCCCCATTTCCTTAAAGAACAGGAAATAACTCTGATCTTCTGATCAATCCCAAAGCATAGCCTTACCTTTAATCAGTCTCTTTATAAGAATTGATTTTCTCTTTTAACCAACCTACTGGACCTGTCACTCAACTGAAACAACAATCCTTTTAGCCTCTATCTCGGGCTTCGTACGAGATACAAAAAGACTCTCTTGTTGAGTCAATCTTCCTTTTAGCCTCTATCTCGGGCTTCGTATGAGATACAAAAACACTCCCTTGTTGAGTATAAAAGACTCTCTTGTTGAGTCAACCTTTAGCCTCGGTCTTGGGCTTCGTACAAGACACATCTAAAAGCACTCTCTTATTGAGTCAACTCCTTTTAGCCTCCCTCTCAGGCTTCGTACGAGACACAAAAGCATCTTCTTGTTGGGTCAATAGCCTCCTCTTAAGCTTTGTATAAGAAAAACCTTGGTTGAGTCAATAAACCTTTTAGCATCAAAACTGTGCCTCGTTCACAGGATACAAACATCAACAACTCCTTTCATCTAATCGCTGTAAGCGGCAAGCCTCTGAATTATTTACATCCACGCCACTGTCCCTCTTTTAGCATGAGAAATTCCTAAGGAAAGATAACATTGCTCTACACTGAGTTAAAGTATTCTCCTTCAGGTTAAAACCCCTATAAAGGAAATTATGGCATTGCTAGGATTCACATATTCCAGTTAAAGTAATCCTCCTTTATAGTCAGTCACCCAACCGTTGTGACAAACAGACCCCCTTTAGAGATGACAAATTCTCTCTGAAGACAACACCTTTTCAGCTTCACATCTTGGGCTTTGAACAAGATATAAACCACCTTTTCAGCTTCACGTCTTGGGCTTTGAACAAGACACCAAAACACCATTTCCTCCCATAGAATAGGAGGAACTACGATCGCTCTGATTTTCCTGTTTCGGTAAACGGGAATACGTAGGCATAAGATTGAAAGAAAAAATCTTAGCGAGCACACTAATCCAAAGCCCCAAATCCTGTACCTTCACATATCAAATGAAAAACATCAGTCCTAGCATCCTAATAAAACTCCCCATGAACATTTCCGGTGTTTCGTTCTAAACAAAGTAAGAAGAAAAAGGCCCCATTACCATATAGCATCCGTAACCTAACAGACCGCTGTTTAAACTCAGTATGCAAGCAGGGTTAATTGGAGACATCTATTTCCCTTCCTTAGTCAGCTCAATAGGATAAAAAATGAATCGACCTGTAGTAACCCCAGAGCGACAGTGCTTAAGAACCACGTCCAAAATCGCTCGTTATAGAAAAGTGGCGCCCACCGTGGTGCCCTTTCTTTTCTTTCTTTCTTTGGGGATTTCACTGGGGATCGGACTTTTTGTTGACTTCACTAGGATCTTAGGTCAAAACCTTTAAAGTTGGGAAGGTACCACAAAATGGCGACTCCGCCAGAGAGCCATTTTTGTCAGGAACATAGGATTCATAGCTCTTTAAAGTTTAGGACTTTAGGACAAATATATATACTATTTTTCCTAATTGATATCTGTGTTTATTTTTCTGCTAATGGGAATGCGCGTGATGCCGCATGGGGAAAAATTGAGTATACACCTAGGAAAAACCTCTTTTAGTAGTGCGGAAACTATTGGAAATGGTTGTCACGCGATACTACCCTCTTATGATGGTTCTTCGAAAAACATCACCTAGCACAGTTCCCGGCCCGCTGGTGTTTTCTCGATAAGAACTGATGATTTTGAGAGACAGGTACAAAAATCACTAGTATAAACCTTTGGGGGGGGGGGGGTAGAGCCTTGACTTCATGACACCGACCCTTTGACCCCATGTTTTTTCTATGTTTTTATGTGCTGCATTCATGCATTCATCTAAAAAACATTACATCAAAGAAAAACTTCTCTTCTAGTCTCTCTTTTTCAAATTAAACTAAGACAATGATTGCAAATGTCAGAGAAAAAGATTGCGCTCATGGACTTCGGTAGAAGGAGAACTTATAAGTATACCTTCAGGGTTCCAAAACTAGAAGATTTGAGAGGATTAACAAGGATGATCACTAACCCTGAAGCTTTCAGAGCCAAGTACGGAGGTCTGCTACCTCTGTTAAGAGTCCATGTGATTGAAGGAATCATGGAGGCACTCATTCAGTTTTACGATCCGGTCTATCACTATTTCACATTCCCGGATTACCAGCTCGCACCAAAGCTGGAGGAGTATTCTCACCTAACCGATCTGCACATTACTGATCGAGCTCCATTTTCTAGACTGGAAGAAATTCCAAAGGATCATACCATTGCAGGAGCAATCTATTTGGATGAGTCAGAAATCAAGACTCACATGACCACCAAGGGTGGGCTCCCAGGTTTGCCAGCCCAGTTCCTGACAAAGAAGGCTCTGTACTTTGCAAGTATAGGGAACATGACTGCTTTTGAAAGCATCTTTATCTTACTAACTTACGGGTTATTTCTATTTCCCAACATTAATAGCTTCGTCGATATCAACGCCATTAAGGTTTTTCTCAATTGGAAACCCTGTGCCAACTTTGCTCGCGGACGCGTATCATTCTGTACACTTAGGAAATTTGTACAGCGGAGGGATGATCACATGCTGTGTACCCCTGCTATACAAATGGTTTATCTCCCATTTACCCAAGTCTGCTGCGTTTTGGGATCATAAGAGTGCCTTACGTTGGTCGCAGAAAATCATGTCTCTTACCAACTCTGATATAGATTGGTGCCATAGGATTTATGACGGGATCAGGATCATTGACCGTTGTGGAAACTTCCCCAACGTACCCCTCATAGGAACTAAGGGAGGAATTAACTACCATCCAGTATTGGTTCGTCGTCAATTTGGATACCCGATGAGGCATGTCCCGCGTAATGCTCATCTGGAGGGCCTTTTCTTTAAAGAAGGAGAAAATAACAAGGCACTAAAGACGGAAATAGTGCACGCTTGGAAACATGTTCATAAGAAAGGACGAGAGTCTCTAGGAAAACCGGACTGTGTCTCGGTGGAGCCTTATCTCCACTAGGTACAAACTAGAGCTCTCAAGCTAAAGATGCCTTATCCTCATCACGGAGTTCTTCCGCCGAGGGAATCTGTCATGTACTTCATGACTGAAACAGAAAAACTTCAGGTCACTCTCAACAAAGTTCAACAGGAGAGGAGGTCTTGGAAGAACAAGTACCGCACCCTCAATGTAGAGTGTACCAAAATACAGTGACTGCTAAAAGATAAGGATGCTCTGATCGAGATTTTAGAGCAGCATGCTGTGGATAATCAGAATGGCCAAAGGAATTTGTTCGTTCCTTTCACTTGGCAAAGGAATGACAACCCGACAACGGCCCAAGAGCCCCGGTCCAAGAAAAGGAAAGTACCAGAATCAGCACCCGGTTTCCCCCCAGAGAGGACTCGGGACCCCTTAGCTTAGGTTTCTGTTTCCGCACCTTGTAATCTACTGTATTTCTATTTTCGCAATCCTTTGAATTCAATAAAATGGGGTTTCCCCACTGTTTGATATTTGCAATCTAATTGTCGAAGTTTATTTTGATTAAACAAAAAAAAAACAATTAATATAATCATTGCATTCATCATTCTCACGTCATGTATTCTTCTCACTTACGAATCTCACATTTGTGTCTCGGTTCTAGAGTCAAACTGTCTCATTCGTATAATACTCGGGCCAATCGTCAGAAAAAATATGAATGATCTTGAGGAAGAGAACAGAGAGTTGAGAGAAGAGATCGACGCTCTGAGAGAGGATATGAGAAAGCTTCATAACGACATGCACGCCATAGCAGAAGCTCAGCTACAAAGGACTGTGATCTCGGAGATCACCTCAACGCCCATAGTGGAGAAGTCCGATCCTAGGTACAAAATGCCAAAAGATCGTCCCTGGGGCATGCCACTTAACTATATCCCGGAAGGATATGTTCCGCCGATCAATGAGGATCAGGGAACTGCAGCAGGAACCGCTGGGCCTGAAGGTTACAAACTTTGAGAAAACGAAGATGCCAGAGGCATGACAGCAACTCCCGAAGGTTACAAACTTCGGGAGGCACCGAGAGTTTCGGCCATAATGACTATACCACCGCCCGTGGTACACACTATCCCGGAAGGACAGATTCCACAGATACCTTCTGGTGGAAACAACAACATGTTCGAAAGAATGAATGAGTTCCAGGAACAGTTCCTGGGAATGCAGAAAGAACTACAGACCCTTCGCGGTCAGGATTTATTTGGAAAGGACGCCGCGGACCTCTGTTTGGTCCCTAATGTGAAAGTCCCGCACAAATTCCAGGTGCCCGACCTTGAAAAGTACAAGGGTAACTCTTGCCCTCAGAGTCACTTGGTGATGTACGCTCGGCGAATGTCAGCTCAGACAGAGAATCAGGATTTACTGATTCACTACTTTCAAGATAGTTTAACCGGTGCCGTACTAAAATGGTACATGGGTTTAAACCGTGCTACGATTAACACTTTCAGAGATCTTTGCAATGCCTTCATCCAACAATATAAATACAATCTGGACATGGCACCCGACAGAGATCAACTCAGATCAATGTCACAAAAGGACAAGGAAACCTTTAAGGAATACGCTCAGAGATGGCGTGAAATTGCTGCTCAAATTTGTCCACCTCTTGAGGAAAAAGAGATGACAAAGATCTTCTTAAAGACCTTGAGCTCATTTTACTATAACAGAATGGTTGCCAGTGCGCCCAGTGACTTCACCGAGATGGTCGGTATGGGAGTTCGTCTTGAGGAAGTCGTCCGAGAAGGACGTCTAGTCAAAGACACTGAATCATCAAGTAGTACAAAGCGATACGGTAGTGCTTTCCCTAAGAAAAAAGAGCAAGATATTGGGAATATCTCTCTCGAAAAGCAAAGGCGACGTTATCAGCCAGTAGCGGCTGTGACTCCTGCTATCAATCCTGCGCCTATTTCTACGTATCAACCTCAGGTTACGCAGAGCCAACTTAATCAGCAAAGGACTCAACAGCCTCCTCAGCAGGCTCGCCCTCCATACAATAACAACCGTACAACGCAGCCACTAGGATTTGATCCTATACTCGTATTGTACGCATAACTATTTCCGTTACTACTGGATAAGGGGCAAGTCCAGACTAAGTCCCCTCTTACAGTACCGAAAAATCTGCCTTTTTGGTTTAAGGTGGATCAGACTTGCCCTTACCATCAAGGAGGACCAAGGCATAATGTAGAGAACTGTCTCAATTTGAAATCCGACGTGCAAAAGCTTATTAGGAGCGGGGTCTTATCTTTCAAGGATACAAATCCTAATGTTCTCACAAACCCGCTTCCTCAACACGAGAAAGCTACAATCAATTTGATAGAGGGAGAGACTAACAACGTCTATCAAATTCATGATGTACTTTTGTTAAGGACCAATCTGGTCAAGATGCAATGTAGACAGAGTAGATATGGCCATGTACCACCTCATAACTATCACCAGTGTGATATCTGCTCTAAAAACAATCGAGGATGTTCTGTGGTGCAATCAACTCTACATGAACAGATGGATCTCGGATGGATCCAAGAGCACCGAGTTCGTGGCGTTAACATGGTTTACACGAATTCTAACATCATTCAGAACCATGACGTCCATGCAATGAATGTCAACTTGGTGGCGATGCACTCCAGGCAAAGCCAGTATCATAATCTGCCGTGGCACGATTACAGTTCCTGTCTGACTTGCTCGGTAAACAAACAGGGATGCTCTTTTGTACAAGAGGCCCTCCAGCGTCAGATGGATCTTGGATGGATCCAGGACTACCATGATAGGAATCCCTATCAGATCAACATGATTCAAATCTTCGATATTCGCTTGATGAATACCAGCCTGGTGGAGTTACATGCTAAACAGGTCCGGCTCGGGTTCCTGGTATCACATGATTATCAGAGCTGTAGGGTGGGTTGCAAAGACGATCAGGGTTGTGCCCTTATCCAGAGAACACTTCAGCACTTGTTGAACCACTGGTGGCTTCCAATCTATATGGATGAAGACACCCAACAAATTAGTATTACCAACGGAAACCCTACTCGGCATCAAAGTCGGGACGTTCGATCTGTGGAAACTGACCTAGTGAGGTTACATTGTATTCAAAGCGGGCGTGGCCAGGTGCCACCACACAACTATGAACGTTGTAGAGTCTGTTCAAAAAGTAACCAAGGATGTTACCTTGTGCGAGCAGCTCTTCAGGGTCAGGTGGATCGTAGAGAGATTCGCCCATATCCGGGTTTCAGACCAATCAACGGGGCGCCGGACTACCTCGCTGATCAAATTGAGGACATTTTCGTAATCTCTGATCATTAGAAGGCTAGGGATGTTTGTACCATCATCCCTCTACTTGACGAATCGAGAGTTCCCAACCAGGAACGGATCGAAATTGCTTACGATGGTCGGAAAAATCAGAAGGCTCCCATAGTCATCTATCTACCAGGACCATTACCGTATGAATCAACTAAGGCTATCCCTTACAAATACGGTGCAACAACAGTCGAGAATGGAAAGGAAATTCCATTACCCTCCGTCATGAATATTGCAGACATCAGTCGAGTAACACAGAGTGGTCAAATCTTCAACCGAGGAGTTTGAGAACTTAACAAAGAAAAGGAACCTCAGACAGAAGTTCCCAATCCACCAGTCGGTTAATCCAGTAATTCTGACCTTTCAAAAAACAGCGATGAGATGCTGAAGCTCATCCAAAGGAGTGAATACAACATTGTTCATAAACTGTTACAAACTCCTTCAAAGATCTTTGTGCTGTCACTTTTACTCAATTCAGAAGCACGCAGGGAGGCTCTACAGAAAGTCTTGGAGCAAGCCTTTGTAGAACAGGATGTAACAATCAGATAGTTTGATAGTTTTGTCTCTAACATCACTTCCTGCAATAACTTGGGATTTAGTGATGAGGAATTACCTGAAGAGGGTCGCCGTCATAACATGGCGCTCAATATCACGGTCAACTGCCAGGGTGATGCTTTATCCAGCGTACTGGTAGACACAGGGTCAACCCTGAATGTTATGCCGAAGTCCACTTTGATGCAATTATCCTTCAAAGGACCCCTATTGAGAACCAGTGAGGTCGTCGTCAAAGCATTTGACTGGTCCAGAAAGACGGTTATCGGCGAAGTCGACCTTCCCATAACTATTGGTCCCCACACTTTCCAAGTCACTTTCCAGGTCATGGACATCCGGGTAACGTACAGTTGTTTATTAGGAAGACCTTGGATACATCAGGCTGGGGCGGTCACCTCGACCCTCCACCAAAAGTTAAAGTTCGTCCAGAACAACCAGCTCGTCACGGTCTGTGGAGAACAAGCCTTGCTCGTGAGTAACTTATCATCATCTACTGGTATAGAACCCGAGGAGGTTATTGGAACTCAGTTCCAAGCACTGTCGGTGAGCAAGGACAATCAATCCGAAGAGGGAACTTCCATTTCCTCATACAAAAATGCTATCAAAGCGGTCGAGAGTACCAATACAACAGGATGGGGACAACTAATCATTCCTACTGACAATAAAACAAGGAAGGGTCTTGGTTTTTCTGCAACCTATACCCAGACAGCTACTACCAGCAATGAAAGTCTTCATCCCATTCAAGACTTCTTCCACAGTGGAGGTTTCCTTCACCCAGTGCCTCAAGAAGTGCATACCATCAATAAAGATGATTCCTCTAATATGGAGGAAGAATGGGAGTCCTATCTTAACAAGGACGGTTATATGTCTCAGGACGAAATGCAGACTCCCTTTTGTTTTCCTACACAGAGTTCGAGATTTATACCCAGGTCAGATGTCGAAATGATATACAGAAATTGTGATCCGGAAGGATGTCGTGCTCCACCAAACTCATTAGAGGAGGACACTCTGATGAAGGACAACTTTGACCATAACTATTATGGCCCGATGGATGGCCTGCCAATGTGGCAGCCGTGTCCAGGAGACTTGGGGCAAGGAAATTAGCCGAACAATGAAAATCAGCTGAGCATCATTGAAAAGAATACCTGCGTCCCCACCATATCATAGGATCAACAATCAGGTCATTCAGAAAACGTCCAGTACGACGATGAATTTGTAACGTTTGCAGGACTTGAATTCATCAACTATGCTTTTCCAGAGGTCAACGTCATCGAGAAGGATGACTCATCTAGTTCTGAAGAAGTGTGGGACACCCTGGGACAACCAAGTGGGAAATACGACTATTTGGTCAAGTACACTGCTCCCGAAAGCTCTCGTATCAGGCTCGAAGACATCCAACCAACTGGATGGGGAGATCTACTTGAGAGCACAAATGCTATGCAAAATGCAACAGATGAATCCTCCTACGACAATTCTGCCTGGGAGACAGATTCCAATGATCTTGCTCCACCAGAAATTGGTGTTATTTCTAAGGACAAATCAAGGAAGGTACCAGACTTTGTGATTCACCGAGGATTTCGCCGCCAATGGGTTGCTGTCGATCTTCCGAAGATTGTTCATAAGTCAAAGTAATTGCCGTCTTTAACCTTTCACCCTGCCCAGGTGAAACAGATATTTTGATAGGGCTCACTTTCTGTAAATTTCCCTCTTCGCTTTTCCTAAAGCGACAAAGTTTTGTTTTATAGGGCTGTAGTTTCAAGAATTGACTTGTTCATGAATAAAATAACGTCGTTCTGTAATTCCTGCATTTATTGCAGTTTTCTCTTTTTTGCTTTTCTCAGAAAATGGTAATCCTAAAAAAGGATTAATAATAATAAACAAGCAGTTTTTCAAAAAAAATACACTGCACACACTCTTGCATTCTCTCTATCTCTTCTAAACACAAATCATACCGTCATGCAGATTGCTTGTTTTAAACCCCGTTGAAACATACGATCCGATGCCTTCTCCCAACTTTGAGTTCCTAGTATTTGGGGCTGAAGAAGAGAATGACGACGAAATTCCAGAAGAGATCTCCCGACCACTCAGACAGGAGGAAATGTCCATTGAACCTCATAAAGAGATGTTGGAAACTGTAAACTTAGGTTCAGAAAAAGAGAGAAAAGAAATCAGGATTGGGGCACTGCTCAGTCCAACTGCCAGAGAGGGTTTGGTAAAGCTTCTCAAAGAATTCCCCGATGTATTTGCTTGGTCCTATCAGGATATGCCAGGGTTGGATACCGGCATCGTGGAACATCATTTACCGTTGAGATCGGAATGTCCGCCAGTAAAACAGAGGTTGAGACGGACTCACCCGAACATGGCCATCAAAATCAAAGAGGAGGTCTAGAAACAGATTGACGCAGGTTTCCTCGCCACATCAGAATATCCTCAATGGTTAGCCAACATCATACCTGTTTCAAAAAAGGACAGAAAGGTCAGAATGTGTGTAGACTACAGGGATCTAAATAAGGCTAGTCCAAAGGACGACTTTCCTTTACCACACATTGACATGCTGGTTGACAGTACAACAAAGTTCAAAATTTTCTCCTTCATGGATGGATTCTCGGGCTATAACCAGATCAAAATGGCGCCGAAAGACATGTAGAAAACTTCATTCATCACCCCATGGGGTACCTTTTGTTACAAGGTGATGCCGTTCGGTTTGAAGAACTCCGGGGCAACCTATCAAAGGGCCATGACTACTCTTTTTCATGACATGATACACAAAGAAATCGAGGTATATGTCGATGATATGATTGCCAAATCTAAGACAGAAGAGGAGCATGTGACCCATCTGTCAAACCTATTCGAGCGGTTGAGAAAGTATAAACTCCGCTTGAATCCCAACAAGTACACTTTCGGTGTCTGTTCAGGGAAACTTTTAGGGTTCATCGTCAGTCAAAAAGGAATTGAGGTTGATCCTGACAAGGTCAAGGCCATTCAAGAAATGCCTTCTCCGAAAACTGAAAAACAAGTCAGAGGATTCCTGGGACGTTTAAACTACATCTCCAGATTCATATTCCTCATGACCGCGACATGTGCGCCAATTTTCAAATTACTCAAAAAGAATCAGGACTGCGTTTGGACAGAAGACTGCCAAACCGCCTTCGACAGTATTAAGGAATACCTATTGAACCCTCCGATTTTATCACCCCCAGTGGAAGGAAGAGCATTGGTTATCTACCTCACAGTCCTAGAGGACTCAATGGGATGTGTACTTGGCCAACAAGACGAAACCAAAAGGAAGGAGTCTGCCATCTACTATTTGAGCAAGAAATTCACCGACTGCGAGACTTGGTACACTATGCTTGAGAAAACTTGCTGCACTTTGGCTTGGGCAGCCAAACGTCTGCGCCAGTACATGATTCGTCACACTACTTGGTTGATTTCCAAGATGGATCCAATCAAGTATGTCTTTGAAAAACCTGCTCTCACGGGAAGGATTGCCCGTTGGCAGATGTTGCTGTCGGAATACGACATCGAATACCACGCTCAGAAAGCCGTTAAAGGAAGTGTTTTAGCCGATCATTTGGCTTATCAACCGATTGCGATCAGGAATCAATCGGGTTTGACTTCCCGGATGAAGATGTCATGTATTTAAAAATGAAAGATTGCGATGAACCGCTACCCAGTGAAGGGCCAGAACCAGGTTCACAATGGGGACTAATCTTTGACGGAGCTGTCAATCATTACGGAAACGGAATTGGGGCAATCATCATAACACCTCAGGGTACCCACATTCCTTTCACCGCCAGACTGACATTCAAGTGCACAAATAACGAGGCCGAATACGAAGCTTGTATTATGGGTCTCGAGGAAGCGATCGACTTAAGGATCAAGACCTTGGATGTATATGGCGACTCAGCCCTGGTTATCAATCAGATTAAAGGAGATTGGAACACATACCAATCAAGACTGATTCCTTACAAAGATTATGCAAGAAAGTTGTTACCTTTCTTCAACAGAGTCGAGTTTCATCATATCCCTCGTGATGAGAATCACATGGTTGATGCATTAACCATTCTCTCTTCCATGATCAGTGTAGGTCAATGGAATGACATACCTAAGATCGACATAATGCGCCTTGAACAGTCCGCTTACATCTTCACGATTGAAGTATTCATAGACGATAAACGTTGGTATCACGATATCAAATGATTCCTTCAGAAATAAGAGTACCCACCTGGGGCACTAAGGAAGGACAGGAAAACCCTCAGAAGGCTGGCAGGCAGTTTCTTCCTGAGCGGTGATACACTCTATAAGAGAAATTTTGACATGGTCTTGCTCCGATGCGTAGACAGACCAGAAGCAGACATGCTGATGAAAGAAATTCACGAAGGATCCTTTGGCACTCATACCAACAGACATACAATGGCGAGAAAAATTCTAAGGGTAGGGTACTATTGGTTGACAATGGAATCCGACTGCTACAAGTACATGAGGAAGTGTTACAAGTGTCAGATATACTCTAAAAAAATTCATGTACCGCCAACGCATCTCAAAGTTCTTTCTTCCCCATGGCCTTTTTCCATATGGGGAATCGACATGATTGGCTTGATTGAGCCCAAAGCTACAAACGGACATCGGTTCATCCTGGTAGCCATTGATTACTTCACTAAGTGGGTAGAAGCAGCGTCGTACGCTAATGTAACCCGACAAGTGGTGGTCCAATTTATCAAAAATAATATCATCTGTCGTTATGGTGTTCCAGGCTAGATCATTACCGATAATGGATCCAACTTGAACAATAAGATGATGAAAGAGTTATGCGTAGAGTTCAAGATCGAACACCATAACTCATCTCCCTACCGACCAAAGATGAACGGAGCGGTAGAAGCGGCTAACAAGAACATCAAGAAGATTGTTTAGAAGATGGTTGTAACCTACAAAGATTGGCACGAGATGCTACCCTTTGCTCTCCATGGTTATCGCACATCTGTTCGCACTTCAACAGGGGCAACCCCTTTCTCTCTAGTATATGGCATGGAAGCAGTGCTTCCCATAGAAGTAGAGATCCCATCAATCTGGGTATTGATGGAAGCTAAGCTTACAGAAGTTGAATGGTGTCAAAGTCGACACGACGAACTCAACCTGATCGAAGAGGAATGAATAACAGCACTATGCCACGGTCAGTTTTATCAGCAAAGAATGAAGATGGCGTTTGACAAAAAGGTTCGACCTCGTGTCTTCAGAAAAGGAGACCTTATGCTCAAGAAGATACAATCATTTCTCATTGATTCTCGGGGCAAATGGACTCCGAATTATGACGGCCCCTACGTGGTCAAGAAAGCTTTCTTAGGCGGTGCCTTGAGACTTGCAACCATGGACAGAGAGGAATTTGCCTACCCCACAAATATTGATGTAGTCAAGAAATAATTCGTCTAAAAAAAAACGTCTCGGTGGATTGAAAACCCGAAAGGGCGGTCCAGGCAAAAATTAGAGACATGATCAAAAATCATCCCGGTGGATTGGAAACATCACAGTATAATCCAGGCAAAAATTAGGGATAATGGCAAGTAACTACGTCCAACAGGGGCAAGTCCCTCAGCAGCAGTTACATCATCCGTCAGGAAAGCTCCAGTCACGGTCATCTTCGACAGAAGCTCAGGACGCCCCGAATTCAAAGTTGGTAGAAGGATAGTGGTCGTTATGTTTCAACATACCCCTTTTCCCTGTAAATTACCATTTGCTAAACTTAGTAAATGCTCTATGGAATCACGCGTTTGGCTGATCTCCATCCTATCAATAAAATTTGAGCCCTTGTGCTTTTGTTTGCAATTCTTATTTGTTTTGGCTTTACAGAATGACATTTTAACATGATCAACGATTCTTGAAACGAAACAAAAATGAATTTACTTGTTAAAATTGTTCTGCTTTTAAAAATAAAGATGGCAATTTCTTTTGACGGTTGAACATCGAAAGAACATCGATCGCTTCTCCAAAGGTGTTCGAGCCTCAAAGTGCAGAATCAAAGTACTCCTTCTAAACCAGTATGCCTGAATGAAGGATCAGCTATGTCAGATGTGAATGCTCCATCTGACCTCTTCGGCCGAGTTCCCATCTCCTAAGCCCGACCAGCGGGTCTCCCAACAGGGACCGTTTCTCCTAAGCAAGGCAGAATTGCTAACTTGAACCAGCGGTACTTCTTCGCCCCGTGATGGCCAAGTATCCAGTCATGTTCATCTACTAGTCTGTATGGCGTGTCAGTTTTGTCAGCATATACATACATACATCATGCATTATTAATTTGCATTCACATTCATATTGCATCACTATCACTCCCGTCGGTCTTGTCCCGCAGTGGTGACAGTCTTCTCAATTGAGTTGTCAAGTTCTTTCCTCGTCAGGAAAGGTTTCGTCTGAACAATCTCTCTCCTCCAGTTTATTTCTGGATCAGAATTGGCCCTTGACCACTTTGATAACTTGAACCTCTGAAAGACCAGAGAACCTTCAACCGACGTCACTCTTCGCCATTGAAGATGATATTTTTGCTTTCCTGGATTAAGGAAAATCCCTAGAGGAAGCCTCTTAAGCAGAGATTCAGCAATACAGCAGTTTTTCTCCGAAAAAAAATCGCTGATGAAAAGGTCATCAGCACCTCAAAATTGGATCACGTCATATGGTATTTCTCCGGGAAGATCCCGAGAAAAGTATGATGTAATATCCCCAAGCGTGAAAGCAGTCTCTCAAGAGACTAGTTTTCCCCAGTAGAGTCGGCAAATGGCGTCTCCAAACAGAGAAGTTTGTACACCTCTACAACTCAGACGACTGGGTTCCCCAGCAACTCTGACATCAAAATTTTTCTATCAAATGACATCACTCCAGGAAAATTCGGCGAGAAGTTTGAGGAAAATCGCTACGAATATCGTCCATTGTCAAAAAAGTTTATTGACAAAAGAAACTTAGACCAGATCCTTGGTAGGAAACCAGGATCGAGGGGAAGTTTACTTCAGAAACTAAGACCAGTTCCTTGGTGGGAAACTAGGATCGAGGGGAAGTTTATTTCAGAAACTGAGACCAGATCCTTGGTAGGAAACCAGGATCGAGGGGAAGTTTACATCAGAAACTAAGACCAGTTCCTTGGTAGGAAACCAAGATCGAGGGGAAGTTTTTACCTTTTCTAAGCATCATTGCTTAGCAAAAGAAGAAGGAAGCGCAAGCTGCCATTCTTAACCACCATCAAAATTTTGGGTATTCCGATATTTAATCCTCTTGCACCCCGAATGCCCGAATACCTTCGCCATTCACACTTTCGTGTCCAAGAAGATTAAATAGGGGCATCTGTCATACCCCAAATTTTGACCACTAAGATTCCCATCATTGTGCAAATCATCATCACAATATGGATGAACCATCTTGCCTCATTAGTCTCCCTAAAGATGGGTGAACACTTACTACAATCAAAATTAGGGTTTCAAGCCCTCTCAGAGTTCTTAGACAAAGGATCAATCAAGAAATAACATGATATTCAACTTTTCTAACCTCCCAAACATCTACAAGGGATCAAGAGGACTCCTACTTTAAGGATTAAGCACAAGGCTGCTCCCTTCCAGGTGGATCAAGCCTCAAGATCGCCAGTGTCACCAAATTAGGGTTTGGTCGACCAGGGCCTCCAGATGGAAATTTTCCTCTGGGAATGAGCCAATGCTTCAAAGCATATCCTAAAATACTCCATGGAACCTCATGGTCCCAATCATCAAGTCAATTTGACCTCAGCGGATGCATACATCAAAAATCAGGAATTAGGGTTTCTTGACCTAATTCACCCCTAAGTTGACTTTTGGGACAAATCATGAGCCAATACCTCAAGACATGATTTGAGGGTCTCCAACATACCACATTGATCCATTTGTAACAATGGGTTGATCCAGGAAGCTTGAGCAACAAGTTTCAATTTCATCTGTATCACAGTTAGGGTTTTGAGGAAAAAGTCAACTGTAGCTTTGACTTTTGACCAGGACATGCTCCCAAACCCTAGGACATGATTCAATACACCCTATAACACCTATGAAATCAATCCATCAAGTTTGATTTAGGTTAAGGACTTGATTTCATAGAGGATCACACAGTTTGGAATTCATCTGACAAAAAGTCAACGGTGCACAAAAGTCAACTTTGACTTTTTGAGATTTTTCACAAAAATGGTTTTTTAACCCTAAAATGATGTTAATGTATGATTTGAATCATCATTCATCAAGAAAAATCAAGAAAAGTGGGATAACTTGTAAAAGGGGTAACCATAAAAACTTAGAAAATTTTCTAAGTTATGAACAAAGTGGCAAGGGTACCAACATTGGAAGATCATAACTCCTAAACCACAAGGCCATTTTTCCCCATCCAAATCTAGATTTGTAGCTCTCATTACCCTTTACAAAAGCTTAAAACTGACCTTCTTCCAAATTCATCATGGATTTTGAGTTATGGAATGATCAAAATCAGAAAAAGTGAAAATGTCACTTTTTTCCAACACTTAGTGAAATTTTCACTAAGTCAGAATCTGCCTTCACTTTTTCCAAATGTAGGGGCATTTTTCACTTGGATCCAAAAAGTATCAAAACCAAATATGATCAAACAGTTGTTGTATCATATGAGGGCTTTCCAAAATGGCCAAGAACATCACCAAATTCCACTTGGGCCAAGAGATATGATAATGGCAATATGCCTTGCTGAAAACTGCCAAGGCTAGGCAGAATTTTGCATTTTTGCTCGATTTGGCAAAATAAGATAATTCCAAGCCTTGTCATCACTTTGGACACATCTGAGGATCAAATCTAAAGGGGACAAACACTGAGCCAAGCCTCCGAAGTCCTTGGAACAAGAAGTAGCATGCCAAACCTAGAATTTCCTAAAAGAGGGACAAGACTCCAATTTTGGATTAGAGCATTCAATGCATACACCAAGGTGGCATGGACTGAGCCATTTGCAACTGAATTCAGTCAAGACTTATCCAAGACCAAAGGAACCACAACCCTGTGCCCTAACCTCTAGTCGCTGGCTAGAGGAGACTTGGATTCCAAAGTGCAACCATTGGCCAAACCTCTGCTGCAGTTGCCATTCACTATTAATCCCAAAACAAACTTGCTCTACTATAAACAGAGCTCATTTGTGCTCAGTTTGAGTACACCAAAGCCATCAAACACATGCTTTCCTCAAAATCCCTCTCTTTAGGCCAAAATGCCTTCTTTAGCAAGGTAACTCTGAGTTTTTGAGTTAGAGAGCATTTCTATCACAACTCATGATCCTAACACCTCATAAACATCATATGTAGGTGATCCAAACTATTAAAAGTGACCTGTAACACCAAAATCACAAAGTCACCTCTCAAAACCTCAAAATAGGCCTTTTGTGCATTTTTCAAGCCATGTCTTGATTCAGTCACTTTCCAAACCACATAAAACCTCAAACACACTCCAAATAACATCCTTGAACTGTCCCAAATGGTTCCCCCCATCTAGAACACCATTTAAGAGAGTTGCTATTTTGGTCATTTTAACCCCTTTTGCAAGAAAGGGTCAGTTTGTGTTTTTGCAGGTTCCAGCTGATTCCAACCATCCTCAAAGCTTCTAAGGGATCATTTGAGAGTGTCCAAAGCATCAAACCATTTAAGGAACAAGAAATTTGGCAGATTGCATTGCTTGAACTTTCCAAAATATGCATTGCTTTGAAGTCCACTGATCATACACACCTCATACATGTTATATATGTTGTGTTTAAACTAATTTATCATGTAATTCATGCCTGTATCAAAGTGTAGCATAGAAAATGCAATTATAGGCCTTTTTCAAAACCACTATCGGGTTTTGAGGAGGGAGTATGATCTGAAAAAAATACCACCACCATTGGATTTCTTGTGAAATTCTAGGCCAGATGCATATAAATTTTGTCCCCAACCATTGAGAAAAGAGAAAGTTATGGACCTTCCCGTTTCTTGGCAAAACTTGCCTTGCCTTGCCTTGGCCAGGCCTAGAAAACAAGGCATGCCTTGTATATTTGTGGTTTCACTTCAAGCAATGGATGTATCACCACCCCAGTGGTAAGGCGCGCGCTCTATAGCCTTGAAGTCGTGGGTTCAAACCCCACCCATGCCATTTTGTGTTTTCTCACATTTTTGCTATTTTTTCCAATATTTTCATGTTTTATTAATTAATTGGAAAATTAATAACTCCTTCAATTTTAATTATTTTTAATTGGTTCTTTTTGAAAAAAATCAAAAAAATGCTGAAATATTTTATTCCAGAAAAAAATTAAGTTTATATTATTTATTTAATATAATTAGTTTTTTTGTGAATAAATTCCTTTTTAATGTTTTTAAACATTTTAAAAGTGAATATTTACTTTGAAAATCAAAACCAAGTGAGTTTTAATTCACCTTGTGATTAATCCCTCATTTCTCAAACCTTAAACAAAAATCACAAATGGTTTATTCAAACTTATTTGGTATTTTATTTGATTTTCTTTAAATATTTACTTTTAAAGAATAACAAATTAGGGTTTCTTTGATTTTCACCCTCATCAAACAATTTCAAACACCTTTGGGCCTCTAATAGAGTATAAGACCCAATCCTTTGTAAATACAAACCTATTTTTGGGCCTCAGTTATTATATAAGTCCCGTTGTATTTCAAAAAGTTCGACGCGATCATCGTCCGTTGAAAAAAAAAACCTGGGCTTCTCCTCGAGTTATAAGACCCATTCAAATCTTTTGGGCCTCTATTAGAGTGTAAGACCCAACCCCCTTTGAAACCCAAACCATTTTGGGCCTCAATGCATTGTATAAGACCCACCGCGTTTTCGAAAATCTCGACGCGATCACCATTTTCAAACAAATGACCCTGGGTCTCTCCTTGAGCTGTAGGCCCCACCACTTGTACAAAAATAAATCTCCTGGGTCTCTATTAGAGTGTAAGACCCAATCCCCTTTTAACCAAAACTTTTTTGGGCCTCAGACATTGTATAAGTCCCCCTGCGTTAAAAGAAAACCTCGGCGCGATCGCTAATAAAAAAACCAATCATCTGGGCCTACCCTCGTGTTGTTAGCCCCATTCTTTTTCTTTAAACACTTGGGCCTCTTGAGAGAGTGTAAGACCCATCCCCTTGTACATAAAACCTTTCTTGGGCCTCAGTCACTTGTATAAGTCCCTCTGTACAAAACGACAGTGTGATCACTGATAAACCTTGGGCCTCTCCTTGAACTGTAAGCCCCAACATCTTTTCAAAATACTTTCTCCTTTAAATTTTGAATATACTATTGTTTTCAATCTTTCTTTGTTGAACAACTAACCAAACAACATGGGAGCTCTACAACTGAGTAAGTGGTTATATGCTTTCCTTATCCGCTTTCATATACATATAACTGTATTATGTGGCTGTTTCACTGTAAGTTTTCTTTCATAAACTCATATCAACTATGTAATACTAGTATAGATATTTAGAGTTTCCCCGGCAACTACGTCTAGCACTAAGCCCTGTTGGTCACTCTTAAATACAGTCAAAACTAGATCCCCATAGGATTACCAAATACAGTATTTCCTCCTCTCGGGGTTAAACAATATGGAGATGTGAAAGGCAGCATTCTCGGTGAACCCTTTCTCAGACTGTCACCCTTATAAATCGTCAAAGAAACTCTACTCCCTAGAGATGATCTTTTCTCTGTGAATGGCATCTCTTGAGTTTCTTCCAAATTCTCAGACTTTCCTGGCTTGATCTATTCTCTGTGAATAGCCTGTCTTGAATTTCTCGGGGTTTGGGGACCCACAGGTTTCCTAAAAGCATCCCCGCTTCCTCTCGGGCGTTGTACAAGGACCCTACAGCTTCTTAGAAGTATTCACAGCCTCCTCTTAGGCTTCGTATAAGGATTCTTCCTTCGGTAAGAGAGCCTCCTCTTGGGCTTCGTACAAATTGTCTCTCGGCTTCTTAAAAGTTTCCAGCCTCCTCTTGGGCTTCGTACAAATTGTCCCGACGACCTCCTAGAGGTATAGGAACAGAAATTAGTCATCTTAATAGAACAGTCTTTCCAAGAGTCTAGATCTTTCTATCGTGAACGTACTACTACTGTTTCTTTAAGCATAGTACAAAAGATAAAACTCTAGACTTGGACAGTCTAATCTCCTTGAGTCTCGAAGGAATTCTCAAGTAGGGAAAAACACCAGTAGACTCGGACAGTCTCCAATACCCTCTGAATTCCCCATTTCCTTAAAGAATAGGAAATAACCCTGATCCTCTGATCAATCCCAAAGCATAGCCTTACCTTTAATCAGTCTCTTTATAAGAACTGATTTTCTCTTTTAACCAACCTACTGGACCTGTCACTCAACTGAAACATCAATCCTTTTAGCCTCTATCTCGGGCTTCGTACGATATATAAAAAGACTCTCTTGTTGAGTCAATCTCCCTTTTAGCCTCTATCTCGGGCTTCGTACGAGATACAAAAACACTCTCTTGTTGAGTATAAAAGACTCTCTTGTTGAGTCAACCTTTAGCCTCCGTCTTGGGCTTCGTACAAGACACATCTAAAAGCACTCTCTTGTTGAGTCAAATCCTTTTAACCTCCCTCTCGGGCTTCGTGCGAGACACAAAAGCATCCTCTTGTTGGGTCAATAGCCTCCTCTTAAGGTTTGTTTAAAAAAACCCCAGTTGAGTCAATCAACCTTTTAGCATCAAAACTGTGCCTCGTTCACAGGATACAAACATCAACAACTCCTTTCATCTAATCGCTGTAAGCGGCAAGCCTCTGGATTATTTACATCCACGCCACTGTCCCTCTTTTAGCATGAGAAATTCCTAAGGAAAGATAACATTGCTCTACACTGAGTTAAAGTCTTCTCCTTCAGGTTAAAACCCCTATAAAGGAAATTATGGCATTGCTAGGATTCACATATCCCAGTTAAAGTAATCCTCCTTTATAGTCAGTCACCCAACCGTTGTGACAAACAGACCCCCTTTAGAGATGACAAATTCTCTCTGAAGACAACAACTTTTCAGCTTCACATCTTGGGCTTTGAACAAGATATAAACCACCTTTTCAGCTTCACGTCTTGGGCTTTGAACAAGACACCAAAACACCATTTCCTCCCATAGAATAGGAGGAACTACGATCGCTCTGATTTCCCTATTTCGGTAAACGGGAATACGTAGGCATAAGATTGAAAGAAAAAAATCTTAGCGAGCACACTAATCCAAAGTCCCAAATCCTGTACCTTCACATATCAAATGAAAAACATCAGTCCTAGCATCCTAACAAAACTCCCCATGAACATTCCCGGTGTTTCGTTCTAAACAAAGTAAGAAGAAAAAGGCCCCATTACCATATAGCATCCGTAACCTAACAGACCGCTGTTTAAACTCAGTATGCAAGCAGGGTTAATTGGAGACATCTATTTCCCTTCCTTAGTCAGCTCAATAGGATAAAAAATGAATCGACCTGTAGTAACCCCAGAGCGACAGTGCTTAAGAATCACGTCCAAAATCGCTCGCTACACCTTTGCCAATAAAGCCTTAGATCACTTCATGAAACCTTCATTTGCAAGGAGCATCAAGCAAAGAAATGTGTAAAGATGGTGGTCATGAATTTTTGTATCAGCTGAGCATTTTGAAAGGAAACTCACCATTAAATCCTTACTTTACTTTTGAACTAAGGAGAAACTTCATGTGAGCATGAGGTTTTCCCAGCAAAGGACTCACGTGACAGCAGTTTAAACATGAAAGAATAATCAAGATATGAGCAAAAGTTAGACATAGAAGTTCATATAATCACGCAAATCTAGCATCATCAATAGTCATATAGAAAATGTTTGAGTGTGAGATTAAGGCATGGTTATGTTGGTATCAATATTGGAATTCTTTTCATAACACTAAGTATTTCAGATCTTTGGAACAAGTATAATCAAATAGCTTTGAAACATTTTCAAGACTGCATTAAGCACGTATCAACAACACCAAAACATTCCAAATTAGAAAATAGGCCTCAGAATTTCCAAATCAGTTTCGTTGTCATCATTTTCAAAATTATGGATAATATCACAGTGGTTACGGGTTTTCCTAAACCAGAAAGGATACCATCACATAATTCAGAAAAGAGAGATTATTTCCAAAACAGGGTCAGACAAAGAATCAAATTATTAACATACGAAAATCACGGTTTCAAGGCAACAATCAATGTTTTCCAAAACTTCCAAATCAAGCACATCAGACAGTATCAATTCCTTTCCAAAACCATTTCAAAACAACATTAATGTTTTCCAAAATAAAAATCCTTTCACCTCATCATAGGCCTATAAGTACAAAGTCTCTTTTCAAAGAAGGCCACGAAAAAAATACAGCAGAGAAAAAGAAACCATCACATCCATCGTCAAACAAATTCACCGAAAAAAAACACAGAGATCAGAAAAACGCATTTGTTCATCATCATCTCACAAAAAATCGTACCAACATACAGAACAACCATCAATATCACAAATCCATCAAAAATTTCAATTTCAAAAAAGGGCAAGTTGAATAACAACACGGAAGACACAGATTCTCAATCAAAAATCACACAAAAGGTATAAAGATGAAAAGCTCATCCTTGAATGAGGATCCTTGAAGCCGTTCACGTCGTGCCTTCAACCTTCGCTGACCTTTCCTTTTTTTCCATTTTCACTTTACTTATAATTGTTGTAATATGTAAATCTTCAGAACATAGTGAATTGGGGTCGGGAATCGTGGGGGTTAGGGTTTGTGTTTGGTTTCTCTTTTTTCGTTTTCAGCATTCGAGAGAGGGTGAGATACGAGATGTTAGAGAGGGTTTGAACAGAGAGTTTGAGAAGATGATGGTGATTTAGGGTTTTTCTGAAACCCATTTGAGAAGACGAGAGAGAGAGATAGGTTGAGATTGATTGGAGGCTTCCCTCTTTCGTTTTCCTTATCTTTGTTTGGCCACTTAATCACACGCACACAAGTACACATACGCGTACGGTACACCTTCACACGTGCACAATAGATCGTGCTATAGATGCTTCATATGGTTATGATCTGACGGTCCATGATGGACCCTCTCCCTTACGAAACATAGGATCCCTCTGTTTTGTTTAAACAAAAATTCTGTTTTTAAAATTATTTTAACTTATTTTCATAATAAACCAATCATAAATTTTAGTATATTTAAAAAATAGGTTTTAATGATATTATTATTGAATTTAACCTTTTTTTACATCTAGAATAAAACAATTTCTCTTTAAAATAAAACTTTTCATATAGTTTTTTTTAGGTGGAATTATATCTCTTTTAATTAAAAAAAAAATAAAATCTTTTAGAAATAGAAGATTAGTTAAATCATTTTCCTCTAATTAACCACTTCATACATAACCTTTTCTAAAAAAAATAATAAAAAATATAACTCTGTTATTTCTTTTGAAATATTAGAAATTTAACCGTTAGGTTTCTCACAAATTGCATTTTTTTCTTTAATAATAAAAATGAATCATGTTTAGGATCTGTTTCTCAAAATATATTTAATCTTACTTGATGTCGTGTTAGTACTCCGCTCTCGCTAATGTGTGCACTTTACTTGTTTGTCTTAAACCTTTTTTCCAAAAAATATAAAATTCTCGATCCAACGTCGAGCCATTTTCCACCCATGTAAGTCGATTGCTTTTAAGCATCGCTATCAACCTTTCGGTCACTACACACAAAGCTAGCCCACTTTGCTAGTGTACACGATTAAAACTCAACTCTCTGTTTTGATTAATCGGTGATGTTTATAATAACTTTAGCCTTAATGTTTATTACTTTTATGCATATTCTTATGTTTACTTGCATTATATCCAAGGGAAAATCCCATGCATGATAATCACTTGTCGTACATGGTGCATTTCATCTGCATCTCATCCTCCTCTTAGTGGTTATAGGTATCCCTTAAGAATTAATTTCTTAGACAAGTTTAAGATAAATTTTCCTAAGTTAGTCCCCCGTAATCTTGATTTTTACAATCAATAACCTTAGATCACCTAATTCTCCCCACAAGAGTATTAGATGTGAATCATCTCAAAGAAGAGACATACAATCTTATACCCCATAATACAAACAAGATGTGGATTCCTTTTCCACTTATGAGAGGTATGAGGCATACTCGTCGATTTTATATCCGAGTTGGAGCCCTTCTCCTAAGATGAAGCAAAGGTCCATTCTCGAAACTGTGGTGGTTCTTAAGATGACGACTCATCTTTTCTCCTAAACTATTTTCAAACAAACTTTAGTATCCCTCAGAGAGGAACTACAGGTGCTCTGATTCCACTCCCGACAGGATATGTAGGCACAAGATGCGATATCTTGTCGAGTACACTTAAGAATAGAACTTTAGGTCTTCCTATCCCTTAACCCTTAGCAAACAGATAACAATTAGTAGATAACATAAGTATTAACAAGAGGTTCCTGTAGAGTACTACAGATATCTAGGATGCTAACACCTTCCCTACGTATAACTAACCCCCGAACCTTAGACTCTTAGCTTTGCATTTGCATTTCATAGTGTGGGACATTCGATCTTTCTCCATTCCCTTGGATAAATCAAAGACCGGTGGTGAAATAAACGATTTGCGATTCAAGTTAATCAATAGCTTGGTATCCAATTCTCACCGCGACATAGGAGATGAGGATTTTTTGGACTATTGTGAAACTAAGACGCTAGAAAGCAACTCAAGTGACAACTCGAAGACAAGACAGATGGGGATATCATTGGTTTGACACTAATGGCAGAGGTTCTATAAGTTATGATCAATCAAGTAGGGATGTTACTTTCTATTTTACGAGTGTACTAAAAGATATTACATATGTGGCTTTTGTGGCAGGTTTCTCTCTTACGGTTTTTTGCTTGACATTTTTCTGGAAAATAAGATAAACAAAGGAAAACAATTTTTCTATAAGTTATTGTAATGTTAGAGATAGATGGTTAAAGGTTTGAATAAGAAGTGGTTTGGCTCGTTCAAGGTGTACCCAGTGTTGTATGGTTTAATCATTTTAAAAATAGGAAAAACAGTAAGTTAGATAAGGTGCAACAAGAAGAATATCAGAGAGTTTTGATGAAAATGATATTTAAAGAAGAAGGCGATGTTAAGAGATGAGATGCAAAATGATTAAAAGATATTGGAGAATAAACTTTTATGTCGATGTAATGGCTAGAAGGCATGGAAAATAAGATATTGAGGCACCTCTGATCAGAAGTTATGTTGAAAGGAAGTGTTGGCAAGGGCCAGAATAGGAATCAAGTCCAAAAGATCGCTTATGAGCAAGGGACAATGTGCTTTGAGTTGTTCATGATGTTGATATTCGTCCATCTTTACAACAATGTCTTATTGATACCAAACGTTCCTTTATATGTCTGATTATGATAAAGGGGTTTTGTTTTTGTTCATGTGATGGAAGAAAGAGACATGAAGGTTATTTTGAATGATGTTATTGATTTTGTTGGCTATTTTTGGGAAAGCTTTAATGATTGGTATCCAAAAGTTCTTATTTTTTTGCAGTAGTTTCTTAGCTTCGGTCTTTTTGTGTCCAATGTCATGCTTAGAGTGAAGAGTTTTTTAAGTTAGTTTTTTCTTCTAAAGGAAGATTGTTAGGTTTAGAATCTGGTACTTATAACTATTCAAGATTCAACTTTGCTCATGTTTATGTTCTTACTTATTGACTTGGTTTAATTAACCATTCAGTCATAATTGTGATAGATGAAACCTTGTTTGATGTTATAATTTTGGAAGAGCAAAGTGATTTATGTTTGTGTGTCAAAGAAGATTGACATCAAGATGACTAGTCAAATTTTGGCTCAAGTTTTTTTCACACAATTTTTCATTTTAATGATGATGGAAGTTTGATTATTGATTTGGTGAAAGAATTAAATGTGGATTGGATGAAAAGGGAAGAATTTAATTAAAATCATGTTTATTGTGGTAATGATTTGAACATGCCTAGTTTGTTTGGAAGAAATAAAGAATAAACTTTAACATTTGAATTAAATAAGTAGGTTATGAGGATTGATGGTGTTAAGAATAATATCCATATATCATTAAGTCAATTGAATGAAGGGGTGTTGGTGATGTGTAGTGAAAAGGGGATTAGCTGAACATGTTGAAAAATGAAAAGAATGGGGAGTTAGGTTTTAAAGGAGGGTATGTAGTAGATTCAAGGAAGGGAAGTAGTAATTTAAGGATAGGTCACATGATGTTGGCCCTATAAGAGAATGGGGAATTATAGTCACATGTCAACACTTGATAATTAATTACTTGGTTTTACTAGCTTATCTACACTTGCCACGTGTCTTTAGATTGGATAGTTTCACTCTTTATCTTTTACTCACTTTCTGTTATTATCAGTTGTATATAAACCACTCATTTGTAATCTTTTCCAATTGAATGATTGATAATAATACTCTTTCTCTTATCTTCATCGTTTTCTTGATGTTGCTCTGCAACCTTTCCATGGCTTTTGAAAGATATCCATGTAGTATCAACATGGTATCAGAGCTATCACAGCTCTGGTAGCCATCGTTTTCCTTCTTCTTCTTGCTTCCGCCCCTCTGGTTCGTTCTTTTTCATCCTTTTTCCTCTCTTTCCCTTTCTTGAATATGGCTTACCAGAAGTACATCGATTATTCCACAAATTCCACAAATCCCTTCTACTTACACCCAAATGAAAACCCTGCCATCGTTCTTGTTTCTCCATTGCTTGATGATAAAAACTATCACACATGGTCTCAATTAATGCACATTGCATTGATCTCCAAGAACAAAGAAAAGTTCATAGATGGAACTCTCAGTAAACCGCCAACCTCAGATCCCCTTTATGCACCGTGGGTTCGTTGCAATACCATGGTCCTCTCATGGCTTCATCGTTCGATTTCTGAATCGATTGCTAAGTCAGTTCTTTGGAACGATAGTGCTGTGGGTGTTTGGCGAAATCTGCAGACTTGATTTTCATATAGCGATATTTTTCGTATTTCAGATATTCAAGAAGATTTGTATAAGCTTCGTCAAGGTACTCTTGACGTTTCTAACTACTTTACTCAGTTGAAAGTCCTATGGGATGAACTCGACAATTATCGACCGATTCTTGGGTGTTCTTGTGCCATACCATGATCATATGGAGCAATTGCTTCAATCAAAACATACAGGGAACAAGATTGCGTCATCCGTTTTCTCAAAGGCTTGAACGAGAAATTCACTCATTCCAAATCACAAATCATGATGATGAATCCTCTTCCAGATATCGATAAGGCCTTTTCTTTGGTTATACAACAGGAACGTGAAATGAATACTCTGTTGCTGTTGTTCCACCTGCTGCAACAAATTCTGAAGAAGTTGCTGTATTTCATACCAATTCTAGTAATCAACAGAGCAAATCCAATAACTCCAGGTGGAAGACTCAAAGCAACAATGGTGCTCGAGGACAAAATCGAATTTGCACTCATTGCAATCGTACCAATCATACTATAGAAACTTATTTTCTTAAACATGGCTTCCCACTAGGCATCAAAGGAAAGGCAAAGTCACAAGGCACTAGCACTACATCACAGGGCAATGCAACAGTCAACAATGCCACTGATGTTTCACAGCAGGCTCCAACTACAACTCAATTTGGATTTACTCAAGAGCAGTACAACAGCCTCATAGAATTAATTCAACAGTCAAATACCACACCTCAAGCCAATTCTATCTCATCTTCTCCCCTGGCCTTGAATTCGTTGTCCAACCCCAATGGTAAGAATTCCAACCTTTGGATCCTTGATACTGGTGCAACATATCACATTTCTTTTGACCAAAGTAACTTTGTGCACTCTAAATCCATTATACCTATACATGTTAATATGCCAGATGGCTCACATCTTATTGCATCCATGTCTGGTACTGTTGTTATTTCATCCACCTTAACATTGCATAATGTTCTTTATATTCCCAACTTCCATGTTAATTTGATTTCCATAGCTAGACTAGTCAATAGTAATGGTTGTTCTGTTCATTTTAATTCTAATTCATGTACCATAATGCAGAATCATTCCAAGTAAATTATTGGTACAACTAGATTGGAAAGAGGACTGTATGTTCTTCCATCAATCCCTCAGTCATCCATCTATACCTCTAATATTTGGCACCTTAGACTAGGGCACATTTCTGATATAGGACTGAAAAATGTTTCTAAGATTTTTCCTTTCATTCCTTGTACAAATAATCATAGTCCTTGTGACTCATGCCATTTTGGTAAACAAAGAAAATTGCCCTTTCCTATTAGCAAATCTAATTCTTCTGCTATTTTTGATATGTTACATGCTGATGTTTGGGGTCCTTTTTCCACCATATCTTTCTTAGGACACAAATATTTTCTTACCCTTGTTGATGACTATAGTAGGTACACTTGGGTTATATTCCTTAAAACTAAAGATCAAGTTAAAGATAGCATTATCCAATTTGTTGCTTACATAGAAAACCAATTTAAACAATCCTTGAAATGTCTAAGATCTGACAATGGAACAGAATTTGTTGTTTTAACCAATTTCTTTTTATCCAAAGGTATTTTGCATCATAAGTCATGCATAGAAACACCCCAACAAAATGGGGTGGTTAAAAGAAAGCACCAATATATACTCAATGTAGCTAGAAGCCTTTATTTTCATTCTCATGTTCCATTAAACATGTGGAACTTCTGTGTCCAACATGCTATTCACTTGATCAACAGGCTTCCCACCCCCTTACTTAGATTTAAATGTCCTCATGAAATGCTATTTTCTGAAACCCCCTCTATGATTCATTTGAAAGTTTTTGGATGTCTAAGCTATGCTCCCACACTTACTAACCATAGAACCAAATTTGATTCAAGGGCTAGAAAATGCACATTCCTTGGATACAAAGATGGAACTAAAGGTTACATCTTTTATGACATGAACAACAATAACATCTTTGTATCAAGAAATGTAGTCTTTTATGAAACTGAGTTTCCCTTTAAACCAGCCACACACACATCTAAAAACCCACATACCTTTCCTGATACTCAATGTACTATCCTAGATGACATAACCAATGCAGCTGGCCCCACTAATATGTCCTCTCCTACTCATATTAATACACCTGCTACTTCTCTTCCCAGTGACACTCACAACTCAGAACCTGTCATACAGTCTGCTCACCCTAATCTTGACAGCCCTACTACACCAAATATTGAAACATCATCTATCCAATCTGGCCATCAATCCACTGCCTCTATACCAGTCAATTCTAATGACCAGCCCTTGTCCTCTCCTTTATCTGCAGATAATGCTCCCAATACATCATCCTATTCCAACACAGAAAATAACATTAATACCCAATCCATATCACCTTTTCCTTCTTTAACTGATGAAAACAATACTTCTACCCATATAGTACCTTTAAGACAATCAGCCAGGACATCTAATCCTCCTAGCTATCTAGCTGATTATCACTGTTATTCTGCATATAACACATTACATCCTATGCATCATTTAGAAAATATTATTCAATATCCTTTATCTTCTGTATTGTCTTATGATAAATGTGCTCCTTCATTTCTGTTGCACCATATCATCCAACTTTGAACCTAAAACTTTTTCTCAAGCCAATAAACATGACTGTTGGAAAAAGGCTATGAAGGCTGAATTACAGGCTCTTGCAGAGAATCACATTTGGGATATAGTTGACTTGCCTACTAGTAAACATCCTATTGGTTGTAGATGGGTATATAAGATTAAGTACAAGGCAGATGGATTAATAGAAAGACATAAAGCTAGATTAGTTGCCAAAGGATACACACAAATGGAAGGGCTTGACTACTTTGATACTTTTTCTCCAGTTGTTAAAATCACAACAGTTAGAGTTCTTCTCTCCATTGCAGCAATTAAGGGATGGCAATTGGAACAGCTGGATGTGAATAATGCCTTTTTACATGGTGATTTGAATGAGGAGGTTTACATGTCACTTCCACCTGGTATGTCTGCCAATTTTCCTTCTAAAGTATGTAAGTTGCATAAATCTTTGTATGGCCTAAAGCAAGCAAGTAGGCAGTGGTATTCCAAACTTTCTTCTTTTCTTCTTTCCATTGGATATTCTCAATCACAAGCAGATCACTCCCTTTATATTAAGGTTTCTTCTTGTAGCTTCACTGCTCTATTAGTCTATGTTGATGACATAGTTCTTGCAGGTGACTCTATACATGAAATCCAATTTGTTAAACAACAACTTGACACCAAGTTTAAGATTAAAAATCTTGGACAGTTGAGATTTTTTCTTGGTTTTGAAATAGCTAGATCTAATGCTGGCATATT
This sequence comes from Lathyrus tuberosus, assembly GCA_022829125.1. Lineage (NCBI taxonomy): Eukaryota > Viridiplantae > Streptophyta > Magnoliopsida > Fabales > Fabaceae > Lathyrus > Lathyrus tuberosus. The sequence continues at coordinate 41,714,375 of JALAZF010000002.1, forward strand.
CTTCAATCAAAGAAAGTATACACTAGATCTTTTGGAGGATAGTGGCTTACTTGCCTCAAAACCCTCTTCTGTTCCATTTGACCCCAACATCAAATTATCAGCTACCACTGGCCAGGCTTTATCCGATCCCACACCCTATAGGAGACTTATTGGCAGACTCATCTACTTGACTCATTCAAGGCCAGACATTGCCTTTGCTGTCCAACATCTCAGTCAATATGTTGATTGCCCTCTTCAACCTCATTATCAAGCTGCCATGAAGCTTCTAAGATACCTCAAGTCTGCCCCTGATAAAGGTCTTCTCTTCTCAGCTGCAAGTGAACTCAAATTATATGCTTTTACTGATTCTGACTGGGCACGTTGTCCAGATACTCGCAAGTCAGTCACAGGTTATTGTGTGATCCTTGGTTCTTCACTAATTAGTTGGAAGTCAAAGAAACAACACACGGTCTCTAGATCCTCCACTGAGGCTGAATATTGTGCCTTAACCTCATTAACTTGTGAGCTACAATGGTTATGTTTTCTTTTTCAGGACTTTCTAATCAAGTTTTCCCATCCTGCATCAATTTTTTGCGATAGTAAATCAGCCATATACTTAGCTCACAACCCTACATTTCATGAGAGAAGCAAGCACATAGAGCTTGATTGTTACGTAGTTTGCGAAAAGATACGTTCCAAGCTCATCCATCTGCTCCCTGTATCCACTCATGCCCAACTAGCTGATATGTTTACCAAACCTTTACATTCTCCAGCTCTGCTCGATTTTTTGTCCAAGTTGGGTATGTTAAGCATACACAGTCCAACTTGAGGGGGCCTGTCAACACTTGATAGTTAATTACTTGGTTTTACTAGCTTATCTACACTTGCCACGTGTCTTTAGATTGGATAGTTTCACTCTTTATCTTTTACTCACTTTCTGTTATTATCACTTGTATATAAACCACTCATTTGTAATCTTTTCCAATTGAATGATTGATAATAATACTCTTTCTCTTATCTTCATCGTTTTCTTGATGTTGCTCTGCAACCTTTCCATGGCTTTTGTGAGATATCCATGTAGTATCAACATCACATTTACTTTTTTCAATGGGTGTGGTGTTGAATGGTGGGTGGTTAATAGCGAGGTTTATTTTATTTTCCTTAATTCTTTTAATACAATTCTTATTTTGAGTAAGATGGTCTTGTATCAGGCAGTGTGTGAGGTGTATAAAGGGATGAGCATGAATGGGTACGAAACTAAAAGGGCTAAATGATAAAGTTGTTGGTTTGACGAAGTTAATTGTTAATTCATAAAAAAAGGTGGCCTTATTTTCATCTTGAAGCAATTTGGCAAACATTAGAGATGTGGATTGTACGTCAAAGAAAGTTAAAGATCTAGGTAGTCAATCTATGAATGAAATATCCAAATACAAACCTATATAGGGAGGGGGTTAATTCCTTAAAAAATAGCATGTTTCTATTTAAAAGAAAGAATTATAATGTTAAAGGCATTGGAAAAGTGTAAAATAAAGTGATTAAGAAGGCAACAAACATCTTCCCTTTTTAATTCCAAAATTAAAGTAAGTTATTTTTAACTAGTATTCTTCTAATGTTCGTTGGAGGGGATACAGTTCACGGATGAGGTTGCATGATTGTATTGAAACTACGATGAAAGAAGTTTGGGATGTAGTAAAAAATAGTATTTAATTATAAAAGTGAAAGAAATAATATTTTGTGAATGTGTGTCTTATGTTGTGGGTAGTGTAGAGATGTTGGTAATGGATGAATGTAGTTGATATGTTTAGGGGTGTGTAATTGGGTGTTGTATTTTTTTTTTCTAATGAGGATTATTTCTTATAATGTTATGGGGTTGATAGGTGTTAGATAATATATTATACTAAGGTTAGTTTAGTCTTTTGATACTTTAGTATATATATTTTTCTATTGTTTTGTATTGTATTTTTTATATATTTCCTAATGAAACCCTATCCATTTTGTCTTCTCTCTTTCTACATGAATCCCTAATGTTAATAAACCTATAATTTTAACATGGTATCAAAGAGCTTGGTTGATTCTATTAAGACCTTGGATGTTTAATGACAACTCTTACTCAATCTCTATAATAATGTTAGATTTGTTTTCTCCCTTAATATTTAGATTGGCATTTCTCAAATCTTGAATACAATTTGTTATACCTGTACATGTTTGTGAGTAAGACAAGTTTGCTATACTGGATTGTGCTTTTATTTGTTGCAATTGTCAATGATAAAGATGATTCTCTTCAATCTATTAGTGTCCAATTGAATGGGAAAATTATTCTTATTGGAGTTATGTGATGAAAAAATTGAAAAGAAAAATGATATGAAGTTATGTTAATGGAACCTCTGTTAAGCCCACTGACAAAAAGGATGAAGCAAAATATGTGAAATAGCTAGATACACGGGATTTTATTAATTCAAAGAACCTTACTTGGATCAAGGATTTTATTTCTCAGTCAATATGTATGCAACTAGCAAAATATGATATTTTTAAGGAGGTTCGAGAGCACTTGAGATGTTTGTATAATCAGTCTAATTTTGAAAAATGATATTAGTTGGAAATTGATATTAGAGCTCTTCAACAAAATGATATGAGCATTCATGAATTTTATTCAAATGTGACTAATTTTTTGGATCAATTAGCTCCTATGGAATCGACTGAATTAAAAATTGTCAAAGTATACACTAATAAAAGACAAGAACAACATTTAGTTCAATTTTTTTATGGCTGTTCATGATGGTTTAGAAGGTCTACGTGGGGGTATACTACATTGTACTCATCTTCCACGTTGACTCAGTTGTTAATGAATTGTTGGTTGAAAAAGTTAGACTCAAGTCTCACTCTCATTCACATTAAAAAAAATGAATTCTTACACTTTATACATATGTCTTTGTTGCTCCTTTTAACAAAGGAAAATGGTTGGTGTTGGTACTTATGAATGGTCTTTTTGTAAGGAAAATGGGCTATTGGAAAGCACCGTGTCCCAAATTTTTGAAGGCATGAAGAAAAAATTATATGGCCCTGTCATCCAATGTGGTTGTTGCTACTCATTAAATTGTTTCTCCTCTGATTATTGGTTCTGGTATTGATTCTGCATACCCGTCTAATAATAATTCACAAGTATCTGATATTGCTGAGTAATTTTAAAAAGTTTCTCATAAGTCAGACACATGTTTTCTCTGCCTCATCTGTTGAAGGTTTGACCTCCTCTATCTTGTCTGGTATATCTTCTTCCATATGGATTTTTTATTCTGGTTCATCACATCATATGACATATGATCATAAGTCATTTGTGGCCTTAAATATTGCATAATCCATGTCAGTCTTAAGTATTAATGGCATCCATATGCCACTATCAGGCATTGGCTCTTTCTCCCCATCTAACTTGTCTTTATCTGATGTTTATTATATTCTTAACCTTATTTTGAGTATTGAATTTACTAGTAAATTGTGTGATTATAGATATTCAATTGTGTTTTCTTCCACTTATTGTCATGTGCAGGATCCATAATTCGAAAGGAAGATTGGAATGGGTCGTAGATAGGGGACTTTATGTTTTGGATGAGTTGGGAGTGTAGCAGGGAAATTTGTGAGTATAAGCTATTGATTAACTTAACTCATAAAACAAGAGTCACCACCACACTTTTATTTTATCCAAAAAAAGGAAAGGAAAAAAAGCGAACAAAACCTAAGGAGTTCTAAAAAAACAAGAACAAACAGAGAATAGGTAAGGGGGTTGGTTACGCAATGGGAAGGTGTTAGCACCCAAAACGTCTATAGTACCCTATAGGAACCCTTTGAAATATCTACCGCTTTTTGGTTTGAAAATGGTTTTCTTGAAAAGAGATTGGGGAGATTAGAAGAGAATTATTTTTTATTTTTTGTGTTTGGAGAGACTTATCGCCTTATGCCTACGTACCCACGAAGTGCAATGTAGGATCAAAACCTCATAGTTCGTGGTACAAAGAACAAAAATTTGTTTGTTATGATTGATTTTAAATGTAAAGACAAGTCCTCATTTCCAAGCGAATAATTCCGCTTAAAGAGATGAATCATGTCTAAACTTATGAAAAAGTTTTAAAAGAAAAAGTGCATAAGGCACAAAAAGAGATTGATGAGTTTGGTGTTTTTTAAAGTCTTTTTGAAATGTTCAAAATATGATTAATATGGATTGACATTTATTAAAGAAAAAAATCAAAGTTTAAAAATCGCTTGACCGAAGTCAAGGTTTTATTATGAAAGCGGTTTTAAGTTTGAAAACAAGAAAGTTTTGAAAAAGGGGAGAAGGTTTTGAAAATTGAAGAAGGGGGTGAAGAAGAAGAGACTATCCTAGTGCATAAAATAAAAGCTAGGGTAAGAAAGATCTAACCATATGGAGGCACTCTTCAAAGCATCATGAGACAAGAATTTCATCCTCTTGAGCCAATAAGCAAGCCAAATAAAGGCTAGAATGTCAAACTCCTTAATGGTCCGAAGCACAAGGGAGAGAGTCCTAAGTCTAAGTCCATAAGTCCATAATCAAGAGTATAGGTCCTCCAATGCAAGGGATAGTGGCCATAGTCCAACAATTAAGAGCACAAGTCTTTTAGTGGTTTAATCCTTTATTAATGTTTTTGAGTCCAAATGGACAAAAGAAAAAACAAAGCACAAGATAATATGGTCCAAGTGGACAAAAAGAAAAATGACATAAACATAAACATTATATGATATAATGACAAAAAGCATAAAAATAAAGAGAGATAGGGAGCGATAAGGAAACATAAAAAGGTTACAAGTTAGTAATTAGTAGCACAAGGCTCTGGTGCCATAAGCCTTCGCTGATTATTCCGTTTCGCGTTTTGAACTATAGTGATTAAACAATGTACTTAGGTCAAGGTTAATGAAGACTTGTTAGAAGATTGATAGAATCAAAGCCTCTACAACAACAAGCTTCAAATATTTTGAACCTAATACAAAAGATTAACCAACATTGGGTTGACGCGACCAATCAAAGTTCGGACCACGAAAGTTCAAATTTCGAATTGGATAAAGAGGGACAAATATTGCGCTATGTTAAGCAATCACCGAGTAATTTACGGAGTAATTACCCTACAATGAGGCCGATCAATAGATATTTGTGCTAATGCATGCTAGATGAACGATATGTAAATCGTCATCCGAAAGCAATACCGCACGAAAAGAAAATAGGTAGCAATCTAGTTTTGATCAAGAATTCAACAAAGAAATTCTAAGATCCATAAGACTTTCATCGATCAAAATAAAAAAAGAAATAGATGAAGAGAAATGCCAAATTGAATTACAAAGTCAAGAACCTTTCATCTTCAAGTTCAATCACCTTTAATTGATAGATTTAAGTGTGAAAATATATCACTAATTCAAAGCACCTCAAATGAATTCAACAATTCATTTAAAGATAGATTTGAACTAATGAATGTTTAATTACTCTAACCATATCCAAAGTCCATTAAAATTGAAGAGAAATTAATCTCAACAATGTGTTTCAAGGCTAAAATAAGAAGAAAGGGGAAGAAGGAGGAAGAAAAACCAAAACAGCCCCAAAAACAAGCATTTTTCACATTCTGGATGCTGGTTAATCGATTAACCATTTCACAGTGTAATTATGTTAATCGATTAACCAGTGTAAACTTCCAATTTTTTACGCAGAATTCAACTGTTAATCGATTAACCAATTCGTGCCTGTTTTGGTTAATCGATTAACACTGTAAAAACAGCAGAAAATCAATTTGAAAATTGTATAATTCTTGATCAATCATTTATTCAAACACCTCATAATCAAGAATGCAATTGTGCACGAAATTTTGAGTAAAACAACAGGAAAAACCAGTAATCAAACACAAATTGCAAGATCCAAAGATCAAGCAAACAAGATCAACAAAGGATCTACATCATGGAAGATGAAATTGAAGCATCAAAAATGGTGAGAGATGAATTACCACTTCAAATCTGAAAATTCCTTCAAATTGCTTCAAGATCCAAATACCAAAGCCTTGACCTATGAGAATTGATGAAGAAAACAAGTTTGGATAAAGGTTTAGCTCAAAGTTGAACAAGATTCAATGTGAATTCTTGTTAACTTTCAAAATAAGAAAAGTGAGCTTTGAGTGAATTTTTGTGGTTGGGGAGAGAATTTGCAAGAGGTTTGTTGGCTATCAAAAGCTTCAAGAGAAATTTTAGCAAGGTGAATTTGCCTCTCAAAAGCTTGTGAAATGAATGAAATGAAGCCTCTATTTATAGAATTCAGGCTTGGAAAAAATTGGTGGTTTGGAAATGAAAATTAGGCTTGGAATTTGAATTTGGAGGGAAATTATTAAAAGAGTGGTGATTAGTGGAGGTACATGGTGGGAATTAATTATAATGATGTAGGGAATTAAAATGGGATGGTCTAGAATATTCCACATGTGATCCAAATGATGAAAATTGGTGCCAATTGCTGCAGAATTTGAATTTGGCACATTTTTTCAAAAATTGCACGTGTTAATCGATTAACTATTTCATAGTGCAATTAGGTTAATCGATTAACACAGTGAAAAAGAGAAAAAATGGCTTTTTGATGTGCTGTCTTGGCTCTGGCTCGATTTCTCTTGCTTGTCAAAGAAGGCATGGAAATAAACACATGAACCTTGGAGTCTCTTGAATAATAATCGATTAAATCTTGGAAACTCTTGATCAGATGATTTTTTAATTGTTTGCAGATACACTTTGACTTTGTTCAGATGAAATTCATTTAAGCCGAGGGACTGATTTTTGATATCCTTGGTCCAAATTCTTCCTGAAAAAGTTAGTAAAGGAAAAACAAACATATTTTTGGGTTTTGATTAATGGTTAGTAAACATAAAAAAAAACAAACATCAAACAAACAAGAGAACAGGGGAGCTTGGCGATCACACTCAAGAACAAACCTTCAGAGGAAGGCAAAAGAACCAAAGCTTGTGATCTTGTTTGTGGCATGAAATGCAAAAGACATGTGGGGTCTTAGGGGTAAAAATTAGGGTATTACAGGGAGTTTCAGATATTGCAACCTCAATGTCTACTTCAACTGCTAATTTATCATTTTTTTTGTTTAAATTCTTCTTCTATAAGCTTTTATCTATGGCAATCTCGCCTTGAACATGTTTCTGCTTCTAGAATATAGTACTTGGCTTTACTAGAGCTTTAGGAAGTATGAAAACAGTTGATATTTTTTATTGTTGTGGTTGCAAACCTTCTAAATTTTCTGATTTTTCCTTTAGTAAAAGTATTTTTGTTTATAATGCACCTTTCGATTTTGTTTATTCTGATATATGGGGTCTATTATCAGTTCTTACCAAAGGTGGATCTAGATATTATGTCTCTTTTATTAATGATTATAGTCGTTATTGTTGGGTTTATCTTATGAAAAAATATTCAGAATTTTATGGCATTTATCATATGTTTTGTGCAATCGTTAAGACTCAACAAAATGTTGTTGTAAAGTGTTTTCATTAAGATATAGGCAGTGAGTATATTTCTAGCAAATTATTTGAGTTGCTTGCTTATGATGGTACTATTAACCACACTTCATATACTGATACTCCTCAACAAAATGGTGTTGCTGAAAGAAAGCAATCGTCATATTGTTGACACACTTATTCTATTTCTTTATCTACTTCAGTTTCAAATGCGTTTTGGGGTGAAGCAATTTGTACAACTTTCCATGTTATTAATAATATTCCTTCATCTCTCACTTCAAATATGTCTTTTTTTGAAGCTTTGTATGGTTATACTCCTGATTATTCCTATTTAAAAGTATTTTGTTCTACTTATTTTGTTCTTCTTCCACAAGTTGAGCATAGTAAATTATGTCATCATTCTACAATATGTGTTTTCTAGGTTATGGGGATAGTTAAAAGGGTTATCATTGTTATAATCCTATTAATAAAAAGTAGTATGTTTTTTGACATGTTGTGATTCTTGAACACATGCCATTTTACTCTCTTTCTTATGACTCTCATACTCCTACAAAGTATGAGCTTGCTTATATTGATCCTTTTTTACATTGATGATGATATTTCAAGTGAGTGTAATATTGAAAATTGTAGTTTCATGTTCCTAATACATTAAGGGGGAGCACACCAATATAATATTTTTGTTGCTTATCTTTTCGCTTTCATTTCGATTTACTTTCGATTATTGAGACTCTTTCATGATTGCACCTATCTGGATCATGTTTTGAAATTATTCATTTTTATCATGCATAAACCATTGGTTAAGTTTGAACTTGATCATGATGTTTTTTAATCAATTGCACGAGCAGGTGGAATAAGAGCCATATATGTTTTTTATTTAAGTTAAGTGGAAAGAAAAATCTCAAAGTCTTTTGAAAATTATGAAAATTTGAGATATTATATTTTTTATTCGAATACAACACATATCTTGATTTGAATCACTTTGGACAAAGGCAAACCATAAATTTTCAAAAATTTTGATTCAAATCAAAGTTTACACATGATTCGAATAAGCCAATTCTGGTTCACCTCTGCTAGAATTGATTCAAATCAAACTTTACGCCTTATTCGAATCAGACATTTTTTTCACATTTTTTGGTCGCCTCAGCTAGATTGATTTGAATCAGAATCAACACTTCATTCGAGTCACGAGGTCTTTAATTCAACTGAAAAATGGGTCAAAACTCTGTTTTTCTTTTATTCCACTTCACTTATTCAGTTGATTCAAATCATGAAATGCTTTTGATTAACTTTTTCAACCATATTTTGTTCTTAATCTCAAGCACATATAAAACCTTTTTGTCATCATATTTCATGAAACGAATCATAACGAATCAACACCCTATGTTTTTTAAAGTTCGAAGTTCTTGCAACGAAACTCTTACATCTTCAACTTCAGTTTAGTTCCAGATCATGATAACGAGAGATTTGTAATTAATTGAAGGAGACACGCTCATGAAACTAATAGTTCTTTGAGACCTGGTTAAGATTTTTAGGTATCTTGCAAGATTTAGGTTGTTGTCATTGGTGGTGACAAATTATAGTGAAAAGAATGAGGTTTTTCTCTACATATTGCCTTGGTAGTGGCTGTGTGGAGGGCTACGAATAAGATAAAGTTCTTCTCAAATCTTTAGAGAATTCATCCCTCAAGGAATTGATAGGACTAAGCAGTTGATTGTTACACACAGAGGCTTGGAGAAGATTTGTGATATTGGAAGATTCATGAAGTATTAATCGAGTAAAGATTACGCAAAAAAGTTTGGTATTATGCTGTGTCGTACCCTAAATTTTTCCCATCCCTTTACCATTATATGAGTTTGAAAGTCATTTTATCTCGAATGAATAAGATGACTTGGTAGTGAAGTGAGATTAAAGGAGTTACAAGCATAAGATTTTGAGTTCAAATCCTAACTTTCCCATTTAATTAGCATGTTTTCACTTTAACCTTTTACTCCTATTTTTCACAAAAAAAAATATAAAATATAAAATAAATAAGTTGCTTATTTATTTTTATTTTAAAAATAAAAAATGAATTTTAGATAAATATTATATTTTTTTTATTATATGCACTTTTATTTAAAAAAAAGAGTCAAAAAATAAAAAATAAGGTTATTAGTAATATTTATAAAGATAAAAAAAATCAATCTCTTATTAGCATATTAGTTTTTGAGTCCATTTGACTATGAATGATTATAATGACTCATTTGGTAGTAGGGGAGATGTAAGAAGTTACAAACCTAAGGTCTTTAGTTCAAGTAGTGCCTTTCTTTTTTTTTTGGTGCATTTTTCTCTTTTTACTTTTTTATACTAAAAATCAAAATAAATTATTTTTTTATCATTTTTATTTTTAATTTTCGTTTTTTGCTAATTAAGATTTTTAAATAATTACTAGTAACATACCCGTGCTATCGCACGGATCTCGTCTGGATTCACACGTATTTCGCTCTTTTAACTGTCATCTATGAACTTTATTTTGCAGTCCATAAATATTCACATAGGATCAATATTCTACTAATAATTTTCACCGGCTTTTGAATATTCATCATTCATTTTAATAAACCGAATAAGCGTTTTTCCAACATTCAGTTATATAAAAACGAATAAAAGAAAAATTGTTAAACACGAACATTAAAATTATCAGTTTATAGCTAGTATCTCATATTAATAAACTTGACTAAGACACAGACTAATCAAGTAATTACCAAAACACAGTTTAACACATAACAGTAACAACTTTTCCAACATGTTCCAATCTTTGAGGTCTTATAATTTTCAAATCTTTGAGGTACGATACATCATTAATCTATTTACATATTCCTTTAACTTAGCTACGAAAGTTTCCTGCATCCAAACATAATAAAAACATGCGTCAAAACAATTAAAAATAAGGTGAAACAATGTGTAGAAATTATGAACTAAAACATTGTTAAAATTCTGCATAAACTTGATCAAACGATCAGCATTGGCATAGTAAATTTCTGCCCCAAAACATAGTTTAAATTTATGCATAAACTTCATAAAAAATTCAGCATTGTTATTAATAACATATGATGACATAACTAAATGATAGCCTACGACATAGTCAAAAAATTCAGCAACAGTAGCGGGTGATCATTCATTCAATTTCATGCATAATGCAAAAAAAATATATCTTTCATTGCACATTTTATCAAGTAACTAAACAAATATAAAGTAAAATATGGTTATGAAATTTGGAACATAAAAGATAAGTTAAAAGAGATTACCAACTAACATAAAGCTTGGAAAACCTCCTTGTACACAATATTTGTAGTAGTCGAACACGGTACATTCTCCTTGTCATGTATTAAGATCTTGAGACCACTTTTCGTCTTAACTCTTGAAATTGCAACATACAATTGACCATGACTAAAACAGGTGTAGGCAAGTACAAACCGACACTATCAAGTGATTGACCTTGAGATTTGTTAATTGTCGTTGCGTATGAGACAATTATAGGAAATTGTCTTCTAATCAACTTAAATGGTCACGGTGACTCAGAAGGTGACATAGACATTCGAGGAATGTAAAAAATGTTACCTATGTTCTTTCCAGACATGATTTTTGCCTCGATGACATGATTTTCTAACCTTGTAACGATTAGTCTTGTTCCATTGCACAATCCATCAGCTTGGTCCAAATTTCTGATTTGCATGATAGGGGTACCAACCTTCAATTTGATCCTATGATTTGGAAGCCCTGATGTTCTTAATTTACTGAGAAATTCAAGAGTCAGCACTTCATACGCTTCACTATAACTTGCATCTGTTTTATCAATCAAATCGAAACTCAGATACTCTTTCTCTACTCCTAAAAAAACAGTTTAAAATCAAAACATAAAGAAGTTAGTAAAAGAAATGATTCAATATGTTGATGTATGTATAAATAGCTAAAAGTTAACGAATCTTTACTAGGTATTAAGTCTAATACATAATGATTGATTTTGTCCACAACTTCAATTGTTGAAGCAAGAATAGCTTTTCCTTGTAAGAAGTCAACATCATTGTACTTTTCCCATAAATTAAGATATGCACTATCAACAATAGCTGATATGGGATCATCAAAATTTGATATTAACAGCTCCTGAGGAATTTCTATATCAACCAACCCATCATTTGGTTCACAAATCTTACCATCCCCCACATTTAGAATCCATTTTGAGAATTCTGCTGTTTCATTAGAACTTATACTGTCTTTTCCTTGTTGAAGTCTCATATTTCTTGTTAGTGTTAAAACCTGACAATGGCCCCATACATAAGATGAGCTAATTGATGCATGGACAATATCAGATCGCCCTGCTCTTGGAACAACTGGAAGAATCTGTCTGAAATCTCATCCGAAAACAACAACTTTCCCACCGAAAATTGTATTCACCAGTCCTTTTTTCCTCATTACATCTTTAAGGGTTCTATCCAATGCTTCAAAGAAGTTCTTATGAGACATAGGTGCTTCATCCCATATTATCACATCTGTTGCTTCAAATAACTATGAATGTTCGGTGTCTTTGTCAACATTGCAAGTAAAGTTGTCACGTGTTGGAATGAGTATTTTGAACTTTGAGTGTGCTGTGAACGAAGGGCACTTGATAGTGTTCTCCACATGAAAGTTTTACCAATCCCTCCATAACCATGTAAAAAAACACTCCTCCTCTCTGTTTGTTGACAACTTCTATGATCTTATCAAAGATTGCACGCTGCTCGTCTATAATTTATAAATTTAAACAAAAAAGGTAATTTCATAAATTATATAAAAAATCAAATCAATTACCTGTAAGGGCGTGTAAAAGCTTGTGGAAATTGTGTATTTCGGTATCGGCATTGTAATCATGTTCATCATAAATCAGTCTGTTGCCAACGTGCTTCGTGACATATGAATCTTGATAAGGCATACCTTTAAACTCATGCAAAATTCTTCCATTTGATTGCAACAGATTCTCAATCTCAGTGAGTGTCAAATTCTTTAACTCATTCACACTTAACTACAGATCTATTAAAAATATACCAATAAGAGCATTATATAACGACATTAGCTTAATTAACCTTTACATCAAATTTATAAAAGCTTAACTGCCAATGTATTAAAACATTAACTCAATGACAATTTTGTATTCCTCATATAGCTCAGTTTATGACTACAAAAATACAAAATTGAATCGACTGCTGTTTATTAATCGGATGCAGTTGAATTGATACGATACAACTGCAATTTATGAATACATACATAGAAAACTGAATTTGTTGCAGTTTATCATTCGGCTGCATGTAAATTCCAAAAACTTGTATATGAACAGAGTCAGTAATTACAAAACAGTATAAATTTCCTTATATCTGCAAATTCCTTACTGATACATATAGCTTGCATTACATGTTTCTCCGTGTCAGTATAACTTGCATCAGTATATATCGAGTTATATAAAACAATTTCTTACTAATACATATAGCCTGCAACAGTATATAAGACATCACAATATATTGCATGTTGTGGTTTATATATAATGCAGAATATACATTCCCAATATATTAAGGTATCATGCTTTCAATCTAATGCATAATATACATTCCCAATATATTGTCGTGGTCCATATATACTGGAAGTTAATTGAATAGACAACACGTATATTGCATGTTGTGGTTTATATATAAAGCTTTAAGTCATTATATCTACATTGAGTTTAGTTTGTCATATAAATTCAATAACAACATATATAGGTGTCAAATAAGAATTATGTTAACGTACTTGAGAAAAAATTTTAATTGTCATTTACCTCTTATATTTGTCTTCTGTCTTTGTTGATATAGAATACCGTCAGATAACGTTCTCCAAGTTTTTTTCCCAAACATGTCGTGGTCTATTGATTTTACCAGATAACAGTATAGTAACAAACAACTTTCTTAGAAAATGACCGGAACCCTAATCCTTTGCCTCATTAATGGCTACAACGTATTCCTTGTCGTCATTAAGAAATCCCATTTTGAAGCATGCATCCCTTAAACTATCCTGAACCTTTCCAACAACGAATTTGATATCCTCATAGCAAGTTGATCCCTTGATGACCGTTAGCATCATTCTCAAGTAATATAACTCACTTGTACTTGGAGGAACCCAATTTAGTCTACCAATGGTATTGCCTCTTTTACGCGGTCTCCATCGCCAGTTTCTTTTATCATAAACAAACTTGGAAATAAACTGAGAGTACGTTAAATTTCACGCCTCAGGATATGTTTTGTTTGTTTCCATCCACGAGGTAAACATTGAATCTTTGACAGTTGGTTTGTCAAGCACTTCGTCTATTATCTCAAAATCGGTACAGTAAACAGATTTGTCGCACTCAAGATGGAAGTGCAACCTTTCAACTGCAGATGACCTACCATTAATAGGAAAAGAAAAAAGCCTCCAACATGCCTCACTTGGTGATACATATCTACAATCAAGATATTGCTTGATTTCATCAACATTCCTAATAACAGAAGATCCATCATAGTCAATTTGGACAATAGCAGCAATAATTCTATCATACCCCTTGTTAATATACTTAAATAAATACTTAACCGAAGTACTCTGATTACACCACTCCATATTGATGTGTGCTTAAAATTTCTTCAACAAATATGAATTGTAAGGAACTACATATTTGTTTTCAAGAAAATGTGGTTTTTCATTATGGTATTACCAGTTTCTTTTCTTCTGTAAACAGGATATCCATCCTGATCAACAATTGTTTGAGGCTGAATTTTTTTGGGGAAGTATTTTGAGCACTTTCCGTTTTTCATGCAAGGTGAATACATGTTTGCCAAACCACACGGGCCATGAATCATATGTGTCTTGACCAACTGATATAGTAGCCTATCATCTTCTTCGGCTGGTATCTCTGCCGAAATGATCTTGTTTATATCATCTGGAGTTGGATATTTGCTTAACGGATGCAAGAACAGTAGAATATGGGCATGTGGTAAACCCCGCTTTTGGAATTCAATTGTGTATATATCTGCAAAATAAGTGAGTTTATTACAAAAGATGGCATAATCAAGATTTAAGTTGATTGATAAAAACAAATGACAACTTCAATGGAAAGAAAACAATTTGACTTACATGCAAGCTCCCTAAGACATGATTCTTTGTTGAATCGTCCAACAACTCATGAAACTTTATTTTGAAGACTCTTGAGATGATATCTGGACGATCTTGAGGATGCAAGTTAATTCTGCTGAGCAACCTTTGAATTTCATGCCAGTTTAGATTGCAGGTAAACGTGATAAAAATGTCTGGAAACCCAATATGGCTACAAATTGCCTTTCCATCGAAATATAGTTGTTCCATAAACCTCGGACCTCTAACATAAGTGGACGGTAAAACAACTCTTTTACCTTTGTTTGACCCGCGAGTGCTTACGCCCTCTTCCGAAGCTACCAATTTGTTGTATTATGAAACTTTAATCTTTTTTTGATGCTTGCGAATGTACTTTAGTCTTTGTGACTCCATCATAGTAAATCCATCAGCCCAAAACTATTGAAACAACCTTCTTGATCGCAATAGAGTATGGGCTTCGTTATGCCAGGTTTGAATCCTAAAGGCAAGCCATTCTTTAATGGTAAGCTTATTTCTCTTCTTTTTTTTCTTGAATTTGTTTCCCGAAGAAGGGCGCCAAGTCTAAAACCATCTTCCCCATATGGAAACAAAAGTGGATACTGATATGCGAGATAACTTGGATGAAACTCACCAATGATAAGGGCGGCTACCTCAGAAATAATTGGTTGATTATAAATCCTTCCATCTGTTGTTCTATCAGATATTAACTTAAGCCTCAGGTCAGGTAAAGGGAAATCCTTTAATCTATCTGCTGCCATCCTAAAAGATTTGGCATGTGTGTTGTACTCATCTAGCATAAGCTTTAATCTAGAAACTGTTTCTGGAATAATGTTGGAGTTTTTCCTGTAGATATTATAATAAAATAGTTGCTATTGTATCATATTAAACAATAAAACGTAATAATTTTGAATACAAAATAAACAACAATAATTATGTTATAAAGCTAAGTAAGTTTCGATTCATTACCCTACTCTTTCATTCATTACCCTACTCTTTCAATTCTATTTTGAATCTCATTGTCGGTGTCGTAAATGTATAGTTGCACAAACCTTGTTGATTGTCCGGGAAAAGGTAGCATGCTCCCAATTCTATGGCAAGACTGTCCATGTATTCTTATGTTGGGTGGTCCTCTGTCTGTTTGAAATCTATTGTCAATCTTCATTCCCGGAGACGTAAAAGCAAACATCATGTTGTATAATCTGCAATACTTTTGATAAATTTGACACTGTGCTTCATTATTATCAAACAACAAATGCTTGAGATATAATGGGGGTGTTTTTAAAAGTGGCAACATAACTTTACCATTACCACAACATAGTTGGAATTTAGGTACTGCACTATGTTTTCGTCAGTCAGTCTTTTCTTGATACCACATAAGTGCTCCACATTGTGTGCATTCAACTATAAGATCACCAATATCTGAATAATCTATTTAAACAAAATGTAGTTGAGCAAATGTTTCATATAAAATAATAGAATTATAACTAACAACAGATGATATAGTGTGCATGTCAATTAGTAATGTAAATTATATATAATCAAGAAGTAAGCATTTATTATAATGATACATACCAATATTTAAAGAATCCACTGATGTAGAATTCGTATAATACTTCTCATCATCATCATAAGTTGAACTTGTGTCATAATTTGCATCTTGAGCATTTAACTCGCATGAACTATCGCTGAATGAATCATCTGTTGAGACTTCATCACCATAATCATCACCATCAATGTTTTGATTTGGAGTAGTAGTAAATGTTGCAGGTCCTGGTGTAGCCACATTGCTTATGGATGAAGAAGCGATGTTATGATTCTTATTTGCAAAATGATCAAAGAGTTTGACAGCCATAGACTCAATAGAACCCACATTCAATTGTTTTTTGGATGAAACCTCAGGACAACTTAGTTGCGTATGAATGGTATTGTTCCGTTGATCAGACCATGAGGAAGTTATTTCAGATAATGATGTTTTCAAATGTAAAAGGGATGGAGAATTGATCCTGAAATGATCTTCATAGTTGTTGATAAAATTTTCATCAAGCCTCTTGTTATGTGACATTTTATCCTGCATAATACTTTTCCTCCTCTGTTGTGCTGAGGCTTGAAGTTGTTTTGTAGGAGTATTTTCAAAACTCCTGATTGTATCTGAGCTGCCTGATGCAGAAAGTGGTGTGAAGGTAACCCGGTGTCTTCCATTAACTACAGATGAAGTAATGTCACAAAGTCGTGTCCTGCTATGAACTCCGGGTGACACATAGTAACTTTGACAACCTTTATCGTGGATTATATTGTTAACTTCAATTTTGGACTTTTTCGATCTTTTATCTGCAAGAAGTTGCTTCCTTTTGTGTCGTGCTAGTGCCGCAACATCCCTTTTTGATAAATAATGTGAATCCATATTGTTGGACAGTTTCCTCAAAGACACTGGTGTCAATGTTTCAGTCTTGAAAGCAAACTGGTCTCATGAAAAAAGATAGCAGATTATTACTACTTTGTGTCTTGACATTAATTTAATGTTTCAATTCTAACCAATTTAATGCTTTTTTTAATTTAATCTAAAACTATGTCTACTTTACTTTGTTCGTGCATATGTGTTTTGTTAAATAAATATGATAAGACATTGCATATATGTAATATTGCATTACATATTAATAATAGTGTTATATACTAATATTATTACTAATATTATTATTAAAGCAATTATGTATAAATTCTTCAATTTGCCTATGCTACCACCAATAAATACGTTGATTAGGCAATACTGATAACAATAAAGTTGGACGGCTATGTCATTGAAACTGCAAAACAACCCAAACTAAACAGTTACATAATCACATTAAAAGTGGATACTAACTGTGGATACTAACCGAAACCTTGTTAATGTTAATCCAAAACTCTTTAACAATGCAGTTACTCTGCATGGGAAACCTAAATTTGTTGGATTCAAGGAATAGTAATAATTAAAGCATACATTTCAAAGGCTTGACATGTTTTTTTAAACATGTAAAGTGATGGCCTCAATATTTAAGTCTGATCCTACACGACAACATCAAATTATTACCCTAAACCTATTTTAGATATTATCAGAAGCAACACATTGGTTTCTTGAACAACCTTGCCAAAAATAAGGTTTGCAGATCGGATTATTGTGCAAGATCAAAGACAATAGTGGCGATGTCTTCCTCCACTTCTACTTCCAACGGGCAACTCTCCTAACACATAATTCTTCCATCATTTTTTTGATAAGTTTTATCGCATATGCATATAGGTTTTCTAACGCCCTATTATTATAACGTGTCATGCATCATACTATAGGTTTTTATCTCTTTCAACTGATGAAGTTAATGAAATCATTGGTAAAATGGTGAAAGAAGTAAAATAACCCAACAACAATGTTCAAGTGCAAGAAATGTTCCCCGAAATCAATATGACCCAGCCAAATGTTCAATCTGTTGAGGTGAATCAGGTCGTATCAAGCGACAAAGGTCGAAGTGATATAATGATAAAGGAAGTCAAAATGGAGCAAGATGATGGCCAACCGTCCCAGCAAATAACGTTGGAAGCCTTGTGAAAGATATTTTCTAGGAGAAAAAGATCACAAGGGCACAGAAGCGGGGAAACCAAGTTCTAGAACATTTTTACTGCAACTTCAATCCACACTAAAACCAAAATCATAGCCTGGTCTTCTAACCTAACTTATATTTTGGTTTTCTAACCTAAGATTTAATGACATGATTAATTATATACGATTACAACTGATTATTCAGCAATTTCCTCAAGAAGTTATACGGAAGGCTCTACGTCCAGAACAAATTGAGTGTACCTTGATGGACCTTGACACAATGGAAATTATGAATGTCAGATCACGAAATCAAAGAGGGAGTACGCGGAAATGTACGTTGGTCTTGGCTGGTATGATTACGTGAAGGAGAAAAATCTCATGGTGGGAGATAAGCTGTTGTGCCACTACAACTCCGAGAAATAGATGTTGTACGTCAGGTTGTATCGACGTCGCCCCCAAAGAACAATGCATAATGGAAATGCCTTAAAGCTTTCTGCCTAATCATTAGCATTAGTCTTACCAAATATAGTTTGGTATGATAATTATTAGTCAAGTCTTCTAGTTTGTTGAATGGTGATGATGTCGTTTGGATTGTGAATGTGGTGTTGGTTAGTTGTTGTCTATGAAGTTGTTTATTAATGTTAGGTTTTGGTGATGTTAAGACGAAGATGTACTTTGCTAAAAATATGTTATGGATTATGGTATTATAAATATAATTATGTCAATTGTGTTTTAAAATGTGTATTTCTCATGATTAGTTTTCTTGAATGAAAACTAAGATAGATGTTGGTGTTGCTATAATACAATTATTATTACCAAATTCTAAATGTAAGGTAGTAAATTATAGTTTTAAAAACCATAGCAAATGATATGCTGATAAACAATAAAAGATCATACAGATGCAAGCATATAACAACATTTGATTGAATAAGAAATTTGCAATACCAATATATATTTATATATATGAATTGTAATGATCACATTGAGAAACCGATATACCACTGATGTAGTTCAATTTCACTTCTACCAAACAAAATCATGCAGTCGTCAAACAACAGTTGTCATATAGAAATCTAATATCATTGTTAAAATTTACCATCTTGAAGACACATATGGAAAGTTAAAAACCAACTTTAGCACTGATTCTAAAGTTTTTGTGACTCACAAAAACAATGATGGTATTGTTGAAGCAACATAAAAGGTACCATGGAACCAACCATCGATCCAAGAGTCCTCCAAGCCAATAAACATATAGAAGTTCTGTGTTACAAAATAACTTGAAAATGTTGATGAAGTCATACGATAGGCCATTGAAACATGGGCTGCTATCTGCTAAAAGAAGAGAAAGAAAAAGAAAAAACCAAAGCAATGAGATCATCACTCATAATACAGACAACATACATGTGTATTGAAGTTCACAAATGAATTGAACGTTTTAACTATTTCAAATTACATGATCAACATAGAACAACATCTTAGATAAAAAAATACACTTGTTCCAGCATCCTAAAAGTCAAGCATCATTCAAAGTAATACAAATTATGATATAACAGTAAGAGAAATACCAAATACTAATATTTGGTAGTATATGATAAAGGATGAAACAATCTTCATTTGATTGACATAATAACTATATTTAACAACTCGTAAAATGTAATGTGAATAGACAATAACAATATTGGGTAGTAGATAAAAGGACAAAATAATATCCATCTTTGCAAAAAAGGAACACCAAATTTCCCAAAGTTATGTTGTAAAGCATAAAGAATAATAATAAATAAGATTTCTACTAAAGATGACATATAAAGCATAAATTTCATACTAAAAAATGTATCTGTTTTCAAAACAGTAGGCAATGTAACTTGTTACAGAACTAAAAAATAAATCTAAATGCAAAAAAAACGAATTCACGATAATCCGCAACACTGATCCAGGACCAAACAGTTACGCCTCTATTTTTCCTCTTTGATTGATCTCGTTACTTTGGTTAAGGACAGTTGAACACTTTCAATTTCTTCCAAAACATCAGCTAAATTTCTCTTCGACAGAGTCAGCACAAAATTTCCAAATGCAGGGTCATAATCTGCAGATGCGGACATAGGTTCCTACAAACATAATAAAAACCATTAGTTACTTATTGTATCAAACAATAATGGATATTCTTAATGTTAAAGAAGATGAATCAATAAACCTACAGAAAGACTTCTTAAATCATCCTACGACGATGGGTTTGTCTTTTGGAGTCTTGATGTATGCTGCCAATAGTTAATTATATTAATACACGTGATCATAAAGCGAAATACATTTATGATATTATCTAATTAGGATGTCCAGAAAACTTACCTCTTCAGTTTTGAAGTAGTCTCGTATTTTCCTACGTGATTCGTCATCTTCTTTAAACCCAATAACAGAAAGTCTACCATATTTTGTTTGAAAAACAGCTCTAATAGCCAACTCCTTTTTCAATATAGCATCAAGTTCATAAGGGAATTCAAGGGGATCATCTTCACCTGCCTATATCAACAACAACAACTAAATTGAAATTCAAACTAACGCATAAAAAAGTATAATAAATAGCATATTATACCTCTATCAGTTGCCTTTTCATCTGCAGTGCAGATTTTCTGATTTGGCCTTGAATTTACCATCTACTGCCAATACTTCAAGTTTGTACCTACACCAATTGATTATAGACTGTACAATAAGGTACCATTATTTATCATATAATAGTTATAAGAACATATTGGGTTATGACATACTGAGGCACCGATTCATCTATTATGTGATTCATAAAACACTTAAGCTTTCCATCCTTTAGAGACACACTTTTTGTACAATGACCACACCCATCATAATACCAGCCTGCTTGGCCTACCTCAAACTTCATCAACGTGGCCACTCTCACACATGTTGTCTCCTATTGAAACAACAGTCAGAATAAAGATAAAATATATATGATTGCTGAATAGAATAACAACAAACAAATATATATCTTACATGTTGAAGACTCGTGATTTCAGCCAGACTTAGAACTTCAGCTTTCCATACAAACTTATCAAACTCAGAATACTATGAGCTTTGTGTTGTTTCAACTTAAAAGATTGACGAAGATATTAGAGGTAATTCGCCTTGGAGACTGATATGTTTATGACAAATCAAAATATAATGTAAAAATCTGAATAAAAAAAAAGAAAATTTGGATATAAACAGCAAACACATAAACACGTATACACAAATTAACCAAAAGAAAATACCTTTCTTTTAGCTTTCTGA
This sequence comes from Lathyrus tuberosus, assembly GCA_022829125.1. Classification (NCBI taxonomy): domain Eukaryota; kingdom Viridiplantae; phylum Streptophyta; class Magnoliopsida; order Fabales; family Fabaceae; genus Lathyrus; species Lathyrus tuberosus. The sequence goes on from JALAZF010000002.1 coordinate 41,735,819, forward strand.
TTTCATCAATGCTAAAGTCATTTATAATTAACTTAGTGTCATTCCATGTGTTGGACACATTCATCGGAAAACTACCTTTCTTTATACGGAAAACACCGTTGCATCGCAGTTATATTTAACAGTAGCTAAACTATATATAAGCAAGCATTGTTAAATATGTAATGTAAAAAATACAGCAGAATAAAAAATATACCTTGAGCACCCTTAATTCGCACATTCTGTATCAAAACAATAATAGTTCCAACTTCATTGTTACTCCTATAATAATCATAAAACTGCAAGGAAAGATGTCCCCACATAGTACATTGAACCAAAGATTTGCTACGTATAAAGACGCATTGAAGCACATAGTAAGCTAAAGGTTTAGTAAAAAAACATCGACAGTACATACATACTTTGTTATAACCACTGAAAAACTTACAACATACCTCATATCAGTTATAGTAAACACGATTTTGTTTTTATTGTTATCAGCATTCATCATAGTCTGCGTAATCTCAGTAACTCCTCCGACAATATCTAACAGCAAGAAAATTACAAAAGTGGGAATTTTCTGAAATCCATCTATGTGATTAATATTAGCAAAAACAACAAATTTACCAAACAAACTTACCAAATAACAAATTAGATTGAAATTTTCCATCTAATATGGCCGACAAACCAAGTATGTTGAAATAATTTACTGGGATTTCGGGCAACTCCGCTTTCTTAACCGAGGTTGATCCACAAAGCACCAACTTGAAATCATGAGTAGTTGATTTAAAGGAAAAATCATTATGAAAAATCTTAAAATTCTACATAATGTATGCACTTCCAACAACAAGTTATGTTCTGTACTTCGAAACCAAATGCGGTGGGACAATGACTTGAATCATGTTAAGCTAAAAAACGAAATATAAAACATCAAAAACACAGAAAAATCGTTACAAAGGATACTACAAAGACTCAACATGATTTTGAACCAAACCGAACAATAAAATATAAAACCATCAAAAACACAGACAAAATCGTTACGAAGGAGATTATAAAGATTCAACATGCTATTGAAACAAACCGAACAATAAAATATAAAACCATCAAAAACACAAACAAAATCGTTACAAAAGAGACTATAAAGATTCAACATGATATTGAAACAAACAGAACAATAAAACATACCTTTGAATCCAGCAAAACCATCTCCAAATGCTTTTTGTTGGAAGTACTCATCACAGTCCACAAATGTTTACACCGAACAACTATTTTCCATACATCTTTTGCATCGCTAATGTCCCTCACAGCTTCAATAGGGCGAGCCATAGAAGCTGGTCTGCTGAAACAACAACAGAAAAATAGCAACTCCATTAAGAATTGTACAACAACAAAAACAAAGAAGAATGATTTCTGCACAACAGCAAAAATAGATGAAGAGCATATCAAATCCAAATTGGTTAGTTAGAAGACGAAGACTGAGGAACGATGGATTTGAAAACGACTTGCTACTGAAGATGAAGACTTACACAGGCAAAGAATGAGGAAGTTCAAGAATCCTTAACCTGAAGTTGGAGAAACAAAATTGGGATGTGATTATGGAAGATCAATTTCAAATAAAAGCTTGGAGTCCTAGATTTGTTTCAAATGAGTGACCATTCACTTTCCCATTTGATGTTTCCCATACAAATTGATGCTTTCAATGTAAGACCCTTCATTAAACATCAACATCATAATAATAATAATAATAATAATAATAATAATAATAATAATAATAATAATAATAATAATAATAATAATAATAATAATAATATAATTTAATTAAAAAAACACAAATTTTTTTTTATAAAAACATAATTAATAGATGCTAAAAAGTATTATCATGACACATCAAGAGTCATTAATGCTAAATGCACCAAATTGCAGCAAACTTCCAAAAGACAATTTAATCCCTGAAATTAGAAAAGTCTAAGTATGTAATTAAAGGCCTAATCTTAAAAAATACAGGTACTATTCTTTTTATTAATTAATAGATATAGATTTTATTTTTGTTTTATGTATTTTTAGTTCAAAAAGAGTCAATAAAGTCATAAAATATAAATGGTAGTTTTTTATTTGACTTTGTATCTAAGTTAACTTTGTTTTGAACTCTTTGATTCGATTCCTTGTATTTCTTGCAAGAATCAAAATAAATAGGTTTTTTTTTATCTTAATTTGGTTAATAGTATTAATTGTAATTTATTTTTTTCTTTTAAATTAACCTAGTTTTTAAAGTATATATAGACCAATTTTCTCACGTTCAAGGGGAGGTCATTCACACAAACCCTTACTAACCAATTTCTAACACCACGTACAACAAACCTAAAACCCCTCACTAAAAACCTCTCACTCACGTTCACACTCTCACACCAAATACACAAATTCTCACCAATTTCTACCCACTTTTTTCTAACAAAAACTCTTGTTTTTAGTCGTATTCTTTGTACATCAACCACACTTTTTGTACATATTTCTAACTCACTCTCACTAGAAACTCATAGTACATATTCATAAATATAATCCATACACCAAACATTGAATCAATCCAAAATTTTGAACCATAACAGCCTGCATCATATTACAAAACTTTACCATCAACCTCTAACAAATCCCCTTTAAACCTTACACCATATTCATCATCCCTATCCATGAACGTCTTCAAACCACAATAACCATCAATAAAAATTCAGTAACACAAATTCTATTAAAGCATAAACTAATCTTCTAATCATCATTAACAATAATAATACTTCAAACCTGTAAAATTCATAAACTATTTACAAATCTTAAAAAAAAACATTACATGAACTCAAACTCAAAACATCAATTTCAAATATTTTTCTTCAACCTGTAAAAGCTCTGAGCAAAATCAAACAATGAATGGAATAGATAAGCAATCAAGGATAACATCACAACAAAAGAGAAAATGAAAAGAAGAAGCGGAATCAGAGCATCCAGCGGACGCCGTAGAAACCACCATTGAAGCCATCATCTTCGAAATCCGCTATGACTGATTCTGAAACTCGTATAGGTCGGCCTGTTTATGCATTTGTCGACCTGAAATGACTTGACCACTTAAAAACATGTTTTTCAATGCAATTTTGATGTAATATCCTTTTCCAACTCACTTGAATGCTTCCTAATACTAAGATTCTCATATAGAATGAAAGGATACCGTCCAATATACATAACGCTACACTTTCCTAATTTTGACATCACTCAAAATCTAAAAGCACTCACATATACTTCTTCTTCGTAACTTCTCATGCACGAGGTTCCTTCATTTTATGTTGAATTCTCCGAAGATCGTTCAATAGCTGAGTATATTTTTTCAAAGGAAGCCATGTGATTTATTTGAAAAGAGTTTGGTGAAGTTGACGATTCTTAAATGTTTGAGCTTGTGCCTTCATCTTTAAATAATTGAATTGTTTCATTCAATTTTTTTAATAATTGCCTCCTTGTTTTATTTTTCGTGAAGTTTACAAATGTTCTCATCTTTTTATTTAAATAACGGATTGGGTTTCCGATTCTTAATTTTTAAATGTTGATTAGTGATAAAAGTTCCAATATAATTTCTAACATTTCTAAAATTTGAAGAGCACTTATGGAAGAAACCTTTACCGTTTTTGCCTCGTATGTTTATCTCCTCTTGATCGATACTTAGAGAAACTCCAGATATCTTCTCAAGAGTATCCCATATTTCATTGGTGATTTTGCAATTATAGATATAAATAAGTTTATTATCATCTAAAGTCATTACTACAATTTTTTGATTTTGAATCAATTTCATATTTTTTCTTTTCTTCTACGATCCAAAGAGAATTAGGTTTATTTACTACATCTCCATCAATTTGGTAAGTAGGGATAAACGGATCGTTGATTATAGTTCCCCACAATTCAAAATTAACACTTTGAATATAACATCTAAATCAAGCTTTCCATGTTTCAAACTGATGGCACTATGTCATTACGTAATATTTGTGAGTATTTTTGATTGAATCAGTGGAATTTTGAGCAGAATTTAAGAAAATATGAGAAAGAATTGAGCAAATTTGAAAAAGAGGAAGAAAACGGGACTTAGAAAAAATTAAGAAGAAAAAACAGTGGTTTCGCCTATGGTTTTCTCGCAATCGCGATACCCCCATCGTGGGTGCGATCGAAAAGTATTGCGGTCGCGATGCTATTCATCGTTGTTGCGATGGTACGCGTATTAGACACATTTTTAGCTACTTTTAAATATTTCAATCATGATATATTTTATTGCTTTCGCAATGAGACGAGTGTCAGGCATGCTCTTGGATGATTAAATACACAAGTTTGCTACTTTTGAGAGGATTGCGAATTTGAGGCGAGAAATTTATGGCAAATAGAATTTGACTGCAATTTGAGAGAGCATTGGGAGCCATTGTAGAGCTTACTTTCCATTTATTTTCATAGTTTCTTCTTAGCAACTCATGGAAATTATCTGTTTAACTATGAGCAGCTGAGCTATTTAGATTAGGTCTTTAGAGATGAACCTAATTGTACACTATTGAATCATTTGAATGCTTGAGATTGTTTGAATATTTTTATTTTATAATTATTATTCAATTATTCTTATTCTTACTGCTCTTTGTGTGTGAAGAGCATGCGAAGTGATTCTAGATGAGTAGATTTTATTGACTGTAAGTCTATTGATTTAAATTAGGGAAATTGTTTAACTTAGTAACTAAATAAGGATAGATAGTTATAAGTTGTGAGTGTAGAATTAATGAACACATAAATACCTAGTTTTACTTCGAATTATCCTAAGGAATTAGGAAATTATAGTCCAAATTAGTGAGTTGTACACCGAGGAATTGGGTGCAATGGTCTTGTTAATTCTCCGTATAATTATAGAGTATTGTTATTCGAATGATACACATTCATCAACAAGAATAATTATGGGATTCGACATGAAGATCTTATTGCCCTTCTTTATCGAAACTTTACTCTGAATTTCTTATCATACTTATTTTTCCATAACGATCATATTCAAAACCCCCTTTTTGTTTATTTTAAACCTCGTGATTATCACCTTAATTAAATTTGCAATCCCCGTGGAGACGAATTATTTTATTACTTCGACTGGATTAGTACACTTGCTAATAAAATCACCAAGTTTTTGGCGCTATTGTTGGGGATTGTTGATAATTTCAACAAGGCAGTATTTATGCGAAGTTTTGATTTAATTATTTGTTTTATTTTAGTCACTGTTTAATTCCATGAACAAAAAGATCAAAGTCCCTTCAAGGAAGAAGACAGAGATTCAGAAGATGGACCACATGCCTCAACATCATGCTAGACATGTGCACCCTCATCTCAGAGGTTACAAGAAATCTGCACAGAGATGTCACCACAGTGGTAGATATGGTCACGTAAGACCTTTTTGCTATAAACTGTATAGTTATCCTCAGTTTTATGGTCATCCAAGGCCTAGAAGGAAGAAAGGGAAGAAAAGTTTTGCTAAAAAAATGTGAAAGCCCAAGGAAACTGTAAAGCGTCTTTTAGCTCGTGTATTATCTAGAGTCTCTTCTAGAGAGGGTTAGTATTTTGACAGTGGATGTTCACAACACATGACTAGTGAAAAGAGCTATCTTGAAGAACTAAAGTTCTACTCTCAAAGTCATGTTACTCTTAGTGATGGAGCTAGAAGAAGAATAACAAGAATAGGAAAATTAGTTTATCTTGGTCTCCCTAATCTTGATAGAGTTCTTTTATTAGAAGGCCTTGCTGCAAACTTTATCAGCATAAGTCAGTTATGTGATCAAGGTTTGAATGTGGAATTCAATAAGTCTGAATGCAATGCCTCCAACAATAATCAACAAGTTATAATGAAGGGTCAATGTCCAAGGAAAATTGTTATATGTGGATCTCTTAGTCCTCATCCAAGGTTAATAGCATGAAGGAGATCATATCTGAAGATACTCTTAAGGGATTGCTAAAACACAAGATTGGAGAAGGAAAAATCTATGGAGAATGGAAAATTGGGAAGCAGACCATGATGTCATACGAGATACTTTAACATCTTACTCATGTTTATGAATTACTGCTTATGGATTTTATGAGACTCATGCAAGGAGTTGTTATTAAAGGGAATGTCGATAGTCAGGCTGGAGGTCCTCCCAACATTAAACAACCTACTGTGGTATAAAAGAAGAAGCTAAGGAAGATGAATGATTATGGCATAATTCTTCCTATTAGGGTTCCTTCCCATAATTATGGAATTTTCATTATTCAGAATCAATGTATTGTGTTTAGTATTCTTCTCGGTGCGTTGAATCTCAGGTATAAGTTGTATGTCAGGAAACATGTCCCACATATTGTTCCCCACAATGTTCCACATTCTGTTGATATGACCCCTGAGAATAATTATGTGATTGATGATGATCATGGTGGAGGCCAAGTTAAGGTTGTCACTAGAAAAACCCCTAAACTTATAGCACAAATCTATCCTGAAGACTCTCTTTCTATTGCTCACTTGAATATGTCAACATATTGCTAGGTTTGTATTGTAACCATATGTTCACTCTTCTTCAGATGGATGTAAAAAATGCCTCCTTCAATAGGTACATGAATGTAGATGTCAACCAGGATGTCTTAAAGAAATTGTATGACATGTTGGTGTTTGAGTTTCCAACTCAGAGGAAGGATAAGAAAGTTTCCCCTGCTAATTCTGGAGTGAATGATATGGTGAATAATGTGAGTGACAATATTGATGATGTTGTGAATGATTCATTCAGTGATGATAAGGGTTCTATCCCTAGGAAAAATGGAGTTCTTACTGGATCTGCTCCTATCAATGCTGGTATTAATAAAGATGTTGATCTTAGTAAAAGACTTGATAAAAAGTCAAAGAAAATGGTGCAAAATAGAAAGGTTGTGCTAAAGACTAAAAGGACTCCTTATAGGAAGACTCATACTTCTACGAAGGCAAAGAAGAATCACAAGAAAAAGAAGAATTATGTGGTTGGTAGTAAGAAATTAGATAAGAAGAAAATTGATGTTGATCATCATAAGAAAATGGATCTTGAAAAGGAACATTATGCTTAAGCACCAAAACATTATGAAATTATGGCACTCTTTAGTGACACTCGATATTTGAAGACAGTGATTAATAATTGACCTGGTTATCCTAAGTTGATAAAGGAATTTATGAATGTTGGAAAAGATGACTCAGACATTGCGTCCAACATCAGTACACCTATTGATGATAGAAAGAGCACATACGATGGATGTGTCTTCCTTGGCAACAACTTAATATCTTGGTTCACCAAGAAACAAAATTGTGTCTCATCATCTACAGTTGAAGCTGAGTATATTTCTACATGGAGCAATTATTATCAATTACTCTGGATAAAAAAAATGCCGAAGGAGTATAATATGGGACAAGATGCCATGACATTATTCTTGGTCAATTTGAGAGATATGAGTATTATTCATTACTTCATTAGGAAATATGTGAATAAAAAGTTTGTCACTAAGAATCAGTTGAGAGGAATATTCACCAAAACTTGGGATACAGTTCTGTTTAAAAAGTCAAAGGGTGATCGTGGTATCTGCATTTATGAAACCTTGTAGCAATCTATGCTTAGGAGTCGTGCCAAATAGAAAAAATGTTTTCTCCCTAAGACCTTTATGGCACACCAAATAAGGATGATTATTCTCATATCTAAATTAAGTTGTAACTGGGTTTTCGTTACAAGCAAGAAAAACCTTCATTTTATTTCATCCCACTCTCAGATAATAGATCCATACCCGTTCTTTCAAGCTCATCCTCCTTTCTGCAAAATGAATCAAAATTCTAAGGATTCATCAAAGAAATCTATTGGGAACTACTCTATCAAAGAAGTTAGTGTGCTTAAGGATATTGGTAAACTTCTTGAGTCTTTGGCAAATAAGACAAATAAAGTTGGTTCCACTTCGTCTGGAAATGTTAAGAATAACATTACCATTGTTGAACCTTATGGGGGAAACATCTGTCTCTAAGAATATAATGACCACCAATTTGAACACTAAGAAGATAAGAAAGATAGAAGTTGCAGTTGCAGAGCTAATGGAATCAAGTGATTCAAGTGATTCAGAGTCAGATGAGGATTGTCTAGATTGGCTCTTGATCTAAAAAGAAGAAGTTGGGAGCCTTCTACTTGACGATTAAATGTTGGTGTTTACATGGTGCTTTTGCTTAGTTTTGGCCCTTATATTTGGGCATGTTTTGTTTCCTTGTCTTGAATTTGTAATGGCATGATAAGCCTTTCTAAAATGTTTACCAATAATTGTCTTGATGCTCTAGCATCATGTTCATCATCTGTACTATTGGTTGTATTTTGCTTACTCCTGAATTATGTGTATGTGCTAACATACTAACCGCTAAGCTGATAGGCTGATCTTGATGAGGAATACCTTTGCCAAATTATGGTAAAAAAAGGAGTAATATTTTATAGGGGTAGTTTGTGTGACTACTAACTAATGACTCTGGCATGTTTAACACTATTTGGTACTAACTATTTTTTTGTGTGCACACTTGTTGAAGCATCTGGCCTAACATTTGACCTTCACCTGCTGTGTGTGCTGATTTTTCATGTGTGATAGTAATAGCTTCTGATCTCTGACTACTAACTACTAACCTTGTGTACATGCATGTCTAACTCATCCTGAATGATTGCATATCTATTTTTATGTAGCAGTGTAGCAAACTCATGATATTGTGTGTGTGTGTGTGTGTGTGTGTGTGTGTGACTACCTCATATTTTATGAATTATGTTCTAGTTTGTGCTGCTTCTGTAGCTACTATTGTACGCTCTAATGGATTTTTTTTCTACTGCTAATGTTGTTGTATAAGTATACCTATGATACTTAGTTGTTTTGTGCTTAAAGAGTTGTTTTGGCAACATTTTGCAAAGGGTGGGATTATTGGTCCTTTTAGGGTTGGCTGCATTATGCAAAACAACATAGAGTTTGCTTAAGCTGATTCTGATGCAGAAGGGACACATGTTGAACACGATGTTCCAACATGTTGGTTGCCACATCTGGTTTCTTGGAAACAAACATGTGGAAATTGTAATTGGTTCAGATTTTGTATATCCAAGATTTTCTCATACATATAAGATATGCAAGTCAAGGAGAAGAGTTGATCTGGATGAACTGGTGCAATATGTAGAACTCAATGTTCCAGCATGTGCTATACAACATCTGGCCTTGACAGCAGGCCATGTTGGATGTTGTTTAACGCATATTTTTTGATTAGTTTTTAATCAAATTTGATGCATTTATTATAGCAATGTTTGGTTGATTTATTTGACAAATGTAGATATTCAAATCAGATTTAAATGTGATTTAAATTTGAATTAGAATAAATCATATATTTTGTTGGAAAGATTTAAGGAGCAGATCAATACAACTTATTCAACTGAGATTCTGGACGAATTAAATGCAGGTACACAAGGAGAAAAAGCCCAGAAGACATTGCTGTATAAGTATACTAAATTCTCATGTTTTGTCAAGAATTTTGGTGCGTAAGAACCAGGTTCTATGTGCTAGGGTTTGAGTCGTTGTAACTTGTATTCCAAGTTAGTGCCATAACTGGATTAGTGTGGAATCTAACTTTTATACACCTATATGTTTAATTAACTTGGCATAGAAGGTTTGTCTTTGTTGAGTTATAATATTTAACATTGTTTATTGAATTGTAAACACCAATCACGATTGTGTGAATGAGAAGAAAGTGAGTAGGTTTTCATATTTATGGGAACTCCTTAAATAGAAAGTCACTAGGATTAGGAAGAGAGTTTGAACAACATAGGGTTTGTTGGTTCTTGTAATACTAAGTGTAATAATTCGAAGTAGCGAATTTACTTTCTTGGGTAGAGTGCCCCCCAAGCGTAGGTGTAGTTTCACTGAACAGGGTTACCAATCTTTTGTGTTGTTTTACAACTTTCTGCATTAATTTATTATTATTGTCAATTTTTTTAGAACTGGTTTAAGAAGTTGGACAAGTTATCCCAACATCTCTCCCCTGTGGAACAAAATTTCATGAACATAAATTTTGGGTGCTTCTTAGTTAAAAGAAGAAAAAAGTTTAAATGATTAAAACCATAACAAAAAAGGTTGAATATCAGGAAGGAAGACGATGAAAGTTGTGTTTTGATAAAGAGATTGTGTGCATTTAACACAAAGGAGGACCAAGTCTGAGTGAAGATGAAGAACCAAAGCAGATACCACATCTTTGGTAGAAAAGAGTTCTTCAAAAAGAGGTGTGTGTGTTAATGTGAAATATGAATATTAAGGATAGAAAAAAACATGGGTTCATAGTTAATGTTGTTTTAATTCTAAGTGAAAAATAAAAAGTTTTAGCAAAAAGCCCGCAGGAAAAATCCTTCATGCCCTGTGTTTTAAGCGGCTTAGGCGGGGCGTGCCAACTTAAGGCATCAAGCAGAAAACCTCGACTTGGCCTGCCAAAAATAGTGGGTCAAACGGGCCAGACCGACGGGCTTGGCCCATTTTTCCACCCCTATCTCTAAGTCAATGAAGTATCTAAGGTTGATAACATTGACATAGATCACAATTTTTCCACAAACATGGACGTGTCGACCAAAACCAAAAAGTACGACCTCAATTCTCATGCTCTATGGTATGCAACCCATGCATCATCACCATCATCATCCACAATGGCAACCGAGTGGTTTTCATACAGATCTACTGGGAATGAAAACCTAGCATGAAATCCTTTGGTTTCATTTGTCTCTTTTTGGGCTTTTCCCGGGTCAACTCCAAAATAAGTCACCATCATGTCTAGTGCCTTAGGTCTATTGGTTTTGGAGTAGTTTAATAATTTTCTAGTGATCAAAAGATGCAGGAGGCATGATACATCATCAAATGTGATGGACATCTCACTTATCTCAAGATGAAATGACGACATCTCTGTGTGACATCTCTCCACAAAAGCAGACAATAACCCATGGTTAATATAACCATATAGAGTCCTGCATAAATCTCACAACCCAAATATCTGCAAGACATCCTAAAACCACGGTTCATCAGGTTGCCTCAACTTTGCAACCTTTATACTGTGGCTAATACATTTTAATGTATCATGATATTACAAAAATAAATACATCCATCGTCAGATTGTTCAAATATTATAACACGAATTAAAAGAGTAATTAAAGATTTATGCTACCTCTCTCTCCCACACGTTCCTAGTAGCATGGTCTGGATATAAAGGAAGTAGTGAAAGGTTTGAGGGGCCTCCCAGGAAACCTTCACGCACAACAATATATGTAGCAGCAGGGAGAGGGAAAGTCACAAATACTTAAATCGCGTTTGGATTCCGATTTTTGTAGGAAATCTATACATTGTAATCCATAGTATTTTTGAATTGTGTGTTTCTAAGATTGGGTATAGGTGTGATATGTTAATGCGTGTTTGAAGTTCAATCTCCGTAACTTTTATATACAAGTTCTAAAGTCCAGATTGTTTTGGTGTATTCCAAAGTGAGCTTGTCGTATATTAAGTGCATCGGGTTTTCAAAATCTGGATTTTAGAGTTATTTTTAGAATTTCGTAGGGGTGTGTGAGTAACTTATGAGGTGTATTCAACAATCCCCTAAAATTTAAGGGTAATATTGACACCTATAATAATAAAATCAACCATTTTATCTTTAATAGAGTGTTTAACTTAATTAGGGGTGTATGAGTAACTCATGAGGTGTATTAAACAATCCCCTAACTTGCCACACCCCCTAGTTGTACTGAGCACCCCCACATTTAGAGCAATTTTACCATTATAACTTTCATAAAATACAGGAATTTTTGAATATATGTTTGGTTTTACCTGAAATTTTGAGTATTTACCGAAAATTTTCTAAAGTTATATTTTTGTACCGCAAAAAAGTCAAAAGTACATTCAATTTAGAATTTTCGATATATACATACTGGAACTTTTGAAATTTTCGGTGGAGACATGTAATATTTTACCGGAAGCTGTAAAATTTCCGAGAATTACAACAAAATTTACCGGAAATTGTGAAATTTTCGGGAATTACAACAAAATTATGGAAATTGAGGAATTTTCGGTATTTGCCACAGAATTCTGGAAATTAAGGAATTTTCAGTATTTGCGACAAAATAATGGAAATTTAGAAATTTTCGATATACAGTGAGTGAAAATTGTTCATTTTTTTTCTGTACTAATTTTTCTAGAATAACTGATTCGATAAAAAAACTACTCGATAAAATATATACATATAATAAAATATGTGCTACATATAAGAATACAAAACAAATTAGGATAACTTCTTAACCTCATCTTCCCAATGCCTAATGCGTCCGACATATACTGATTTCCATGCTTTTGCATCTTCAGTACAATATTGTCTTCAACGGTCAGTGACAGAAGGCATGGATAATCAGGTTTCAACTTTACCTGAACCCAATGATTGTTGTTGACAAAACCAACAACAATGATTTTATGCCTGCTCGTATACATAGGTGGAGCTAAGGCAAGAGGGAAAATGTGATGTTTAGTCTCTTTGACAAGGAGAAAATATGACACTGTGTCTATAAGCAATAAGGTAACCCATATCAGGATTTATCATCCATTTATCAATACCCTGCACACCTAAGTGCTCTACTCATAACACATTCCTAACTGTAGACACCATGTCATAAAAAAAATTGAAAAAAATTGAGGCTATTGATTAACTTTAGTATCTAGCTGCATCCGAATCAAAGGCCATGACTCTTCTCCCCATCCAAGTAAAGATGCAATAGCCCAAAAACCACAATTTCCATCGTCACCCATATCAACAATGTCATCAATGTTTGGATGTAAGAAATAGGAAACTAAGACAAGTAAACATCTCTCGAAGATGCACTGGACGGTTGACTTCTAGCCGACATACTTGACCGTTGACTTTCAATTGATTTTGTGCATGATCTCTTTATAGTTTGACTCCCCTGCGAGCCCTCACCACACTCCCATTGCAAGGGCTCACAAGGAACATCACTCTCTTGACCCTTTATGCTCTTCTTAACTCTCGTCTTTGGTTTGTACTTCATCGGCGATTGACATATAGAAGTTGTGGATGGATGTGTTAGTTCCCAAACATTTGTATTTCCATCAATTTACCTCTCTTGCTCGCATTGTATGTAGCTCTAGCTTTATACACCTGGGTAACACTGGTGAATTTTTCTGGATCTTTGTCTTTCAAAGCAGCAACAATGTACCTTAGAGCCATGTTGTACTTCGTCATGTCATTCATAAACTGTCTATCATGATCTTTTAGACGACCCAATATGTCATGACCTTCTAAATCATTAGATAGTTTATGATTGTGCAACCCACACCTAACCATCACCTTCCAACCATTACCACTTTGCACATATCTCATCCTAAAAGGACATTTAACTTTCATACTATAAATGCCTTATGAGGAATTATTGCTTTCAAATGCATTATTCCTTTTGTTGTTTCCTCATCTCTCACAACCCATAATCAATTTATCTTTTCTACCTCGCTTCCCATTTGAAGTATCAGAACGAACAATCACAATAATAATACCATGTTATTTACCAATAGTCTGTGCCCATGCTAATACTTCAGACCGGGACTCAAATATCTATCATTTACAACATATAAAAGTATAATATCAATATCATATAGACGGGAAAACATTTAACTTAAACTTGTTACATAGAAAACATACCGCGTCAGTGGTGAATAATTGCGTATAATATGTACAAGAATCTGTAGAAGATCCTGTCGGCTCTAGACCATACAAGTAAAATATTTTTCTGCACTACTACCGAAAATTTTGAGTATGGGTAAAATTTCCGATATATCACAAATTTTGAAATTTCACGACGTTTTAGTAGTTTTTCAGAAATTTCAATAATTTTCGATATGAGTTTGGGGTATTTTAGGAAACTACCCGAATTTTTAAAATTTCTAGTATTTTTTCACCGAAAATTTACAAAGTGGCGGTAAAAATGCTTGAATTTTAAAAAATGAGAAATAATTCGTACTGGAAATTCCGTTTACACTATCAGAAATTTTGTTTTTAACATATTAGTAACATTGATTTTTTTTTAAGAAAAGTAAATTTTGATTGGTAAATAATAGGAGAGACAATTTCAAAAATTTGAAAATAGGATGGGGGTGCAAGGTATAAAATAGGGGGTGACAAATTAAATGCTCTAAAATCAATCATTTTATCTTTAAAATAGTATTTGGCCTAAGTAGGAGCATTTAACTTGAACCCCCCAATTGAGTCTGACACTTACCCCCCACCCCATTTTGAGCAAATTCACCTTTATTCCCATGGAAAAAGGCCGAAATTTTTGAAATTTTCAATATTTTATCGGAAATTTTGGAAATTTATAATTTTTTATGCAAAATTATCAAAATTTTTGAAATTTATAGTATTTTATTGAAAATTTTAAAATTTTCAGTATTTTTTAAAATTTTTGTATTTTTTACCAAAAATTTCAAAATTTCCGGTATTTTTTACCATAAATTTTAAAATTTTCGGTATAAATGTCAGGAATTCCATAAATACGAAAAAATGCATAGCGGAAATTTTGATTGTACTACCGAAAATTTCGTTTTTGGTATGTTAGTAAAAATGAAAATTTTAGAAGAAAAGTAAAATTTGGTTGGTAAATAATAGCAAGAACATTTTTAAAATTTTGAAAATATGGGGGTGACAAATTAATTTCTCTCTAAATAGAGGTGTTCATGTGTACGGGCCAACCTACAAACCCACTTACTCAATACTTATTTTAACCCCTCATTATTGTACAATTTCAACCCGAACCAACCTTTTCAAATCCATTAATATTTGATTCAGGGAACAATTTTGAAATTTTGAATCCACGAACCCAAGACATTGACATATCACACTATTTTTATTTGATTTTTTAAATTTATCTAGCATAATCTTAAGCCTAAATCACATTAGATATACCAAATTTCTTTAATACATCTTACACTTTAAATCATGTTTTACACAATTCGTATTTGTTTTGGACTCATTCAAATTAAGAAAGAGTTTTTAGGTATTACATGATGCATTGTATTTAAATTAAATAATTTTTTAATATTTATTTAAAATGTATTAATTTAATTGATATTTTATATAAAATTTTGAAAAATAAATTTTGTGGATGATCTGTGAATCCAATCTAATCAAACGCATTAATGAATGCGTTGATTTGAGTTTAGCTTAGTCTTAAAAATATATGTTAAACACTCAACTTAAACACAAAATTATTTGCTGGATATTGGATTGATCAAATTCCGTTCAACCCAAGGTCAAAATTGGCCAAATTAAAAATTTTCATCTAAAGATTTTAAATTTTAAAAGAATTTAACTAAATTAAAAAATATATAAATTGAATAATAGTTATAGATGTTTATTCAAAATTTTAAATAAAAAATAATATTATTGAAAATTGTACGAGAGTTTCAGAGGACATAAACCAAATCCAAACTAAAAAATTATTAAGAACGATGAGAATCACTCCTAAAACGAGTATTATAAACAACCATCTTTTGTTTTTTTTTATAATAATTCTTCTTTTTGAATTTAGGGGCAACTTCAGAAAAACATTGATTATTATTTCTTCAAAATCCATCCAATATAGACTAGTCATGAAAAATGTTGAACCATATATACGTGTCAATCCCAAAAAATTACTATGAATCATATGAGCTATGAATTTCAATACATGAATTGGGACATTTTAAATCACCATGATAGCACTATCAAGCAAAGAAACAGAAGTTGTATGCAGCAATCCGTTATTGTGGTTGTGATATGAAATGTGTATATACTCGAGCATTCCATGTCACCTTAAGCACTTTTTGAGTCAACATTCCACAAAGGTATTAATCTCATAAGTGATTAATTAATTCATTAAAGCCTAACCGTCTTATTATTGAGAAGATTGAGTTGACCCCTGCTCACACAATATTTTCAATACCATAATAATTTAAATCTCCATTTGATTAATAAGAAAAGCCTATTCTTTCGGAGGGGTTTAGGTTTGTCTAGATGAATACATGCACTTATATATGAAAACGACGAAATGCTTGTCAATCTGTTGCTATCAGTTATCATATAATCCCATTTGCGCACACAACTTTGTTTCATTTAATCATTTGTCAACCGTCCACCAATTTGTTCATAATTGTTAATGTGGCAGTGATGGAGCTTTGCAAATATCACGATTGGAGAAGACAAGCATGAACAAGAAAATAGCTTGTGAGAAAAGGAAATATTCTATTCAATGATTGAAGAAGTTTACATTATCCTTTATATACAAGAATGAATAACAGCCAAGTAATATATCTAACTAACTAGTTTACATGTGTATGACTGAGATTAAAAGATGAGACTAATCTATATATTAACATCCCCCCTTAAGTTGGATTATGAATGTTGAAGAGTCCTAACTTGGACAAGATGCTAGACAATGATGGTGAGTGGAGTGGCTTGGTAAAGGCATCAGCCAACTGTGATGTAGTAGGGACAGGAAGCAGATGAATTAACTTGGATTGAATCTTTTCTCTGACCACATGGCAATCGAGCTCAACGTGTTTGCTTCGCTCATGGAAAGTCGGATTATGAGCAAGATAGATAGCTGATTTGCTATCACAAAAAACAGAAGCTGACTGGGAAAACTTTATCTGGAAGTCAGCAAATATATAATTTAACCATTGCATTTCACATGTTAAGGATGCCAAGGCACGATACTCAGCTTCGGTGGAAGACCGGGAAACAGTTGGTTGTTTCTTGGATTTCCAACACAATAAGGAAGAACCAAGCATCACACAATAACCTGTAACAGACCTTCTTGTATCTGGACAACGAGCCCAGTCAGAATCTGCAAAAGCAAAAAGTTTAAGTTCACTAGAAGAGGAAAATAACAGGCCCTTGGCAGGTATAGCTTTGAGATAGCGCAAAACTCTTGTGGCAGCCTGATAGTGGGGCAATAAAGGCTTAGAAATGTATTGACTAAATGCTGAACAGCATAGACAATGTCTGGCCTGGAATGTGTTAAGTAAATGAGTATACCCATCAACCTCCTGAAACAAGTGGGATCCTCTAAAGGTTGTCCTTCAGTGGCAGATAGTTTCACATTTGGATCAAAGGGAACAACAGATGGTTTTGAAGCAAGTAAACCACAGTCTTCTAACAAGTCGAGGGTATACTTCCTTTGGTTAAAAAATATACCTGCATTGGATCTAGCAATCTCAAACCCAAGAAAGTATCTCAGCTGACCTAAATCTTTTATTTTGAAGGTGTTATCTAAAAGCTGTTTCACAGATTGTATCTCAAGCAAAGAATCTCCTGCTAAGACTATATCATCAACATAAACCAGCAAGGCAGTAAAAGAATGAGAAGTAGATTTAACATATAGAGAGTAGTCAGCCTTAGACTGAGAATATCCAATAGAGATTAAGAAGGAAGAGAGTTTGGAGTACCACTGACGACTGGCTTCTTTCAAACCATATAGTGACTTGTGGAGTTTACAAACTTGAGATGAAGATGTAGTGGACAGCCCAGGAGGAGTATGCATATGGACCTCTTCTTGTAGATCCCCATGGAGAAAAGCATTGTTAATATCAAGTTGTTTTAAATGCCATCCTTTGATAGCTGCAAGAGATAGCAAAACTCTAACTGTTGTGATTTTGGCAACAGGTGAGAAAGTGTCAAAGTAATCTATGCCCTCCATTTGTGTATAGCCTTTTGCCACCAACCTAGCCTTATACCTTTCAATGGAACCATCTGCCTTATACTTGATCTTATAGACCCATATACATCCAATAGGTTTCTTACCAGGGGGAAGTTCAACAACATCCCAAGTGTGATTCTCAGCAAGAGCAAGTAATTCAGCATTCATAGCATTCTTCCAACAGTCAAACTGAATGGTTTGGTTAAAGGTTTTGGGTTCACTGTTAGAAGAAATGGCATAACAGAAATGTTTGTATGAAGGAGTGCATTTATCATATGAAAGAACTGAAGATAAAGGATATGCTATGTTATGAGAATGCATGGAATGTGACTGATTTACTGCAGAATAACAATGGTAATAAGCTAAGTAACTTGGTGGATGGGAGATCCGGATAGATTGTCTAGTAGGTTCAGTGGTTAAAGGATGAAGAGTATTGGGAGTTGGTTCAGTATTAGAGCCATTAATTGGTAGGTTGGATGTTGGACTGGTGTTGAAGGAGGAGGTATGTAGGTTATTGTCTGAGGGACTATGATTGACAAGTTGGCTAGTACTCTCAATATCAAAAATTGAGATAGGTATGGGTGGGACCAGAAATGACATTGGGTGAGTTATTCTGAGAACTGACAGGTGGGTCTATAGGCTGATGAGTATTATCTGTAGGGCTGTGTAAGTTGTTATGATGTGATGGTAAAAAGGATGTGACTGTTTCTTGAAAGGATTCAGTATTGTCACTATCCTGAGAAGTAGGAAGAGAATCATCAGGAAAGGATTGAGATAGGTCAGTAGTGGTAGCAGACCTAGGTAAATTAGGAATATCATCAAGAGGAGGATGTGTTTGGGAATTGGATTGTGTTTGGTGTGACTGTGAAGGGTTGGTCTGATTAGGCTTGAAAGGAAAAGTTTCTTCATAGAACACAACATTTCTAGATATGAAGGTGTTATGGTTTTGTAAATCATATAAGATGTACCCTTTTGTTCCATCTTTATATCCAAGAAAAACACACTTTCTTGCTCTAGGGGAAAACTTAGTTCTGTAAGCTTGTAAGGTTGTGGCAAAACATAAACATCTAAAGACTTTTAGATGAATTAAAGAGGGAGGTTGGGAGAATAATAACTCATAAGGACATTTTGAATTTAATAAAGGGGAAGGCAGTCTGTTTATCAAATGAATAACATGCTGAACACAAAAGTTCCACATAGAAAAAGGGGTATTAGAATGGAAATAGAGTGTCTTTGCAACATTAAGTATGTGCTGATGTTTTCTTTCAACCACCCCATTTTGTTGGGGTGTTTCAACACAAGTTTTATGATGAAGGATACCTTTTGAAAGAAGAAACTCAGAAAGTGGTAGGAATTCACTACCATTATCAGTTCTAAGAAATTTTTATGATGATTGAAATTGATTTTCAATATATGCCACAAATTTGATGATGCTGTTTTTAACTTGATCTTTAGTTTTAAGAAAAATGACCCAAGTAAATCTACTATAGTCATCAACTATTGTTAAGAAATATTTATGTCCTAGAAAAGAAATAGTGGAAAAGGGGCCCCATACATCAGCATGTAAAAGTTCAAAAGGAAAATTAGACTTAGTGGTACTATGAGCAAAAGGTAACTTCTTTTGTTTGCCAAAATGACATGAATCACAAGGAATTTTATTATTTGTATAAGGTATAAAAGGAAACATATTGGCAACAGTCTTTAAGCCAGTACTAGAAATGTGGCTGTCGCACCCTAATTGTTGACCCTAAGATCCTCGCCCCGCTTTTTGCATAACATGTTAGGTCGTTTTTTCATGCATGACTAACCGTTTTATCTAGCTTTGTCTGTTTGTTTCTCTTTTTAAGGACAGGTGCCGTTGCAGAAGATTCAAGGTCCTGAAGGCTGTGTTGTGTGTGTGTGTGTGATTGTGGAGGTTCCCTGGTCTTTGCAAGTGTGTGTGTGTGGTCCTGTGAGATTGTGCCCTCACTCTTTTGATCCCTAAACCATTTCCAAGCCTTTTTCCCTCTCAAAACTCCTCAGTTTTCCCCCACAGAATGCTAGGTCCTTATACCCTCCGATATGGAATTCGGTACCCTAAGACTGGTCACTGGTCGTATGGTAAGGTTGTATTACAAGATGGCTTTTACCCCCTCTGTAAGCTCCTCAAAGTTTAAGAGATGTGTTTGCCATATGGTCTTAAATTTTGGTTCATCAAAGAAAGTTCAATGTGGAGGAAGCAGAAGATTGAATTTCAGAATGCGAATTTGAGTTCTTTGATCAGTTTAAAAATTCATGCTCACGTCCAAATTCTTTAAAGGATGGTCATTTAAGTCAAAATTTACTCAAGGAGGTTCCATGCCAATTAACACATTCAGTACAAAGTTCAAGTAAGGTTCGCAATTGGAATTCATGAGTTCATTATAAAGAAATTCGAGTCCAGATTGGTGATAGTTATCACGAATTTCAAATTTAAAGTTGAGTTCTAAAACAAAGTTTACTTGGAATTCACAAGCCCAAACGAGGAAGTCAAGTCAACATTTTTCATTCGCCATGATAGGATTTGAGAAGTTCCAAATATAAATTCAAAGATCCATTTTACTCATGAATACAAGGCCCTGTTACAAGTTTCAAGATGACTCCTTAGTTCTAGATACTAAATACAAATATAAGCTTAGTGAGAGACTTGATTCATTCAGGAAGTGCAAGTGCAAAATTGAGTTGGACAAATTCAAGTTTCACTTGCAATATCAAATTTTTACAATCCATCCAAAATTACAGATCCAAGTGCAAGGAATTGCAAGCTACTTCAAGATGTGCTATGTGATCTCATATCCCTTTTACAATTCAAGGATTCTTGGAACATAAGGCTATGTCAATGATCTCATATGCTTGGTTTTATAAGTACGTAGGTTAAGATTTGTTACGTAAATTTTGTTGATTATAAATTGGAAATTACAAGATGCAAGTTGAAGTGCTACAAATTAATTCCAAAGAACTAAGGTTTCACGTTCGTCATTGATCTTCAACATTGAATACATATATGTGTATTAAAGGCAATACATGTTTTGAAATAGAATCAACAATTAAGAACTTGTTCAAGCATGGCCTAGACTACAAAATACAACACACCACAGAAGCAGTATTAGCGATTGAATTGGTATAAAATTACAAGGTGGTAAGCAAGTCCATTGAGAATTACAAGATTCATCACAGTTACAAGGTTCAATTGAATACACAAATCAAACCTAGATGTTACATTAAAGACCAAGAGCACCATGATACATACTACCCCCATGATACAGCTGAGCCACCAACATGACGGTCATCGACAACAATTATACAAGGGGACCTGATGCACCAACACCTAACGTTTACCAAGCCTGCGTTATTGATGAACTGCTATCCAATAATGTACTAACTTCAAGACAAATCTGCCAGGGATCTTGTCGATTCCACCACCGTTCGCAAAACGACCCCATTTGGATTCATTATTTCCATGACTTGAAGCGGAAGATTCTGTTACATCCACGAACCAATCAAGGGCAATGTGATAAAGCAGAAGGAAAATTCAAGAATGAAGTCACACTCCAAGGTATTGTTTGGTAATACGCATACCAACAGTTTTAAGGCCGGAGTCATGCGATGGTACCTCAAAAGAGAATGAAAAAGTTAATACTTGTCTCGTAATGCAGTGAATTCCCGTAACACCACACAAATACTTCCCGAACCTCATGCCAATGAGCCTTGAACCGGACCTGCACATAAACGACAAGTATCCTCAATTTTCAAACAATTCTCAAACCATATCAAAGCATACATCAAGCAAGAGCTAATTTGCAATAAAATCCTATGGAGTTTATGTTCATGACGAGATTACCTTTTTAGGAAAGGTTGTAGCCTTTCAAGAAGTCGTGCAACAATTTACACCACTAGTGCTGCCAATATTGGGAAGCAATGCACCTCACCAGCTCGAGTCTCCACTGCCAAAGAGAGAAAAATAATTAATCAGGAAAAGGCGTTCATAAAGTTTTTGTTTCGTTGGATTCCAATAGCATTGGGCCTACAAGACAAAATCAACATTTTCTCTTATTTCCAAAACAGCCATCTAACACGTTGAATCAAAAAAAAGGAAAACCATTATTATGAAACCATCATAATTTTAAACTCACTTAATCAAAAAAAGTTTAGGCCTCAGAATTAAAGGAAAATCACAATCATTAATTGAAAGATATGCAAGCTGTAAGATCAGAAATTCATCAGTTTTTGCAATTTGAATGAAGGTCAATATCTGAGATATCCCAGCAATCATCACTTTCCCAACTTGGAACAAACAGAGAATCAAATAATCAAGGACAGGAAATCACATTTCAAAGCAATGTCCAAACCTTCCCAAACCGTTCAAATCGTATCAGTATCAGAAATCATGGCAATAACAACACAACATTATCCTTCCAAAACGATTCAACACAACATCAAATATTTCCAGAAATAAATCATCATCATTGGCCTATTTATATAGAAGAAGATCACTACCACAGAGGACCCAAATCACTCATATACAAATCTTCCTTATCCAATTTCATCAACCTCACGAATACATTATCACAAACTCAAAAAACCATAGAATCACCACGCATCAATGTAGAGAAACACTCAAGAAGAAAAAGAATCATCATGTAACAAAACGAAAAACAACAACATCTATTCCCAGAAGATTTAAAAACACATCCATACACGCATACCTCAGAACAATCACAGCAAAATTCAATATACACCTCAAATTCAGATTCATCAAGAAACTCATCTACACACCCATTGCAGAAAGCTCACACACAACAATACCACGACGTACACACATACACAGACATACACACAGAGACAAAGCACAGAAAGGAGGAGGAATTCATGAACGAAGGAAGGATCAAGAACTTAGCTTTTGGGAGAGTCTCTGTTCGTCATCATCATCGACGGCCGTTTCCTTTTTCCTTTTTTCGCTTTACTCGTATAACCATTGTAAATTGTAAAATCATGAATAATAGTGGATTGGGGTATTGGGACTGCTGGGGCGAGGGTTTTGATTTGCTATGAATGTTCGATCGAGAGAGATAGAGAGAATGGAGAGGGGGCGAGAGAAAGACGAGCTGAAAAATCAGAGAGATGGCGGCGAGTTTGGATCTAGGGTTTCGATATCCTTCCGTTCGAGAGAGAGTGAGAAGACGAGAGGGTAAGTGTTTGAGGGGAGAGAGACGTTTGCTTTGGCTCTTTCTGAGTTTGTTTTCTCTAGTAATCACATACACGCGAACACACACGACACTACCATGATCCCTCCGTTTAATAAATCTTTTTTTATTTTAGCATTTTTTTTAATAAATTCATAAATTCATCTTTTTTTCAAAATAATTGGAATTATTTTTTTTACGTGACTATTTCAAAACATAATTAAACGAAAAAAAGAAAGCTTTGTAAATAGTCTTTTTATAAAAATATAACTTCTTTTTATATTTTAAAATATTTATTTTTAATAAATATAACTAAATTAACTATAAAAAAAAAACAACTTTGTTAAAATCCCTTTTAAATTAGTAAACCCTTTTAAAATAATAAAATCCTTTTTACTAAAATATTAAATTTAATCCCTCTTAATTAGTAAGTAAAAAAAAAATTTTCTTTTATAATAATTAAAATTAAGATTTTTCTTTAATTAATCTTTTAACAATAATCGATTTAAAACTCTCTTAAAGCAAAACCCTTTTCTTTAATAATAATTAAAATAAAACTTTCATAAAAGATGATTTTAAACTAACTTTTTTTCCTTTTTCTAATTAAAACTTCCTTTTAATAATCTTCTCTAAAATTAAGATAATAAAAAGAAATTCTCTTTTCTATAGCTAGTCTTAAAATCTCCTTTAATAATAATAATAAATCTCAAAATAAAAAATATTAAGATAATTAAGTTTAAAACCAAACCTAAATCATCCCCCGTTAACCATCCCTCGCGCTTGAGTGAATCGTTTGCTTGTATGCTTGTTTATCTTGTCTATGCTTGTTATCATTCCTTATATGTTTATCTTGTTTACTTGTTATTGCTTCAAACCCTTTTCAAAACAATATCAAAATTCTCGATCCAATGTCGAGCCCCTTTTCTACCTATATAAGTCGATCGCCTTAGGGCATCACATTCGACCTATTGATCACTGGACACAAGTCTAGCATCACTTTGCTAGCACCCTCGCCTAAATAATATAATTAATCGCATTAATATCCAAGGGAAAATCCCATGCATGATAACCACGTTATTGTGCATGGTGCATTTCATTTGCATCATAATCAACACCCTTAAGTTAAGACAATTAGACAACTTAGGATAGATTTCCTAGGTTAGTCCCCCACAATTTTGGTTTTTAAACCAAACTTTAGCTCACCTAATTCTCCACACAAGAGAATTAGATGTTAATCATCTCAAAGAAAGGGACATACAATCCCATACCCCACAAAATTCAAACATTTTCAAAAGTGTGGTGGTCTTTCTTAAGATGATGACTCATCTTTCTCTCCTAAACCTTTAAAACATTTAGTATCCTTAATAAGGAACTACAAGTGCTCTGATTCCCTCCTGACAGGATATGTAGGCACAAGATGCGATATCTTGTCGAGCACAATTAGGAATAAAATTATAAATCACCTACCCTTAAACCCTTAGCAAAGCAAAAAAACAAATAACATAAATGAATCAAGAGGTTCCTGTAGAGTACTACAGATATCTAGGATGCTAACACCTTCCCTAGGTATAACCAACCCCCGAACTTAGAATCTTAAGTGCATTTGCATTGCATTGTGGGAATTCGGTTTTTTCTCCCTTCCCTTGGATAAAATCAAAGACCGGTGGTGACATTAAAAATGCGATCCTAGTTAACAAATAACTATGGTATCCAATTTTCACCGCGACAGAAATGGCGACTTCACTGGGGAATCTCATAAGAGGGTTCCCCCTAACTTGATTAATCATGTTTTTATTATATATTTGTTATCTGTTATGTTTGCTTGGGTTACTACTTGTGTGGTGAGACAAAGTCCTACACCCGGACTAGAGTGAAAATTATGATAGGAACGGTGAGACTTCAATGATACTTTGAGGGAGTCGATTCCTGAAAAAGTAAATGGAGACTTCACCACTCAGTCTAGGCCCTCTCGAATAAAATATTTGTCCAACGAGTTCATTCGTGAAGACGGTATGGTTTCGATCTAAAGGCCCTCGGGACTGGGGACCGTAGTTACCTTTAACCCAACTTGGCCTATTAGGGCGTAGTGCGGGGACTATGCGGAAGTCTATTTTTGCGATAGTTGCTACGCGATACTACACTTAGACAAGTTTCTCTTGAGAATATTATTGACTACCAAGTGATTTGGGAAATCGATAATATCCGAAAGATGGGTTGTAGACTTTGGGAACTTTGTAGAACCCGTTCGGCAGGTACATTTGAAACCATAGTACACACCTATTGGGATGGGTAGACCTTGGCTCTATGCTATGACCTTTCCAACTTAGGACTCTTTGCTTGTTTTTTTTGCTTGAGTGTGCTTTGTGTTGCATACATTCATAAGCATCATATCATAAGATTCATGGAACTTAGCCTTGTTTATAAATATCATAAGGATATCATGGACCCAAAAAAATAATAATAAAAAAATAAAATGTTGAAGTACCTTTACAAGAGTCATAACCTGGACGATCTAAGGGGATTGGAGGCCTTATTGACGGATAAAGAAGGGTTCAAGACCTTATATGGGGAAGCCCTTATTGATAAGGCAATACTATCTACTCTACTCTAGTCCATCACTATTGGTGACAACTCTTGAAGAATGTTCTCAGCTAATGGAGTTACTTATTCAAGACAAGAATCCATTTACTATCTTCGGCAAATGTTCGAGCTAATATGACTACAAAAGGAGAAATTTTGGAAAGAAGTTACTCTAGTCCTTAATTGGAAGAAGAAGTCAAACGAAGACCGTTGGAGGAGTCTCCTTAGATCCATCATTACTAGCTTTTATTTAGCTTTTCCGTTATAACTCTTGGAAAGTGTACCGACGCGTTGTAAACAATTTTGTAATAAATCAGTCTTTTAGTATTCCAATACTAATAGTTGTAACCGTTTTAATAAAAAAAACGAGTCTTTTGATATTCCTTGGTAATTATAAATAGTTGAGTTCCATGAACTTGCTGCATTTGCATTTGCATCTTTAGCATTGCATCCTCTTTGCATACGTCTTTTCTCCACCTCAGCTTATTCAGTCTTCTATATTCGTGTCGCTCAACTGATCTTCTGGCATTCGCATCGAACTTGAAGTAGTTACTGGGGATAATGGATAGAACAGAGAATATGGATCCCATGTCAGGCTTCAGAGTGATGACTAATCCGATGTTTGGTTTTCATATTGACGACAATGCTCCAAAAGAGGATGTTCCTTTTCGACCTCAGCATGTGCAAGATAACCTGGCTGGTCAAGTTAATGAAAGAGCTTTCCATCTTCTAAGGTATAGGCCAGATTCTCAAAATGCCTGTCATGTGACGACTGTGGACGATCTTAGAGTTGCGGAAACTGAGAAAGGATTTCGTGACCTCCAAGAAAAATTGAAGATGTTGAAGAAACCTAATGCATCTGGTTTTAAAGCTTATGACTTGTGTCTAGTTCCGGGCGTGGCTTTTCCTCCGAAGTTCAAAATGCATACCTTCGAAGTATACAAGGGTGTTAGTTGTCCAAAGTACCATTTGACGATGTTTTGTCGAAAGATGACCACTTGACCCACTGCTTCCAAGAATGTTTATCCCGGGGCATCATTGATATGGTATATGAAGCTAGAAAGGAACTGTATTCAGTCTTGGGAAGACTTAGCCAGCGCTTTTGTGAAGCAATACAATTACAATGTGGACATAGCTCTAAACAGTGATCAATTGATGAACATGGGTCAGAAAGACAACGAGTCCTTCAGGGAATATGCGCAACGGTGGAAAGAATTGGCATCCCAAGTTCAGCCACCACTTCAAGAGAAAGAAATGGCCAAGATGTTTCTAAAAACACTGTCAGACTCTTATTATGTCAGAATGATAGGCGTTGTGCCATTAGAGTTCTCCAAAATTACGGAAGTCGGAGTAAACGTCGAGAACGCACTCAAAAGTGGGAAAATTAAAGACGTCTTAAATAGACAAGGTGATGAAAAGGAATCTATTAGTGATTCTCGAAGGGAAAGAAGTGTTGAAGTCAATGCAGTTTTGGGATCCCCTCAGACTTTGCAAGCTCCAGTTCCGGTGCCTTATCACAAACGTCGGTATGCAGCGCCTGTTCAGTGCCAGCAGTCACTACCTCAAGGACGTCCATACAAACGACGAAGGTTGACTCCTCACAATCAATGTCAAAATCCACAAATTCAAAATATGAATCACCAGAATCAGCGTCAGGGTCACCAGAAACTACTAAACAGTCCAGAAGAGAAGACTCGTTGGTTTGACCTAATCCCAATGACTTACAGTCAACTGTGGTCTTACTTCGCCCGAAACTCAATGATGGCACCCAGAAAGACCAGAGCCATGAAATCTCTCCCTCCTTGGTTCAATCCAGATACCAGTTGTGAATTTCATGACGGAGTGTTGGGGCATTCGATTGAAGATTGTAAGGTTTTCCAAGAAAAGGTCCAAGAAATGATCAACGATGAAGTGCTGACCTTCAAGAGAGAAAGCCCAGTAATGAATGGAACGCCGTTGTGCTGATGAATGTGAAGACTTGAGAGAGTTTCTTTCCGAGCCAATGGAGTCAAGAGCAAAGCTTACTCTCAGGATCATCAAGTTGTTTATTCATTTGCTCGCATTTGTTGTTATTTCTTTGATTATAAGCATGTTTTGCATGTAAGAACTTGTTATTCTGAATAATTTGTGCAATGAATAATGTTTGTCTTGAAGAAACCCATTCGTTTCACTCATTTTAAAATTCTTTTTCTATTTTATAATGCCAATGTTGCCGAATCTCTTGCCTCGACAGAGAACTGAATGGAGGATGATGAAATCAAACGCAAGATCTCTCGTAGTATGCTTTTGAATAAAACTCTGCTAGTGATATGAGGCATTGTTTCAAATCCCTAAACACCGGAGATATAAGGAGATAGACCCTCGTTAACCCTTTTGAGCTTTTGAAGTAGGAGTTTTCCTTTTCCAAATCCAAAAACCCTCATTCTTGACCTGGGGCAGGGTAATTTTCAAAAAAAAAAGGAGTAAAATATCACGAAGATTAGGTGGGTGCAGACAAACTTTGAGCCTTATATCCTTTGTTTCTTAAACCGTGAACCAATCCATAATACAACCCTTAAAAGTCCTAATTGAAGCAAGGTTTATTTCAAAAGCATACTCATTGAGATATCGTTTCCTGACTCCCATGAGCTATGCTCAAATTTGTCTTGGCATTATAAAATCGGTAATTCAATCACAAAAATATTTAAATAAAACTTCAAGACAAACATATGTTGCATAATCTGTTTCAGAATTAACATTTTCTACTTGCTAACATTGTTTGACATCGTAGAAATTAACATACGTGTGGCATTGATGAGCTAAAATTTAGTACTGTTTCAAGGAGATGATAGTATCCAGGGGCATGTTACCGAAGACCTTGCTGGGCAGGGGCAAGTTGTTTCCCAGTTGTTTCTTTCGCCGTCTGACCTCAAGGAACAAAGTTTGAAGACTCAGAACACCGTCAGTCTGGGGCAGTTACGTCGAGATTTGGTAAATCTCTCAAAGAATTTGAAGAACCGGTTACAGAACACCATCAATCTGGGGCAGTTACGTCGAGATTTGGTAAATCTCTCAAAGAATTTGAAGACTCGGTTACAGAACACAGTAAATCCGGGCCGGTTACGTCGAGATTCGACAATCTCTCCAAGAGTTTGAAAACATTGGGACAATTGGACGCCAAGTTTTCTGTAAAATCCTCTTAGGATGACTTCTTCTTATAAACCAAGTGATCTGGGGCATTTGAGAAATGAAGATTGCTTCTCATCCACAACAATTGTTGTTCAAATGGCGACTACCATGCAGGTTATCAATACGGAGTTACATCAATCTCACAATAGTCTTCGCCCAGTTTCCCAAAGAGTTCTATCCCAAGTAATGTGACGACTCCCCAGTAAGTCTTCGCTTCAGGTAGTCACGACTAATCCCTGGTGAATCTCTACTCCAAGAAGTCATGGCACATTTGACGCAAGATTTCTCAAGTCGGCAACCTAAGAATCCTCAGTGGACTTTCTTACAACTTCAACCTTCCCCAACGAAGCGAGTGTTTATTTCACTCCTCATTAGACTATATCAATCTTCTCCAGTGAAGGCGGATGTTTATTTCATCCCCTCGAATTTTATCTCCGACATTTCAATTACTATTGATCCAAGCTTCCCTGATGAAGTGGATATTTATTTTATCTAGATACAACTCTTATCCAGACTACTTCAGCTCGTAGTGGATATTTATTTTATCCCCCATGAAGTCTCTCCGATCATGAGTTTGATTCGTTCCCAGTGAATCTTTATCATCCTCAACAGAATCACAAGGTTCATCTTGACAATCCTAAATGAAGTCACGATGTTCATCCCCAGGCGGAGTGCTCTATTTTCCCCAAAGAGATTTGAAGCTTTGAAATAGGATCGTGTCCTTATATATGGCTTTCCATTCATCCCCCGTGATGCTTCTTATATTGCAAAGATTGGCCGAGTATTCGTATCAAGATGATTGTCTTCATCTCCAGTTTGCTTCTGGTCGTTGTTTTGTCAGCATAAGCATAAGCATAAGCATAGCATGACATCCTTTCATATAGATTCATGGCATGTGGCATTTTGCATCTTGCATTTTGCGTCATTGTTTGGTTCTTTCACTTTGGTCGTGGTTATCCCAAGTGATCTGGGTTTGTCTGCTCCCTCCAAGTAGAGTCGTCAGCCCTAGGCAGAAAAAGCGCATCCTTTCTAATTCCCCACTGAGTTCGATCCTCATGGAAGATGGTTGCTTTAGTTTTCTTTTCCATTTTTGGATAAAGATAAACCCCAGTTGAGTTCATGCCTCACTGAAGAGGTTCTTGTTTGACCGTTTCTTTCCAGTTACTTCCTGGATTGAACTTTGGTCCCTGACAATCACAATTTTGGATATCTCTAGGCTGTCGAACCTAGATCAAGCGTGCATTTATTTTGCACCCTATCTCCCCAGGAAGAATTTATTCAAAGATCTCTATGGAAGACAAAAGTTATTCCTCCAGCAGTATTATGGGATTTAAATCTAAACGACAAGTGGTAGCTCTTTATTTGAGCTCAATTTTCTATCTGAACGACAAATGGCAATCTCCCCATGACAGTTTGTCTATCCACGGTGAAGTTGTCAAGATTATCAGCTTATTCTCCAGAAAAAGTTATTGGAGACCTTCCAGATGTTTCTCTTTATTTGAGAATCCTTTTTGCAAGAATTTTACTTACTTCAACGGATTTTTGACTACAAAAATATTACTTCCTAGTGGTATTCTCCCCAGCGAGTCCACAATTCAATTTTCTTCCATCAAATGGCATCTCTTCGAGAAGTTTGGTGAAGATTCAAATGATCTTGCTCTTTATTTGAGAAGACTTATTTTACAAGTCAGCCGACCCACATCTCTTTTGAAAATCCCCGGTAAAGCTTCCAGGATCTTAGCAGTAGATTCCTTGGTTTATTTCAAATTTTGACAAATAGTCATTTCTTTCCAGGATCTCGGCAGTAGATTCCCTGGTTATTTTAAACTTCGACAAACAGTCGTTTATTTTCCTGGTTATTCTCGGCAGTAGATTTCCAGAATACCTCGGCAGTAGGTATCTCATTTTATATTTCCCTGATTATTCTCGGCAATAGATTTCCAGAAGACCTAGGCAGTAGGTATCTCATTTTATATTTCCCTGGTTATTCTTGGCAGTAGATTTCCAGAAGACCTCGGCAGTAGATTCCTCATTTTTTTCCCCTTCTAAACAAGGTATTCAGAGGAGAAGCTGAATCATTATTTTGATCATCAGAAGCTTATTTTGGTTATTACCTTTGCTCAGGCTATCATATGTTCGATAGTAGGTAATATACCGATATATTTGGTCAGATGCCTAGCTTAGGCTATTGTGGTGGTAGTAGGCCATCTTTCCTTCTGTGTTTACCTTGCTCAGGCTACCATTTATTTGGCAGTAGGTAATACACGCCCTTTTATTTCAAATGGACATATTTGCTTAGGCTACCAGTTATTGTTTGAACCATCATCATTGCCTAAGATGTCTTTGTGATTATCAGTTGGCAGTCTCTTTCCCCCAGTGGAGTTGGTTCTTTCCCCGTGGAGTCTTGCTTTGTCGAGTCGTCCTCGTCGGGTCTTTCTTTCCTTTGTGTTTTAACATCGGTTATCCCATGTGACATTATTCCTCACAAGATCCTTGTCTTGCATTTCATATCATTTTCATACCATATCATGTGCATTTGGCGGCATCTTAGGGCCAAAAATTTTGTGCATGTTTGTATTTAAGTCTCACCTATTTCGTCGAGACGAAGATTTTCAATCTCCATATCTTCGAATAGGAGAAACTTAAATAGGGGCATCTGTCGCACCCTAATTTTTGACCCTAAGATCCTCGCCCGGCTTTTTACATAACATGTTAGGTCGTTTTTTCATGCATGACTAACCGTTTTATCTAGCTTTGTCTGTTTATTTCTCTTTTTAAGGACAGGTGCTGTTGTAGAAGATTCAAGGTCCTGAAGGGTGTGTTATGTGTCTGTGATTGTGGAGGTTCCCTGGTCTTTGCAAGTGTGTGTGTGTGCTCCTGTGAGATTGTGCCCTCACTCTTCTGATCCCTAAACCATTTCCAAGCCTTTTTCCCTCTCAAAACTCCTCAGTTTTCCCCCACAGAATGCTAGGTCCTTATACCCTCCAATATGGAATTCGGTACCCTAAGACTGGTCACTGGTCGTATGGTAAGGTTATATTACAAGATGGCTTTTACCCCCTCTGTAAGCTCCTCAAAGTTTAAGAGATGTGTTTGCCATATGGTCTTAAATTTTGGTTCATCAAAGAAAGTTCAATGTGGAGGAAGCAGAAGATTGAATTTCAGAATGCGAATTTGAGTTCTTTGATCAGTTTAAAAATTCATGCTCACGTCCAAATTCTTTAAAGGATGATCATTTAAGTCAAAACTTACTCAAGGAGGTTCCATGCCAATTAACACATTCAGTACAAAGTTCAAGTAAGGTTCGCAATTGGAATTCATGAGTTCATTATAAAGAAATTCGAGTCCAGATTGGTGATAGTTATCACGAATTTCAAATTTAAAGTTGAGTTCTAAATCAAAGTTTACTTGGAATTCACAAGCCCAAACGAGGAAGTCAAGTCAACATTTTTCATTCGCCATGATAGGATTTGAGAAGTTCCAAATATAAATTCAAAGATCCATTTTACTCATGAATACAAGGCCCTGTTACAAGTTTCAAGATGACTCCTTAGTTCTAGATATTAAATACAAATATAAGCTTAGTGAGAGACTTGATTCATTCAAGAAGTGCAAGTGCAAAATTGAGTTGGACAAATTCAAGTTTCGCTTGCAATATCAAATTTTTACAATCCATCCAAAATTATAGATCCAAGTGCAAGGAATTGCAAGCTACTTCAAGATGTGCTATGTGATCTCATATCCCTTTTACAATTCAAGGATTCTTGGAACATAAGTCTAGGTCAATGATCTCATATGCTTGGTTTTATAAGTACGTAGGTTAAGATTTGTTACGTAAATTTTGTTGATTATAAATTGGAAATTACAAGATGCAAGTTGAAGTGCTACAAATTAATTCCAAAGAACTAAGGTTTCACGTTCGTCATTGATCTTCAACATTGAATACATATCTGTGTATTAAAGGCAATACATGTTTTGAAATAGAATCAACAATTAAGAACTTGTTCAAGCATGGCCTAGACTACAAAATACAACACACCACGAAAGCAGTATTAGCGATTGAATTGGTATAAAATTACAAGGTGGTAAGCAAGTCCATTGAGAATTACAAGATTCATCACAGTTACAAGGTTCAATTGAATACACAAATCAAACCTAGATGTTACATTAAAGACCAAGAGCACCATGATACATACTACCCCCATGATACAGCTGAGCCACCAACATGACGGTCATCGACAATAATTATACAAGGGGACCTGATGCACCAACACCTAACGTTTACCAAGCCTGCGTTATTGATGAACTGCTATCCAATAATGTACTAACTTCAAGACAAATCTGCCAGGGATCTTGTCGATTCCACCACCATTCGCAAAACGACCCCATTTGGATTCATTAGTTCCATGACCTGAAGCGGAAGATTCTGTTACATCCACGAACCAATCAAGGACAATGTGATAAAGCAGAAGGAAAATTCAAGAATGAAGTCACACTCCAAGGTATTGTTTGGTAATACGCATACCAACAGTTTTTAAGGCCGGAGTCATGCGATGGTACCTCAAAAGAGAATGAAAAAGTTAATACCTGTCTCGTAATGCAGTGAATTCCCGTAACACCACACAAATACTTCCCGAACCTCATGCCAATGAGCCTTGAACCGGACCTGCACATAAACGACAAGTATCCTCAATTTTCACACAATTCTCAAACCATATCAAAGCATACATCAAGCAGGAGCTAATTTGCAATAAAATCCTATGGAGTTTATGTTCATGACGAGATTACCTTTTTAGGAAAGGTTGTAGCCTTTCAAGAAGCCGTGCAATAATTTACGCCACCAGTGCTGCCAATATTGGGAAGCAATGCACCTCACCAGCTCGAGTCTCCACTGCCAAAGAGAGAAAAATAATTAATCAGGAAAAGGCGTTCATAAAGTTTTTGTTTCGTTGGATTCCAATAGCATTGGGCCTACAAGACAAAATCAACATCTTCTCTTATTTCCAAAACAGCCATCTGACACGTTGAATAAAAAAAAAGGAAAACCATTATTATGAAACCATCACAATTTTAAACTCACTTAATCAAAAAGAGTTTAGGCCTCAGAATTAAAGGAAAATCACAATCATTAATTGAAAGATATGTAAGCTGTAAGATCAGAAATTCATCAGTTTTTGCAATTTGAATGAAGGTCAATATCTGAGATATCCCAGCAATCATCACTTTCCCAACTTGGAACAAACAGAGGATCAAATCATCAAGGACAGGAAATCACATTTCAAAGCAATGTCCAAACCTTCCCAAACCGTTCAAATCGTATCAGTATCAGAAATCATGGCAATAACAACATGACATTATCCTTCCAAAACGATTCAACACAACATCAAATATTTCCAGAAATAAATCATCATCATTGGCCTATTTATATAGAAGAAGATCACTACCACAGAGGACCCAAATCACTCATATACAAACCTTCCTTATCCAATTTCATCAACCTCACGAATACATTATCACAAACTCAAAAAACCATAAAATCACCACGCATCAATGTAGAGAAACACTCAGGAAGAAAAAGAATCATCATGTAACAAAACGAAAAACAACAACATCCATTCCCAGAAGATTTAAAAACACATCCATACACGCATACCTCAGAACAACCACAGCAAAATTCAATATACACCTCAAATTCAGATTCATCAAGAAACTCATCTACACACCCATTGCAGAAAGCTCACACATAACAATACCACGACGTACACACATACACAGACATACACACAGAGACGAAGCACAGAAAGGAGGAGGAATTCATGAACGAAGGAAGGATCAAGAACTTAGCTTTTGGGAGAGTCTCTGTTCGTCATCATCATCGACGGCCGTTTCCTTTTTCCTTTTTTCGCTTTACTCGTATAACCATTGTAAATTGTAAAATCATGAATAATAGTGGATTGGGGTATTGGGACTGCTGGGGCGAGGGTTTTGATTTACTATGAATGTTCGATCGAGAGAGATAGAGAGAATGGAGAGGGGGCGAGAGAAAGACGAGCTGAAAAATCAGAGAGATGGCGGCGAGTTTGGATCTAGGGTTTCGATATCCTTCCGTTCGAGAGAGAGTGAGAAGACGAGAGGGTAAGTGTTTGAGGGGAGAGAGACGTTTGCTTTGGCTCTTTCTGAGTTTGTTTTCTCTAGTAATCACATACACGCGAACACACACGACACTACCATGATCCCTCCGTTTAATAAATCTTTTTTTATTTTAGCATTTTTTTTAATAAATTCATAAATTCATCTTTTTTTCAAAATAATTGGAATTTATTTTTTTACGTGACTATTTCAAAACATAATTAAACGAAAAAAGGAAAGCTTTGTAAATAGCCTTTTTATAAAAAATATAACTTCTTTTTATATTTTAAAATATTTCTTTTTAATAAATATAACTAAATTAATTAAAAAAAAAAAACAACTTTGTTAAAATCCTTTTTAAATTAGTAAACCCTTTTAAAATAATAAAAACCTTTTTACTAAAATATTAAATTTAATCCCTCTTAATTAGTAAGTAAAAAAAAAAACTTTTCTTTTATAATAATTAAAATTAAGATTTTTCTTTAATTAATCTTTTAACAATAATCGATTTAAAACTCTCTTAAAGCAAAACCCTTTTCTTTAATAATAATTAAAATAAAACTTTCATAAAAGATGATTTTAAACTAACTTTTTTTCCTTTTTCTAATTAAAACTTCCTTTTAATAATCTTCTCTAAAATTAAGATAATAAAAAGAAATTCTCTTTTCTATAGCTAGTCTTAAAATCTCCTCTAATAATAATAATAAATCTCTAAATAAAAAATATTAAGATAATTAAGTTTAAAACCAAACCTAAATCGTCCCCCGTTAACCATCCCTCGCGCTTGAGTGAATTGTTTGCTTGTATGCTTGTTTATCTTGTCTATGCTTGTTATCATTCCTTATATGTTTATCTTGTTTACTTGTTATTGCTTCAAACCCTTTTCAAAACAATATCAAAATTCTCGATCCAATGTCGAGCCCCTTTTCTACCTATATAAGTCGATCGCCGTAGGGCATCGCATTCGACTTATTGATCACTGGACACAAGTCTAGCATCACTTTGCTAGCACCCTCGCCTAAATAATATAATTAATCGCATTAATATCCAAGGGAAAATCCCATGCATGATAACCACGTTATTGTGCATGGTGCATTTCATTTGCATCATAATCGACACCCTTAAGTTAAGACAATTAGACAACTTAGGATAGATTTCCTAGGTTAGTCCCCCACAATTTTGGTTTTTAAACCAAACTTTAGCTCACCTAATTCTCCACACAAGAGAATTAGATGTTAATCATCTCAAAGAAAGGGACATACAATCCCATACCCCACAAAATTCAAACATTTTCAAAAGTGTGGTGGTCTTTCTTAAGATGATGACTCATCTTTCTCTCCTAAACCTTTAAAACATTTAGTATCCTTAATAAGAAACTACAAGTGCTCTGATTCCCTCCTGACAGGATATGTAGGCACAAGATGCGATATCTTGTCGAGCACAATTAGGAATAAAATTATAAATCACCTACCCTTAAACCCTTAGCAAAGCAAAAAAACAAATAACATAAATGAATCAAGAGGTTCCTGTAGAGTACTACAGATATCTAGGATGCTAACACCTTCCCTAGGTATAACCAAGCCCCGAACTTAGAATCTTAAGTGCATTTGCATTGCATTGTGGGAATTTGGTTTTTTCTCCCTTCCCTTGGATAAAATCAAAGACCGGTGGTGACATTAAAAATGCGATCCTAGTTAACAAATAACTATGGTATCCAATTTTCACCGCGACAGTGGCCAAGTCTAAAATGCCAAAGATTACATGTATTGGAAACAATAGAACTATAAGCAAAAATTTGACAGCTAGAGTCAAGAACATATAATCCTCTTTGCAGCTTAGCTGTACCAATCATTGTCTTGGAAAGCTTCTGCAGGATTTGACAAGTATCAGCATCAAATTGCACAGAACAGTCATTACTACTAACAAGCTTGGCAATGGAAATCAGATTGACATGGAACTTTGGAATATATAAAACATTATGCAAAGTTAAGGAACTTGATATGATGACACTACCAGACATAGATGCAGTAATATAGGAGCCATCAGGCAGATTGACATGCACAGGAATGATATTCTTACATGTAATGAAAGATGATTTATCAAAAGCAATATGGTCTGTTGCACCTGTATCCAAAATCCATAAATGTGTATTCTTACCATTTTGAGTGGTTGAATGGGAATTCATCACAAAAGGAGAGGTGGAGATAGAATTGGCTTGGGAATTCAGTTTTGATTGTTGTAGGAGTTCTATGATGTTGTTATACTGTTCTTGTGTGAATCCAAAAGAAGATGTAGCTGAACTTGAGGTAGGAACATCAGAAGTTGTTTGAACTGCTGCAGCGGATTGAGAACTAGTACCAGCACTTTGTGTCCTTTCCTTGCCTTTAAAACCTGGTGGATAACCGTGTTTCTTGAAACAAGTCTCATTAGTATGATTTGTTCTCCCACAATGAGTACAAATTCTATTGTGACCTTTTGCATCAGATGAGTTAGATACCTTCCCTTTTGAGTAGTTTGCTTGCCATTGTTGCCACCTGAATTAGCTTGGACTTGGAATGCCACTACTTCCTCATTCTGATCACATGCAGAGGGAACTATAGAAGCAGAACTATACATTTCACGTTCTTGTTGTATGATAAGAGAGAAGACTTTATCAAGGTCAGGCAAAGGACTCATCATTATAATTTGTGACTTAGATTGTGCAAATTTTTCATTTAAACCTTTTAAGAAACGAATTATACGATCTTGATCCCTATAACCTTGAATTGCAACTATGGCACCACAAGAGCACGGGATAGCACAAGAACATACAAGAGCAGGACGATAATTATCTAATTCATCCCATAAGATTTTCAGCTGAGTAAAATAGTTGGAAACATCCAAGTTACCTTGACGAAGCTTGTAAAGATCCTCTTGAATATCTGAAATTAGGAACAAGTCACTATGAGAAAATCGAGTTTGCAGGTTCTTCCAAACACCAGCTGCGCTATCGATCCACAAAACGGACTTTGCAATTGATTCTGAAATTGAGGGATGAAGCCACGCAAGAACCATAGTGTTACATCTAACCCATGGAGCATACAGAGGATCTGCAACTGGAGGTTTTGTTAGGGTTCCGTCAACAAACTTTTCTTTATTCTTGGAAATGAGAGCAATGTGCATCGAACGCGACCAAGCATGATAGTTCTTATCATCAAGTAAGGGTGTTACAAGGATGAGTGCTGGATTTTCATTTGGATGTAGGTAGTAAGGATTTGTGGAATTTGTGGAGAAATCGTAATATATCTGGTAAGCCATTGATGAAGTGAGAAGAAAAAATCAAGAACAAAGAAACAGAAGAAATTGTGAAACAAGATTGACAGAGAGAAGAAAGAAAGAGCGAAGATCGCAAGATATGAAATGGAACAACAATGGATACCAGAGCTTTGATAGCTCTGATACCATGTTAATGTGGCAGTGATGGAGCTCTGCAAATATGACGATTGGAGAAGACAAGCATGAACAAGAAAATAGCTTGTGAGAAAAGGAAATATTCTATTCAATGATTGAAGAAGTTTACATTATCCTTTATATACAAGAATGAATAACATCCAAGTAATATATCTAACTAACTAGTTTACAAGTGTATGGCTGAGATTAAAAGATGAGACTCATCTATATATTAACAATAATAGTATGGGATGTGGTTACCCACTTGCTCTTTTTTCCAACCTAAAATTACGTTATGATATGACACATAAGAAGTTTAATGCTAATAAGAATTCAAGGTTTGAAACCCTATTTAGATCCATGTAATCGAAATGGGTTTTTACTACAAAGAGATAATTTGCTCGGTGTGATAAGTGTTGTAATTAATAAAGTAATTACATTAAATATGTTCCAAAATGACAAGAAGTGAACAAGTGAGTAAATGATAATAAATGCTTGTGAAATAGTCTCACATAGAAAGTGGAGCTCACATTAAAAGCATTTATAAAGTGTTAATATCATTAACTCACCAAAAGACAAAAGAGGATAAAGTGCCACATGGACAAGTGTGGTGGTCTCAAGCATTATGCCACTTGTCTCTTCCATACAAACCCTTGCCGGTGTCGCCACCGGCGACACCGAGTCCGAGGGCGTAGAGGCGCTAGTGGCGGCTTGTAGGTGGCACTTGAGCATGGTAGGTGCAGAATTATTTTGTTTTGAATTTTGAATTCGAAAATTGCAATTCTTCATGAAATGTTGCAAAATGAAAACATGCAACTCTTGAACATGTTGCTGTAGGCCAAACATGGTAACTTTTGGTAAAAAGAATTTTTTCACCAAGGGTCGCCACCTTGTGAAACAATACTAGTGTGGCCTATAAATGTTTCATTCCGAATTCAGAAATCAATCAACAAAAATGCATTTCCTCTACAAAACAATTCCAACACTCTTTGCTACATTAGAGTTTTCATCCGTCTTGTGCAAACTCGATAAGGCTGAATTATCCTGGGTATTCCTGCATCAAAACTCTAAGACAAATCGAGAGTGCTAGAAATACTATAAGGAAAGTGCTTCGTACACGATTCCAGCCTGGATCCATTCAACTTTGAAGCGTTACATAACAGTCTTATAGTATCTCAAATCATGGCCACCGACGCTTCAATTTCAAGCATCAAGGTGATGAACCAGGACCTTGTCAAGTTGGATCGTTTTGATGGAACAAACTTCATCCGCTGGCAAGACAAAATGACATTTCTCCTGACTATCCTAAAGATTCACTATGTCTTAGATCCTGATTTGGAACCAATTCCAGAACCAACAGAAAACGATACCGATGAACTTAAAAAGGAACGAAAGAAACGTAAGGAAGATGAATTGCTTTGCCGTGGACATATTCTGAACACACTATCTGACCGTCTCTATGATTTATACACCGACACTCAATCTGCAACAGAAATCTGGAAAGCACTCGAATTCAAATTCAAGACTGAAGAAGAAGGTACGAAAAAGTTCTTAATATCTAAATACTTTGATTTTAAAATGTTGGATTCCAAGCCTATTCTTGCACAAGTACGCGGGCTACAAGTTCTCGTGAACAAAATAAAAGCTGTGAAAATTGACATTCCCGAAGCTTTTCAAGTCGGTGTAATTATTGCAAAATTGCCACCTTCGTGGAAAGGATACAGAAAGAAATTGCTGCATAATTCTGAGGATCTTTCGTTGGAGAAACTTCAAAAACACCTTCGAATCAAGGAGGAGACGAAGGATAGAGAAAAATCTGAGTCCGCTGGGTTTTCTAAAGCCAATGCTGTTACAGTAAATGGAAAGAGAAAACATGATGGCATGAAAAACCATCCTGGCCCCAAGAAGGAACATAAAAGGTTCAAAATTCTGGCGGACCAAAGGGTACAACAACCGGATGTTATGTATGCGGAAAACCAGGCCACTATGCTCGAGATTGTAGGAACAACAAAACCAAAAAGGAGGTAAATGTTGTTCATGTCGATGAAGACATAATCGCTACGGTGAACGAAATCATGGCAATCAAAGGCAAAGTGCAAGGATGGTGGTACGATACATGTGCAACCGTGCATGTATCTTATGATAAAGCAGCATTTAAAATATACTCTGAAGTCAGTGATGGACAAGAAGTTCAGATGGGAAATGAAGTACGATCTAAAGTCATTGGAACAGGATCCGTCGAACTCAACTTCACTTCCGGAAAGAAAGTTACTCTTGTTAACGTACTTCATGTCCCCGACATGAATAAGAACCTTGTTAGTGGGGACTTGTTGGGAAAACCAGGAATTAAATCTGTATATGAATTGGGCAAACTAATATTGACCCGTAATGGTGTATTTGTAGGAAAAGGATATTCCGCTGAAGGAATGATCAAACTCTGTACTATTGATAATATGATTAATGAAATTTCTAATTCTGCTTATATGATGGAGTCTACTTCTTTATGGCACTCTAGATTAGCACATATTGGTATTAGTACTATGAATAGACTAATTAAATTCGGAATGATCTCATGCAATATTCATGATTTCGAAAAATGTGAAATATGTGTTAAATAAAAAATGATCAAGAAACCTTTTAAAAGTGTTGAAAGAAAATCAAACGTGCTTGATCTTGTGCATTCGAATTTGTGTGAATTTAACAACATGCTAACCAGTGGGGGAAATCGTTATTTCATAACATTCATCGATGATTGCTCTAGGTTCACACATGTATACCTTTTAAAGCACAAAGATGATGTTTTAATGCTTTTAAGGTCTATAAAGCGGAAGTGGAAAATCAATTAAATAAAAGAATAAAGGTAGTTAGAAGCGATAGAGGCGGTGAGTACTTTTCTACAGAATTTGATGCATATTGTGAAGAATATGGCATTATACATGAATGTTCCGCGCCTCGTACACCACAACAAAATGGCTTGGCCGAAAGAAAAAGTTGAACATATCAAGAAATGATAAATTCTATGATAATACATTCTGAATTGCCATTTAATTTGTGGGGTGAAGCATTATTGTCCGCATGTCACATAATGAACAGGATTCCTTTGAAAATAACAGGGATTTCTCCATATGAAATATGGAAAGGAAGATCACCAAATATTGGTTATTTTAGAGTGTGGGGGTGTGTAGCATATTACAAGAATATGGATCCCAAAAGAACTAAATTATGTCCTCGAGGGATCAGATGTGCTTTCATAGGATATGCATCAAATAGTAAGGCATATAGACTTTTAAATATGAAGTCTAATGTAACTGTTGAATCCCGAGATGTGGAATTCTTTGAAAATCTTATAACGAAGGATAAGGAACCTGAGAATCCCACGAATGAAGAATCTCGTAAGAAAGAATCTCTGCGGATTGTTGAAACACAACCCGAGCCTAGGATAAGCAAAAGAGCCCGAAAAGCTAAGGATCTAGGACCTAATGAAATCAATTCTCAACTTATTTCCTTTTATCTAGTTGAAGGAAATTGCAAGAACGATATTCATAAAATTCCTATTATTCTTCAAGTAGAGGATGATCCTAAAACCTATAAAGAAGCAGTAGCTTCAAGGGATGCTTTTTTTTGGAAGAATGCTATCCAAGACGAAATGGATTCAATTATGTCAAATCACACTTGGGAACTTGTCGATCTTCCTAAAGGATCAAGACCCATCGGATGCAAGTGGGTGTTTAGAAAGAAGTATCATAGTAATGGTACATTAACCACCTATAAGGCTAGATTAGTAGCAAAAGGATTTAGACAAAAGGAAGGTGTCGATTACTTTGACACATATGCTCCAGTAGCAAGAACTACGACAATCAAAATATTGTTTGCACTAGCTTCCTTGAATAACCTTATTGTTCACCAAATGGATATTAAAACAACATTCCTAAATGGAGATCTCGATGAGGAAATCTACATGGAACAACCAGAAGGCTACGTGCTTCCTGGAAACGAACAAAAGGTATGTAAACTTATTAAATCCCTATACGGTTTGAAACAGGCACCAAAGCAATGGCATCAAAAGTTTGTATCTGTCATACTCTCAAATGGGTTTATGCCAAATTCTTGTGACAAATGCTTGTACACAAAGGTGTGTGGAAACATTGTAACATATTTGTGTTTATACATTGATGATATGTTAATCATTAGCAATGAAATAAAAGGGATCTTAGAAACAAAGAAATTTCTAACTTCCACATTCAAGATGAAAGATCTTGGGCCAGTTGACACCATATTAGGAATCAAAGTAAAACGAAATAGTGGGGGTTATGAACTTAATCAAACATATTATGTTGAGAAAATGTTGGACAAGTTCAAACACCTAAACTTCAAGGAAGTAAGCACTCCATTATATCCTAGTATCAAGCTTCAAAAGAACAATCGAAGAACTGTGGCCCAATTGGAATATGCAAGTGCAATTGGATGTCTAATGTATTTAATGAAATGCACCAGACCCGACATAGCATTTGCAGTTAGTAAGATTAGTAGATTTACTAGAAATCCAAATGATGAACATTGGAAGGCCATAACTAGGATTTTCGGTTATCTCTTAAAGACCAAAAATCTTGGCCTTCATTATGGTAGGTTCCCTGTCATACTAGAAGGATATACCGATGCGAGTTGGATATCGAGTGCTGGAGATTACAAATCTACAAATGGGTGGATATTTACATTAGCCGGAAGTGAAATTTCTTGGAAAAGCCAGAAACAAACTCGTATTACCCTCTCAACCATGGAATCAGAGTTTGTGGCTCTCGCCTCCGCTGGACAAGAAGCAGAGTGGTTGAGGGACCTTCTGTTGGAAGTACCATTTTTTCAAAAGTGTTGATACATTGTGACAGTCAAGCCACCCTAGCTAGAGCATTCAGTGAAGTATATAATGGAAAGTCTAGACACATAGGTCTTAGACACTCTCTCGTGAGAAAATTAATTAAGGATGGGATCATTTCGCTGACATATATTCAAACAAACTATAATTTAGCAGATCCATTTACTAAGCCACTGGCCAGAGACTTAGTAAAGACTACCTCAAAAGGTACGGGGTTGAAACTCCTTGAATAAGGGTTCCGACAATGATAACAACCCAATCTGAAGTTAATAAATCTTAACCTAAGATTCAATGGATAACAACAAGTCATTGATTTGGATGTTTGTACAACATTTTGTGATAATGTTGACTACTACCTCCGTCCCTAATTATAAGACCCTGTTGAGTTTTTTTTTTGTCCCTTTTTATAAGACCCTCTTCAACTTTCAAAGTGCATTAATTATTATTTTCCAAACATACCCCTAATTATATTACATCTTTTTCTGCACTATGTAATAAATACAATTACATACACATTAACTATTTCTCTCTCCTAAGGATAAACTTGTAAAATTATACAAAATAGTCAATAAGTTTAATACTCTAATCAACTTTCTTAATTCCCGTGTTTTTCTTATTGGGGTCTTATATTTAGGGACGGAGGTAGTATTATATATCGAGGGTTGAGTTTTCAAAACTCTTAATGAAGTTCTATATCAAGGATATGCGTTCCAAGGAAATGGATACAAAATGAACTTCACCTATGTGAATTTCGAGATGGCGCCGTCTCAAAGTGAGAGTTGGAGTTTCTCTCATGAAAAATTCATGAAAACAGGAAAAGCACATGGCCATAAATAGTGCTAGGAGAGATATGTAGGCGAAGAACCTTTAAAGAATATGTGTAAGGTAACACCGGTAGAATCACAAGGGATAATGGTTCAAAGCATAGCTACCTAACATTCCGATTCAACTTTGTGGTATCCTTACTAAGGTTAAGTTCAAATCGAAAGATACTTAACTGTATTAATATTCTTTTCTCTCTTTTTGGAATTGGCCTTGTCATTATTAGAACAAGTGGGGGATTGTTGTAATTAATAAAGTAATTACATTAAGTATGTTCCAAA
The DNA here is from genome assembly GCA_022829125.1 of Lathyrus tuberosus. Classification (NCBI taxonomy): domain Eukaryota; kingdom Viridiplantae; phylum Streptophyta; class Magnoliopsida; order Fabales; family Fabaceae; genus Lathyrus; species Lathyrus tuberosus. The sequence continues at coordinate 41,780,064 of JALAZF010000002.1, forward strand.
ATGACAAGAAGTGAACAAGTGAGTAAATGATAATAAATGCTTATGAAATAGTCCCACATAGAAAGTGGAGCTCACATTAAAAGCATTTATAAAGTGTTAATATCATTAACTCACCAAAGGAAAAAGAGGATAAAGTGCCACATGGACAAGTGAGGTGGTCCCAAGCATTATGCCACTTGTCTCTTCCATACAAACCCTCGCCGGTGTCGCCACCGGGGACACCGGCTCCGGCTCCGGGACCGGGTCTGAGGGCGTGGGCGTAGAGGCGCTAGTGGCGGCTTGTAGGCGGCACTTGAGTACTTAGGCACGACGCATCGGAGCAATCGGGATATTTGCGGCGTTAATGAGGCAGCGCCGGTGGCGCTCCGGCGAGCGGCAGCCGGCCTTCGGCCGGGCTATTATCATTGCTCTAATTTTGGTCGGTGCAGAATTATTTTGTTTTGAATTTTGAATTCGAAAATTGCAACTCTTCATGAAATGTTGCAAAATGAAAACATGCAATTCTTGAACATGTTGCTGTAGGCCAAACATGGTAACTTTTGGTAAAAATAATTGTTTCACCAAGGGTCGCCACCTTGTGAAACAATACTAGTGTGGCCTATAAATGTTTCATTCCGAATTCAAAAATCAATCAACAAAAATACATTTCCTCTACAAAATAATTCCAACACTCTTCGCTTCATTCAAGTTTTCATCTGTCTTGTGCAAACTCGATAAGGCTGAATTATCCTGGGTATTCCTGCATCAAAACTCTAAGACAAATCAAGAGTGCTTGAAATACTATAAGGAAAGTGCTTCGTACACGATTCCAGCCTAGATCCATTCAACTTTGAAGCGTTACATAACAATAAGAGACACAATACACCATCAATATCAATACTTAGAAGTTGGCTCATAAATCTCATACATACGAGGTTTTTAATGTATATTTCAACTACATTTTGTCTATTGCGAAATTCGATAAAACTAACTTGAGTCGCATACATATAATTTTCACTATTAGTTCCAGTTTCGTCTCACGATGGTGAGGGATGCCACCAATAATACCACCAACGACCGAATGATCATAATATAGATGCTAACCGGAGGAACAGTGTCATCAAAATGAAACATTACAAGACAACATATGTAACCTACAACAACAATAACTGTAGTAGATTATTGATGAGCAAGAAGGATCCATGGATCCTTAACCTCTTTTCATTGAGATCTGAAATGCCCGTGTTTGAAAAAATACAAACAAAACATAAAGAAAAAAGAGGAACACAATCACAACACAAGAACATAACGTGGAAAATTATAAAATAGGAGAAAAACCCACGACTGTTGTCAATAGACAACCAGAGAATAACACTAAGTGAAAATTGTTACAATACATAATATACACTCAACTAATCCAGGCCCCAAAACACCCACACCATCCAAAACAAATATTTAACTACATCTCTCAACACTCTAATATAAGAGTATACGAGAACAAAGAAAGTCAAATACAAGCTTAAAGGGGTTTTGATTGGTACATCTAGGAATGAAGAAATTGAATCCTATATATAGCCTTGGACTCCCACTTCCTTCACAAAACTAAGCGATGTGGTACTTCAAAGAACTTGTATCCTATATATAGTTTTGGACTCTCTTTTCATTCACAAAACTAAGTGATGTAGGACTTCTTTAACATGTATATTTTCAACCAACCCCTACAATCTCCACCTTGTTTGAAAATAATACATAAGCTTTCATTGTCTTCATCGACAATCATACTCCACCATAAAGAGTATCAACATGTATATTTTTGTTCCGGACTGGACCGATGACTAGGCATGGCCCAATCCACTACTACTCCTAGAACGGTCCAATTGCCTAAGTCCAACTGAGGAGGGGGGCAACATTTACTTTTCTGCCGCTCCGCCGGGCACAGATGGACGGATGAATCTCCAGATTATTTGCTCCTCCCCGACATCTCTGCCCGTTACGCACGACTCAGTCATCCAGGGACAGCCACGACGCCTGTGCCCGGAACTACGCCCTTGCCCATAGAAACGGCTAGTTTCGGGCACTCCTACCCGTCATAATGGCTATTTTTTGGCAGTTACCTATTCTTCAGAAAATGGTTATTACGCCCCGAAAATAGGGACCGTTGGTCACGCGCTGGGGGAATTATATAAACCCTCTCACTTGAGAGGGTCAGGTATCAAATAATCATCCTAAAAACTCATACTTTGTACTTGTCCCTTTTTTCTGACCTTTTCTTACTTGAGCGTTAGAGTGCCTTGCAGGTACACCCCCTTCACCTCATCTCGCACTCAGCATCACAGACGTTCTTCTTGGCCCATCACAGGATCTGATCAGCCTTCACGATCAGTGGTGCCGACTGTGGGGAACTTGTTTTCTCCGTCTTAACATTCACCTCAGATTCTAAGACCAAAACACATTCTTCGTCCAAGATCATAATCATGGCCGCTCAAGATAACGTCAAAGGTGCTCACCATCTTTCTATCCTCCCCGTCAACAAAACTAATGCTGACGGTTCTTCATCTCTCCTCGGAGGAGACGCCCGTCACCTGAGAGACGGGGCTACCGCGTTTCCTTCCCCCACTCCTGCTGATCGTGACAACGACCAGCCCTTGCTGGCCATCCAGTCCATTTCACCTCCACCCAACGCCAACCCGGCCGTGGTGGCTCTCCTTGAAGCGATCAACAAAACCAACCTTTTGATCCTCTAACAAAACAAGAGGATTAGGGCATTGGAAGAGTCTGCTCATCCGAGATCCCCTCGCCAAGGAAGAACCAATGACGATCCAAGAGTCCACGACCCCGACGAGAAACTGACCACCGGGGGCGCCAAGAACCAGAGCCCTATGCTGTTCGGAAGCGCGATCACGTTTCCCCGCAAAACCAATCTTCCCCGGGCCACAAGAGAACCCGGAGAGATCAACGTTCACCCCCGGTCAGATCAAAGGGCCGGGCACGCACGCCTTCACCTCGAAGAAGTCGCCGTGACAAGCAAGTCGTCCGCTCCCCTTCCAGGATCAGTTCCAGCAGCGACGATGAGTCCTACGGCCCATTATCCCAAGAGATATTGACTACACGCCTCCCCAAAGGCTTGGAGAAACCCCCAACGTTGGGCACTTATGACGGAACGACTGACCCCGATGAGCACATCGAAAACATCGATGCGCTGTTAGATTATCATGGCGTCCGGGGCGCCATCAAGTGTCGCCTGTTCCAGACCACGCTCCGGAAAGGAGCAATGACTTGGTACAAACAACTGCCCAAGGAGTCCATCACCTCGTGGAAGTAGCTGGGCAGGATGTTTTCTAGGCACTTTACGACGTCACACCGCTATCCCAAGACCGAAGCCTCCCTTGAGGCCATAATTCAAGGGAAGGATGAAGCTCTCCGGGCTTATATCGAGAGGTTTAACAAAGAAGCTATGCAAGTCCCAACTACCGACGACATGAAACAATTTCTGCTCGAACGGGGACTCCACCCACACTCAGAGTTTTCTAAAGATGTCGGCCTCGCACCTCCAAGAAGCCTGGACGCCTTCCTCCTCAAGGCGCAGTCGTACATTCAGTATGAGAAAAAGGAAGCGGCCACCTCCGCCCGAGCCTTCCGCCATCAGGAGAATGCCCGGGCCTCTAAGGGAGACGAGCCCTAGACATCCCGTCGGGGGGAAAGAAGGCGTGAAGATCGTCCCCGGGAATCCAGGGACAACAAGGGACCCTCCGGCCGGTTCCACGACTACACTCCCCTGACTGTCTCCAGGGAAAAGATTCTCTCCGAGTGTGCCAACTCGGAGTTTAAGCAGGCGGGAGTCTGGTTCCCCAAGAAGATACCGACCATGCCCAACACCGATAAATCAAAGTATTGCCATTTCCATAAGAGTCACGGCCACACCACTGAAGACTGCATCCACGTGAAGGATGCCATAGAAATACTGATCAGGGATGGCCACCTAAAGTAGTTTACAAAAAAGAAAGAGGCTCCCCGGCAAGACGCCCAGGAGTCAAGGAAAGTAGAGGAAGAGGTGCCTTCCTCAGAAGAAACAAACCTCCAAGTCGCCATGTCTATATCACAATTGGAGGATTTCTACGTCCTAGACGAGCTCAGCGCTCCCGCGTACTTCGCGGTCCACAGCCCGTGGGAGACTTTCCCCTCCATAATGGCCATCTCTGAAGGAGGCTTCAACAAAGTCACCGTGGGCTCCGTAAAGAGAAAGTTTGAGCACCTGATCAACATGAGCTCCAGCAAGGTGACAACGCTCGACAAGGCCCAGATGGGATCAGTTCCCATCTCCTTCTATAGGGAAGAACTCCTCGGAGGGTCCCCGAACTCAAGTATCCCACTGCTCGTTCGAGCCCAGATGGCCAATTTTGATGTTCGCAGGATTCTTGTCGACCAAGGCAGCTCGGTCGATATTATGGACTCACAGCTTTTCTCGACCCTCCAACTGGACGAATCGCATCTCACCCCCTATGTGAGTTCCGACCTTCAGGGTTTCAATGGGTCTGTCACGAAACCCTGGGGGTACATAGATCTGATCGTGACCTTTGGATCTGCAGAGACAACCAGATCCATTAAAAAATTCAGTAAAGGGCAGCCTCAGCCTAATTTCCTTGATCCAGATGGATGAAGATGGATTGCTGGAAGTCAGTAAAGGGCAGCCTCAGCCTAATTTCCTTGAAAGCATACTCATACATGGAGAACCTCTCCGCGTAATCCATGCATATTCAATCATCTTGAGTGGGGAAGTGCACCTTCCACTCCCCCTCTGGTCCTACATCCATAAAAACATCCCCTGTGTAAGACGCGAAGGTAGACACATGCTCGGCAGGCTCCGCCACCGTCCATTCCTCCACAAAATCATGTTCAAGCTCCTCCCCAACTTCGCTGGGGGCATTTGAAATTTCTGTGTCGCTACTCTTCGAGGAGCTCTCCTCGAACGAGTCTATGAGAATCTCTCTTTTGGGCCCTGTCGCCATCTCGGTCACCTGAAAAGCAGAGGACAAAAGTGAATTCGACCGCGAAATCAAATCCACCCTTCCATCGCTAGTTAAATGAAAGGGCGCGCGAAGGGCCGAGGACGGCGTCCCCAACCTAAGACCTAAATCAGATAGCATAAGAGTCTCCCACGAGGAGATGCCCGGGGGAAACCCCTCATACACAATGAGGAACTTCCCCGAACCACTACCCAGTTTCCGCTTGAAGATCCACCAGAAAATTCATACATTCATCGGAAACTTCATCAGAACGTCAGAAAACTGGGTAGCCACACCGGTTACACCTACATCATCGTCGCGGTAGTGCCGGAAATGGCCTTACCCTAAACTCTCTAAGGGGCTCCGACGGCCACATCTGCAGCAGAAGATGGCCTAGCCACCGTCCACCACCAACAGACGCCAGAGAAACACCACAATCTCACCTAAGTCAACCTAACCACATGCATTCTAAACAAAGATGAAAAAGCTAGAAGAAAAGAAGGAATCAGGTGACTTACGTGGTCGAAGAGGTTGTGGAGAAGTTGCTCGAAGCTACTCACAGCAGCTAAAACGACGGTCGACGGCGGCGACGAACTGAGTTCTCTGAGAAAGACGAAGAAGGAGAGATAGAAACGAAAATGAAAATGAGCAGACATCCTCCCTTAATATACCACCTAAGACCATGTGCATGAGCACGTGCGGATAGGTCATTATGGCCCTAGACTAGCCATCATTGCTTTTTCAATATAGCACAGGGCTCGAGGCACATGCGGCATCCCATCGCTTCAATTCCCTATAACCGTTGGTCTCCCCGAACGCCGGGCAAACCAAAGAGCGTTACGAGTCTCGCGTGCACTGGAACTCTCGGGCATCACGGGACAACTCCCCTTTGTCACCAAACGACGACTCCTTCACAATTCCCCGGGACTACGGCCTATCCTTAAGTCATCACTCCCATGCTCAAGAGCAACGACTTGGGGGGCTCCTGTTCCGGACTGGACCGATGACTAGGCATGGCCCAATCCACTACTACTCCTAGAATGGCCCAATTGCCTAAGTCCAACTGAGGGTGGGGGGGGGGGGGCAACATTTACTTTTCTGTCCCTCCGCCGGGCACAAATGGACGGATGAATCTCCGGATCATTTGCTCATTCCCGACATCTCTGCCCGTTACGCACGGCTCAGTAATTCAGGGATAGCCACGATGCCTGTGCCCGAAACTATGCCCTTGCCCATAGCAACGGCTAGTTTCGGACACTCTTGCCCGTCATAACGGCTAGTTTTTGGTAGTTACCTATTCTTCGGAAAACAGTTATTACGCCCCGAAAATAGGGACCGTTGGCCACGCGCTGGGGGCATTATATAAACCCTCTCACTTGAGAGGGTCAGGTATCAAATAATCATCCTAAAAATGCATACTTTGTACTTGCCCCTTTTTTCTGACCTTTTCTTACTTGAGCGTCAGAGTGCCTTCCAGTTACACCCCCTTCTCCTCATCTCACACTCAGCATCACAGACGTTCTTCTCGGCCCATCACAGGATCTGATCAGCCTTCACGATCAATTTTCAACCAACCCCAATAGCCCGTGTCTTAGATAACTTCAAGTTGTCGTCTCTGTTAGACGATAATTTATATTGATCTTATATTCCTGATAACAAAAGAACAACACAATTAATACACTAAATGCAGAAAATAAAATTATATAATTACTTCCAGTCATTATTATAGTGTTTCGAGTGCACTGTTCTTTAAACTTTCAAGTTTTTAATCTCTTCTATATAAATGATGTATATTCAGAATCATAGAAAAATCATATGAAAGCAAGCTTATCGACCACATGCTATTTATAGGCTTGATTCTATCATCATGAATTAACAAGTCATTTAATATAATTAAAACCCATTATCACCCAATATAATGATCATTAAAAGTAATTACCACCCAATATAATAATTATTATATTTGAGACCCTTTAAGGATCAAAACTTCCTAAATTTATAAATTACTTAAATGCAAGTTATTACTAATAATAAATTTTAAAACCGTTATTTATAGCATTAAATTTTCCCACTTTGTCCATAGGATCTAATAATTTGCCTAAATTGAGTCATCATATACCATATTTAAGAAATAGACACGTGAATCATAGTGATAGTTCTTATACAGATGAATAATTTTATCCATGTATTACGACATGTTTAGTTTCTTAAGTATATATGTAATGTGGTAATTAAACTTAATGAACAAATCATATACTTATTCTTGATACAAATAAAATACATTTTCTCAAAATATATAGTGCGCATGAATATGCGAAAACATCATAATATAAGAGTTTTATTAATAAATTAAATGTATATAATAATAAGGAGGAACCAAGTCCCATATTTTCTACACGATCCTTGAATTTCAGTGGTGGCATGCCCTTAGTCAAAGGATTAATAATCATTAATTAATGCTTATGTGCTCAATGACAACTACTTTATCTTTAACTCGTTCTCTAATGACTAAGTACTTAATGTCGATATGTTTATTTTGACTTTCACTATTGTTGTTCTTAGCCATAAAGACAATAGCTGAATTATCGCAAAAAAAAATTAGAGGCCTAGAGATAGAATACATGATCCTAAGTCCAGAAATAAAACTCTTAAGCCATACACCATGAGAAGTTGCCTCAAAACATGAGACAAACTCAACTTCCATAGTAGAAGTAGAAACCAAAGTTTTTTTTAGTACTTTTCCTTGAAATAGCTCCACTGACCACCATAAAGATATACCTTGATGTTGATTTGTGAGAATCAACATAACCAGTAAAGTCAAAATTTGAGTAGTCGATCACACCTAGATTGTCTATCTACCTATACATAATCATGTAATCTTTTGTTCCTTGAAGGTATCTCAACACCTTCTTTGTAGATTTCTAGTGGTCCATACCTTGATTACTCTAACATCTTCATAAAATTCCAACAACAAATGAAATGTCGGGTCTTGTGCACACTCGAGCATATATTAGACTTCCAGCAATAGAAGCAAACATAATGTTCTTCATTTTTCCTCCTCAAAATCATTCTTAAGGCATTAACTCAAATTAAACCTATCACCCTTCATAATGGGAGCCACATTTGGTGAACGGTTTTTCATATGAAATCTTTCAAAAACCTTATTGATATAGGTTTCTTATGATAGTCCTAAGACTCCTTAAGGTCTATCATTATGGATCTTAATGCCAATGACATAAGATACCTCATCCATATCCTTCATATTAAAGTTTTTAAAGAGGAATTGTTTCACCTCATGTAGAAAACCCTTATCATTAGAAGAAAGTAAAATATCATCCACATACAAAATAAGAAAACAAATTTTAATCTCACTAACCTTATGGCCAATATATTGATCAAATAAGGAAATGTTTCCATGGAATTTAAGATACCATTGACGGGAGGATTTTTTTAAACCATATATGGATTTGTTAAGTTCGAAAACCAATTTTTCCATATCACTAGAAGAGAAACCTTTAGCCTATTTCATATAAACCTACTCCTCCAAATCACCATCAAGAAAGGTTGTTCTCACATCCATATGATTCACTTCAAGGTCAAAATGGACAACCAATGCTAATATGATTAAGAGAGAATCTTTCTTAGATACATGAGAAAATGTCTATGTGTAATCGATGCCCTCTTTTAATGGAGAACCCTTAGCAACAAACCTAGCTTTATATCTTTCAATGTTACCTAATAATCCCTTTTTGTTAGAATAAGATTTGGTTCGACATCTGGCCTTATGTTTTGATGATTACAATACATAGTGTTTTAGAGAATAATTTTGTACCCTAATAATTTTTCTTAGTGTTCAGATTTCACATTCAATTTCTGACTATGGCTATACGACTTGTAACGTCATCACACTCTGATACTAGCTCACGCTAACTCTGAATTACATGTTTACAAAGTTGATCGAGCTCTGGATTCTGTACACAACGCTTCTGACATCTACTTATACAATGCCTTGATACTCTGAAGCTTCTGAAAGCTGTTATGCTCTGAAGCCCCACGCTCAAATCAACTATGAACTGTGTCAACAGATTTTGAAGACCAGGTTCTCAGGAACTGGATCAAGACTCTGGAGACCAAGTTTCTGAAGATTCTCTCAACCAGACTTTTATTCTTCTCTTATGCATGCTTCATTATCTACTTATCAGAATCCTCTAATTATTGAAGATAAGATCAAAAGGTTTTACGAGAGAAAAATATTACACAGTACAAGATCAAATATTCCTTCCACTACACTAATTTTGTAGGCTAAGGACTGTACTATTGTACCATTTTGTTTCTCATTTTCACAAACTTTTGTAAAAGGATACAACTGCATTTTGGTATTCCAATTATACCATCCAACAAATCTCTTCATTTCCTATATAAATAATACTTGGAAGAATGGAAAAATAGATAACTTGAACAAACTCTTACTACGCTATTATCATACGTGAATAATGCTATTTGTGAATATTTTTGAGAGAAAAGAAACACTCACACAAAGAACTTTTATTCATACTATTCATTGTAAATCTTCTTTGTGACACTTGTATTTCATTTGCATATTCTGCTTTCCTAGAAGCATTTTGTAAACACACTTTGTATCAATCTGTTTGATTGTATTTTTGTTCCTTGAGTGACTAGGGTTTAGTCAGTATACTCAAGAAGACATTGACTGTTGGTCTTTGTGTTGTAATCAAGTTTAATTATAGTGGATTAAATCCTTGTTGATTAAGTCCTTGTTAAAAAGATTTCATTTTTGAAAACCCAATTCAAACCCCTTCATTCTTGTGTTTCCATTCAACTTCACCTTTTTGTTTTAAATATACATTTACAACCAATGGCCTTCGCCCATTAGGTATCTCTAAAATATCCCAGACATTGTTGTCTTTCATGGAATTCATTTCATCATACCAGAAATTTGACTCTCTTCAACTCATGGTTTGTGCAAAAGTTTCTGGATTGTTTTCAACTCAAATATTATAGTCACATTCTTGTAGATACACAATGTAATCACTAGGAATAAATGGTTTTCTTGTTCTAGCAGATCTATTTAATGTTTGATCAACATTTTCTTGTGGGTCATGTTGTTCAATTAATTGTTCAACATTTTGATGATTAATTTGATCTATTGGATTATCAACAATTAATGGAATCTCAATGATTGGTTGATCAATATCCAATTGAACTTGAGGGTGTTGTGAACAATAAACAATATGTCACTCGGAATGGAAGGTAGATATTTTATATGATCATGCACAAAATCTAAGTTTTTGATTTGATCACTCCCAGTAATCAAGTGATTTTCAAGGAACTATGCATTTCTTGGCTCCATGATCCTATTTTTGTTAGATGGACAGTAAAATCTTTAACTTTGGAACTTTCGAAATATCAAATGAAAAAACCACTAATGGTTCTTGGGTCTAGTTTCTTCTCTTATGGATTATAAATCCTCACCTCATATGGACATTCCTAAATGCACATATGTTGCAAGTTCAGTTTCCAACCTTTAAATAATTCAAAAGGTGTCTATATGACAACCTCTGATGGATCCCAACTGAGAATATACACAATTGTCTTTATTGCTTCATTCCACAAATATTTAGGAAGATTATAGTTGCTAAGCATTATCCGCACCATATCCAATAATGTTCGATTTCTTATTTCTGCAACACCATTTTGGTTTGGAGAACCAGACATGGTATATTAGGCAACAATCCCATGTTCTTGAAGAAACTTAGAAAATGGATAAGATGTTTGTCCATTCTCAGTGTACCTACCATAATATTCACCACCCTGATCTGATCTCACTATTTATATTTGCTTTCTGCATTGATTATTAACTTCAGCCTTAAAGCTTTTAAAGGCATCTAATGCTTCATTTTTATTATAAAACAAATAAATATACATATATCGTGAATGATCATCTATGAAGGTGATAAAATATTTCTGACCACATGCATCCATATCTGGACAACTTATGCATGTATGAGTCATTTTTAATATTTTTAAACTCCTATTGGCACCTTTCTTGGAAACGTTGGTCTACTTTCCCTTAATGAGGTCAACACAAGTTTCAAAACCAGCTAAATCTAGAGTATTAAGTACTATGTCTTTTACTAACCTTTTAATTCTCTTTATGAATATATGTCCTAACCTCCGATGCCATAACATAGAAGAATTTCCGTTAATATTACACCGTTTAATTCCAATTTGAACATGCATTGAACTATATGTGGATTCATTTTGTAAATTAATACGATAAAGACCATAATACAATATACCATTACCAACACATTCTGAATTATAACATAATTCAAATGACGTCTCCATAAAATTAAAGGAATATCAATAAGGTAAAAGTCTAGAATCTGAAATCAAGTTTTGAGAGAAACTTGGTACATAAAAGGTCCTTTCTAATTTCAAAACAAAACTATTATTCAAAATTAAAATGCAAGTTCCAACAGCCTTTATATGCAAGCCCATATTGCTTCCTAATAGGACAATTTGCTCACTTCCCATTGGCTTTCTTAGGTTTTGTATACCCTATAAGGAATTAGTTATATGAATTGTAGACCCAAAATTAATCCACAAAGTGTTAATATTAACATCAGTCATATCAGTTTCATAAAAACAAATGAAAATAAATTACCTTTCTTTTTTAGCCATTATTTGAGTCCAAAGCATTCCTTCTTCTCGTGTCTTCCCTTTTTACAGAAAAAACATTTTGTCTCCTTTTTATATCTCCTTGAGGTGGTATTTTGAATTTACCCTTGTAATTTGCTTGAGACTTGTTGGTCTTGATAACTTTATTCTTCCCACAAGTGGTTGTCACTAATTCACTCTCACCTTATTCCATCACAAGCCTTTCTTCTTTCTGAATACAGATGGCCATTAGTTCATCGATTGACCATTTGTCCTTATGTGTATTGTATAAAATATTAAAAGGCTTATACTCAACTAGAAGAGAGTTTAAAATGTAGTGCACCAGGAAGGACCCAGACATATCAACCATGACTTTCTTAAGTTGAGCTAAAATGTCACGTATTTTCATTATGTGCTCACGCACACCTTTAACAATGGTGAGTCGTTAGGAATTTTTTTTTTTATAATTAAGGTGTTTGGAAAAGCCTTTTCAGAAGTAACGAAATGATCGTCAATGAATTTTAGCAAATCAAGAACATTCTCATGCTGATTGAAAGAACCATGTATACCAGGTGTGACTTTAGTCTTAATGAACATTACACTGAGCCGGGTAGATCTCTCCCATGACTCATATAATGCAATTGCAACTGGAGTACTTTCTTCAATAATTCCAAGTGGTCTGTCTTTCTTAATAACATAGTCTATGTCCATCCGCCCTAAATAGAGGAGAATCCTTTCCTTCCACCCCTTATAGTTATCTCCTATAAACTAGGGAATATCACATAGAATATCAAAAAAATTAGCAAATTGGGAAATTAAAAAAATAAACAAAGGCTTATTTCAGAATTTGAGGCATAAACATTATCTAAATTGTATGTATTACCAAAATAAACATACCATAAAACAAATCGTGTAGCATAAAAGTTACCTGTGGGCTAAATTTTAATCCAATAAGTTTAATTTAAATTTTACGATATATTTTTAAAACTACATACACAGTCTCACAATTTACGTGCATGCAATAATTTGTTTTTCTATCATAAAAATTTTATACTTTATGATAAAACTATCAAATTATGTACTAGTTCATAATTCTTGTGAGCAAATTATAAAAATATTTTGATATTCCATTCTAATTAATCATACAAATGTAATGAAAATTCTTATAGGATAAAATCCACTATACCACACATGATCATTTACAATAATATTTCTAATTTTTTATGTGATCTTAGAACACTTAAATATTTTAAACTAATTTAGGGTGTTGCGACTAACCCAAATTAATTAAAATTATAAAGAGTACTAGACATAACAACTCATTTGCATGAGAGAATAAATTAAGACATAATGAAGAATAAAGTTCTCATATACAACTGCGTAAAAAAAATTATATATTTGATTTAGCTTATGCACAAACTTGTTTTAAATAAGTAAAACATAATTAATCAAAACTCTATGTTTATATAAATAAAACAAAATAACATATAGAATTTACAACCGACTTTAGTGGAAATTACAACAAGGGAAAAAGGGTAGGAACATAGGTTAAACTCCCAAATTCAAACAAATTCTTTTTATTTTTGGTTACGGTTCATCTTCAACCTTGAGTACGTTAGTTTGACCTAGTTTTGACCCATTGAAGATCTGATTCATTCATATGAATTATATGCACGGTTTTAAGCAATTTAAATCACATACAATCCAAAAAATAATGAATTATTGATTTCTAATGACGTTGAAACATAATGCTCCGAAATTCAAAACTCAAAAAACAAAGCACAAAATACTGAATATGGAAGAAGCAATACGAAATAAAGCAGAAGCAGTAGATAACTCTGATGCTGAATGTTAGACGATAATATATATTGATCCTACGTTCCTAATAACAAATGAACAATAAGATCAATAAACTAAATGCGGAAAATAAAATTATATAATTACCTTCAGACATTGTTACAATATTGTGAGGACACCACCCTTTAGACTTCCAAGCTTTTAATCTCTTCTATATAGATGATATATATTCTGACATCAAGCTTAGGAATCAAAGACTATTTATAAACTTGATTCTACCATCAAGAACTTACAAGGCGTTTAATATAATTAAAAGTCATTACCATCCAATATAATAACCATTAAACTTGAGATCCTTTAAAGATAAAAACTCCCTAAACCTATATGGAAGACTTAAATGCATGTTATTATTAATAATACAATTTAAAACAGTTATAGCATTAAAATTTATGATAACGTTCAATGGCAAAAGTGATCTCCAAAAATACGTTATAACTATCAATTAGGGATGTCAACGGAGAAGGGAATGTGTGGAGGATGCTTCTCCGCTCCCCGCTCCGCCCCCTAATATTTTCCCCGTCCCTGTCCCTAATCCCCGCCACAGGGGAGTATTTTTCCCATCCTCATCCCCACATAGAATCGGAGATCCACGGAGATTGAATCATAAAAAAAAATATACTTTTTGTTAAAAACCATGATACTAGTATTTAGTTTTTTTTCCCTTTTTAAAAAAACGTATATTTTGTGTCTTTCTTTTTTTAATAAATAAAAAGACATATTGTATCAATAACAAACAAATGCTAAATCACTTGTAGTTACAAAAACATAATCTCTTATTTACTAATTGAATAAAAATCAGGTTACTAATTGAAGTATATTGAAGTTGAAGAGTAATTGCCATAAGTACAATGAACAAGCGAGAGTGGTTGTTTTGATGATGATGATGAGAATAGAGGAGATGAGTAACGGAGGAGACATAGAATTGAGAAAAGAATAAGAGGAGAGGGTGTGTACACTATATGTATTGGGTACCCTTTTCTAGGATTAGGTACTTGGATGGTGAAACAGTACACTATACAATGAAATGATAAAAATAAAATGATTCGCTTATGACTATTCATTTTTTAATATATTAATTAATTAATTTATAAAATAAACATGCAAAATTATATAATTATATATTATATAATATATTATTTATAAAAGTTAATTAGTATGGTCGAAGTCGAGGAATCCGCGGGGCGGAGGGTACTTCTCTGATCCCTGCCCCAAAGTGTCATCGGGGTAACTTTTTCCTCCATCCTCGTCTCCGCGAGGAAAAAATACTCACTTCGGAGCTCCAAACATATAATCCCCACAGGGATCCCCATTAATGGATGCAAATTGACATCCCAACTATCAATACTCAGAGGCAATTCATAAATCTCAAACAATTAAGACTTTATTGATCCTAATACTAAAGAAGCTATATTTGGTGTACATTTTTAGTACAAAGACTTTGAATAATGGTTGTTATTGTTTCTTTTATGTGTAATAATTTGTATTGATCATATTGTCTGATTTTGGTGTCTTACAAATAAGACCTAATTCATTGTGTAAAAATACATTTTTGAATAATATAATACAACAATCATAGTATTTTCTCTTTAAACTTTGATCATCTTTCTTTTATTTCGAACACGTTATCAGTACGAAGTGCCAGAATTTAGAAGGTACCATTTTATTTTGTTTTATTTTAGTTACATAAAATATACTAGTAATTCTACCTATTATATTAAAATATCAATGATGATTTATATGTATTTCAGAAGGATTGTATGAATAATATTAAAATATCTTAGAAGAATTGAATAATTTTTTTATAGATCTAAAAATTTGTAAGATGCTCTTAAAATGACTGTCATTCTAGAAGAATGACACGAATAAACTTAAATCATTTCAAAAGAATAGCTAAATTTGTTATTTTTATTATTGTTTATAAATATTTATGTTATTATTGCATATAATTTGTTTACAAAGATTTGTATTCTTGTATTATTTGGTCCACATAATATTATGTTATAAATACTCTAAAAAAATCCATGGACTTACTGGTTTTTAATTCAAAAATTAGATAAACATTCCAACCCTTATATTTTAATTTTGGTATAACAAAGATCGAGTTCCATATCCATTATTGTTGACTTTATAGTGTAGCCAGTTATTACTTTTTGATTTTCTATCTTTCTTTCTTAATCTAACAACTAATCATATATAAGGTAATATTTGATATTTTTTTAGATTTTTTTCGTTGTGAGTTTTTTTTACTATTTATCATACATTTTATTTCTTCTTATAATTTCTAATTAATTTAATATTTAATATTTAATCTACCTTTCTTAATTTTTAGATTAATGATAGAACTAAGTATTTTAAATCTTACAAAACTTTATTTTGAAGCTCTTGACATTTTGGGAAAGACTTATTTACCTTGAGTTTTTAGATGCTAAAATTCATTTAAATCCGGAATGTCACAATGATACTATTAAAGAAGAAAACACATAATATAATCAACAAAAAAACAAAATTTATGATATTCCTTCGTTGTCATCTTCATGAGGATCTTAAAAATGAATATCTTACCGTAATTGATTCACCTATTTTGTGGAACGATTTAAAAGAAAGATATGATCATAAAAACGATTATTTTACCAAAGCTTGTTATGATTGGATGCATTTATGTTTGTAAGATTTCAAATGTGTAAGTAATTATAATTCTACAATATTTAGAATAATTTCTAAGTTGACATTATATGGGGAAAAATAATTGATGAAGACATGTTCAAAATTTCCTTTTCCACTTTTGATGCATCCAATGTGCTCTTGCATCATCAATATCAAGAAAAAGAATTTAATAAATATTCCGACTTGATATATTTTCTTCTTAAGCTGAACAAAATAATAAAATCTTGATGAAAAATCATGAGGCTTGTCCCACTGGTACTGCTTCATTCCTAGAAGTGAATGTATCAAGAAATAATTATTATGAAAAAAATCGCCGTCGTGGTCGTGGTCCTGGTTCTGATTTTGATCATAGTCGAAATGGTAATTATGAAAACACATTTTCCACCAAAAGTGGAAAAAGGTTGAAAATAATAAGAAAAATGGTCAAAGTAGCAAAACTAATGAAAATATTTGTTATCGTCGTGGATGAAAATGTCACTGGAGTTGCACGTGTCGTAAACCAAAAGCACCTTGTTGATCTTTACCGAAGATCACTAAAAAATAAAGAGAGAAGGATTAAGATTCATTTTACTAATGGAGATGGCGATCCAAATTATGATAATATGGATGTTACTCACTTAGAGTTTAGTGATTTCTTTGTTGATCCATATGGAAAAATCAATCACCTTATTGGAGATGGAAGTGTCAAGAAATAAAAAAAAGGATATTTTTATTTATTTATTTATTATAATAAGTTTTATGTAATATTTTGAATTGTATGTTTTAATAATTAAATGTGCTTGCAGTTTGTATGTTTACATAATTTATTGTTTAAATAACTTAAATGTTTAAGGTGCTCTTATAATTCATAGTTATAATTTTCTTAGAATGATTATTGGCACTAGTACCAATAATGAAGATATTTGTCTCGATGATAATGCAACTACTCACACAATTTTTAAGGATAAAAAATACATCTCTCGTATTTAGTGAAATGAAAACTGATGTCAGTACTATATCTGACACTTCAAAAAGAATTGAAGGCTTTGGAAGAGGCAATATATTGTTCTATGGAGAAACAAAATTACACATTCAAAATGCGTATATTCCTCTAAATCTCATAGAAATTTATTAAGTTTCAAAGATATTCGTCTAAATGGATAACATATTGAAACAAGAGATAATGTATGTATTGAATATATTTGTATTACAAACCTAAACATGTATAATGGAAAAACTATCGACTTTTTCCCCGGGCTTGTACTACACTTATATTAGTACAATTGAAGCACCAATTTGTAATTTGACATGATCGGTTAGGCCATCCCGACTATATAATGATGCAAAAAATAATTGAAAATTCACGTGGTCATGAATTAAAGAGTCATGAGATTATTTAATATAATAAATTCTCATGCAGCTCTTGCTCTCAAGGGAAATTGATAATTTGGCTCACCAACCAAAATTGGAAATGAATCTAGCTATCAGTTTTTTAAAGCGTATACATGGTGATATTTATGGGCCAATACATACATCATGTGGACCATTTAGATAATTTATGGTTTTAATTGATGCATCAACTAGATGATCACATGTTTTTGTTGTTGTAAACTTGCAACCAGGAACTTGCGAGATTGATAGCTCAACTAATTTGAATAAGAGCTCATATCCTCGATTATTCTGTCGAGAAAATACGTCTTGATAATGTTGCAGAATATTCATCTCAAATATTTAATGAGTACTGTATGTATATTGAAATTGATATTGAACACCCAGTAGTACATGTTCATACACAAAATAGACTTGCAGAATCATTTATTAAACATATACAACTAATTGCAAGACCACTTATCATGAGACAGAAACTCCCAATTTCTACATAGGACATGCAACTTGCATGTTGCAACATTGATTCGCATAAGGCCAACAAGTTATCACACATCTTCCCTTATGGAAGTGAGGTGTATGTTCTAATATCTCTACCATACCACACTAGGATGCTTCTCAAAGGAGGATGTGAACATATGTTGGATATGAAATTCCATATATTAAATTAACTTGAACCAACAATAGGAGATTTATTCACTACTTGATTTATGGATTGTCATTTTAATGAATCAAATTTCTCAGCATTAGGGAAAGAGAATAAGAAGCTAGAAAAAAAGATCTGTTGGAATAAATTATCATTGTCTCATATTGATCCTTAAAGAAAACAATGTGAACTAGAAATTTGAAATATATTTCACTTGCAAAGGTTATAAAATAAATTACCAAATACATTCACTGATCCAAAAAATATGACTAATATATATATATATATATATATATATATATATATATGATGATTCGATTCCGTATCGTTTATTTCGATTCAATTCGTACATGTTTAATTGTATTTTTATCGAGTCGTTATCGTTTTATGCATTATTTACTTATGTTTTCTTTCATTTTCCCTTGACAGGTCCTATATCAGCCCTATAGAAGGAAAGAACAAAAACTGAGCTAAAAGAGAAGAAAAAGTGAAGAAAATGCATGATTCTGCCCCAACCTGAACTGGATGGCGCTCGCCACCTTCCCAGTGCAAAAGGAATGGCGCTCGCCATAGCAAAAAAAGAGGGAAATTCAAGTTCAACTGAATGGCGTTCGCCATTATGCCTACGGCGGTCGCCATTGTGCGCAGGACAGTTTTCCAGAGGCAGTTCTGGCCGTTTGCAAGTTAAGCTTCAAATTCTAAATTGTGTTCTTGGAGCCAGTTTCTTTCTATAAATAGACCATCAGAGGTCTGCATTTCAAAGATCGAAGAACCCTGCGGAAGCGCTACAAAATTTTCGTTAGCCTACCTACTTACATTACTTTCCAAAGTATCGATCACTCACATCGAGGGATTGATATAACTGCTGTATTTTCTTTTCTGTGTTGCTGATGTACACTTGGATCGACTGCAATTAATAGAAGATTTATTTTTCGTTTATTTTTTTGCATTTCAGGTTATTTACATTCTGTTTATTTCACTACATTATTTAATTGTACTTGTATGCAATACAACCTGTTTTACTAATAAATCATAAGTCTGAACTTTATTTAAATTAATCAACATGTTTGCCTTAAAATTCAGCAATGTTACTGAGTTAGTATTAGGTTTAAATATGTCTGAGTAGATTTGCATGAGTCCGTAGATTAAGGACCTTCGTTCCGACGGGACTCTATAGAGCCATCAGTGTTTGTTTTAATGTTTTCAAAATTCTGGTTTTGGTGTCTAATCTGAATTTAGGCAGCCTTGTCGTGAGAGCGAGGGGTTGTTTAACAGTGTTTTGTCACGAGAGTGAGAAAAGCACCAAGGCGTGTCCAATAGAGCGAGAGTTTGAGGTGATCGTCGTATAGTAGGAATCGAACATTGAACCTAAATGCAGCGAGAGCGCTTTAGGGCCTCATTTAGGTTATGTTAGTTTTCAAAGTGCACCTTTTTTATTACCGAGCGAGCGAGAACAAAATCTTGGGGTCATTAGGCGTGGCTTGGTTAATACCGCGAGAGCGTGAGATCGAGCCTTTAAACCAGTATTTCCTACAGATCAATTTCGAAACCTCTGTTAACACCCAGATTTTGCGGAGTCCCCAAGGAGCACAGAAATCATTCTCCGGTCTCGTCTTTATTGCTGTTTTTCAAATCCCGTTAAAAACCAAATTTCTTTTACTACCAAATCTAGCCTTAGCTTTACACCGCAATAATTGATCACTCTAGGTTAATTATTAGTCCCTGTGGGTTCGCCAATCTTTTAAAACTACGCGATAAACTATATACTTGCAGCAGTAATCCGACCAATACGCAAAGTCGCGATCAAATTTTTGGCGCCGTTGTCGGGGACTAATTAGTCGATATTGTGATACTTTCGTTGCACAGTATAGACTAAGGCAACTTTTTATTTTCCTTTTCGATTTGTCAATTGAATGCCAAACACTCGCTCACAAGGCGAAGAGTTGGAGCAACCAATCAACGAAATCGAACATTACATACTTCTGAGACGCCGAATTAACGAATTCCTTCTCAGATATAACATCCCAGATCCTCTTATTCCCTACTCAGATTCGGAAATCGAATCTGAACCAGAACAAAACATGGCCGAAGGACCGAGAAACTGTCCTCTAAAGTATTATGTTGTTCCATCGCAAGAAGAACCACATAACAGCATTGCTGCCCCAGTTATTAACCGTAATGATTTCGAGCTGAAACCTTCGCTAATTTCAGCAGTTCAACAAAGCCAATTCTCAGGTAATGCTACGGATGACCCGAACCTTCACTTATCAATATTCGTTCAATATGCAGACACTGTAAAAGCCAATGGAGTCAGTCAAGAAGCAATAAGACTAAGACTTTTTCCGTTCTCATTGAGGGATAGAGCTAGAGCTTCGCTCCAGTCTCTACCATCCCACTCAGTGACGACATGGGACGAGTTGAAGAAAGTCTTCTTAGCCAGATATTTCTCACCAAGCAAGACATCTATGCTGAGAGCCCAAATTAATGGATTTAAGCAAAAAGATAATGAATCTTTATTCGATGCTTGGGATAGATACAAGGACATGTTAAGGTTATGCCCACACCATGGACTTGAAGAATGGATGATAACACATACCTTTTACGGTGGGCTATTGTATAATATAAAAATGAATCCGTGCGCTGCCGCAGGCGGTGCTCTAATGGATAAACTGTATGCAGAAGCTTATGAACTCATAGAGACTATGGTTCAAAACCATTTTCAATGGGGAGGTGAACGCGCTGGTGTAGAGAAACCAACTCCGAAAGGAGGAATGCACGAAGTTAACGGTATAGACCGAGTCAATGCTAAAGTGGACGCGCTTGCTCAAAAGATCGAAAGTTTAGCAATAGCACCACCAGCAGCTACCGTAGCCGCGGTGACACCAAATTGTGAAATATGCGGAAACCCCGGGCATACAAACGCTGAATGTCAAGTGTTGGCTAGTACTCCTACCGACTAAGTGAATTACGCTCAAGGGAACTCGTATTCAAACACTTACAATCCTGGCTGGAGAAATCACCCGAACTTTTCGTATAAGAATAACAATGCTTTGAATCCACCAAACCCAACACCTGCTATTCCACCTGGATTTCAAAAAGGAGCGCAACCCGCTCCACCTCTACCTAAAAAGTCAAATCTGGAAATCATAATGGAAAACTTTATGAATGCTCAAGCTCAGCAAAACAGAGATTTCGCGAATCAAAATGCTCACACGAGTGAATTAATGAAACAATTGTCAAGCAAGCTTGATGCTATGGCTACTCATAACAAAATGTTAGAAACACAAATCACTCAAGTAGCTCAACAACAATCAACTATAACAGCCCCCGCTGGAACATTTCCTAGCCAACCACAACCAAACCCAAAAGGTCATGCTAACGCTATTACTTTGCTAAGCGGAACAGAATACGATGGACCTGTTGACCCGAGACTCCGAAATTCAGCCATGCACCAAAATTTACAAAAGGGAACCAAGAAAATAAGAGAACATAACACGGAGAAGGAGGATGAGAGCGGAAAGGCCGCAGAGAAAGAAACACCCTATGTGCCTCCGCCACCATATAAACCACCTGTGCCTTATCCCCAAAGACTAGCTAAATTTAAAAACGAAGGACAGTTTAAGAAATTCGTAGAGCTTCTAAAGCAACTGAATATAATGATACCTTTCACATAAGCTATTACGCAGATGCCCTCATATGCCAAATTCCTTAAAGAGATCCTATCAAATAAGAAAAAGTTAGAAGATAAGGAAACCGTTATGCTCACTGCTGAGTGTAGCGCCATACTTCAAAATAACATGCCTCCTAAACTAAAAGATCCAGGTAGCTTTTCCATACCTTGTGTAATCTGAAAGACTGTCATAGACAAAGCGTTATGCGACTTAGGAGCCAGTGTTAGCCTAATGCCCCTATCCACATGTAAGAAACTTGACTTAGGAGACCTGAGGCCAACAGAGATTTCTCTACAACTAGCAGACCGTTCTGTGAAGTATCCAGTAGGTATGCTAGAAAATGTGCCTGTTCGCATAGGTCAGTTTTATATTCCAACAGATTTCGTGATAATGGACATTAAGGAAGATTCTAATATACCAATCATCTTAGGTAGACCGTTCTTAGCAATAGCTGGAGCTATAATAGATGCGAAGAAAGGAAAGTTAACCTTCGAAGTAGGGGAAGAAAAAGTCGAATTTATCCTAGCCCAATTCCTAAAGGCCCCTGCTTTAGACGATTCATGCTGTTTTCTAGACGTTATCGACGAATGCGTCAGAGAAATGGAGAAGGAACTGACAAGGTACACAGAAGTACTAAAGATTCCAGCCCCTCCAATATTTGAGGACCGTCGTTTTGACGGGACTCTGTAGAGCCATCAATGTTTAATTTAATGTTTTCAAAATTCTGGTTTTGGTGTCTAATATGAATTTAGGCAGCCTTGTCGTGAGAGCGAGGGGTTGTTTAACAACATTTTGTCACGAGAGTGAGAAAATCACTAAGGCGTGTCCAATAGAGCGAGAGTTTGAGGTGATCGTCGGATAGTAGGCATCGGACATTGAGCCTAAATGCAGCCAGAGCGCTTTAGGGCCTCATTTAGGTTATGTTAGTTTTCAAAGCGCGCCTTTTAATTACCAAGCGAGCGAGAGCAAAATCTTGGGGTCATTAGGCGTGGCTTGGTTAATACCGCGAGAGCGTGAGATCGAGCCTTTAAACCGGTATTTCCTACCGATCAATTTCAAAACCTTTGTTAACACCCAGATTTTGCGGAGTCCCCAAGGAGCACGGAAATCATTCTCCGGTCTCGTCTTTATTGTTGTTTTTTAAATCCCGTTAAAAACCAAATTTCTTTTACCGCCAAATCTAGCCTTAGCTTTACACCGCAATAAATTATCACTCTAGGTTGATTATTAGTCCCAGTGGGTTCGACAATCTTTTAAAACTACGTGATAAGATGTATACTTGTAGCAGTAATCCGACCAATACGCAAAGTCGCGATATATATATATATATATATATATATATATATATATATATATATACACACACACCAACACTAATTCTCCAATAAATGGATGTCCTTATTGGACAATCTAATAAGTTTTAACCACACATGAAGTGTGGCAAACCAAGTGGTTCAAAAGATAAAAAACCTCAAACAAGAAAGGGAGATAAGAATAAGGATGGCCGGGTGAAGATATAGAAAATCTAAAAGAGTCTTCCGAAATAATAAATATTTTAGCTTCAGAAGAGAATGATCAGGTACTTGAAATTCTTGAAATAAAGATATCTTAATAAATTATGTCCATAATGGAATACAATGTAGCTAACACGAAGTTGACATTGACGATAGTTTTACATACAATATAACGCTAAATGGGATAAATGAAAAAGAGGATCATGAACTAACATTTAATAAAAATTGTAGACAAAGTGAGGATTGACCAAAATGGAAAGATTCAATTAAAGAAAAATTAAACTCACTTTATAAGAGGCAGGTTTGTGGACATGTAGTCTGAACACCTCAAGGTGTGATGCCAGTTGGATACAAATAGGTTTTCGTGCAAAAACAAAATGAAAATAATGAAATTGTGATATACAAAGATCAACTTGTCGCTCAAGGATTTTTGCAAAGACATGACATTGATTTTGATGAGACATATTAACCTGTAGTGAATGCAAGTAATTTTCGATATTCAATAAGTCTTGTAGCACATGAAGGGCTTAATTTACACATGATGGATGTTGTAACATATTATTTGTATGACTCACTTGATATTGATATTTATATGAAACTCCTTGATGGGTTTAATATACCTGAGATGCATAATTTTGGATCTCGAGAAAACTACACCATCAAATTAAACAAGTCTCTCTATGGGATAAAACAATCTGGACGCATGTGGATAATCCTCTTAGTGAATATTTTCTATGGGAGAGATACAAAAATAACTCCATTAGTCTTTGTCTTTTTATAAAATGATATGGAAAAGAATTTTTATAATAGTTATCTATGTGGATGACATAAATATCATTGGAACTCTTAAAAAGCTTCTAAAAACTATAAATTGCTTAAAGAAAAAGTTTGAGATGAAGGACCTAGGAAATACAAAGTTATGTCTAGGTTTACAAATTGAACATTTGGATAATGAAATATTTGTACATCAAGAAGGTTATATAGAAAAAGTGTTAAAATGCTTCTATATGAACAAATCTCATATGTTGTCTACTCCAATGGTCGTTAGATCATTGAATATGGAGAAAGATATTTTTCGACCTCGAGAAAAAGATGAAGAATTTCTTTGTTATGAAGTTCCATATATCACTGCGATAGGAGAACTGATGTATCTTGCTAATTATACATGTCCTGATATATCATTTGTTGTCAATCTATTAGCAAGATATAGTTCTTCACCCACACAAAGATATTGGAACAAGTCAAACATATACTTTGTTACATTAGGGGTACAATGGACATGAGTTTGTTTTATTCCAAAGTATCCAAATTAGAATTAACAGGATATGCAAATGCATGTTACTTGTTAGATTCTTATAATAGTAGATCACAAACAAGTTATTTATTTACTTGTAGTGGTACAACTATTTCATGGAGATCTATAAAACAAATCATAGCAACAACTTCCTTAAATCATGTAGAACTTTTAGCACTACATAAGGCAAGTCGAAAAATGTGTTTGATTGATATCTCTAATTCAACACATACAACAAACTTGTGGTTTGTCTTTTGGAAAAATTAAATATAACAATCATATATGAAGATAATACTGCATGCATAACTCAATTAAAATATGGTTACATTAAAGGAGACTGAACAAATTACATTTCTTCAACGTTCTTTTTTACTCATGATCTTCAGAAGAACGGTGATATAAACATCCAATAAATTTGTTCATGTAATAATCTTGTAGACCTTTTCGCAAAGTCATTTTCAAGTATAACTTTTAACCAACTAGCACAAAAGTAATCTTCATTTTCAAAAAAATGATCATCCAATTGAAAGAGAAAAATAAATTTATCTTAAAAAGATATTGCACTATTTTTTCTTCACTATTTTATTCATCAAATAATTTCTAGTAATTTTAACGAGATATGTCTTAAACAGACATCCCAACAAAAGAGTTATGAATAGTAAAGGTTAATTGTTCTTGTCTCCGATAACTTTTTTTTACTTATGTATAATAATTTGAATTGATTATGTTGTATAATTTTGGTGTCCTATAAATAGGTCTTCTTACTCATTGGATAAAGATATGCTTCTAAATAATATAATCCGACACTTCTAATTTTTTCAAAATAAACTTTGATCATTTTTTCATTATATATATATATATATATATATATATATATATATATATATATATATATATATATATATATATATATATATATATATATATATATATATATATATATATATATATATATATTTATATATATAGTATAACAAGTGTAAGTACGTAATATGAATAATAGTTCTACATTGGTTAGAAATGTGGAGACTTAACCATTTATAAGTAAGAGAACCCATACACGTATCACCTTAAAGATTTGGGGTGAATATATGGTGTGTCTTTCACAAATATCTTTTTACTCTAAAAATGAAGTCCCACAATTTTCAATGCTCTCTAGTTGAAAATTTTCCTCTAACAATATTCATGTCACCACATTCCTATTCAACGTAAATGTTAAATAATAATTTAATTTAACAATTTAAATTGATTGAATACATGATTAACAAAATTTATACCCATATTGGTGCATACATATTATTCTCTTAATTTGTTTAGAATTCAAATTGCAATTTAAGAAGTTATTTATTTGTTTTTGGGAAGTGAGAAATTATTGAATGTTTGATCAAAATGATTTAAATAAATTTCCTCTTTAATTCAATTTTCTATCACTTTATCTCTCCCACTTTGCTTCTTTCTCACCATCTTTTTATCTTGATAAGTAGAAGAGACATTGAAACGAACCTCATAATAGCGACAGGGGTATCTATCTATCTATATTACATGATAACACTTCAAGAACTATTGATTCAAGAAAGAAACTGTCCACCTATAACGACTTGACATAGCGAGTCCAATTTTATACATCGTTGTCTGACGAGTTATAGTTGATGATGTTGTGTAGTGTAGTATGTATGAGTATCTAATTGATGCTACTGTTTCTCATTCAATTATAACGTGTTAATATAGTTTGGTTCAAAACAGTAAGAAAAAAATTGAGAATGACAAAAAGATTTAACATAGTAGTGGATCCTGCATATTAATTGATATACAATGTTAAAAAGTCTCCATTACTCCTTTTTAACAATTAGAAATAAAGTTTATGCTGAAGTAAAAGGCAAACTGACAACAAATTGTGTTATTATTCTTTTTTGAATGGCAAAATCAATCATCTTAAAAATTATATTCACAAATATAGGAGATACAACATTGTTATGTCTAAGTCTTTGAACGATCTCTAAAAGATTCATGCCTTCTAATGCTAGGAAAACAAAAGTGTTAAAGACAGATTATATGAAAGCATATTCATTGTCACAACACGCTTTTTCATATTTGACGAATTTACTTAAAGCAATTTTGAGGGCTGCCTATTCCACAATAAAACCTCAAGTCCTCCGTCCCACCAATGGAGAAATCTCAGTTTAATCCACACATGTATGTTTTCACCCGACCAACCCGTACGCTAAAACATCTGATGGGCTAATTGTCGATCTCCCCTCGTGTGGGTCAATCAAGAAATTCACAGGAACCTTTTTCTTCACAGATACTCCGACCTGTTGAAATGTATCAAATATGACACCCCTAACATGGTTATGTCGGTATTTGAAGTCTGGAAGTTCCCTATAATGAATTGTGTGTTTGCAAAATGTATCCAAGCCTTGCAACAAATAGAGCAAACTTCATCAATAAGAAATAAGGGAATCATAGGAAGGTATCTCAAGATAGTACGGTACCTCACCGGTGACATATGTTGGGATAGCCCATCATTAGAAGTAGCAAGTAGAAAATCCTGAGCATGTGCGACTTGTAAACAACCAAAAACTGCTTTATGTCTTATGGTCATGTCAAAATTTACATCCATGTTGTGAACGCTTTTACTAAAAAAGGCACTCTCCAAAACATGTTGTGCTTTAGGAGGGAAAATGTCATTGCTAGTAATATTGTTAAGGTCAAAATCTAAAATCGTAGCACTAATAGCTTATAATGAAACATCAGACCCTGTCGACCATTTATTTCTTCATAGCCTCTCTTTATAAAGCCTAGAATTTCTTCTTTCTTTCCATTACTCTAATTTTCCTCCTTCAAGTTTAGCGAATATAAACTGTTTGTTATCTCTTTCTCTCCACTTGAACTCAAGTATTTTTTCTTTTAGCCAATAAAAGCTGCAGTTTTCCATTTTTATTTTGTTTGGGCATGATATTTATTAGGAAATGTGATTCTTCAGGAAATGTGGTTGAATCTCAAATGAATTTTGAGAGGTGTGAGTTATGGGTTTGTTTTTTGAATAGCTCATAGCAGGACGATGGTAGGGCAGAGTGGAGGTGTGTGGAAACACAAATGTTGGATGGCTATGAGAGTTTATCTAGTGATAGCGATGACGTCTCTAGTGATATTCGTGTTGATTTAGTGACTTCTTTCCCAGGATTAACGAGGTTGCTTATGTCGATTACCATTTCAAAAA
This sequence comes from Lathyrus tuberosus, assembly GCA_022829125.1. NCBI lineage: Eukaryota > Viridiplantae > Streptophyta > Magnoliopsida > Fabales > Fabaceae > Lathyrus > Lathyrus tuberosus. The sequence continues at coordinate 41,807,958 of JALAZF010000002.1, forward strand.
GCACCACCTTCTACGACAAAGTTACGGGCATGAGCTTCATCTATAATGACAAAGACTTTATCAAAACTTTCCAGGTTGGCTTAATTATATCCAACGCGAGAAACGAGGCTAACATAGTGCTAGAACCTTGTTTGGATGGAGAAAAGGCTAGCATACGATGGCCTAAAGGGATGGATAAGGAATACTTTTATTTTTATGTGAAGGTGATAGTAAACTTTGGAGTCAGTATACCCTTCACAATTTTTTAGGTAAATGCTTTTTAGGCTATAAATGTTTCCCTTGTCCGATTTCATCATAATAGTTGGGTATATTGTGGTTTTACGTGTGGATCTATGTGCTTGTAAGCAAGAAACTGATGATCTCGATGCTGACAAAGTTGAACATGTGATTCTATACACAAGAGAGGGGGGGGGGGGGGGGGGGGTGAATTGTGGAAGTTTGAAAAACGGTAATTTAAAACAAAATAATTTTCTAAATTATAGTTTAAATTTTTTTTGTTAAAACCGTTTGAGTAAGAAGTAGAAAATCAAGGTAAAGAAATTACTAAGAAAATAAAAGAGTTAAGAGAAGAGAGATAACACCAGATATTTATAGATGTTTGGCCTTAAATAAGTGACCTACTCTTATCCCCAAGAATTGATCTTGAGAGCATCCAATAATTCTTGAGAGATTTTAGAAGGTTAAGCCAACGAACCCTCTTATATAAGAAAATGAAGTTTCAGACTAACTTCCAACCAAACAATGAACTGTGGAATGAAGCGGTTAGTCTTCACACCAAACAATAAATAGAGATTTGAGTGGTTAGTCTCTAAGCCAAACATAAATTTTGCACAGGATGATCTCAAACTAAGATGGAGTTTTGAGTTGGTTATCCTCTGAACTGAACCAAGGTTTTACACGGGCTTACCACAAATCGATTAAGAAACCGAGTAAGATTTTAAACTAGGTTGATCTCGAATCGATAGAGCTTTTTACTGGGCTGAGTTTAATAACCGTTGTGAAGATTTTTCTCTAAATATTCTTCAAGAAGCCAAAGGGAGAGCTTTTATTTAATGAAGGAGCCCACGAACCAAACAAAGACTTATACTAATCCCAAAAAGAGCTTTTTCACTGGTTTAGTTCCAAACCAAAATAATTACTTCCTAAGGAAGAATGATTTACTCAAGAGAAAAACTACTCTTGGTAAATTTACAATAAAGCCTTTACCCTGAACAAGTTTCTCGCTAAAATCAAGAACGCTTTCAAAGCACTATGGCTTAAATATGTGAAAAAGTGGAAATGATTTAGAGATATATTGAGAAAGGAAAAGTGAGGTTTTTCACATTTTCTAGATGATTTGAAATGGTAGATATTCTCTCTATTTGTAGACCAAAAATGATGTAACTTTGGAAACAATCCTTGGGCAAAAATAAACGAACTTATAATTTAGCTAATCGATTAGTTACTTGCAATAATCGATTATTGCCACCCATATTGAAAGGCTTTGATAGAGAGTTGTTACCATTCATTAAGACATTGTCACAATCGGTTATATGCTCAATTTTCCCTTATCTAATCGTTTGGGATAAGTATCTAATTGATTAGACGGTTATACAAAGTTTTCTAATCATCTGAACAATTACCTAGTCAACTGGCTAGGCTCCAAAAATATTTTTGGTGATTTGAATTAAAAAAGGGAGGTTTCAAAAATAGTTTTTAGTGTGTGTGTGTGTGTGTGTGTGTATGATTTAGCCATTCAAATTTCAGAAACGCCCTTGTGTCTTTACAATACATTGGTCACTCAAATGGACACGATCATGCGAGGTTTCACACTTCCTCTCTTTCACACTCTAAAGCTTCAAGTACCTTTGCTAGATATACCAATCATATAATCACTTCACTTTAATATTTTATTAGATGAGGTTTAAGATTTCTTCAACTTTATCACCATCATCATGAGACAGATGTAAACATAAACCCTTGACTATTAGCTTAATTCAGAATGGTAGCTTGATCAACCACCTTGTGAATCTTTGATCGCTTGGGCTAGCTATAGTAATTCCTTTACTTCATGCGTTGTTATCATCAAAAATAAGTTATCATTAATTTCACGTGTTGTTATCATCTAAACCAAGTCAACTATTTTCATCATCAAAACCAAGTCATCTTCATGGCCAAGCATTTGATTCTTAAGTCTTGCTATCCATGAGATTTATCATCTTGGGTTTCTTTTTTATTATACCTGCAAGTACATGGTTCAACATTCTCTTCATCTTGTATGATGACAACACATATCTCAGGGATGTGGCAAAAGAAATGTAAGGTAGACAAATTTGGAGTGGTTATACTCCCCGTCACATGAGTAGAGAGTGACTCTACTCCCCTTGAGAGAATACTTCTCCCCATTTATCATAATCAAAAGGAAGGTAAAGATGCTAGAAGAAATTGTGAATATGTAAGCTCGCTGTTCACATAGACAAACATATTACTACCAACAACAAGAAAGCTTTGTTCCATTAAGCTGGGTCGACTACATGGATCAACTTTCTCCATAATGTCCTATCAAGGACCATGCTTCTATACAAATCATTAATCTCGAGATCTTTCTTATTAACTTCTCTGATAGTCTTTCTAGGTATTCCCTTTCCTCTAATTGTTTTCCTTTTCACCATATGCTCTACCCTGCTTACTACAGAATCTACCAGGTTTCTCTTTACATTCCCAAACCATCTAAGTTAATTTTTCACCATATAATCCACTATAGGTGTTACCCTGAAACTCTCTAATATTTTCACTTATAATTTTATTCTTTCAGATCTTACCACGCATCAACTACAACATCCTTGTCTATTATACACTTACTTTATTCTTGTGTTGATTCATAATTGCCCAAAATTCTCCCCCATACAAAATTGCAGATCTTACCGCAGTCCTATAAAACTTTTAAGCCATACCTTTGCATCACATAAAACACTCGATGCCCTTCTCCATTTCAACCACCTAACTTGAATTGTATGATTTACACCCCCTCTATTTCTCCATCATTTTCTATTACGAATATAAAATATTTAAATCGTGTGACTTGATGGATAATATGGTCTCCAACTTTCACCTCTAGGTTAGAAACACTTCTTCTTTTGTTAAACTTACATTCCATATATTTTGTCATACTTCTGCTTGGGAGAAAATCATGTGTTTCTAAATCTCATCTCCAAGTTTCTAACCTCTCATTTAAGTCCTTCTTCGACTCAAAATACTGGACTTCAAATTACATAAAGCTTGAATTTTGCGAGAATAAAAAATAAGGGAAAGACATGAAATCTAGACACACTTAAAAGCTAAGATGCACATAAGTGAGACTATTCTTGACTATCCTCATCATCATAGGTAAACATCTCTTGTGTTAGATGTCTCAAGTCATGAGCTAAGTGATAAGCCAAGAAGTCGATTTTCTCATTTGTCGTCTTTAGTCTCTTGATTATCTAAGTAAATCTTCAGAAGAGGGTACTTCGAAAATGTCATTGTAAAAATATTATAAATTTATAGGTGCCTATTTTTATTGTTCTTCCACTCTTCTTTTATTCCCTTTAAAGGATTTTGAATTATTTTTCCATCAATGATATCATGCCTCATTATTCCTAGTGCTCATTCTCTTATTTTTGTCACTTCTTCCTTGTAATCTTCTCCTTCAAGATTGAAACAAGTGTGTTCTAGGACTTTTGTGACCAAATCGCCATATGGTAGGCATAATCCTTTCCTTTTGCTTGCCAGCATGTATTGTATCACTTCACTTTCCCAATTTGTTTCAATTTTGTTTGCAATCATCCACACACTTGGAACATCAAACATGGTTATGTGACTAAAGTTGCTTTTTCTTAGAAAGAGTATGTTATTTACTATATAACGAATCAAATGAATGTTCAGGCACACACAGCCTACAATGAAAGGAGTAAGTACCAGAGACTTTGGATTAATTATAAACGAGGAGGAGGCGGTCTTGTAGTTGAAGTTACCCCATTGTTTATCTTGCTTGAAGAGAGGTTCATCAGGGGGAAGATCCAAAATGTTAGAAAAATCTTCCAAAGATAGGGACGTCTTATGTTTTATTACTTCGGAATAGATCATTCCATCAATGAAGTAGAGATTTGAAAAGAACATTTTGACTAAGGATGGATACACATTTCTTGGAGGGCTTCAGATGAAAGGTATTAGGTTTAAATCTTCAAAGATCTTGGAGAATTCACATTTTGAAAGATTCCAGCATCCAAAGTGTGAATTCCTAAGACAATTCTATTTGCTAAGTCTTGAAAGAATTTTCCTTCTTGTTGTTAAGATGAGAAGTCACTAGTAAGAGGACTAGAGACAAATCTTAACCACTTTGGTGCCATGGTGATGATGATGGAACACTAAAAATATATTATCAAACACACACAAGAAGAAGAGAGAAAAGTATGAGATGCAAAACAAGGGAATAAAGTTACTTAGTTATATTGTTCCTTCTGGTAGTTTGAGCATTCAAAAGTTTCACAAAACGAATGAAAATCTGACCCAGAAATATGAGAATATAATCCTTCCAAAAGAGGTCACCTAATCGATTAGAGTTTTGCCCAAGTTCTTGCATGCTTTCCATTAATGCACTGATTTGTTTTGCTTGGAGGAAAATATTCAATCTTATATTGTTTAAAATTTGAAGCATGTAGGTTACCTAATTTATTAACTTTTTGGTTTTCAGCCTCCTTAGTGCTTTTGGGCCTTGGCCTGATTTTTGACTTTTGCATCGTTCTTTTTTCTCCCTTACACATTCTATTTGCACCCCTTTCTTGACAAATTCTAAAATTCTCATATATTTTGTTAGTGAAAATAATTAAACATAATGAACAGATATAAAATCACTTATTTAGAGGGTTAATCAAAATTTTCCTACTATTCAACCTCTAAATAGTGTACCACCTTAACTATTTAGTTATCTTGATAAACTTTCCCCTTTCGAGGGAACGATAATATACTGCCATAAGTTTTTCTCCACGAATCGTTGGATATCAAAGTTGCAAGTAATCCACGAGATAGATGAATCCATTATAGATTTACCATCTCAACCTACTAAGGGGTTTACTAATCATCATATATCAGAAATGTTGAGACCATCCTCAACGAACATTCACATTGATCACAACCGTTAATATACACCATTATCAAGCAATTTCGTATCATCAGAATTATCACAAAAAATCACTACTATGAATGTCAGGTATACTCAATATACTACTCGATTTGAACAACTTCATTTAATAAGAACTAAAGCTTCATTAAGTTTGCAAAACATCCCTACAAAACACACTAGGTTTTCACCTATGGTACCCAAATTTTCTTTAGTCCTGGTGCGTTAGAAGTTATAAAATGTGTAGGGTTACTACCTTTAGACCTTCGAAATTTAATAAGACAAAATGGCTATAGGTGGCCAAATATATTACAATAAGAACACTTATGGACATGGTGATTCACTTTCTTCCTATTAAACTATTTACTATGTGTTCTACCAGATTTAAACTCTAAGCCACTTTTATTTAAGGAAGGACTTTAACTTGATAGAATCAGTCAAGGTTTTCTCTCCCTTTAGTAAATTTACTTATGGTTTCAAGCAAGTATTTTACTTCTTTTTTCATTGAAACTCAAGTCTCACATATTTCAACTTGGTTTCTAATATTAGCCATTTCATACTTAAGCATTTCATTACTCCTTTCTATAAACTCGAGATTGTTAGAACAAGATTTGTTCATGACATATTTTCCTTGGGTTTTGATGATAACAAAGTATTGAAAGAACAATGGTTTAATTGTGTGTTACATGTGTGCAGGTTCTAATACTTGTAAATATTATGGCCAGAATCTGTTCAACATTAAGCATACTTTGAGAGTTGTTGAATTGCTAGCTTCTGATGGCAGAATCTGAAGAACACTTGCTAAGTGATGTCTGGCATAGACTCTGAAGTTGAAGGTCTCATCATCAGAAGAAGCAACATAATTGTCTCTACACTTAGTGAATGTAAATTGGCCTCTAGTGTCGCAACTGCGAAAAACAATCGACGAAATAAAAATAAAAGAGTCGCCACCGAACGTTATTTATCCCGATGAAGGGATAGGAAGCGGTCAAAGAAAACCTCAAAAGGGAGAAGACATGGTCATTGCAATCATAGTCTGGGTTCTGGAGTCGGTTGTGCGAGGGGAAGGTATTAGCACCCCCCGCGTCCATTTGTACTCAACGGGATCCACGCTTGTTGTCTAATCAAGGGTGTGTTATCTAAAGCCTACTGCTAAACGAAAATGGGAAACAAAAGGAGAAAGGAGACTCGATAGAACATTGTCGTTCTAGGCCGACGTATTCCCTCGTGCAATTGGAAAGTCAGAGTCAACGTAGTTCAGGGGACTATGGGTGAAAGGGTGGGAGGTTGCTCGTCAAGACATCGCTGTCTTGTGCCTACGCATCCTCAATCGGACGAGAGAGAGGAAGTCAGAGCAGTCGTAGTTCGACCTACGGGTCGAAAAAGAGGAAATAGTGCTTGCCAAGACACCGCCGTCTTGTGCCTACGTATTCTCAACGGGAATGTGAAATCAGAGCAGCCGTAGTTCGGCCTACGGGTCGAAAAGGTCTCGATCACACTGGGGCTAGAGAAAAGACTCGGTTTCCTGGTTGGTCTCGATCGCAAGGGTGCGAGAGAAAAGGGAAGTTAGTTGTTAGTGTGCTTGCCAAGGATAGGGATCCTCGTGCCTACGTATCCTTATTAGGGAATGAGTAATCAGAGCATCCATAGTTCACATGACTACGGGAAAACGGGATCTCGATCACACAGGTACAAGAGAAAAGGTTCTGAACTTATCGAAGAAGTGAATTGAATTTGTTTGAGATGTGTACCGTACTAAAGTTTATGGCATATGAGCGAGCACTTTGTACGATCAACCCAAGACGGGACATGCACCAAGCACTCTAGACAAGGTAAGGAGGGACTCACGCTTATCATTTCCCACACACTTATGGCTCATGGCGCACTTTACACATCGCCTTTATTAAGTGTTTTTTTGTTTTTTGTTTTGAGATGAGAAGAAAGAGGGCTCAAAGGTTGAAAAGAAAACAACTAGGGGAAACTAGATCCTAATGTTATCATGCACAATGGTCCTAAAGTTGAGATAGAAGAGAAATCTCTCTAATGCTAGCATGCAAAAAGATAGACCTAAGGTGAGGTTAAAAGCGATTATCCTAATTGTTATCATGCCTGGATTATATCCTAATGTCTATCCTACTCCAAGCTTAATCAAAAATTAAGTTGGATTAGGGAATCCGTAGGGGAACATGCAAAAACAAACTAAAACCAAGAGAAACAAGCTAAAAACAGCAACTACAACAACGCTTCAGCATTAATACTGCAGTAAAACCCATCATACAAGCAAGACAACTTTCAACAACACATGTTTTCAGGCAGAAACAGGTGTAAAAGGCAGCAAACAGAATGGATGCAGAATTAACAGCATGTGAAACTCCAAAACAGCATGTGTAAAAGCTCAGGCAGCAATTGTAGCGAGCGATTTTGGACGTGGTTCTTAAGCACTGTCGCTCTGGGATTACTACAGGTCGATTCATTTTTTATCTTATTGAGCTGACTAAGGAAGGAAAATAGATGTCTCCAATTAACCCTGCTTGCATACTGAGTTTAAACAGCGGTCTGTTAGGTTTCAGATGCTATATGGTAATGAGGCCTCTTTCTTCTTACTTTGTTTAGAACGAAACACCGGGAATGTTCATGGGGAACTTTGTTAGGATGCTAGGACTGATACTTTTCAATTGATATGTGAAGGTACGGGATTTGGGGTTTTGGATTAGTGTGCTCGCTAAGATTTTTCTTTCAATCTTATGCCTACGTATTCCCGTTTACCGAAATAGGGAAATCAGAGCGATCGTAGTTCCTCCTATTCTATGGGAGGAAATGGTGTTTTGGTGTCTTGTTCAAAGCCCAAGACGTGAAGCTAAAGTCGGTTGGTATCTTGTTCAAAGCCCAATATGTGAAGCTAAATGGTCTATTTGTATCTTGTTCGAAGCCCAAGATGTGAAGCTAAAAAGGTGTTGTCTTTAGAGAGAATTTGTCATCTCTAAAGGGGGTCTGTTTGTCACAACTGTTGGGTGACTGACTATAAATGAGGATTACTTTAACCGGGATATGTGAATCCTAGCAATGCCATAATTTCCTTTATAGGGGGTTTTAACTTGAAGGAGAAGACTTTAACTCAGTGTAGAGCAATGCTATCTTTCCTTAGGAATTTCTCATGCTAAAAGAGGGATAGTGGCATGGATGTAAATAATATAGAGGCTTGCTGTAGCGAGCGATTTTGGACGCGGTTCTTAAGTGCTGGTCGCTCTCTGTGGTTTGAGCTTACTACAGGTCGATTCATTTTTTATCCTATTGTGAGCTGAATAAGTAAGGGAAATAAATGTCTCCAATTAACCCTGCTTGCATACTGAGTTTAAACAGCGGTCTGCTAGGTTACAAATGCTATCAATGTGGGAGGGCCTTTGTACTGGTTATTTCTATTTTCGCCAATACTATTTTCTTTCTTTTTATCTTGACAGAAGGTTTCTAGCGGGGAACAAGGATTAAGATGTTAGGACTGATGCTTTTTGATATATATATGTGAGAGTATGGGATTTTGGTTTTTTGTTGATTGTGCTCGCTAAGATCTTTTCTTTCAATCTTATGCCTACGTATTCCCGTTTACCGAAACAGGGAAATCAGAGCGTTCGTAGTTCCTCCTATTCTATGGAGGAAATTGGTTTTTGGTGTCTTGTTCAAAGCCCAAGACGTGAAGCGAAAGGTGGTTTGTATCTTGTTCAAAGCTCAAGATGTGAAGCTGAAAGGGTGTTGACTTTAGAGAGAATTTGTTATCTCTAAAGAGGGGGTTGTATGTCACAACTATTTTATAAAGGAGAATTACTTTAACCGGGATACGCGGATCCGGCAATGCCATATTTTCCTTTATAGGGGATTTTAACCTGAAGGAGAAGACTTTAACTCAGTGTAGAGCAATGCTATCTTTCCTTAGGAATTTCTCATGCTAAAAGAGGGACAGTGGCGTGGATGTAAATAATCCAGAGGCTTGCCGCTTATAGCGATTAGATGAAGGGGAAGGAGTTGTTGATGTTTGTATACTGTGAACGAGGCACAACTTTGATGCTAAAAGGTTGATTGGATCAACCAGTGGTTTTCTTATACAAAGCCTAAGAGGAGGCTAATAGGTGTCTCGTACAAAGCCCGAGAGAGAGGCGAAAAGGTTTTGACTCAACGAGGGAATCTTTTGGTATCTCGTATAAAGCCCGAGATGGAGGCTATTTGACTCAACAAGAGAGTTTTTGTGTGTCTCGTACAAAGCCCGAGAGAGAGGCTAAAAGGGTTGACTCAACAGGAGAATCTTTTATACTCAACAAGAGAGTGATTTTGTATCTCGTACGAAGCCCGAGATGGAGCCTGAAAGGTTTGACTCAACAAGAGAGTGTTTTTTTGTATCTCGTACAAAGCCCGAGATGGAGGCTAAAAGTTTGACTCAACAAGAGAGTCTTTGTATCTCGTACGAAGCCCGAGATGGAGGCTAAAAGTTTGACTCAACAAGAGAGTCTTTGTATCTCGTACGAAGCCCGAGATGGAGGCGAAAGGGGTGATTGACTCAACGAGGGAGTCTCTTATGTGTCTCGTACAAAGCCCGAGAGAGAGGCTAAACGTTGTTTGACTCCACTGGGGAGAATTATTGTATAAAGACCAAGAGGAGGCTATGGTGACTGTTCAGTTAAGTGACAGGTCCAGTATACTGATTTTGAAAGAGAAAATCAGTTCTTATATGAGCAACACTGTACTCAGGGATTTGATTCAAGGATCCGGGTTATTTCCTTTTCTTTAAGGAAGCGGGAAATCCAAGGGGTATTGAGACTGTCCGAGTCTACGGGTTTTCTTCCTATTCTTGAAGAGGTGCTTGAGAATGTCTTCGAGACTCAAGGAAATTAGACTGTCCAAGTCTAGAGTTTTATCTTTTGTACTATGCTTTGAGAAACAGTAGTAGACTCTATGAAAGGACTGTTCTATGAAGATGCCTAGGTTCTGTTCCTATACCTCTAGGAGGTTGTCGGGACAATTTGTACGAAGCCCAAGAGGAGGCTGGAAGCTTTTAAGAAGCCGATCGGTCCTTGTACTAAGCCCAAGAGGAGGCTATCATTCCCGGAGGAAGAGATCATTATACGAAGCCTAAGAGGAGGCTGTGAATACTTCTAAGAAGCCGTAGGGTCCTTGTACTAAGCCCAAGAGGAGGCGGGGTTTGCTTTTAGGAAGCCTGTGGGTCCTTGTACGATGCCCAAGAGGAGGCCGATGCTTTTAAAAAGCCCGTGGGTCCCCAAACCCCGAGAAATTCAAGGCAAGCTATTCACAAGGAATAGATCAAGTCAGGAAAGTTCGAGAATTTGGAAGAAACTCAAAGATGTCATTCACGGAGAATACATTCATCTCTGGGAGTAGAGTTTCTTGACAATTCCTAATGAGGACAGCCGAAGAGAAGACTGTATCTGGTGATCCTATTGGGGATCTAGTTGTCTATTTCTACGAATGATTGAAACGGCTTTACCTAGTACTAGACGTAGTTGTCGGGGAAACTCTAAATATCTATACTATTATTACATAGTTGATATGAGTTTATGAAAGAAGACTTACAGCGAAATAGCCCCATAATACAGTTATATATATATGAGTTTGTGAAAGGAGACTTACAGTGAAACAGCCCCACAATACAGTTATATATATATGAAAGCGGGTAAACACTTACTCGGTTGTAGAGCTTCCATGCTGTTTGGTTAGTTGTTCAACAAAGAAAGATTGAAAACAACAGTATATTTCAAAATCAAAGGAGAAAGTGCTTTGAAAAAGAAATATTTGGGGCTTACAGCTCAAGGAGAGGCCCAGAGTTTTATCAGTGAGCGCACTGTTTGAATTTGTACAGAGGGACTTATACAAGTGACTGTGGCCCAAAAAGGTTTTCTGTACAAAGGGATTTGGGTCTTACACTCTCTCAATAGGCCCAAAAAGGTTTTAAAGAAAAAGAGTGGGGCTTATAACACGAGGGTAGGCCCAAATGATTTTTTTCGTTAAAAATGGAGATCGCGCCGAGGTTTTCTTTTAACGCAGAGGGACTTATACAATAAGTGAGGCCCAAAATGATTTTGGTTAAAAGGGGGTTGGGTCTTACACTCTATTAGAGGCCCAAAAAGTTTTGAATGGGTCTTATAGCTCAAGGAGAGGCCCAAAAGGTTGTTTTTCAAAAGGCGACGATCGCGCCGTTTGTTTTTGACGGTATCGGGACTTATACAATATCTGAGGCTCAAAAATGATTTGGTCAAAAAAAAGGATTGGGTCTTACACTCTATTAGAGACCCAAAAAGTTTGAAGAAAGGAAATGGGTCTTACTACTCGAGGGTAGGCCCAGGTTTATTTTAAAAAGGTGACGATCGCGCCGTTTATTTGAAAATGTACAGGGGGACTTATACAACGAATGAGGCCCAAAAAGGTTTTCTGTACAAGGGTGTTGGGTCTTACGCTCTAATAGAGGCCCAAAATGTTTAAAAAAGTTTTATGATGGTGAAAATCAAAGAAACCCTAATTTGTTATTCTTTAAAAGTAAATATTTAAAGAAAATCAAACAAAATACCAAATAAATTTGAATAAACCACTTGTGATTTTGTTTAAGGTTTTGAAAAATGGAGTTTAATCACAAGGGATATTTAAACTCATTTGGTGTTGATTTTCAAAATAAATATTCACTTTTAAAATGCTTAAGAAAACATTAAAAAGGAATTTATTCACAAAAAACTAATTATATTAAATAAATAATATTAAACTAATTTTTTTTGTGGAATAAAATATTTTGGAGTATGAATAAGAAGTGTGTAAAACAGATTTTGAAAATGATGATTTTTGCTATGTGAAATAATTGGTTGAGTTTTGAAGATAAACTAAGAAAAAGAGGAAAGATGTCACAACATCACATTCGACATCTTTCATGAGTTTTCAACATCTTTTTTATCAAACTTCCAACACCCATAACTTTCTCAAATCTCAATGGTTTGAGACAAAATTTACATGCATCTGGCCCAGAATTTCACAAGGAATCCAATGGTGGTGGTAGTTTTTTCAGAACACACTCCCTCCTCAAAACCCGATAGTGGTTTTGAAAAGGACCTATAATTGCATTTTCTGTGCTACACTTTGATACAGGCATGGATTACATGGTGAATTAGCCCAAATGCAACATATACAACATGTATGAGATGTGTATGATCAGTGGACTTCAAAGCAATGCATGATTTCAAGGATTCCAAGTTGTGATGCTTACCTCTTTTTGAGCTTTTTGGAGTTTTTGTGCAATCTGCCAAGCCAATTGTTCCAGAAATGATTTGATGCTTTAGACACACTCAAATGATCCCTTAGAAGCTTTTAGGATGATTGGAATCAACTGGTACCTGCAAAAACACAAACTGTCCCTTTCTTGCAAAAGGGGTTAAAAGTGACCAAAATAGTAACTCTCTCAAATGGTGTTCTAGATGTTGGGAACCATTTGGGACAGTTCAAGGATGATATTTGGAGTGTGTTTGAGATTTTATCTGGTTTGAAAAGTGACTGAATCAAGACATGGCTTGAAAAATGCAAAAAAGTGCCATTTTGAGGTTTTGAGAAGTGACTTTGTGATTTTGTGATTACAGGTCACTTGTGATCTGTTTGATGGCTTTGGTGTACTCAAACTGAACACAAATGAGCTCTATTTATAGTAGAGCAAGTTTGTTTTCGCAGCAACAGTGAATGGCAACTGCAGCAGAGGTTTGGCCAATGTTGTCCAATGAGAATCCAAGTCTCCTCTAGCCATTGACTAGAGGTTAGAGCACAGAGCTTTGGTTCCCTACTTGTTGGAGGAATGTTGACTGAATTCAGTTGCAAATGTGTCAGTCCATGCCACCTCTAAGCATCTATTAAATGCCCCAATCCAAAATTGGAGTCTTGTCCCTCTTTTAGGGATTTTTAGGAATAACATGCTACTTCTTGTTCCAAGGACTTTAGAGGCTTGGCTCAGTGATTGTCCCCTTTAGATTTGATCCTCAGAGGTGTCCAAAGTGATGACAAGGCTTGGAAATTCGTGTGGCACAAGAACTGTGCAAATCTATCCTGAAACATGTCTTAAAAATTAGCTGCAGCAAGCCCTGTTGTAAAATTCATAACTCCCTGCTCGAGTATGCTATATGGACGTTCTAGGACTTTCTGGAAAGCTTAGATAACGTACTTCAACTTTGATGTTTGACTTTGGTCTTGGTTCAGCTTGCAAAGTCATCAAAAATGGTCTTGAACTTGTGTAGTCAAATTTGTCCTAAAAGCTGTCATGAAAATTCTGCTTTATCAATGCTTCTTGCGAAAATCATATCTCCCTGCTCGAGTATGCTACAAGGACGTTCTATAACTTTCTGGAAAGCTGAGACAACGTAATTCAACTTTGATGTTCAAGGTTTGGCTTGAATCAACATGGATCATGGAGAAAAACATCCTTGAAGTTGGGACATTCTTGCTGGAAAAATATTAATGATGTCCTATGAAATGTTGAAACATTTGACAACTTTGATCATTAATAATTCCAAACTTTAATCACTTGTATATTTTAATCCACTATGATATTTTGAATTGAAGTGAATTGCATCTTTGATGCTTGTCTTGCATGGTGACAAAGCTTGAAAATTGGGTGGCACAAGAAAAGTGCACAAAATCTGTCCTAAAAAATCAGCTCGAGCAAGGCCTATTGTGAGGTTCATAACTCCTTGCTCAAGTTGAATTAATGGGAGTTCTAATACATTTTGGAAAGCCCTAATGACATACTTTAACTTTGATGTTTGACTTTGGTCCTGGTTCAGCTTACAAAGTCATCAAAAATGGTCTTGAACTTGCGTAGTCAAATCTGTCCCAAAAGCTGTCATGAAAATTCTGCTTTATCAATGCTTCTTGCGAAAATCATATCTCCCTGCTCGAGTATGCTACAAGGACGTTCTATAACTTTATGGAAAGCTGAGACAACGTACTTCAACTTTCATGTTTGACTCCAGACCTGGTTCAACTTGGATCATGGAGAAAAACGTCCTTGAAGTTGGGGCATTCTTGCTGAAAAAATATTAATGATGTCCTATGCAATGTCAGAACATTGGACATTAAGAATTCCCAACTTTGATCACTTATATCTTTCAATCCTTATGATATTTTGAGTTGATTCCTTCTACAATGTTGAAGTATCAAATACCCTCTTTAAAAGTAGCTCTTACTCAAAATCAATGGATGCTTGGATCAATAGTTACAACCTTGAAAAGTTGTGCACTTGAACATGATTTTAACTTAGAAAAAATTTCTAAGTTTCTTTCAATTTGATCAATTTTGCAATTTTGCATGATTTCTTGATTTAAATTTGATCAAATTAAATCATCCATCATATTTTCTTGAGTAATGGCTTGTGAAGCTCAAAGTTGACCAAAAAGTCAAACTTTGACTTTCTGCGTCAGTTGACTTTGTATTAGATGAACTTGAGGCTTGATCCACTTGAAATGTTGCACTCTTGTGCTTAATTCTTGATGTGGGAGTCCTCTTGATCCTTTGTGGATGTTTAAGAGGTTTAGACAAGTTGAAGATCATGTCATTCCTTGATTGATCCTTTGTCTAAAGGCTCTGAGAGGGCTTGAAACCCTAAGCTTGATTGTAGTGAATGCTCAACAATTCCTTGAGGAGATTGATGAGGCACAAAGGTACATCCATATTGTGATGATGATTTGCACAATGATGGGAAATCTTAGTGGTCAAAATTTGGGGTATTACAGATGCCCCTATTTAATCTTCTTGGACTCGAAGGTGTGAATGACGAAGGTATTCGGGCATTCGGGGTGCAAGAGGATTAAATATCGGAATACCCGAAATTTTGATGGTGGTTATGAATGGTAGCTTACGCATTCATCTTCTTTAGCTAAGCGAAGATGCTTAGAAAAGGTAAACTTCCCCTCGATCCTGGTCTTCAGCCAAGGAGCTGGTCTCAGTTTTCTTTTGAAATAAACTTCCCCTCGATCCTGGTTTCCTACCAAGGAACTGGTCTCAGTTTCTTTTGTAAACTTCCCCTCGATCCTGGTTTCCTACCAAGGAACTGGTCTCAGTTTCTGAAGTAAACTTCGCCTCGATCCTGGTTTCCTACCAAGGAACTGGTCTTAGTTTCTGATTTAAACTTCCCCTCGATCCTGGTTTCCTACCAAGGAGCTGGTCTCAGTTTCTGAAGTAAACTTCCCCTCGATCCTGGTGTCCTACCAAGGAACTGGTTTCAGTTTCTTTTGTCAATAAACTTTCTTGACAAGGAACGCTGTTAGTAGCGGTTTTCCTTCAAACTTCTCGCCGAATTTTCCTGGGGAGATGCCATTTGAGTGGAAAAAGTTTCGATGTCAGACTTGTTGGGGAACCCAGTCGTCTGAGTTGTAGAGGTGTACAAACTTCTCTGTTTGGAAATGCCATTTGTCGACTCTATCTGGGGAAAACGAGTCTTTTGAGAGACTGCTTTCGCTTGGGACCACATCATACTTTTCTCGGGATCCTCCCGGAGAAATGCCATATGATGGGCTCCAATTTTGAAGTGCCGATGACCTTTTCATCAGCGGTTCTTTTGGAGAAAAACTGTCGTATTGCCGAAGCTCCGATTACGAGGCTTTCTCTATGGATTTTCCTTAATCCGGGAAAGCAAGGATATCATCTTCAATGGCGAAGAGTGATATTTGTTGAAAGTTTTCTTGTTTCTCAGAGGTTCAAGTTATCAAAGTGGTCAAGGACCGTCTCTAATCCAGAGATAAACGAGAGAGAGATTGCTTAGATGATTCACTTCCTAACGAGGAAAGGTCTGACAACTCGATTGAGAGGACTTTTATCACTAGGGGATAAGACCGACTAGAGTGATAGTGATGCAATATGAATGCAAATGTAAATCAATAATGCATGATGTATGTATGTATATGCGGACAAAACTGACGCAACATACAGACTAAAGGATGAACACGACTGGATACTCGGCCACCGTGGGGCGTGTAGAAATATCGCTGGTTCAAGATAGCAATTCTGCCTTGCTTAGGAGAAACGGTCCCTGTTGGGGGTGACGCTGGTTGGGCTTAGGAGGTAAGAACTCGGCCGAAGATGTCAGATGGAATAGTTGCATCTGACACTGTTGATCCTTCATTCAGGCACACTGGCGTAGAAGGAGTACTTTGATTCTGCACTTTGAGGTTCGAACACCTTTGGAGACGCAATCGATGCTCTTTCGATGTTTAACAGTCAAAAGAAATTGCCATCTTTAATTTAAAAGCAGAAAAAGTTTTAACAAGTAAATTCATTTTTGTTTTATTTCAAGAATCGTTGATCATGTTACAATGTCGTTCTGTAAAGCTAAAACAAATAAGAATTACAAACAAAAGCACAAGGGCTCAAATTTTATTGATAGGATGGAAATCAGCCAAACGCGTGATTCCAAAGAGTATATACAAAGTTAGAAAATGGTAATTTAGAGGGAAAAGGGCTACGTTGAAACATAACGACCACTGTCCTTCTACCAACTTTGAATTCGGGACATCCTGAGCTTCTGTCAAAGATGACCTTGACTGGAGTTTTCCTCCGATGGATGATGTAACTGCTGCTGAGGGACTTGCCTTTGTTGAACATAGTTACTTACCATTATCCCTAATTTTTGCCTGGATTGTACTATGAGATTTCCAATCCATCGGGATGATTTTTTATATGTCTCTAACTTTTGCCTGGACCGCCCATTCGGGTTTTCAATCCACCGAGACGTTTTTTTTAGGCGAAGTATTTCTTGACTACATCAACATTCGTGGGGTAGGCAAATTCCTCTCCGTCCATGGTTGTGAGTCTCAAGGTGCCGCCTGAGAAAGCTTTCGTGACCACATAGGGGCCATCATAATTCGGAGTCCACTTGCCCCGAGAATCAGTGAGAAATGATTGAATCTTCTTGAGCACGAGGTTTCCTTTTCTGAAGACACGGGGTCGAACCCTTTTGTCAAAGGCTTTCTTCATTCTCTGCTGATACAACTGACCGTGGCATAGTGCCGTGATTCGCTTTTCTTCGATCAGATTCAGTTCGTCGTGTCGACTTTGACACCATTCAGCTTCGGTGAGCTTCGCTTCCATCAATACCCGGATTGATGGGATCTCTACTTCTATGGGGAGAACTTCCTCCATGCCATATACTAGAGAGAAAGGGGCTGCCCCTGTTGAAGTGCGAACAGATGTGCGATAACCGTGAAGAGCAAAGGGTAGCATCTCGTGCCAGTCTTTGTAGGTTACAACCATCTTTTGAACGATCCTCTTGATGTTCTTGTTAGCCGCTTCTACCGCTCCATTCATCTTGGGTTGGTAGGGAGATGAGTTATGGTGTTCGATCTTAAACTCTGCGCACAACTCTTTCATCATCTTGTTGTTCAAGTTAGATCCATTATCAGTAATGATCTCGCTCGAAACACCATAACGACAGATGATATTGTTTTTGATAAATTGGACCACCACTTGTCGGGTCACATTGGTGAATGACGCTGCTTCGACCCACTTGGTGAAATAGTCAATGGCTACTAGGATGAACCGATGTCCGTTTGAAGCGTTAGGTTCGATCAAGCCAATCATGTCGATCCCCCATATGGAAAAAGGCCACGGGGAAGAAAGAACTTTAAGATGTGATGGTGGTACATGAATTTTGTCGGAGTATATCTGACACTTGTGACACTTCCTCATGTACTTGTAGCAGTCGGATTCCATGGTCAACCAGTACTACCCTGCTCTTAGAATTTTTCTCGCCATTGTGTGTCCATTGGCATGAGTGCCAAAGGATCCTTCGTGAATTTCTTTCATAAGCATGTTTGCTTCTGGTCTAACGACGCATCGGAGCAAGACCATGTCAAAATTTCTCTTATAAAGAGTGTCACCGCTCAGGAAGAAGTTGCCTGCTAGTCTTCTGAGGGTCTTTCTGTCTTTTCTAGATGCCCCAGGTGGGTATCCTTGTTTCTGAAGGAAGCATTTGATATCGTGATACCAAGGTTTGTCGTCTATGACTGCTTCGATTGTGAAGACGTAGGCAGGCCGTTCAAGGCGCATTATGTCGATCTTAGGTAGGTCATTCCATTGACCTACGCTAATCATGGAAGAGAGAGTGGCTAAGGCATCAGCCATGTGATTCTCTTCACGAGGGATGTGATGAAACTCAACTCTGTTGAAGAAGGGTAACAACCTTCTTGCATAGTCTTTGTAAGGAATCAATCCTGATTGGTATGTGTTCCAATCTCCTTTTATCTGATTGATGACCAAAGCTGAATCACCGTATACATCCAAGTTTTTGATCCTTAAATCAATCGCTTCTTCGAGACCCATAATACAAGCTTCGTATTCGGCCTCGTTGTTCGTACACTTGAACGTAAGTCGAGCGGTGAAAGGAATGTGGGTACCCTGAGGGGTAACAATGATTGCCCCAATTCCGTTTCCATAATGATTAACTGCTCCGTAAAAAATAAGTCCCCATTGGGAACCTGGTTCTGGCCCTTCACTGGGTAACGGTTCATCGCAATCTTTCATTTTTAGATACATGACATCTTCGTCTGGGAAGTCAAACTCGATTGATTCTTGATCGTCAATCGGTTGATGATCCAAATGATCGGCTAAAATACTTCCTTTAACGGCTTTCTGAGCGTGGTACTCTGTCATATTCTGATAACAGCATCTGCCAACGGGAAATTCTTCCCGTGAGAGCAGGCTTTTCGAAAACGTACTTGATTGAATCCATTTCGGAGACCAACCAAGTAGTATGACGAATCATGTACTGGTGAAGACGTTTGGCTGCCCAAGCCAAAGCGCAACAAGTTTTCTCAAGCATCGTGTACCGAGTCTCTCAGTCGGTGAATTTCTTGCTCAAATAGTAGATGGCAGACTCTTTCCGTTTGGTTTCGTCTTGTTGGCCAAGTACACATCCCATTGAGTCCTCCAGGACTGTGAGGTAAATGATCAGTGGTCTTCCTTCCACTGGAGGTGATAGAATCGGAGGATTCAACAAGTATTCCTTGATACTTTCGAAGGCAGTTTGGCAATCTTCTGACCAAACGCAATCCTGGTTCTTTTTCAGTAGTTTGAAGATCGGCGCACAAGTGGCGGTCATGAGGAATATGAATCTGGAGATCTAGTTTAAACGTCCCAAGAATCCTCTGACTTGTTTTTCAGTTTTCGGAGAAGGCATTTCTTGAATGGCCTTGACCTTGTCAGGATCAACCTCAATTCCTTTCTGGCTGATGATGAACCCTAGTAGTTTCCCTGAACGGACACCGAAGGTGCACTTGTTGGGATTCAAGCAGAGCTTGAACTTTCTTAAACGTTCGAACAATTTCGACAGGTGTTCAACATGCTCACTCTCTGTTTTTGATTTTGCAATCATATCATCGACATATACCTCGATTTCTTTATGTATCATGTCATGAAACAGAGTAGTCATGGCCCTTTGATAGGTTGCCCCGGCGTTCTTCAAACCGAACGGCATTACCTTGTAAAAACAGGTACCCAATGGGGTAATGAATGAAGTTTTCTCCATGTCTTTTGGCGCCATTTTGATCTGGTTATAGCCCGAGAATCCATCCATGAAGGAGAATACTTTGAACTTTGTTGTACTATCTACCAGCATGTCAATGTGTGGTAAAGGAAAGTCGTCCTTTGGACTTGCCTTGTTCAGATCCCTGTAATCGACACACATTCTGACCTTTCCATCCTTTTTGGGAACGGGTACAATGTTGGCTAACCATTGAGGATATTCAGACGTAGCGAGGAAACCCGGGTTAATCTATTTCTGCACCTCCTCTTTGATTTTGATGGCCATGTTCGGATGAGTACGTCTCAACCTTTGCTTTACTGGCGGACATTCCGATCTCAATGGTAAGTGATGTTCCACGATGCTGGTATCCAACCCTGGCATATCCTGATAGGACCAAGCGAACACATCGGGGAATTCTTTGAGAAGCTTTATCAAACTCTCTTTGGTAGTTGGACTGAGCAGTGCCCCAATCCTGATTTCTTTTCTCTCTTGCTCTGAACCCAAGTTTACCGTTTCCAACGGTTCTTTGTGAGGTTCAATGGACCTTTCCTCTTGTCTGAGTAGTCGGGAGATCTCTTCTGGAATTTTGTCGTCATTTTCTTCTTCAGCCTCGAATACCGGGAACTCAAAGTTGGGAGAAGGCATCAGATCGTATGTTTCAACGGGGTTTAAAACAAGCAATCTGCATGACGTGATGATTCGTGTTTAGAAGAGATAGAGAAAATGCAAGTGTGTGCAGTGTTTTTATTTTACTGCTTGTTTTTATTTGAATTGTTTTTTAGGATTACCATTTTCTGAAAAAGCAAAAAGAGAAAACAACAATAAATGTGGAAATTACAGAACGACGTTATTTTATTAATGAACAAGTCGAATCTTGAAACTACAACCCTATAAAACAAAACTCTGTCGCTTCGGGCAAAGCGAAGAGGGAAAATTTACAAAAAGCGAGCCCTATCAAAACATCCGTTTCACCTGGGCAGGATGAAAGGTTAAAGATGGCAATTACTTTGACTGATGAACGATCTTCGGAACCTCGACGGCAACCCATTGGCGGCGAACTCCTCGGTGAATCACAAAGTCTGGCACCTTCCTTGATTTGTCTTCAGAAATAACGCTGATTTCTGGTGAAGCGGGATCATTGGAATCTGTCTCCCAAGCAGAATTGTCGTAGGAGAATTCCTCTGTTGTATTTTGCATAGCATTTGTGCTCTTAGTTGTATCTCCCCATCCAGTTGGCTGGATATCTTCGAGCCTGATACGAGAGCTTTCGGGAGCGGTATACTTGACCATATAGTCGAATTTTCCACTCGGTTGTCCCAAGGTGTCCCAAACTTCTTTGGAATTGGAGGAGTCATCTTTCTCGATGACGTTGACCTCGG
This sequence comes from Lathyrus tuberosus, assembly GCA_022829125.1. NCBI lineage: Eukaryota > Viridiplantae > Streptophyta > Magnoliopsida > Fabales > Fabaceae > Lathyrus > Lathyrus tuberosus. Next base: position 41,829,016 of record JALAZF010000002.1, read on the forward strand.
GAAAAGCATAGTTGATGAATTCAAGTCCTACAAACGTTGCGAATTCATCTTCATGTTGAGTAGTTTCTGAATGACATGAGTGTTGATCCCATGACATGGTGGGGACACAGGTATTCTGTTCAGTGATGCTCAGCTGAGTTTCATTACTCGGCTGACTTTCTTGCCCCAAGTTTCCTGGGTAAGGTTGCCACATTGGCAGACCATCCATTGGGCTATAGTAGTTGTTGCGGTGAAAATCGGATAACAAATTATTAATTAATTTTCATCGTATTTCTTTTACAACCGACTTTGATTTATCCAAAGGAAAGGTTCAAGATCGTTAGAAAAACCTAAAGGGGGGAGATCTAAGGTTCGGGGGTTGGTTATACAAAGGGAAGGTATTAGCACCCTAAGTATCTGTAGTACTCTACATGAACCTCTTGTTTAATGTTATCTTATGTTTGCTAAAGGTTCTATGCTAAAGGCTTGAAAACCCTAGGGGTTAGTATCTAAGTATACTCGATAAAGCATCGCACTTTACGCCTACGTATCCTCGGGAATAGAATCAGAGTATGCGTAGTTCTAATTCTACTGAATGATTGACTATGGTCAATATTCAGAGGGGAAATGAGTACAAGCTCATTGTAGAGTTTAAGAACTCTCTAAGTCTAGCTGTAATGGTCCTATGTTATGTTTAGTCAGTAGGGAACGTGATAAATTCATTAGGATGAATATCACTAAGAGTTTAAGAACTCTCTCCTAAGGCTAGTTATGATTTCTATGGCTCTGATGAGGCCAAGAAATAAAGTTTTCTTCCTAAGAGGTTACTGGGGCTATGACTTTAAGAGTCAATACTATTCACCTTCCTTTGGAACTAGACAACTCGATAAAACTCTAACCTCGTCATCATGGAATCAAACAAGACAAATTTTACGAATATATGTCAAAAACATTTTTAGGCATTTTTAGTAAAACAAAAATAAGTGGATAAATTTTAGGTATTTTCTTAATATTAGCTAAATAGTTTTTCTTTAGAAAAAGAAAGAAATAAAAGGAAAAGACAGTAAGAATGCTCTTTCTTTTTTAATATAATATTAAATCAAACAAAAAAAAAATGAATAAATAAACAAAGTTAAAAAAAATAGTATAACAAGACCTCACCATAATTCCTACTAAAAAAGCTATATTATATAATACAAATCTACATATTTCATCTAGACCGGTCCCCACACAAAAGTTAACGTAGCTAGACTCACTATCAAGAGAGTTACAGTATCTACACCAAACCAAACATCCATGCAACGTTTTCAATAAAAGATGCACATCAAACGAGCAATGATATTAAAGCATAAGTAATTCCAAAAAATGCAGGTCTTTGAGAAACAGTGACAAAACCATATACTTGCATGCACACACACATAGGTCATATGCATTCACACATGAAAAGCGAGACAAAAACCATTCTAGCTAACGTAAATGACCTAAAAAAAACGACAACAGCATGCACGCGTTCAAACGACAGTGAGAACAATGAACATCAATAACAACTATAACAACATCGTGATGCTCATACTGAAAGCAAACGACCAAAACAGGCAGCATAGGTTAAATACTAACATGGAATGGTACACAAATACAATGATAACAGTGACAACATCATGACACACATCGAAAGTATGCAATAAGAAATGATATACAACACACATAAGAGAAAAAGTAACCTTCGAGCAACAAACATGAACCACATGCTATCAACGGTCATGACAACTCAAATACGACGACCAATCACATGCAAAACGATCGTTTTCATGGAAGCGCGACAATGACGAAACATGGAAAGTTCAGAGGGTGAGAAGTGATGTGAGTACCTTGCTTGTGACGCGTGAATGATACGGTTGAGTCGATAACGTCGTGACCGTAAAAAAAACTATATGTTGGCTGTTGTTGGTGATACTTGAAAGAAAGGTGATGATATGGAGCTATAACTTTGTAGATCTCACTCAGTCTTTACTGAAGAAACATGGCGGAATTGAAGACAAAAATGGATATGTGTTGTGTTTGCAGGGAAGATTAATGAAGGTTACGTAAGTGTGGCAGAGGAAGTGTCTATGTCAAGTGTATTGTTGACAGAAGATCAATGGAAAAGATTATTGGCTTGTGAGCTATTATGAAGGAGGTAATGTATTGTTTAGGAAAAGTGTGGTTGAAGAGAAACAATATGGTGTAAGCTCTTGTGTGTGGTGGTTTTTAGCAGTACATGAAAAGTGATCCAAGTGCAAGTGGGGACTCTTTTCTTATATTATATCTCCCTCTCCTCTCTTTTGTGTGGTTTGTGAGTGTATTTAAAGGAAGTGATGTGTGGCTACTATTGGTATCAGAAGCGAGAGACGGACGAGGTTCATACCACAAACAAAAATGAGTGAGAGTGATGTTGTCATTGTTCCCCCGAATGAAGATAGAAAACCCCCTATTTGAAGGGTCAAGGAAGTTTTTGAAAACCTCTTAGAGAAGGAAATTGTCCGTTGGTGTTTCAGGTTAGGTGTAAGTTACCGTTGTGACCAGTCCTTGTCACTAGCAGGCAAGGTTTTGAAACTCTGCATAGAGTTGTCATTGAGTAGCAGAGGCTTTGGTACAGTTTGGAGAGGGTAAGAATGACTTGCATTCTTATTTGTTTGATTTACACAATGAGCTTAAAAAAGGTGAAATGGGCTTAAGCAAATTGGCTTTTAAAAGAGCACCTCCTTTTTTAAAATGAATAATAATGTGATAAATAATAAATGATAGTAAGAAAACTAATTAATAACCTAAATTAAATAATTAGAAAAACTAAATTAACAAATAATCTAGTTAGTTAAACTAAATTTTAGAATTAAATTAAATTGAGATTAATTTAAATTAATAAAAACAAAACAACCTAAATATAAATAAAATTACAAAAGGCCATATTAAACTAAAATAAATACGAATAAAAATAAAAACTAAAATAATTGTTAAATTAGAATAAATAGAGAAAAATGATAAAACGCCAACTAGCAAAAACTGAGGGTAAAATTTGGGGTACAACAGTTGCCCCTATTTAAATATCTTCACCTGATGACATGAGAGATGAAGATCCTCATGTAATCAACAGTGAAAGATATTTAAATACAGATAACTGAAAATTTTACCCTCAGATGCACACACATGCAATGCAACAAACATGATGCCAAGAAGATGCAAGAAAATGCAGACACCACAAGACACCAAAGGGTAAACAGGAAGCAAAAGGACCGAAGAGCTTCACTGGGGGAAGGACGAAGGTTAGTATCCATGAGAAACAACTCACTAGGGATACAAGCTAACCAACGAAAGAGACTCACTGGGGAGACTCCAAAGAAACACTGGGGAAAAGACCACAGACAATCTCCACTGGGGAAAGATCCAGGGAGATAGACTACTGGGGACAAAACAAACCCACGCTCTTCCTGGGCACGAAACCAGAAAGAAAAACCTGATCACTAGGGATCAGTCCAAAGGAGACAAACAACCAGGCAAAGACTTCCTGGGGATCTCAAACTGAAGAGTTCAAAATGGGATCTTCAGAAAGAGCCAAGAAGACAGAGGCTAACTCTGCGCACCAGATAGGAGTCTTAAGGTTGAAGAAATTTGTTCCAAGAAGCTTAGCTTAAAGCAATTTCCAGAAATCAAGCTAAGGGTTCAATGTCCGACACGATTCGAACAAGAACAGTTTTAAAACAAAAGACAGTGCTTGACACGATTCAAACAAAGTCTTAGTTCAAGTTCGACACGATTCGAACAAGAATGGTTTTAAAACAAGAGTCAGTGTCCGACACGATTCGAACAAAGACTCTGTTCAGGTTTGACATGATTCAAACAAGAACAAGTTTTACAAAATCTTTAAAGTTAAACTTCTTGGGGAACAACAAAAGGTTTAAAGATTCAAATCTGGCGCGCAAAGGTTAAGACCGAACAAGCACGACACAAAGCAAACCGAGGATGTCTTTACTTCACTGGGGAAATAAAGACAGGCACAACAAAAGACCACAAGCAAAGCAGAGTACAAAGAACTCAAAGATGCTAGTGGACGATGCATATGCTTAGCTATATGCTAGAAAAACGACGCGAACGACGCAGAACAGGAAAGAAGAAAGGATAACACAAACCAACACCCTGAAACCCAAACACCAAGGATAATCGGGGCAAACTTCTTCACTGGAGATGGCAGATCCATGCCAAAAATACAATACTGTCAAATTCTTCTTGCACAAACTTGATTCCAAAACGTCTTGATACTAGAGTAAAACTTAGTTTATCTCTGTGTTTTCCTAAAACTTTTCCGCTCCCAAGAATCAGACGAGAATGACGAAGTTATTGTATTCAAAGACCAATAACAATTCTAGTGACTAAGAATTCTGTCGTCTAACAGCTAACTTCTCTGGGGACTCTTGCATAAAGAGCTGAGGTCTAAATGGGAACATGGTTAATGAGTCAAGAATAGACTCTGGTATCCATATCAGTTGGTTGAGATAACAAATAATCTGCTTCATGAGGAAAACCGGTAGGAGCCAAAAGGTAACCTCATTGGAGATAGAACCAAGAAATGGGCTCCAATAAAGGTATCTAGAATGATTGATCATCAAGGCTAAACGCAACTAGATGACATTCTAGAAAGGATCCGCAATGAAGGTTGAACCGAAAAACGGTCTTCACTGGGAAAAGATATCCAAAGTGATGGAACAACAGGTTCAAGCATGACCGGTTGGTACTTTGGAAAAAGAAGAACCTTATTGGAGATTGAACCAAGAGATGGGCCCCAATAAAGTATCTAGGATGATTGATCATCAAGTCTAATGTGACTAAATGACATCCTAGAAACACCTCTAAAGTGATGGAACAACAGGTTCAAGCATGACCGGTTGGCACTTTTTAGAAGTAACCTCTAAAGTGATGGAACAACAGGTTCAAGTATGACCGGTTGGCGCTTTAGAAGTAACCTTATTGGAGGTAGAACCAAAAAAAATGGGCTCCAATAAAGTATCTAGAATGATTGATCATCAAGGCTAAACGCGACTAGATGACATTCTAGAAAGAATCCTCAATGAAGGTTGGTTGAACCGAAAAATGGTCTTCACTGGGAAAAGACATCCAAAGTGATGGAACAACAGGTTCAAGTATGACCGGTTGTCACTTTAGAAAAAGGAACCTTATTGAAGATAAAACCAAGAAATGGGCCCCAGTAAAGGTATAGAATCTGATAGGTTAGTACCGGAGTTGCATAATTGAAGATAAAGCTTCCTAGGGGATACCCATTATGGTTGCAAAGAGGTTGAATAGTACCAGAGATAGATAAGCTGTTTATAAGAGACTGCCGAGCTTCTTCAAGAGATTGTTGCTTAAAAGATGTGATGATATCACAATATTGTTGGAGAAATAATGATGCCTTCAATGAGGATCTAAGATTCTTGCGAGACATGGTGCAAAATAAATGCACGTTCAAAGATAGGTTTGAAAACCACACCTGCCAGGGACCAAAGTTCTATCTAGGAACAAACTAGAAAGAAACGGTCAAACAAGACTCCAATTGATGAATGAACTCAAATGGGGATTTATCTTATCCACATATGGAAAAGATAGCTGAACCAACCATCATCCACGAGGATAAAACTCCGTGGGGAATTCAAAAAAGAAAGGGCACTTTATGCCTAGGGCTAACTTTCTATTGGAGAGAATAGACAAACCCAGTCACTTGGGGAGACAACACCAAAGTGAACCCAAAACAGGTAAACACCAGAAAAAGAAGCAGAAATGCTAAAATGGCAAGATGCATATGAGTGCTTATGCCATGCTTATGCTTATGCTGACAAAACAGACAAGCGAAACTGGAGACGAAGAAAACATCTTGACAAGGATACCCAGCCAAACTCAAAGGGCTGGACCAATACTGGGGATGAAGAAGAATCTTCAACTTCATTGGTGAAAAGATTATTCCACTTGAGGTATAACGTCATGAGGATTGCCATCATGAGCTTGATTCCTTTGTTGGTGGAGAATCCGTGGAGAAATGTCAAGATTAGCTGACGTGACAGCAAGAATAGAGTAACCCTACATTCTGACTTGTATAATGACCACCATAATAAACAACAACCCTTGCAACAGGTAATCTTCAAATCTTCTCTGCCCCAGACTGTATGGTCTGTCGGAAGATGATAACAAGAGGATTTTATAGAAGAATTGGCATACAAGGTGCTTCAATATCTTCAAACTCTTGGAGAGATCTCGGCGTAACTGCCCCGGATTAACGGCGTTTGCACAACACAACCTTTGGACTTGCTTCAGAATAGTTGTTGACAACTAGGGAAGAGATGCCCCAGACTGATTGGCCTTTTAGAGATTTACCGAATCTCGACCTGACTGCCTCTGATTAACTGATTTGTAGTCAAAAGGATTTTACAGAAAAATTGACGCACCAGATGCTTCAATGTCTTCAAACTTTTGAAAAGAAATGAACTTAGACATGGTTGCCCCGGTTCAACTGTATTTGTAATACATAAATGGTAGTAGAAACAACTGGGGGAACCAAACTTGCCCCTGCTGATAGGTCACTGGAGTCCATACTTGTCATAGATGACCTCAGGGGGACTTGTCCCAATATTCTGAACTGCAGAGTTTTGCCCCTGACTCACCAACTCTTGGGATAATAGGTTGGCAAACCTCACACTTGGTTGCCCCTGACTGAGTCAAATTTTCTTTATCAAGTTTAATTCCTTGACTGACCGCGTTCGTTGGGATTCCTTGATATCGAATGGTATTGCAAACAAGTGTTGTTCATTAAAATTGGCAAAATTTAATGCAAAGTTTTTTAATGCAAAGTTTGAAAACGAAGCTTTTGATAAAAAAGCACAGTGAAATGATTAAATAGTCTAAAACAAAGGCGGGTCTAGTCATTAAGGAGGTGACCAACACACGCGAGTAACAAAGATAATTAGGAGTCAGGTTATTCAACCTTGCTGTAGTATGCTTTTCAAAACAACCTTACCTCAATTAGGTCTTTTAAGGGTTGTAATGTGGCATGGTTCGTGGTTTATGAAACAAAGATAAAGGCTCAAATCCTACGCTCAATTAACTCAAGATGTACGTTCAAATCTCCAAAAATAGGAAGTCACTTGATTTGAAAGTTGACTGGCGCCTTATATGAAGCGCTCGTGTTTGAATGCATAACCGAGTTAAACTGAGAATTACCCTGCCCCATGGTTGAGATTTAAGGGTTTTTGTTTTGTGTGTAAGGAAAGAAAACTCTTACTTCTAGGCTCGAAAGGGGTAACGAGGGATGAATTGAAACAATGCCTTACATCCCCGGCGAGGTTAATTTGAAGGTATACCACAGCAATTATGAACGTAAGGTTTTCATCATCCTCCCTAATCTTTGCTTAAACAAACAGTTTGATAAAGGGAAAGAAACAAGATGGAGATATTTTTGAAAATAACAGTAAATGAGTGAAACGAATGGATTTAACCAAAAGATGCATAAATATTTCATTAATCTTGCCAATTTGAAAAGACAACAAAGCTCATAAGCAAATACAAATTCAAAGTGCAAAGGAAATACAATCAAAATGCTGAAACATCCAAAATGATTGCCAGCTTTAGGGAATCAAATACAGCAAATAAAAAAGGAGCTCAATCACAGACCATCTTTGTCTTGATACATCCTCCACAACATTACTTATCTCATGAGCGGGTAAGGATTGTTCTTGATGATAGGCTGTGAGCCGTCGAAAGACAAAAGGTTTCTCTCTACTAAGTCCTTCACAATATGCTTCAACGCAAAACAACCTTCTAAATGGTGGCCTGGTGCACCTTCATGGAATGCACAATGAGCATTGGGATTGTAAGAAGGTGAAAGCGGATCAGGAGGTGGGCCTGATGACCTTGTAGTTATTAATCCTTGTTGTACCAAAACAGGATACAATGCTGTGTACGTCATTGGAATGGGAGGAATCGGAGGCCTTCCACCCTTTCTTTTGCCTGGAATATTCTGACGAGAAGCTTGAGTCTGTTGGAGATAAGCAGGAGCATTGGGCGCTCGTTGATACACTAATGGTTGAGGAACCGGTTGATAAACAGAAGCTTGGTGGTTGAATGTTGGCACGATAGCGGCCACATAAGGTTGCTGAACAGAATAACACTGTTGTTGCTGCTGACGCTTCCAGAACTGATTTTTCTTCCTTTTGTTTGTCATCACTGTACTGGTTTCTCCTTCCCTTTTGAAGGATATCTTGGCATCGTGGCTCGAACTATCAGTTCTCTTGGTCATTTTTCCACTCTTCAGACCAAGCTCTACTTTAATCCCCACGGCCACAATGTCGGAAAAATTAGCAGACACGCTACTGATCATCCTTTCATAGAATTCCGGTCTTACCGTATCGACAAACCAATCAGTTAACTCTTTTTCAGATAAAGGTGGCTCTACCTGTGAAGCCATCTCTCTCCATCTTTGTGCATACTCTTTAAAAGACTCGGTATCGCGCTGCGACATACCCAGTAGTTGTCTACGATCTGGCGCCAGGTCCATGTTATATTTGTAATGCTTTACAAAAGCATCAGATACATCTTGAAAACATTGGATCCTAGATTGGTCCAAAGTCAAATACCACTTTGCAGCAGCTCCTTTCAAACTATCTTGGAAGCAGTGGATCATCAACTTATCATTATCCATAAATGCAGCCATTCGACGATGATACATGACCAAATGCAACTTAGGACAGGTCGTTCCTGAGTATAAGTCGAAACTGGGTAGCTTGAACTTGGGTGGAATTATCAAGCCTGAGACTAAGCACAATTCTTTAACATTAAGATTAGATACATTGCTCCTCTCCATTGCTTCAAATTTCCTCTGCATTGTCTCTACACTTTCCTTCAACCTTTTATGTTGATTATCTCCTTCTTCAGACCTATTGACATGATCATGAACCGGAGGTGGATTCTGAAAAACTGGGTGCATCTGAGCTTGCACTGTTGCTGGAGTGAAGGTAGGAATAGCTTGAAAAGCCTTACTAACCAAAGGAACGGCTTGTTGAGTAGAAGCGACGGTCGGATCACGCATGAAGTTAAAAGGCATGCCCAAAGTGGGGTTCACAATAGTAACGGGAGGCTCTACAGTTGTAGTGATAATTTCGGAGACTACTGTTGCTTGTGTATCCATCCTGGCACTTATAACTTGAATTGATTCCATAATCTCCCCCATTCCTCCTCGGAGCTCACTCAATTCATTGTTGACTCTGTCCATCTCGCAGTATTATTCAGACATCCTTTGTCGAGTTTGGACTTGGGTAACAACTCAAAGACGATTCTGAAGGGAAAATGACGACATGAGACGAAGACAGAGAGGAAATACACATGCTAAGATGCAAATGAGATGCTAATGCAAGCCAAATGGTTTCAAGGAACTCAAAGGCAAGTTGCGAGAAGTTCTTTTGGAAAAACTAAAGAAGTTTTTTTTTGTTTTAAAATCCCTGATCTGTATTGATCTTTTGAAAAGGAAACAAACATTTGAGTTCCTCGAGACCAAAGGGCTAGAAATGCTTGAATGTAGAGATGCACAAAACACACAAGCACAAAAAAAACATACAGATCCTAGGTTTAGGGTCTCATGAATGGAGCCATGGTCTACCCATCCCAATAGGTATGTACTACTAGTTTTCACCTGCCAAACAAGGTTCTAAAAAGTTCCCAGAGTCTACGTAAATCTTTCGGATACTATCGGCCCATGTAACTACTTACACAAGTTAATAATATTCTCAAGATAAACTCGTCTGAGTGTAGTATTGCGTGACAACTACTCAGGACTGGCTCCCTCATAGTCACCGCACTACATCCTAAAAGGCCAAGTGGGGTAAAGGAAACTACAGTCCTCAGAATCCCTGGCTCTCAATTGAAAAAGTAATATCAATGTGACTTCTCACATCAGACATCAACGATCCCAAAGGGCCTCATCTGAGTGTGGTCATCATATGCCATAGATTGTTGGTACTACTGCCAACAACCGACTATTGATTACACCACGATCCTATAATAATGTGCTCTCAAGTCCGGGTTAGGACCTATCTCACTCATAGATACCATGTCAATCCCAAAAGATCAAGCGAGAACAAATATACAGATATGTAAGCCAATATGACATACATAAGCACATACAAGCAAATAAGCAAACATGAATAACATAAAAGCAAGATAGGCTTAACCCTCTTAGGAAAGGACCATCAATAGGTCTAACTCTTCCTTCCCCAGTGAAGTTGCCATTTCTGTTGCGGTGAAAATCGGATAACAAATTATTAATTAATTTGCATCGTATTTCTTTTACAACCGACTTTGATTTATCCAAAGGAAAGGTTCAAGATCGTTAGAAAAACCTAAAGGGGGGAGATCTAAGGTTCGGGGGTTGGTTATACAAAGGGAAGGTATTAGCACCCTAAGTATCTGTAGTACTCTACATGAACCTCTTGTTAAATGTTATCTTATGTTTGCTAAAGGTTCTATGCTAAAGGCTTGAAAACCCTAGGGGTTAGTATCTAAGTATACTCGATAAAGCATCGCACTTTACGCCTATGTATCCTCGGGAATAGAATCAGAGTATGCGTACTTCTACTTGTACTGAATGATTGACTATGGTCAATATTCAGAGGGGAAATGAGTACAAGCTCATTGTAGAGTTTAAGAACTCTCTAAGTCTAGCTGTAATGGTCCTATGTTATGTTTAGTCAGTAGGGAACGTGATAAATTCATTAGGATGAATATCACTAAGAGTTTAAAAACTCTCTCCTAAGGCTAGTTATGATTTCTATGGCTCTGATGAGGCCAAGAAATAAAGTTTTCTTCCTAAGAGGTTACTGGGGCTATGACTTTAAGAGTCAATACTATTCACCTTCCTTTGAAACTAGACAACTCGATAAAACTCTAACCTCGTCATCATGGAATCAAACAAGACAAATTTTACGAATATATGTCAAAAACATTTTTAGGCATTTTTAGTAAAACAAAAATAAGTGGATAAATTTTAGGTATTTTCTTAATATTAGCTAAATAGTTTTTCTTTAGAAAAAGAAAGAAATAAAAGGAAAAGACAGTAAGAATGCTCTTTTTTTTTTAATATAATATTAAATCAAACAAAAAAAAATGAATAAATAAACAAAGTTAAAAAAAATAGTATAACAAGACCTCACCATAATTCCTACTAAAAAAGCTATATTATATAATACAAATCTACATATTTCATCTAGACCGGTCCCCACACAAAAGTTAACGTAGCTAGACTCACTATCAAGAGAGTTACAGTATCTACACCAAACCAAACATCCATGCAACGTTTTCAATAAAAGATGCACATCAAACGAGCAATGATATTAAAGCATAAGTAATTCCAAAAAATGCAGGTCTTTGAGAAACAGTGACAAAACCATATACTTGCATGCACACACACATAGGTCATATGCATTCACACATGAAAAGCGAGACAAAAACCATTCTAGCTAACGTAAATGACCTAAAAAAAACGACAACAGCATGCACGCGTTCAAACGACAGTGAGAACAATGAACACCAATAACAACTATAACAACATCGTGATGCTCATACTGAAAGCAAACGACCAAAACAGGCAGCATAGGTTAAATACTAACATGGAATGGTACACAAATACAATGATAACAGTGACAACATCATGACACACATCGAAAGTATGCAATAAGAAATGATATACAACACACATAAGAGAAAAAGTAACCTTCGAGCAACAAACATGAACCACATGCTATCAACGGTCATGACAACTCAAATACGACGACCAATCACATGCAAAACGATCGTTTTCATGGAAGCGCGACAATGACGAAACATGGAAAGTTCAGAGGGTGAGAAGTGATGTGAGTACCTTGCTTGTGACGCGTGAATGATACGGTTGAGTCGATAACGTCGTGACCGTAAAAAAAACTATATGTTGGCTGTTGTTGGTGATACTTGAAAGAAAGGTGATGATATGGAGCTATAACTTTGTAGATCTCACTCAGTCTTTACTGAAGAAACATGGCGGAATTGAAGACAAAAATGGATATGTGTTGTGTTTGCAGGGAAGATTAATGAAGGTTACGTAAGTGTGGCAGAGGAAGTGTCTATGTCAAGTGTATTGTTGACAGAAGATCAATGGAAAAGATTATTGGCTTGTGAGCTATTATGAAGGAGGTAATGTATTGTTTAGGAAAAGTGTGGTTGAAGAGAAACAATATGGTGTAAGCTCTTGTGTGTGGTGGTTTTTAGCAGTACATGAAAAGTGATCCAAGTGCAAGTGGGGACTCTTTTCTTATATTATATCTCCCTCTCCTCTCTTTTGTGTGGTTTGTGAGTGTATTTAAAGGAAGTGATGTGTGGCTACTATTGGTATCAGAAGCGAGAGACGGACGAGGTTCATACCACAAACAAAAATGAGTGAGAGTGATGTTGTCATTGTTCCCCCGAATGAAGATAGAAAACCCCCTATTTGAAGGGTCAAGGAAGTTTTTGAAAACCTCTTAGAGAAGGAAATTGTCCGTTGGTGTTTCAGGTTAGGTGTAAGTTACCGTTGTAACCAGTCCTTGTCACTAGCAGGCAAGGTTTTGAAACTTTGCATAGAGTTGTCATTGAGTAGCAGAGGCTTTGGTACAGTTTGGAGAGGGTAAGAATGACTTGCATTCTTATTTGTTTGATTTACACAATGAGCTTAAAAAAGGTGAAATGGGCTTAAGCAAATTGGCTTTTAAAAGAGCACCTCCTTTTTTAAAATGAATAATAATGTGATAAATAATAAATGATAGTAAGAAAACTAATTAATAACCTAAATTAAATAATTAGAAAAACTAAATTAACAAATAATCTAGTTAGTTAAACTAAATTTTAGAATTAAATTAAATTGAGATTAATTTAAATTAATAAAAACAAAACAACCTAAATATAAATAAAATTACAAAAGGCCATATTAAACTAAAATAAATACGAATAAAAATAAAAACTAAAATAATTGTTAAATTAGAATAAATAGAGAAAAATGATAAAACGCCAACTAGCAAAAACTGAGGGTAAAATTTGGGGTACATGACCTGGAAAATGACTTGGAAAGTGTGAGGACCGATAGTTATGGGAAGATCAACTTCGCCGATAACTGTTTTTCTGGATCCGTCGAACGCTTTGACGAAGACCTCACTGATTCTCATCGGAGGGCCTTTGAATGATAATTGCATCAAAGTGGACTTCGGCATAACATTCAGGGCTGACCCTGTGTCTACCAGTACGCTGGCTAAAGCATCGTCCTGGTAGTTGACTGTAATGTTGAGCGCCATGTTATGACGGCGACCCTCTTCGGGTAATTCCTCATCACTAAATCCCAAATTGTTGCAGGAAGTGATGTTAGAGACAATACTATCGAACTGTCTGATTGTTACATCCTGTTCCACAAAGGCTTGCTCCAAGACTTTCTGTGGAGCCTCCCTGTGGGCTTCTGAACTGAGTAACAGTGACAATACTGAGATCTTTGAAGGAGTTTGTAACAATTGATCAACAATGTTGTATTCACTCCTTTGGATGAGCTTCAGCATCTCATCATTATTTTTCGAAAGGTCGGGATTACTGGATTGACCGACTGGTAGATCAGGAGCTTCTGTCTGAAGTTCCTTTTCTTTGTTAAGTTCCCCAACCCCTCGGTTGAAGATTCGACCACTCCGTGTTACACGACTGATGTCTGCAATATTCACGACGGAGGGCAATGGAATTTCCTTTCCATTCTCAATTGTTGTTGCACCGTATTTGTAAGGGATAGCCTTAGTTGATTCATACGGTAATGGTCCCAGTAGATAGATGACTACGGGAGCTTTCTGATTTTTCTGACCATCGTAAGTAATCTCGGTCCGTTCCCGATTAGGAATTCTAGATTCGTCAAGTAGAGGGATGATGGCAAAAACATCCCTGGTATGGTGACGACCAGAGATTGTGACAACATCCTCAACTTGATCAGCAAGGTAGTTCGGCGTCTAGTTGATGGGTCCAGAACCCGGATATGGACGAATCTCTCCACGATCCACCTGACCTTGAAGAGCTGCTCTCACAAGGTATCACCCTTGGTTACTTTCCGAACAGATGCTACAACGATCGTAATTGTGTGGTGGCACCTGGCCACACCCACTTTGAATACAATGTAACCTCACTAGGTTAGCTTCCACAGATCGGACATCCTGACTCTGACGCCGAGTAGGATTCCTGTTATTGATACTAATCTGCTGAGTATCTTCATCCATATAGATTGGCATCCACCAGTGATTTAACAAGTGCTGAAGTGCCTCCTGGACAAGGGTACAACCTCGATCGTTTTCGCAACCCGCCTTACAGCTTTGATAGTCATGTGATATTAAGAATCCGAGTCGGACCTGCTCAGCATGTAACTCTACTAGGTTGGTATTCATCACGCGAATATCGAAGATCTGAACCATGTTGATTTGATAGGAGTTCCTATCATGGTAGTCTTGGATCCATCCAAGATCCATCTGATGCTGGAGGGCCTCCTGTATGAAAGAGCATCCCTGTTTGTTTACCGAGTAAGTCAGACAGGAACTGTAATCGTGTCGCGGCAGATTATGATACTGGCTTTGCCTTGAGTGCATCGCCACCAAGTTGGCATTCATCGCACGGATGTCGTGGTTTTGAATGACGTTAGAATTCGTATAGACCATGTTAACTCCACAAACTCGGTGCTCTTGGATCCATCCGAGATCCATTTGTTCCTGTAGAGCTGCTTACACCACAGAACATCCTAGGTTGTGTTTAGAGTAGATATCACACTGGTGATAGTTATGAGGTGGCACATGGCCATATCCGCTCAGTCTACAATGCATCTTGACCAGATTAGTCTTTAACAAGAGTACATCGTGAATTTGATAGACATCGTTAGTCTCTCCTTCTATCAAATTGACTGCAGCCTTCTCGTGTTGAGGCAGCAGATTCGTGAGAACATTAGGATTCGTATCCTTGAAGGATAAGACCCCGCTCCTAATAAGTTTTTGCACGTCGGACTTGAAATTGAGACAAATCTCTATGTTATGCCCTGGACCTCCTTGATGATAAGGGCAAGTTTGATCCACCTTAAACCAAAAAGGTTGATTTTCCGGTACTGTAAGAGGAGATTTAGTCTGAATGTGCCCCTTAGCCAGTAGTAATGGAAACAGCTCTGCGTACGACACGGGTATAGGATCAAATCCTGGTGGCCGTGTTGTACGGTTGTTGTTGTATGGAGGACGAGCCTGCTGAAGAGGCTGTTGTGTCCTTTGTTGATCAGGTTGGCTCTGCGCAACCTGAGGCTGATACGTAGGAATAGACGCAGGGTTGATAGCAGGAGTCACAGCTGCTACTGGTTGATAACGTCGCCTTTGCTTTCCGAGAGAGATATTCCCAATATCCTGCTCTTTTTTCTTAGGGAGAGCACTACCGTATTTTTTAGTACCGCTCGTCGATCTAGTGTCTTTTACCAAACATCCTTCTCGGACGGCTTCCTCAAGACGTACGCCCATGCCCACCATTTCGGTGAAATCACTGGGTGCACTGCCAACCATTCGGTCATAGTAAAATGAGCTTAAGGTCTTTAAGAAGATCTTTGTCATCTCTTTTTCCTCAAGAGGTGGACAAATTTGAGCGGCAATCTCACGCCACCTTTGAGCATACTCCTTAAAGGTTTCCTTGTCCTTTTGCGACATCAATCTAAGTTGGTCTCTGTCCGGTGCCATGTCCAAATTGTATTTGTATTGTTGGACGAAGGCAGTGCCAAGATCTCTGAATGTACTGATCATGGCACGGTTTAAACCCATGTACCATTTGAGTGCGGCACCGGTTAAACTATCCTGAAAGTAGTGAATCAGTAGGTCCTGATTCTCCGTCTGAGCTGACATTCTCCGAGCGTACATCACCAGATGGCTCTGAGGGCAAGAGTTACCCTTGTATTTTTCAAAGTCGGGCACTTGGAATTTGTGCGGGACTTTCACATTGGGGACCAGACAAAAGTCTACGGCGTCCTTTCCAAATAGATCCTGACCGCGAATGGCTTGCAGTCCTTTCTGCATTTCCAGGAACAGCTCCTGGAATTCATTCATTCGGTCAAACATAGTTTCCTTTTTATCAGCAGGTATTGGTGGAATATATCCTTCCGGGACAGTGTGCACCACAGGGGGTGGTACCATGACTACGGTAGCGAATCTTGGCGTCTCCCGAAGTTTGTAACCTTCAAGAGTCTTCAGTATGCCCCTGGCATCTTCTCTTTCTCGAAGTTTTTAACCTTCAGGCCCAGCGGCTTCTGTTGTGATTCCCTGATCCTCAGTGATCGGCGGAACATATCCTCCCGGGATATAGTTGGCAGGCATGCCCCAGGGACGATCTTTCGGCATCTGATACCTAGGATCATTCTTCTCCACTATGGGCATTGAGGTGATCTCTGAAATCACAGTCCTTTGTAGCTGAGCTTCTGCCATGGCTTGCATGTCATTACGAAGCTTTCTCATATCCTCTCTCAGAGCGTCGATCTCTTCCTTCAACTCTCTGTTTTCTTCCTCAAGATCATCCATCTTTTTCTGACGATTGGCCCAAGTATTATACGAATGAGACAGTTTGACTCTAGAACCGAGACACAAACGTGAGATTCGTAGGTAAGGAGAATACGCGGTGTGAGAATGATGAATGCAATGATTATATTAATTGTTCTTTTGGTTTAATCAAAATAAACTTCGACAATTAGATTGCAAATATCAAACGGTGGGGGAACCCCTTTTTATTGAAATTCAAAGGATTACAGAAATGGAAATACAGTAGATTACAAGGTGCGGAAACAGAAACCTAAACTAATGGGTCCCGAGTCCTCTCTGAAGAGAAGTCGGGTGCTGATTCTGGTATCTTCCTTTTCTTTGACCGAGGCTCTTGGGCCGTTGTCGGGTTGTCATTCCTTTGCCAAGTGAAAGGAGCGAGCAAATTCCTTTGGTCATCTTGATTCTCTACAGCATGTTGCTCTAAAATTTCAATCAGAGCATTTTTCTCTTTCAGTAATTGCTGTATTTTGATGCACTCTACGTCGAGAGTGCGGTACTTGTTCTTCCAAGATCTTCTCTCCTTTTGAACTTTGTTGAGAGTAACCTGAAGCTTTTCAGTCTCTGTCATGAAGTACATGACAGACTCCTTTGGCGGAAGAATTCCGTAACGAGGATAAGGCATCTTTAGCTTGAGAGCTCTAGTTTGTACCCAATGGAGGTAAGGCTCCACCGAGACACAGTTTGGTTTTCCTAGAGACTCCCGTCCTTTCTTATGAACCTGTTTCCAAGCGTGCACTATTTCCGTCTTTAGTGCTCTGTCGTTTTCTCCTTCCTTGAAGAAAAGACCTTCCAGATGAACACCCCGTGGGATGTGTCTCATCGGGTATCCAAATTGACGGCGAACCAATACCGGATGGTAGTTGATTCCTCCTTTAGTTCCTATGAGGGGTACGTTGGGGAAGTTTCCACAACGATCAATGATTCTGATTCCATCATAGATCCTATTACACCAATCTATATCAGAGTTGGTAAGAGACATGATCTTCTGCGACCGACGTAAAACACTCTTGCAATCCCAAAAAGCAGCAGACTTAGGCAAGTGGGAGATAAACCATTTATAAAGCAGGGGTACACAACATGTGATCTCCCCTCCGCTGTACAAATTTCCCAAATGTACAGAATGATACGCATCTGCGAGAAAACTCGGCACAGGGTTTCCAATGAGAAAAACCTTAATGGAGTTAATATCGACGAAGTTATCAATGTTGGGAAACAGAAATAACCCGTAGGTGAGTAAAACAAAGATGCTTTTGAAAGCAGTCATGTTCCCTATACTAACAAAGTACAGAGCTTTCTTTGTTAAGAACTGGGCTGGCAAACCTTGGATGCCACCCTTAGTGGTCATGTGAGTCCTGACCTCAGACTCGTCCAAATGAATTGCTCTTGCAATGGTCTGATTCTTTGGAATTTCTTCCAGTCCAGAAAATGGAGCTCGATCTGTGATATGTAGATTAATCAGATGAGAATACTCCTCCAGCGTTGGTGCAAGCTGGTAATCCGGGAATGTGAAACAGTGATAAACCGAATCGTAGAATTGAATGAGCGCATCCATGATTCCCTCAATCACATGGACTCTTAACAGTGGCAGCAAACCTCCGTGTTTGGCTCTGAAAGCCTCAGGGCTAGTGATCATCCTTGCTAACCTTCTCAAATCCCCTAGTTTTGGAACCTTGAAGGTGTACGTATGAGTTCTCCTTCTACCGAAATCCATTAGCGTAATCCTCTTCTCTGATATTTGCAATCACAGTCTTAGTTTAATTTGAAAAACAGAGAGACTAGAAGAGAAGTTTTTTGAATTTTTTAATGTTTTATTAAATGAATGCATGAATGCAGCACACAAAAACATAGAAAAACATGGGGTCAAAGGGTCGTTGTCATGAAGTCAAGGCTCTACCCATCCCCAAAGGTTTATACTAAGGTGTTTTTTGTACCTGTACTCATTATCATCAGCTCCTCCCAGGAAAGCAAAACAACAAGAGGGTCGCCAGCGAGTTGTAGAGCAATCTTAGAGTAAGTGCCATTCACCGAAAATAGATCACCAGCCTCAAATGAGGGTAGTATCGCGTAACAACTATTCCCGATAGTTTCTGCACTACAAAAGGGTGTGGCTCCTCAGCTTCTCAGGCATCACAACCGACCCATTTTCTAGGTGAGAGAATGGTTACATTAGTCAGCCTCCACTGAGGTTGATGGTCGACCTCGTCGCCATCACTTATCTTAAGTGTATACTCAATCTTTCCACATACAGCATCACCCGCATTCCCATTAGCAGAAAAATAAACACGTATAGCAATTAGGAAAAGCAGTATATATATTTGTCCTAAACATCCTAGACCTTTAAAACTATGAATCCTATGTTCCTGACAGAAATGGGTTCCCCGACGGAAGCCCCAATCTGTGGTATTCACACAAGAGATGAAAAAGGAAGAAGGAAAAAGAAAGACGTGCCCCACGGTGGGCGCCATTTTTCTGTAGCGAGCGATTTTGGATGCGGTTCTTAAGCGCTGGTCGCTCTCTGCGGTTTGAGCTTACTACAGGTCGATTCATTTTTTATCCTATTGTGAGCTGAATAAGGAAGGGAAATAGATGTCTCCAATTAACCCTGCTTGCATACTGAGTTTAAACAGCGGTCTGTTAGGTTACGAATGCTATCAATGTGGGGGGGCCTTTGTACTGGTTATTTGTATTTTCGCCAATACTGTTTTCTTTCTTTTTATCTTGATAGAAGGTTTCTGGCGGGGAACAAGAATTAAGATGTTAGGACTGATGCTTTTTGATATATATATATATATATATATATATATATATATATATATATATATATATATGTGAGAGTATGGGATTTTGGTTTTTTGTTGATTGCGCTCGCTAAGATCTTTTCTTTCGATCTTATGCCTACGTATTCCCGTTTACCGAAACAGGGAAATCAGAGCGTTCGTAGTTCCTCCTATTCTATGGGAGGAAATTGGTTTTTGGTGTCTTGTTCAAAGCCCAAGACGTGAAGCGAAAGGTGGTTTGTATCTTGTTCAAAGCCCAAGATGTGAAGCTGAAAGGGTGTTGACTTTAGAGAGAATTTGTTATCTCTAAAAAGGGGGTTATATGTCACAACTGTTTTATAAAGGAGAATTACTTTAACCGGGATACGCGGATCTGGCAATGCCATAATTTCCTTTATAGGGGATTTTAACCTGAAGGAGAAGACTTTAACTCAGTGTAGAGCAATGCTATCTTTCCTTAGGAATTTCTCATGCTAAAAGAGGGACAGTGGCGTGGATGTAAATAATCCAGAGGCTTGCCACTTACAGCGATTAGATGAAGGGGAAGGAGTTGTTGATGTTTGTATACTGTGAACGAAGCACAACTTTGATGCTAAAAGGTTGATTGGATCAACCAGTGGTTTTCTTATACAAAGCCTAAGAGGAGGCTAATAGGTGTCTCGTACAAAGCTCGAGAGAGAGGCGAAAAGGTTTTGACTCAACGAGGGAATCTTTTGGTATCTCGTATAAAGCCCGAGATGGAGGCTATTTGACTCAACAAGAGAGTTTTTGTGTGTCTCGTACGAAGCCCGAGAGAGAGGCTAAAAGGGTTGACTTAACAGGAGAATCTTTTATACTCAACAAGAGAGTGATTTTGTATCTCGTACGAAGCCCGAGATGGAGCCTGAAAGGTTTGACTCAACAAGAGAGTGTTTTTTTGTATCTCGTACAAAGCGTGAGATGGAGGCTAAAAGTTTGACTCAACAAGAGAGTCTTTGTATCTCGTACGAAGCCCGAGATGGAGGCTAAAAGTTTGACTCAACAAGAGAGTCTTTGTATCTCGTACGAAGCCCGAGATGGAGGCGAAATGGGTGATTGACTCAACGAGGGAGTCTCTTATGTGTCTCGTACAAAGACCGAGAGAGAGGCTAAACGTTGTTTGACTCCACTGGGGAGAATTATTGTATAAAGACCAAGAGGAGGCTATGGTGACTGTTCATTTAAGTGACAGGTCCAGTATACTGATTTTGAAAGAGAAAATCAGTTCTTATATGAGCAACACTGTACTCAGGGATTTGATTCAAGGATCCGGGTTATTTCCTTTTCTTTAAGGAAGCGGGAAATCCAAGGGGTATTGAGACTGTCCGAGTCTACGGGTTTTCTTCCTATTCTTGAAGAGGTGCTTGAGAATGTCTTCGAGACTCAAGAAAATTAGACTGTCCAAGTCTAGAGTTTTATCTTTTGTACTATGCTTTGAGAAACAGTAGTAGACTCTATGAAAGGACTGTTATATGAAGATGACTACGTTCTGTTCCTATACCTCTAGGAGGTCGTCGGGACAATTTGTACGAAGCCCAAGAGGAGGCTGGAAGCTTTTAAGAAGCCGATCGGTCCTTGTACTAAGCCCAAGAGGAGGATATCATTCCCGGAGGAAGAGATCATTATACGAAGCCTAAGAGGAGGCTGTGAATACTTCTAAGAAGCCTTAGGGTCCTTGTACTAAGCCCAAGAGGAGGCGGGATTTGCTTTTAGGAAGCCTGTGGGTCCTTGTACGATGCCCAAGAGGAGGCCGATGCTTTTAAGAAGCCCGTGGGTCCCCAAACCCTGAGAAATTCAAGGCAAGCTATTCACAAGGAATAGATCAAGTCAGGAAAGTTCGAGAATTTGGAAGAAACTCAAAGATGCCATTCACGGAGAATACATTCATCTCTGGGAGTAGAGTTTCTTGACAATTCCTAATGAGGACAGCCGAAGAGAAGACTGTATCTGGTGATCCTATTGGGGATCTAGTTGTCTATTTCTACGAATGATTGAAACGGCTTTACCTAGTGCTAGACGTAGTTGCCGGGGAAACTCTAAATATCTATACTATTATTACATAGTTGATATGAGTTTATGAAAGAAGACTTACAGCGAAACAGCCCCACAATACAGTTATATATATATATATATATATATATATATATATATATATATATATATATATGAGTTTGTGAAAGGAGACTTACAGTGAAACAGCCCCACAATACAGTTATATATATATGAAAGCGGGTAAACACTTACTCGGTTGTAGAGCTTCCATGCTGTTTGGTTAGTTGATCAACAAAGAAAGATTGAAAACAACAGTATATTTCAAAATCAAAGGAGAAAGTGCTTTGAAAAAGAAATATTTAGGGCTTACAGCTCAAGGAGAGGCCTAGAGTTTTATCAGTGAGCGCACTGTTTGAATTTGTACAGAGGGAATTATACAAGTGACTGTGGCCCAAAAAGGTTTTCTGTATAAAGGGATTTGGGTCTTACACTCTCTCAAGAGGCCCAAAAAGGTTTTAAAGAAAAAGAGTGGGGCTTATAACACGAGGGTAGGCCCAAATGATTTTTTTCGTTAAAAATGGCGATCGCGCCGAGGTTTTCTTTTAACGCAGAGGGACTTATACAATAAGTGAGGCCCAAAATGATTTTGGTTAAAAGGGGGTTGGGTCTTACACTCTATTAGAGGCCCAAAAAGTTTTGAATGGGTCTTATAGCTCAAGGAGAGGCCCAAAAGGTTGTTTTTCAAAAGGCGACGATCGCGCCGTTTGTTTTTGACGGTATCGGGACTTATACAATATCTGAGGCCCAAAAATGATTTGGTTAAAAAAAAGGATTGGGTCTTACACTCTATTAGAGGCCCAAAAAGTTTGAAGAAAGGAAATGGGTCTTACTACTCGAGGGTAGGCCCAGGTTTATTTTAAAAAGGCGACGATCACGCCGTTTATTTGAAAATGTACAGGGGGACTTATACACCGAATGAGGCCCAAAAAGGTTTTCTGTACAAGGGCGTTGGGTCTTACACTCTAATAGAGGCCCAAAATGTTTAAAAAAGTTTTATGATGGTGAAAATCAAAGAAACCCTAATTTGTTATTCTTTAAAAGTAAATATTTAAAGAAAATCATACAAAATACCAAATAAATTTGAATAAACCACTTGTGATTTTGTTTAAGGTTTTGAAAAATGGAGTTTAATCACAAGGGATATTTAAACTCATTTGGTGTTGATTTTCAAAATAAATATTCACTTTTAAAATGCTTAAAAAAACATTAAAATGGAATTTATTCACAAAAAACTAATTATATTAAATAAATAATATAAAACTAATTTTTTTTGTGGAATAAAATATTTTGGAGTATGAATAAGAAGTGTGTAAAACAGATTTTGAAAATGATGATTTTTGCTATGTGAAATAATTGGTTGAGTTTTGAAGATAAACTAAGAAAAAGAGGAAAGATGTCACAACATCACATTCGACATCTTTCATGAGTTTTCAACATCTTTTTTATCAAACTTCCAACACCCATAACTTTCTCAAATCTCAATGGTTTGAGACAAAATTTACATGCATCTGGCCCAGAATTTCACAAGGAATCCAATGGTGGTGGTAGTTTTTTCAGAACACACTCCCTCCTCAAAACCCGATAGTGGTTTTGAAAAGGACCTATAATTGCATTTTCTGTGCTACACTTTGATACATGCATGGATTACATGGTGAATTAGCCCAAACGCAACATATACAACATGTATGAGATGTGTATGATCAGTGGACTTCAAAGCAATGCATGATTTCAAGGATTCCAAGTTGTGATGCTTACCTCTTTTTGAGCTTTTTGGAGTTTTTGTGCAATCTGTCAAGCCAATTGTTCCAGAAATGATTTGATGCTTTAGACACACTCAAATGATCCCTTAGAAGCTTTTAGGATGATTGGAATCAACTGGTACCTGCAAAAACACAAACTGTCCCTTTCTTGCAAAAGGGGTTAAAAGTGACCAAAATAGCAACTCTCTCAAATGGTGTTCCAGATGTTGGGAACCATTTGGGACAGTTCAAGGATGATATTTGGAGTGTGTTTGAGGTTTTATCTGGTTTGAAAAGTGACTGAATCAAGACATGGCTTGAAAAATGCAAAAAAGTGTCATTTTGAGGTTTTGAGAAGTGACTTTGTGATTTTGTGATTACAAGTCACTTGTGATAGTTTGCACAACTTACATATGATATATATGAGGTGTGTGTGTGATTAGTTTGAGTGGAATTGCTCTCTAACTCAAAAACTCAGAATTACTTGCTTTGGAAGGCAAATTTAAGGTGAAAGAAGAGATTTTGAGGAAAGCATCTGTTTGATGGCTTTGGTGTACTCAAACTGAATACAAATGAGCTTTATTTATAGTAGAGCAAGTTTGTTTTCGCAGCAACAGTGAATGGCAACTGCAGCAGAGGTTTGGCCAATGTTGTCTAATGAGAATCCAAGTCTCCTCTAGCCATTGACTAGAGGTTAGAGCACAGAGCTTTGGTTCCCTACTTGTTGGAGGAATGTTGACTGAATTCAGTTGCAAATGTGTCAGTCCATGCCACCTCTAAGCATCTATTAAGAGCTCCAATCCAAAATTGGAGTCTTGTCCCTCTTTTAGGGATTTTTAGGAATAGCATACTACTTCTTGTTCCAAGGACTTTAGAGGCTTGGCTCAGTGATTGCCCCCTTTAGATTTGATCCTCAGAGGTGTCCAAAGTGATGACAAGGCTTGGAAATTCGTGTGGAACAAGAACTGTGCAAATCTGTCCTGAAACATGTCTTAAAAATCAGCTGCAGCAAGCCCTGTTGTAAAATTCATAACTCCCTGCTCGAGTATGCTATATGGACATTCTAGGACTTTCTGGAAAGCTTAGATGACGTACTTCAACTTTGATGTTTGACTTTGGTCTTGGTTCAGCTTGCAAAGTCATCAAAAATGGTCTTGAACTTGTGTAGTCAAATCTGTCCTAAAAGCTGTCATGAAAATTCTGCTTTATCAATGCTTCTTGCGAAAATCATATCTCCCTGCTCGCTACAAGGACGTTCTATAACTTTCTGGAAAGCTGAGACAACGTACTTCAACTTTGATGTTCAAGGTTTGGCTTGAATCATCTTGGATCATGGAGAAAAACATCCTTGAAATTGGGACATTCTTGCTGGAAAAATATTAATGATGTCCTATGAAATGTTGAAACATTTGACAACTTTGATCATTAATAATTCCAAACTTTAATCACTTGTATATTTTAATCCACTATGATATTTTGAATTGAAGTGAATTGCATCTTTGATGCTTGTCTTACATGGTGACAAAGCTTGAAAATTGGGTGGAACAAGAAAAGTGCACAAAATCTGTCCTAAAAAATCAGCTCGAGCAAGGCCTGTTGTGAGGTTCATAACTCCTTGCTCAAGTTGAATTAATGGGAGTTCTAATACATTTTGGAAAGCCCTAATGACATACTTTAACTTTGATGTTTGACTTTGGTCTTGGTTCAGCTTGCAAAGTCATCAAAAATGGTCTTGAACTTGCGTAGTCAAATCTGTCCCAAAAGCTGTCATGAAAATTCTGCTTTATCAATGCTTCTTGCGAAAATCATATCTCGCGGCTCGAGTATGCTACAAGGACGTTCTATAACTTTATGGAAAGCTGAGACAACGTACTTCAACTTTCATGTTTGACTCCAGACCTGGTTCAACTTGGATCATGGAGAAAAACGTCCTTGAAGTTGGGACATTCTTGCTGAAAAAATATTAATGATGTCCTATGCAATGTCAGAACATTGGACATTAAGAATTCCCAACTTTGATCACTTATATCTTTCAATCCTTATGATATTTTGATTTGATTCCTTCTACAATGTTGAAGTATCAAATACCCTCTTTAAAAGTAGCTCTTACTCAAAATCAATGGATGCTTGGATCAATAGTTACAACCTTGAAAAGTTGTGCACTTGAACATGATTTTAACTTAGAAAAAATTTCTAAGTTTCTTTCAATTTGATCAATTTTGCAATTTTGCATGATTTCTTGATTTAAATTTGATCAAATTAAATCATCCATCATATTTTCTTGAGTAATGGCTTGTGAAACTCAGAGTTGACCAAAAAGTCAAACTTTGACTTTCTGCGTCAGTTGACTTTGTATTAGATGAACTTGAGGCTTGATCCACTTGAAATGTTGCACTCTTGTGCTTAATTCTTGATGTGGGAGTCCTCTTGATTCTTTGTGGATGTTGAGAGGTTTAGACAAGTTGAAGATCATGTCATTCCTTGATTGATCCTTTGTCTAAAGGCTCTGAGAGGGCTTGAAACCCTAAACTTTATTGTAGTGAATGCTCAACAATTCCTTGAGGAGATTGATGAGGCACAAAGGTACATCCATATTGTGATGATGATTTGCACAATGATGGGAAATCTTAGTGGTCAAAATTTGGGGTATTACACTTTGCGCTTACAGTAATTAGATGAAAGGAGTTGTTGATGTTTGTATCCTGTGAACGAGGCATAGTTTTGATGCTAAAAGGTCAATTGACTCAACCGGGGTTTTTCTTATACAAAGCCTAAGAGGAGGCTATTGACCCAACAAGAGGATGCTTTTGTGTCTCGTACGAAGCCCGAGAGGGAGGCTAAAAGGAGTTTACTCAACAAGAGAGTGTTTTTAGATGTGTCTTGTACGAAGCCCAAGAAGGAGGCTAAAGGTTGACTCAACAAGAGAGTCTTTTATACTCAACAAGAGAGTGTTTTGTATCTCGTACAAAGCCCGAGATGGAGGCTAAAAGGATTACTATTTCAGTTAAGTGACAGGTCCAGTATGTTGGTTAAAAGAGAAAATCAGTTCTTATAAAGAGACTGATTAAAGGCTATGCTTTGGGATTTGATCAGAGGATCAGGGTTACTTCCTGTTCTTTAAGGAAATGGGAAATCCAAAGGGTATTGGAGACTGTCCGAGTCTACTGGTGTTTTTCCCTACTTGATAATGCCTTCGAGACTCAAGGAGATTAGACTGTCCAAGTCTAGAGTTTTATCTTTTGTACTATGCTTAAGAAATAGTAGTAGTACGTTCACGGTAGAAAGATCTAGACTCTTTGAAAGACTATTCTATTAAGATGAGTAATTTCTGTTCCTATACCTCTAGGAGGTCGTCGGGACAATTTGTACGAAGCCCAAGAGGAGGCTGGAAACTTTTAAGAAGCCGAGGAACAATTTGTACGAAGCCCAAGAGGAGGCTCTCTTCCCAAAGGAAGAATCCTTATACGAAGCCTAAGAGGAGGCTGTGAATACTTCTAAGAAGCCGACGGGTCCTTGTACAATGCCCAAGAGGAGGCAGGGATGCTTTTAGGAAGCCTGTGGGTCCCCAAACCCCGAGAAGTTCAAGACATGCCATTCACAGAGAATAGATCAAGCCAGGAAAGTTCGAGAATTTGGAAGAAACTCAAGAGATGCCATTTACGGAGAAAAGATCATCTCTGGGGAGTAGAGTTTCTTTGACAATTTCTAAGGGTGACAGTCTGTGAAAGGGTTCACCGAGAATGATGCCTTTCACGTCTCCATATTATTTAACCCCAAGAGGAGGGAAGACTGTGTCTGGTAATTCTATGGGGGATCTATTTTTGTTTGTTTAAGAGTGATCAACTGGGCTTAGTGCTAGACGTGGTTGTCGGGGAAACTCTAAATAGCTATACTAGTATTACACAGTTGATATGAGTTTATGAAAGAAGACTTACAGTGAAAGAGCCCCACAATACAGTTATATGTATATGAAAGCGGGTAAAGAAAGCATATAAACACTTACTCGGTTGTAGAGCTTCCATGCTGTTTGGTTAGTTGTTCAACAAAGAAAAATTGAAAACAACAGTATATTCAAATTTAAAGGAGAAAGTATTTTGAAAAGATGTTGGGGCTTACAGCTCAAGGAGAGGCCCAGGGTTTTATCAGTGATTACACTGTTGAATTTGTACAGAGGGACTTATACAAGTGACTGAGGCCCAAGAAAGGTTTTATGTACAAGGGGATGGGTCTTACACTCTCTCAAGAGGCCCAAAAAGTTTTAAAGAAAAGAAATGAGGCTTATAACACGAGGGTAGGCCCAGATGATTTGTTTTTGAATTGGCGATCGTGCCGGGATTTTCTTTTAATGCAGGGAGACTTTTACAATGAGGCCCAAAAAGTTTTGGTTAAAAGGGGATTGGGTTTTACACTCTAATAGAGGCCCAAAAGATTTATTTTTGTACAAGTGGTGGGGCTTACAGCTCAAGGAGAGGCCCAGGGTCATTTGTTTGAAAATGGCGATCACGCCGAGATTCTTGAAAACGAGGTGGGTCTTATACAATGCATTGAGGCCCAAAATGGTTTGGTTTTCAAAGGGGGTTGGGTCTTACACTTTAATAGAGGCTCAGAAGATTTTGAATGGGTCTTATAGCTCGAGGAGAGGCCCAAGGTTTGTTTTTCAACGGATGATGATCGCGTCGAACTTTTTGAAATACAACGGGACTTATACAATAAGTGAGGCCCAAGAATAGGTTTGTATTTACAAAGGATTGGGTCTTACACTGTATTAGAGGCCCAAAAGTGTTTGAAATTGTTTGATGAGGGTGAAAATCAAAGAAACCCTAATTTGTTATTCTTTAAAAGTAAATATTTAAAGAAAATCAAATAAAATACCAAATAAGTTTGAATAAACCATTTGTGATTTTTGTTTAAGGTTTGAAAAATGAGGGATTAACCACAAAGGATATTAAAACCCACTAGGTTTTGATTTTTCAAAGTAAATATTCACTTTTAAAATGTTGAAAAACATTAAAAATGAATTTATTCACAAAAATACTAATTATATTAAATAAAAAATATAAACTTAATTTTTTTGTGGAATAAAATATTTCAACATTTTTTGTGATTTTTTGCAAAAAGAACCAATAAAAAATAATTAAAATTGAATGAGTTATTAATTTTTCAATTAATTAATAAAACATGAAAATATTGGAAAAAATAGCAAAAATGTGAAAAAAAACACAAAATGGCATGGGTGGGGTTTGAACCCACGACCTCAAGGTTATTGGGCGCACGCCTTACCACTGGGGTGGTGATACATCCATTGCTTGAAGTGAAACCACAAATATACAAGGCATGCCTTGTTTTCTAGGCCTGATCAAGGCAAGGCAAGGCAAGTTTTGCCAAGAAACGGGAAGGTCCATAACTTTCTCATTTCTCAATGGTTGGGGACAAAATTTATATGCATCTGGCCTAGAATTTCACAAGGAATCCAATGGTGGTGGTATTTTTTTCAGATCATACTCCCTCCTCAAAATCCGATAGTGGTTTTGAAAAAGGCCTATAATTGCATTTTCTATGCTACACTTTGATAAAGGCATGAATTACATGATGAATTGGTTCAAACACAACATATATAACATGTATGAGGTGTGTATGATCAGTGGACTTCAAAGCAATACATATTTTGGAAAGTTCAAGTCATGATGCTTACCTCTTTTTGAGCTTTTGGAGTTTTCTGTGCAATCTGCCAAACTTCTTGTTCCAGAAATGGTTTGATGCTTTGGACACTCTCAAATGATCCCTTAGAAGCTTTGAGGATGGTTGGAATCAGTTGGAACCTGCAAAAACACAAACTGGCCCTTTCTTGTAAAAGGGGTTAAAATGACCAAAATAACAACTCTCTCAGATGGTGTTCCAGATGGGGGGAACCATTTGGGACAGTTCAAGGATGTTATTTGGAGTATGTTTGAGGTTTTATCTGGTTTGGAAAGTGACTGAATCAAGACATGGCTTGAAAAATGCACAAAAGGCCTATTTTGAGGTTTTGAGAGGCGACTTTGTGATTTTGGTGTTACAGGTCACTTTTGATAGTTTGGATCACCTACATATGATGTTTATGAGGTGTTAGGATCATGAGTTGTGATTGAAATGCTCTCTAACTCAAAAACTCAGAGTTACCTTGATAAAGAAGGCATTTTGGCCTAAAGAGAGGGATTTTGAGGAAAGCATCAGTTTGATGGCTTTGGTGTACTCAACTGAGCACAAATGAGCTCTATTTATAGTAGAGCAAGTTTGTTTTGGGATCAATAGTGAATGGCAACTGCAGCAGAGGTTTGGCCAATGGCTGCACTTTGGAATCTAAGTCTCCTCTAGCCATTGACTAGAGGTTAGGGCACATGGTTGTGGTTCACTTGGTTTTGGATAAGTCTTGACTGAATTCAGTTGCAAATGTGTCACTCCATGCCACCTTGGTGTATGAATTGAATGCTCCAATCCAAAATTGGAGTCTTGTCCCTCTTTTAGGCAATTCTAGGTTTGGCATGCTACTTCTTGTTCCAAAGACTTTGGAGGCTTGGCTCAGTGTTTGTCCCCTTTAGATTTGATCCTCAGATGTGTTCAAGATTATGACAAGGCTTGGAATTAGCTGATTTTGTTAAATCGAGCAAAAATGCAAAATTCTGCCTAGCCTTGGCAGTTTTTAGCAAGGCATATTGCCCTTGTCATATCTCATGGCTCAAGTGGAATTTGGTGATGTTCTTGGTCATTTTGGAAAGCCCTTATATGATACAACAACTGTTTGATCATATTTCGTCTTGATACCTTTTGGATCCAAGTGAAAAATCCCCCTACATTTGGAAAAAAGTGAAGGCAGATTCTGACTTAGTGAAATTTTCACTAAGTGTTGGAAAAAAGTGACATTTTCACTTTTTGTGATTTTGATCATTCCATAACTCAAAATCCATAATGAATTTGGAGGGAGGTCAGTTTTAAGCTTTTGTAGAGGGTAATGAGATCTACAAATCAAGCTTTGCATGGGGAAAATGGCCTTGTGGTTTAGGAGTTATGATCCTCCAAAGTTGGTACCCTTGCCACTTTGTTCATAACTTAGAAAATTTTCTAAGTTTTTATGGTTACCCCTTTTACAAATTATCCCACTTTTCTTGATTTTTCTTGATGAATGATGATTCAAACCATACATTAACATCATTTTAGGGTTAAAAAACCATAATTGTGAAAAATCTCAAAAAGTCAAAGTTGACTTTTGTGCACAGTTGACTTTTTATCAGATGAATTTTAAACTGTGCCATCCTTTAGGAAATCATGTCCTTGACCTAAATCAAAATTGATGGACATGTTCCATGGGTGTTATAGGGTATATTGAATCATGTCCTAGGGTTTGGGAGCATGTCCTGGTCAAAAGTCAAAGATACAGTTGACTTTTCTCGTGAAACCCTAATTGTGGCTCTGATGAAATTGAGACTTGTTGCTCAAGCTTCTTTGATCAATCCATTGTTACAAATGGATCAATGTGGTATGTTGGAGACCCTCAAATCATGTCTTGAGGTCTTGGCTCATGATTTGTCCCAAAAGTCCACTTAGGGGTGAATTAGGTCAAGAAACTCTAATTCCTGATTTTTGGTGAATACATCCCCTGAGGCTAAATTGACTTGATGATTGGGTTTATGATGTCCCTTGGAGCATCATAGGTTATGCCTTGAAGCATTGGCTCATGCCCAGAGGAAAATTTCCATCTGGAGGCCCTGGTCGACCAAAACCCTAATTTGGTGACACTGGCGATCTCGAGGCTTGATCCACTTAAAAGGGAGCAGCCTTGTGCTTAATCCTTAAAGTGGGAGTCCTTTTGATCCATTAGGGATATTTGAGAGGCTATACAAGTTGAAGATCATGTCATTCCTTGATTGATCCTTTGTCTAAAAGCTCTGAGAGGGCTGGAAATCCTAAATTTGATTATAGTGGATGCTCACCCATCTTTGGGGAGACTGATGAGGTATGATGGTTCCTCCATATTGTGATGATGATTTTCACAACGATGGGAAATCTTAGTGGTCAAAATTTGGGGTATGACAGATGCCCCTATTTAATCTTCTTGGACCCGAAGGTGTGAGTGGCGAAGGTATTCGGGCATTCAGGGTGCAAGAGGATTAAATATCAGAATACCCGAAATTTTGATGGTGGTTATGAATGGCAGTTCGCGCATTCATCCTCTTTTGCTAAGCAATGATGCTTAGAAAAGGTAAAAACTTCCCTTCGATCCTGGTCTTTAGCCAAGGAACTGGTCTTAGTTTTCTGATATAAACTTCCCCTCGATCCTGGTTTCCTACCAAGGACCTGGTTTCAGTTGCTGAAATAAACTTCCCCTCGATCATGGTTTCCTACCAAGGAACTGGTCTTAGTTTCTGAAATAAACTTCCCCTCGATCCTGGTTTCCTACCAAGGAACTGGTCTCAATTTCTGAAATAAACTTCCCCTCGATCCTGGTTTCCTACCAAGGAACTGGTCTCCGTTTCTTTTGTTAATAAACTTTATTGACAAGGGACGCTACGTGTAGCGGTTTTCCTCAAACTTCTCACCGAATTTTCCTAGGGAGATGCCATTCGATAGAAAATTTTTTGATGTCAGAGTTACTGGGGAACCCAGTCGTCTGAGTTGTAGAGGTGTACAAACTTCTCTATTTGGAGACGCCATTTGTCGACTCTATCGGGGAAAACGAGTCTCTTGAGAGACTGCTTCTGCTTGGGGTCTTACATCATACTTTTCTCGGGATCTTCTCGGAGAAATGCCATATGATGTGATCCAATTTTTATTGAGGTGCCGAAGACCTTTTCATCAGGGGTCTTTTCAGAGAAAAACGGTTGTATTGCCGAATCTCTTCTTAAGAGGCTTTCTCTAGGGATTTTCCTTAATCCGGGAAAGCGAAAATATCATCTTTAATGGCGAAGAGTGACATCGGTTGAAGGTTCTCTGGTCTTTCAGAGGTTCAAGCTATCAAAGTGGTCAAGGGCCAACTCTAATCTAGAAATAAACTGGAGGAGAGAGATTGTTCAAACGCAACATTTCCTGATGAGGAATGAACTGACAACTCGATTGATAAGACTATTATCACTAAGGGATAAGACCGACTAGAGTGATAGTGATGCAATATGAATGCGAATGTAAATCAATAATGCACGATGCATGTATGTATATGCTGAAAAAACTGACGCGACATACAAACTAACGGATGAACACGACTGGATACTCGGCCACAGTGGCGTATGTAGAAATATCGCTGGTTCAAGATAGCAATTCTTCCTTGCTTAGGAGAAATGGTCCCTGTTGGGAGCGACGCTGGTCGGGCTTAGGAGATGGGAACTCGGCCGAGGATGTCAGATGAACCATGGTTTCTGACACATTTGATCCTTCATTCAAGTGTACTAGTTTAGAAGGAGTACTTTGATTCTGCACTTTGAGGCTCGAACACCTTTGGAGAAGCGATCGATGTTCTTTCGATGTTCAACCGTCAAAAGAAATTGCCATCTTTATTTTTAAAAGTAGAACAATTTTAACAAGCAAATTCATTTTTGTTTCATTTCAAGAATCGTTGATCATGTTAAAAACATCATTCTGTAAAGCTAAAACAAATAAGAATTGCAAGCAAAAGCACAAGGGCTCAAATTTTATTGATAGGATGGAAATCAGCCAAACGCGTGATTCCATAGAGTATTTACAAAGTTAGAAAATGGTAATTTACAGGGAAAAGGGCTACGTTGAAACATAATGACCACTATCCTTCTGCCAACTTTGAATTCGGGGCATCCTGAGTTTCTGTCGAAGATGACCTTGACTGGAGTTTCTGATGGATGGCATGACTGCTGAGGAGATGAACTGATCAGACATATTTACTTGCCATTATCCCTAACTTTTGCCTGGATTGGACTTTGAGATTTCCAATCCACTGGGATGATTTTTTGACTTTGTCTCTAATTTTTGCCTGGACCGCCCTTTCGGGTTTTCAATCCACCGAGACGTTTTTTTTAGTTTAGGCGAAGTATTTCTTGACTACATCAACATTTGTGGGGTAGGCAAATTCCTCTCCGTCCATGGTTGCAAGTCTCACGGCACCGCCTGAGAAAGCTTTCTTGACCACATAGGGGCCGTCATAATTCGAAATCCATTTGCCCCGAGAGTCAGTGAGAAAAGATTGTGTCTTCTTGAGCACAAGGTCTCCTTTCCTGAAGACGCGAGGTCAGACCTTTTTGTCAAACGCCTTCTTCATTCTTTGCTGATACAACTGGCCATGGCATATTGTCGTGATTCGCTTCTCTTCGATCAGATTTATTTCGTCGTGTCGCCTTTGACACCATTCAGCTTCTGTAAGCTTAGCTTCCATTAATACCCGGATTGATGGGATCTCTACCTCTATGGGGAGCACTGCTTCCATGCCATATACTAGAGAGAAAGGGGTTGCCCCTATTGAAGTGCGGACAGATGTGCGATAACCGTGAAGAGCAAAGGATAGCATTTCATGCCAATCTTTGTAGGTTACAACCATCTTTTGAACGATCTTCTTGATGTTCTTGTTAGCCCCTTCTACCGCTCCGTTCATCTTTGGTCGATAGGGAGATGAGTTATTGTGTTCAATCTTGAACTCAATGCACAACTCTTTCATCATCTTATTGTTCAAGTTAGATCCATTAACAGTAATGATCTGGCTCGGAACACCATAACAGCAGATGATATTGTTTTTGATAAATCGGACCACCACTTGTCGGGTTACATTAGCGTATGACGCCGCTTCGACCCACTTGGTGAAGTAATCAATGGCTACCAGGATGAACCGATGTCCATTCGAACCCTTAGGCTCAATCATGCCAATTATGTCGATTCCCCAAATGGAAAAAGGCCACGGGGAAGAGAGAACTTTGAGATGTGTTGGCAGTACATGGATTTTGTCGGAGTATATCTAACACTTGTGACACTTCCTCATGTACTTGTAGCAGTCAGATTCCATGGTCAACCAATAGTACCCTGCTCTTAGAATTTTTCTCGCCATTGTATGTCCGTTGGCATGAGTGCCAAAGGACCCTTCGTGAATTTCTTTTATCAGCATGTCTGCTTCTGGTCTGTCTACGCATCGGAGCAAGACCATGTCAAAATTTCTTTTATAGAGAGTATCACCGCTCAGGAAGAAACTGCCTTCCAGCCTTCTAAGGGTTTTCCTGTCCTTCCTTAGTGCCCCAGGTGGGTACTCGTGTTTCTGAAGGAAGCATTTGATATCGTGATACCAAGGTTTGTCGTCTATGTCTGCTTCAATCATGAAGATGTAAGAGGACCGTTCAAGGCGCATTATGTCGATCTTAGGTAAGTCAGTCCATTGACCTACACTAATCATGGAAGAGAGAGTGGCTAATACATCAGCCATATGATTCTCCTCACGAGGGATGTGATGAAACTCGACTCTGTTGAAGAAGGGTAACAACCTTCTCGCGTAGTCTTTGTAAGGAACCAGTCCTGATTGGTATGTGTTCTAATCTTCTTTGATTTAATTGACGACCAAAGCTGAGTCACCATATACATCCAAGTTCTTGATCCTCAAATAAATCGCTTCTTCGAGACCCATAATACAAGCTTCGTATTCGGCCTCATTGTTTGTGCACTTGAACGTAAGTCTAGCGGTGAAAGGAATGTGGGTACCCTGAGGGGTTATGATGATTGCCCCAATTCCGTTTCCGTAATGATTGACAGCTCCGTTAAAGATTAGTCCGCATTGGGAACCTGGTTCTGGCCCTTCACTGGGTAGCGGTTCATCGCAGTCCTTCATTTTTTGATAC
This sequence comes from Lathyrus tuberosus, assembly GCA_022829125.1. Taxonomy (NCBI): domain Eukaryota; kingdom Viridiplantae; phylum Streptophyta; class Magnoliopsida; order Fabales; family Fabaceae; genus Lathyrus; species Lathyrus tuberosus. The sequence continues at coordinate 41,864,037 of JALAZF010000002.1, forward strand.
ATGACATCTTCGTCTGGGAAGTCAAATCCGACTGATTCCTGATCATCAATCAGTTGATGAGCCAAATGATCGGCTAAAATACTTCCTTTAACGGCTTTCTGAGCGTGGTACTCTATGTCATATTCTGATAGCAACATCTGTCAACGGGAAATCCTTCCCGTGAGAGCAAGTTTTTCAAATACATATTTGATTGGATCCATTTTAGAGATTAACCAAGTAGTGTGACGAATCATGTACTGGCGAAGACGTTTGGCTGCCCAAGCCAAAGCGCAACAAGTTTTCTCAAGCATAGTGTATCGAGTTTCGCAGTCGGTGAATTTCTTGCTCAAATAGTAGATGGCAGACTCCTTCCTTTTGGTTTCATCTTGTTGGCCAAGTACACATCCCATTGAGTCCTCGAGGACTGTGAGGTAGATGATCAGTGGTCTTTCTTCCACTGGAGGTGATAAAATCGGAGGGTTCAACAGGTATTCCTTAATACTGTCGAAGGCAGTTTGACAGTCCTCTGTCCAAACGCAGTCCTGATTCTTTTTAAGTAATTGGAAAATCGGCGCACATGTCGCGGTCATGAGGAATATGAATCTGGAGATGTAGTTCAAACGTCCCAGGAATCCTCTGACTTGTTTTTCAGTTTTCGGAGAAGGCATTTCTTGAATGACCTTGACCTTGTCAGGATCAACCTCAATTCCTTTCTGGCTGACTATGAACCCTAAAAGTTTTCCCGAACAGACACCGAAGATGCACTTGTTGGGATTCAAGCGGAGTTTGTACTTTCTCAACCGCTCGAATAGCTTTGACAGGTGGGTCACATGCTCCTCCTCTATCTTAGATTTTGCAATCATATCATCGACATATACCTCTATCTCTTTGTGTATCATGTCATGAAAAAAAGTAGTCATGGCCCTTTGATAGGTTGCCCCGACGTTCTTCAAACCGAAAGGCATTACCTTGTAACAAAAGGTACCCCATGGGGTAATGAACGAAGTTTTCTCCATGTCTTTCGGTGCCATTTTGATTTGATTATAGCCCGAGAATCCATCCATGAAGGAGAAAACTTTGAACTTTGTTGTACTGTCTACCAGCATGTCGATGTGTGGTAAAGGAAAGTTGTCCTTTGGACTAGCCTTGTTTAGATCTCTGTAATCAACACACATTCTGACTTTTCCTTTCTTTTTGGGAACGGGTACGATGTTGGCTAACCATTGAGGATATTCTGATGTGGCGAGGAAACCCGCGTCAATCTGTTTATGTACTTCCTCTTTGATTTTGATGGCCATGTCCGCGTAAGTCCGTCTCAACCTCTGTTTTACTGGCGGATATTCCAATCTTAGCGGTAGATGATGTTCCACGATGCTGGTATCCAACCCTGGCATATCCTGATAGGACCAAGCGAATACATCGGGGAATTCTTTGAGAAGCTTTATCAAACTCTCTTTGGCAGTCGGACTGAGCAGTGCCCCAATCCTAATTTATTTTCTCTCTTTTTCCGAACCTAAGCTTACCGTTTCCAACGGCTCTTTATGAGGTTCAATGGACCTTTCCTCTTGTCTGAGTAATCGGGAGATCTCTTCTGGAATTTCGTCGTCAACTTCTTCTTCAGCCCCAAATACCGGGAATTCAAAGTTGGGAAAAGGCATCGGATCGTATGTTTCAACGGGGTTTAAAACAAGCAATCTGCATGACGTGATGATTTGTGTTTAGAAGAGATAGAGAGAATGCAAGAGTGTGTGCCGTGTATTTTGGAAAACTGCTTGTTTTTTATCATTGATTTGTTCTTTAGGATTACCATTTTCTGAGAAAAGCAAAAAGAGAAAACAACAACAAAATGAGGAAATTACAGAACGACGTTATTTTATTCATGAACAAGTCGATTCTTGAAACTTCAGCCCTATAAAACAAAACTCTGTCGCTTTGGGCAAAGCGAAGAGGGAAATTTACAGAAAGTGAGCCCTATCAAAACATCCGTTTCACCTGGGCAGGGTGAAAGGTTAAAGTAAATATGGAAATTACTTAGACTTATGAACAATCTTCGGAACATCGACATGAACCCATTGGCGGCGAACTCCTCGGTGAATCACAAAGTCTGGTACCTTCCTTGATTTGTCTTCAGAAATAACGCTGATTTCTGGCGGAGCAGGATCATTGGAATCTGTCTCCCAGGCAGAGTTGTCGTAGGAGGATTCCTCTGTTATATTTTGCATAACATTTTTGCTCTCAGGTAAATCTCCCCACCCAGTTGGCTGGATGTCTTTGATCCTGATACGAGAGCTTTCAGGAGCAGTGTACTTGACCATATAGTCGTATTTCCCACTTGGTTGTCCTAGGGTGTCCCACACTTCTTTGGAACTGGATGAGTCATCCTTCTCGATGACGTTGACCTTTGGAAAAGCATAGTTGATGAATTCAAGTCCTGCAAACGTTGCAAATTCATCGTCGTGCTGGGTATTTTCTGAATGACCTGATTGTTGATCCCATAACATGGTGGGGACGCAGGTATTGTTTTCAATGATGCTCAGCTGATTTTCATTGTTCGGCTGATTTTCTTGCCCCAAGTCTCCTGGATATGGCTGCCACATTGGCAGGCCATCCATCGGGCCATAATAGTTGTGGTCAAAGTTGTCCTTCATCAGAGTGTCCTCCTCTAACGAGTTTGGTGGAGCACGACATCCTTCCGGATCACAATCTCCGTATATCATTTCGACGTCTGACCTGGGTATAAATCTCGGACTCTGTGTGGGATAGCAAAAGGGAGTAGGCACCTCTTACTGAGACGTATAACCGTCCTTGTTAAGATAGGACTCCCATTCTTCCTCCATATTAGAGGAATCATCTTTATTAATGGTATGCACTTCTTGAGGCACTGGGTGAAGGAAACCTCTACTGTGGAAGAAGTCTTGAATGGGATGAAGACTTTCATTGCTGGTAGTAGCTGTCTGGGTACAGGTTACAGAAAAACCAAGACCCTTCTTTGTTTTATTGTTAGTAGGAATGACTAGTCGTCCTCATCCTGTTGTATTGGTACTCTCGACCGCTTTGATAACATCTTTGTATGAGGAAATGGAAGTTCCCTCTTCGGATTAATTGTCCTTGCTCACCGACAGTGCTTGGAACTGAGTTCCAATAACCTCCTCGGGTTCTACACCAGTAGATGATGATAAGTTACTCACGAGCAAGGCTTGTTCCCCATAGACCATGACGAGCTGGTTGTTCTGGACGAACTTTAACTTTTGGTGGAGGGTCGAGGTGACCGCCCCAGCCTGACGTATCCAATGTCTTCCTAATAAATAACTGTACATTTCCCGGATGTCCATGACCTGGAAAGCGACTTAGAAAGTATGAGGACCAATAGTTATGGGAAGGTCGACTTCGCCGATAACCGTTTTTCTGGACCCGTTAAATGCTTTGACGACGACCTCACTGGTTCTCATCAGGGGTCCTTTGAAGGATAATTGCATCAAAGTGGACTTCAGCATAACATTCAGGGTTGACCCTGTGTCTACCAGTGCGCTGGCTAAAGCACCGCCCTGGCAGCTGACCGTGATATTGAGCGCCATGTTATGACGGCGACCGTCTTCAGGTAATTCCTCATCACTAAATCCCAAGTTATTGCAGGAAGTGACGTTAGAGACAATACTATTGAACTGTCTGATTGTTACATCCTGTTCCACAAAGGCTTGCTCCAAGACTTTCTGTAGAGCCTCCCTGTGCGCTTCTGAACTGAGTAACAGTGATAACACTGAGATCTTTGAAGGAGTCTATAACAGTTGATCAACAATGCTGTATTCACTCCTTTGGATAAGCTTCAGCATCTCATCATCGTTTTTTGAAAGGTCAGGATTACTGGATTGACCGACTGGTGGATTGGGAACTTCTGTCTGAGGTTCCTTTTCTTTGTTAAGTTCTCCAACTCCTCGGTTGAAGATTCGACCACTCCGTGTTACTCGACTGATGTCTGCAATATTCACGACGGAGGGTAATGGAATTTCCTTTCCATTCTCGACCATTGTTGCACCGTATTTGTAAGGGATAACCTTAGTTGATTCATACGGTAATGGTCCCGGTAGATAGATGACTATGGGAGCCTTCTGATTTTTTTGACTATCGTAAGTAATTTCGATCCGTTCTGGGTTGGGAACTCTCGATTCGTCAAGTAGAGGGATGATGATACAAACATCCCTAGCCCTCTAATGATCAGAGATTATGACAACATCCTCAATTTGATCAGCGAGGTAGTCCGGCGCCCAGTTGATTGGTCCGGAACCCGGATATGGGCGAATCTCTCTATGATCCACCTGACCTTAAAGAGCTACTCGCACAAGGTAACATCCTTGGTTACTTTCCGAACAGACTCTACAACATTCATAGTTATGTGGTGGCACCTGGCCACGCCCTCTTTGAATACAATGTAACCTCACTAGGTCAGTTTCCACAGATCGAACGTCCCGACTTTGATGCCGAGTAGGGTTCCCGTTGGTAATACTAATTTGCTGGGTGTCTTCATCCATATAGATTGGAAGCCACCAGTGGTTCACAAGTGTTGAAGGGTTTCCTGGACAAGGGCATAGCCTTGATCGTTTTCACAACCCGCCCGACAGCTCTGATAATCATGTGATACCAGGAACTCGAGCCGGACCTGTTTAGCATGTAACTCCACCAGGCTGGTATTCATCAAGCGAATATCGAATATTTGAATCATGTTGATCTGATAGGGATTCCTATCATGGTAGTCCTGGATCCATCCAAGATCCATCTGACGCTGGAGGGCCTCTTGTACAAAAGAGCATCCCTGTTTGTTTACCGAGCAAGTCAGACAGGAAATGTAATCGTGCCACGACAGATTATGATACTGGCTTTGCCTGGAATGCATCGCCACCAAGTTGACATTCATTGCACGGATGTCGTTGTTCTGAATGATGTTAGAATTCGTGTAAACCATGTTAACTCCATGAACTCGGTGCTCTTGGATCCATCTGTTCCTGTAGAGCTGATTTCACCACAGAACATCCTCGATTGCTTTTAGAGCAGATATCACACTGGTGATAGTTATGAGGTGGCACATGGCCATATCCACTATGTCTGCAATGCATCTTGACCAGGTTGGCCCTCAATAAGAGTACATCGTGAATTTAATAGACGTTGTTAGACTCACCCTCTATCAGATTGACTGCAACTTTCTCATGTTGAGGCAGCGGGTTCGTGAGAACATTAGGATTTGTATCCTTGAAAGATAAGACCCCGCTCCTAACAAGCTTTTGCACGTCGGATTTGAAATTGAGGCAGTTCTCTATGTTATGCCCTGGTCCTCCTTGATGGTAAGGGCAAGTCTGATCCACCTTAAACCAAAAAGGAGGATTTTTCGGTACTGTAAGAGGAGACTTAGTATGGACATGCCCCTTAGCCAGTAGTAACGGAAATAGTTCTGCGTACGATATGGGTATAGGATCAAATCCTGGTGGCCGCGTTGTACGGTTGTTATTGTATGGAGGACGAGCCTGCTGAAGAGGCTGTTGTGTCCTTTGTTGATTAGGTTGGCTCTGTGCAACCTGAGGTTGATACGTAGAAACAGGTGCAGGGTTGATAGCAGAAGTCACAGCTGCTACTGGTTGATAACGTCGCATTTGCTTTCCGAGAGAGATATTCCCAATATCCTTCTCTTTTTTCTCAGGGAGAGCACTACCATATCATTTTGTACTACTTGATGATCCAACGTCTTTAACTAGACGTCCTTCTCGGACGGCTTCCTCAAGACGAACTCCCATACCGACCATTTTGGTGAAGTCATTGGGTGCACTAGCAACCATTCTGTCGTAGTAAAATGAGCTCAAGGTCTTTAATAAAATATTTGTCATCTCTTTTTCCTCAAGAGGTGGACAAATTTGAGCGGCAATTTCACGGCATCTCTGAGCGTATTCCTTAAAGGTTTCCTTGTCCTTTTGTGACATTGATCTGAGTTGATCTCTGTCTGGTGCCATGTCCAGATTGTATTTATATTGTTGGACGAAGGCAGTGCCAAGATCTCTGAAAGTGCTAATCGTAGCACGGTTTAAACCTATGTACCATTTTAGTGCGGCACCGGTTAAACTATTCTGAAAGTAGTGAATCAGTAAATCCTAATTCTCTGTCTGAGCTGACATTCGCCGAGCGTACATCACCAAGTGACTCTGAGGGCAAGAGTTACCCTTGTACTTTTCAAAGTCGGGCACCTGGAATTTTTGCGGGACTTTCACATTGGGGACCAAGCAGAGGTCCGCGGCGTCCTTTCCAAATAAATCTTGACCGCGAAGGGCCTGCAGTTCTTTCTGCATTCCCAGGAACTGTTCTTGGAACTCATTCATTCTTTCGAACATGTTGTCATTTCCACCAGAAGGTATATGTGGAATATGTCCTTCCGGGACAGTGTGTACCATGGGCGGCGGTATAGTCATTATGGCCGAGACTTTCGGTGCCTCCCGAAGTTTGTAACCTTCAGGAGTTGCTGTCATGCCCCTGGCATCTTCGCTTTCCCAAAGTTTGTAACCTTCAGGCCCAGCGGTTCCTGCTGCGGTCCCCTGATCCTCATTGATCAACGGGATATATCCTTCCGGGATATAGTTAAGTGGCATGCCCCAGGGACGATCTTTCGGCATCTTGTACCTAGGATCGGACTTTTCCACTATGGGGTTTGAGGTGATCTCTGAGATCACAGTCCTTTGTAGCTGAGCTTCTGCCATGGCTTGCATGTCGTTATGAAGCTTTCTCATATCCTCTCTCAGAGCGTCGATCTCTTCTCTCAACTCTCTGTTCTCTCCCTCGAGATCATCCATCTTTTTCTAACGATTGGCCTGAGTATTGTACGAATGAGACAGTTTGACTCTAGAACCGAGACACAAACGTGAGATTCGTAGGCAAGAAGAATACGTGACGTGAGAATGATGAATGCAATGATTATATTAATTGTTTTTTTTTTGTTTAATCAAAATAAACTTCGATAATTAGATTGCAAATATTAAACAGTGGGGAAACCCCATTTTTTTGAATTCAAAGGATTGCAAAAATAGAAATACAGTAGATTATAAGTTGCAGAAACAGAAACCTAAGCTAAGGGGTCCCGAGTCCTCTCTGGGGAGAAACCGGGTGCTGATTCAGGTACTTTCCTTTTCTTGGACCGGGGCTCTTGGGCCGTTGTTGGGTTGTCATTCCTTTGCCAAGTGAAAGGAGCGAGTAAATTCCTTTGGTAATCCTGATTCTCCACAGCATGTTGCTCCAAAATTTCGATCAGAGCATCCTTGTCTTTCAGTAGTTGCTGTATTTTGGTACACTCCACATTGAGAATGCGGTACTTGTTCTTCCAAGACCTCCTCTCCTGTTGAACTCTGTTGAGAGTAACCTGAAGTTTTTCCATTTCAGTCATGAAGTACATGACAGATTCCCTTGGCGGAAGAACTCCGTGACGAGGATAAGGCATCTTTAGCTTGAGAGCTCTAGTTTGTACCCAGTGGAGATAAGGCTCTACCGAGACACAGTCCTATTTTCCTAGAGACTCCCATCCTTTCTTATGAACATGTTTCTAAGTGTGCACTATTTCAATCTTTAGTGCCCTGTCATTTTCTCCTTCCTTGAAGAAAAGACCTTCCAGATGAGCATTACGCGGGACACGCCTCATCGGGCATCCAAATTGACGACGAAGTAAAACTGGATGGTAATTGATTCCTCCTTTAGTTCCTATGAGGGGTATGTTGGGGAAGTTTCCACAACGATCAATGATCCTGATCCCGTCATAAATCCTATTGCACCAATCTATGTCAGAATTGGTGAGAGACATGATTTTCTGCGACCAACGTAAGGCACTCTTAAGATCCCAAAAAGCAGCAGACTTAGGCAAATGGGAGATAAACCATTTATATAGCAGGGGTACACAGCACATGATCCTTTCTCTGCTGTACAAATTCCCTAAGTGTACAGAATGATACTCATCTGCGAGCAAGGTTGGTACATGGTTTCCAATGAGAAAAACCTTAATGGCGTTGATATCTACAAAGTTATCGATGTTGGGAAACAAAAATAACCCATAGGTGAGTAAGACAAAGATGCTTTCAAAAGCAGCCAAGTTTCCTATACTGGCAAAGTACAGGGCTTTCTTTGTCAAGAACTGGGCTGGCAAACCTCGTATGCCACCCTTAGAGGTAAAGTGAGTCATGACTTCCAATTCGTCCAAATAAATTGCTCTTGCAATGTTTGATCCTTTGGAATTTCTTCTAGTCCAGAAAATGGAGCTTGATCATTGATATGTAAATCAATCAGGTGAGAGTACTCCTCCAGCGTTGGTGCGAGCTGGTAATCCGGGAATGTGAAACAGTGATAGACCAGATCGTAAAACTGAATAAGTGCATCCATGATTCTTTCAATTACTTTGACCCTTAACAGAGGTAGCAGACCTCCGCACTTGGCTTTGAAAGCATCAGGGTTAGTGATCATCCTTGCTAATCTTCTCAAATCCTCTAGTTTTGGAACCTTGAAGGTATACTTATGAGTTATCCTTCTACCGAAGTCCATGAGCGCAATCTTTTTCTCTGACATTTGCAATCATTGTCTTAATTTAGTTTGAAAAAGAGAGACTAGAAGAGAAGTTTTTCTTTGATGTAATGTTTTTTAGATGAATGCAGCACACAAAAACATAGAAAAAACATGGGGTCAAAGGGTCGGTGTCATGAAGTCAAGGCTCTACCCCCCCCCCCCCCCCCAAGGTTTATACTAGTGATTTTTGTACCTGTCTCTCAAAATCATCAGCTCTTGTCGAGAAAACACCAGCGGGCCGGGAACCATGCTTGGTGATGTTTTTCGAAGAACCATCAGAAGAGGGTAGTATCGCGTGACAACCATTTCCAATAGTTTCCGCACTACTAAAAGAGGTTTTTCCTAGGTGTATACTCAATCTTTCCACATGCGGCATCACACACATTCCTATTAGCAGAAAAATAAACACAGATATTAATTAGGAAAAGCAGTATATATATTTGTCCTAAAGTCCTAGACTTTAAAGAGCTATGAATCCTATGTTTCTGACAAAAATGGCTCCCCGGTGGAGTCGCCATTCTGTGGTACCTTCCCAACTTTAAAGGTTTTGACCTAAGATCCCAGTGAAGTCAAAAAAAGTCCTATCCCAGTGAAATCCACAAAAAAGGAAAGAAAGAAAGAAAAGAGCCCCACGGTGGGCGCCACTTTTCTGTAGCGAGCGATTTTGGACGTGGTTCTTAAGCACTGTTGCTCTGGGGTTACTACAGGTCTATTCATTTTTTATCCTATTGAGCTGACTAAGGAAGGGAAATAGATGTCTCCAATTTACACTGCTTGCATACTGAGTTTAAACAGCGGTCTGTTAGGTTACGGATGTTATATGGTAATGGGGCCTCTTTCTTCTTACTTTGTTTAGAACGAAACACCGGGAATGTTCATGGGGAACTTTGCTAGGATGCTAGGATTGATGCTTTTCGATTGATATGTGAAGGTACGAGATTTGGGGTTTTGAATTAGTGTGCTCGCTAAGATTTTTCTTTCAATCTTATGCCTACGTATTCCCGTTTACCGAAACAGGGAAATCAGAGCGATCGTAGTTCCTCCTATTCTATGGGAGGAAATGGTGTTTTGGTGTCTTGTTTAAAGCCTAAGACGTGAAGCTAAAGTCGGTTGGTATCTTGTTCAAAGCCCAAGATGTGAAGCTAAATGGTCTATTTGTATCTTGTTCGAAGCCCAAGATGTGAAGCTAAAAAGGTGTTGTCTTTAGAGAGAATTTGTCATCTCTAAAGGGGGTCTGTTTGTCACAACTGTTGGGTGACTGACTATAAAGGAGGATTACTTTAACCGGGATATGTGAATCCTAGAAATGCCATAATTTCCTTTATAGGGGGTTTTAACCTGAAGGAGAAGACTTTAACTCAGTGTAGAGTAATTCTATCTTTCCTTAGGAATTTCTCATGCTAAAAGAGGGACAGTGGCATGGATGTAAATAATCCAGAGGCTTGCCGCATACAGCAATTAGATGAAAGGAGTTATTGATGTTTGTATCCTGTGAACGAGGCATATTTTTGATGCTAAAAGGTCGATTGACTCAACCGGGGTTTTTCTTATACAAAGCCTAAGAGGAGGCTATTAACCCAACAAGAGGATGCTTTTGTATCTCGTACGAAGCCCGAGAGGGAGGCTAAAAGGAGTTGACTCAACAAGAGAGTGTTTTTAGATGTGTCTTGTACGAAGCCCAAGACGGAGGCTAAAGGTTGACTCAACAAGAGAGTCTTTTATACTCAACAAGAGAGTGCTTTGTATCTCGTACGAAGCCCGTGATGGAGGCTAAAAGGATTACTGTTTCAGTTAAGTGACAGGTCCAGTATGTTGGTTAAAAGAGAAAATTAGTTCTTATAAAGAGACTGATTAAAGGCTATGCTTTGGGATTTGATCAGAGGATCAGGGTTACTTCCTGTTCTTTAAGGAAATGGGAAATCCAAAGGGTATTGGAGACTGTCCGAGTCTACTGGTGTTTTTCCCTACTTGAGAATGCCTTCGAGACTCGAGGAGATTAGACTGTCCAAGTCTAGAGTTTTATCTTTTGTACTATGCTTAAGAAACAGTAGTAGTACGTTCACGGTAGAAAGATCTCGACTCTTTGAAAGACTGTTCTATTAAGATGACTAATTTCTGTTCCTATACCTCTAGGAGGTCGTCGGGATAATTTGTACGAAGCCCAAGAGGAAACTGGAAACTTTTAAGAAGCCGAGGGACAATTTGTACGAAGCCCAAGAGGAGGCTCTCTTCTCGAAGGAAGAATCCTTATACGAAGAGGAGGCTGTGAATACTTCTAAGAAGCCGACGGGTCCTTGTACAACGCCCAAGAGGAGGCGGGGATGCTTTTAGGAAGCCTGTGGGTCTCCAAACCCCGAGAAGTTCAAGACACGCCATTCACAGAGAATAGATTAAGCCAGGAAAGTTCGAGAATTTGGAAGAAACTCAAGAGATGCCATTCACGGAGAAAAGATCATCTCTGGGGTGTAGAGTTTCTTTGACAATTTCTAAGGGTGACAATCTGTGAAAGGGTTCACCGAGAATGCTGCCTTTCGCGTCTCCATATTGTTTAACCCCAAGAGGAGGGAAGACTGTGTCTGGTAATCCTATGGGGGATCTAGTTTTGTTTGTTTAAGAGTGATCAACTGGGCTTAGTTCTAGACGTAGTTGCCGGGGAAACTCTAAATAGATATACTAGTATTACACAGTTGATATGAGCTTATGAAAGAAGACTTACAGTGAAACAACCCCACAATAAAGTTATATGTATATGAAAGCGGGTAAAGAAAGCATATAAACACTTACTCGGTTGTAGAGCTTCCATGTTGTTTGGTTAGTTGTTCAACAAAGAAAGATTGAAAACAACAGTATATTCAAATTTAAAGGAGAAAGTATTTTGAAAAGATGTTGAGGCTTACAGCTCAAGGACAGGCCCAGGGTTTTATCAGTGATTGCACTGTTGAATTTGTACAGAGGGACTTATACAAGTGACTGAGGCCCAAGAAATGTTTTCTGTACAAGGGGATGGGTCTTACACTCTCTCAAGAGGCCCAAAAAGTTTTTAAGAAAAGAAATGGGGCTTATAACACGAGGGTAGGCCCAGATGATTTGTTTTTGAATTGGCGATCGTGCCGGGATTTTCTTTTAATGCAGGGGGACTTATACAATGTCTGAGGCCCAAAAAGTTTTGGTTAAAAGGGGATTGGGTCTTACACTCTAATAGAGGCCCAAAAGATTTATTTTTGTACAAGTGGTGGGGCTTACAGCTCAAGGAGAGGCCCAGGGTCATTTGTTTGAAAATGGCGATCGCGCCAAGATTCTTGAAAATGCGGTGGGTCTTATACAATGCATTGAGGCCCAAAATGGTTTGGTTTTCAAAGGGGGTTGGGTCTTACACTCTAATAGAGGCCCAAAAGATTTTTAATGGGTCTTATAGCTCTAGGAGAGGCCCAAGGTTTGTTTTTCAACGGATGATGATCGCGTCGAACTTTTTGAAATACAACGGGACTTATACAATAAGTGAGGCCCAAGAATAGGTTGTATTTACAAAGGATTGGATCTTACACTGTATTAGAGGCCCAAAAGTGTTTGAAATTGTTTGATGAGGGTGAAAATCAAAGAAACCCTAATTTGTTATTCTTTAAAAGTAAATATTTAAAGAAAATCAAATAAAATACCAAATAAGTTTGAATAAACCATTTGTGATTTTTGTTTAAGGTTTGAAAAATGAGGGATTAACCACAAAGGATATTAAAACCCACTAGGTTTTGATTTTTCAAAGTAAATATTCACTTTTAAAATGTTGAAAAACATTAAAAATGAATTTATTCACAAAAATATTAATTATATTAAATAAATAATATAAACTTAATTTTTTTTGTGGAATAAAATATTTCAACATTTTTTGTGATTTTTTGCAAAAAGAACCAATAAAAAATAATTAAAATTGAAAGAGTTATTAATTTTCCAATTAATTAATAAAACATGAAAATATTGGAAAAAATAGCAAAAATGTGAAAAAACACAAAATGGCATGGGTGGGGTTTGAACCCACGACCTCAAGGTTATAGGGTGCGCGCCTTACCACTGGGGTGTTGATACAGCCATTGCTTAAAGTGAAACCACAAATATACAAGGCATGCCTTGTTTTCTAGGCCTGATCAAGGCAAGGCAAGGCAAGTTTTGCCAAGAAACGGGAAGGTCTGTAACACCCCAGTTTTAGTTATTTTCATCGTGATTATGTGTTAGCGCGTTTTGGGAACGTTTGCGAGATATTTGAGTGTAGGGGTATTTTGGTCTTTTGTTTGGGTAGATATTATATTTTTCATATAATAGAAAGAAAACGAGAGAAAAATAGTAAGGAAAGAAAAAGAAGAGAAAAAAAAGAGAAAGAAGGAAAGAGAAGAGAAAGAAGAAAAGAGAGGAAAACTTGTGTATTTGGGAACCGATTCAACCGACTTTTCAAATGCGATTTAATCGGGTAAGGGTGCGAAACTCGATTATACTATGTTTGTGTATGATTATGTATGTTTGTGTGGAAGTTTTATTGGTTGTCAATATAGGTCGAAATGAGATAAACGAGTAGAAATCGATGTTTCCGCGGTTGGAAATCGGTGTAAATGTCGTAGAATACTAGTTACCATGATTGGGTTATGTTTTGATTGCTATGTGTTGGTTTGGAAGTGTTTTGGTGGGGAAAATATGGTTTTGGGTTATGTAACAGCGTTGCTGGGTTTTGCTGAATTCGCAGGTTCGCACTGCGAATCCCCTAGCGAAGGGGAAAGCGAGCATTCGCTGGCTATTCGCACTGCGAAGGTGAGGGCGAGCATTCGCCAGAGACTCGCACTGCGAACTTTGTGTTGTTTTGTGTTGTTTTCTTTCTGCCTTGGTTCGCTGGGAGACTCGCACTGCGAAGGGGGAAGTGAAGATTCGCTGGGTGTTCACACTGCGAACGTTAGGATTTTTTTAAGCTATTTTCCTTTCTGACTTGGTTCGCTGGGACATTCGCACTGCGAATGCGGAAGCGAAGGACTCGCTAGGAGCTTCGCAATGCGAACATGACAGCTTTTCCCAATTTGTTTTCTTTATAATTTTTGATCCGTAAGTTGGTTTGAGGAGCGGTTTGATGCGTTGGGAAGCTTTTGACATGTTCTTTATTATATTATTGGTTTTGAGACTAGTGGCCGATTTAATTATGTCGGGAATTGGAATGGTGTCGTTTTGTCAACTTGTACCATTGTAAGTGTGTGTAATTGATGTGTATTATGCAATATGTTGTTGATATGAATGTTGTATGACTTGTGTGCTGTTGTGTGATGAAAATCCATGTGATAAGATGTTGTGATGATGGTTTGTGGCCTAAGGGCTAGAAAATGCAATGTGTTGTATTTGATGATATATGCATGATTATGGATGTGTATATGTGTGCATTTGAATGTCATGAGTCATTATATGCCAAGCATCATGATATGTATTCTTGTGATGTCGTGTGCCCTAGTGGGTGTGAGCGACGAATCGATTCCAGAGGGAATCCGCTATAACATCGTGTGCCTTATACAAAGAGGACCTAAAGCGATGATTATAGACGATCGTGCGCCTTATACAAAGAGGCTAAAGCGATCGGATTGTGCGCTTATACAAAAAGGACCTAAAGCAATCCATAAACGTCGTGTGCCTTATACCAAGAGGACTTAAAGCGACGGGGAACATCGTTTGCCCGACGGGGAGTTACGTTGAGTAACAAGCGATGATTCCAATAGTTCCTGAGTGAACTAGTGTTGAGATGATGGATGGATGGTACCGCATATGCATTGTATAGAGTCGTTGTGTCGGTCTCTGTGCATTTGCATAAATCATGAATGGATTGATTTTGTGTGGAATTTTGATTGGAATTGATGAGTGGTGTATGTATATATATATATATATTTGTGTTGGTGATAATTGTATTGTGCATGATTGATATGCATTGGTGATGGATATATGAAATATGCATTGTGTTGTTTTGTATTTGAATTCTGGTGTAAGTTGTGGTGAGAATATTTTACGTGTTTATTTTTGTGTTATTATATAATTATATGCAATTATATTATGATTGTGTTTCTCACCCTTCTGCTGTTTTAATTCTCTATGAGGAATTTCAGATTAGATGCTGGAGGTCTTTTTGTGAAGCTTAGGTCTTCATTCTTTTGTCGGTCGGCTCTGATATGTAGCACCGGGTAGTCGGGGAGATCGAGTGTGATTATTATGAATATGTATCTTTTGGATGTACATGGTTGACTTTGTTTATAACAAACTTTTTATGATATATATATATATATATATATATATATATATATATATATATATATATATATATGAGATTCAGTTACAGATTTTCTGCTTTTATTCTGTATTTGAATTGTGGGTGGTAGGAACTAAGTTCCTTTGTTATGTGCTACCTGAATTGTTGCATATCTATATGAGCAGGTTTATGTGTAATTGTTTCAAATTGATGTGACGCCTCTGTCTATGTCGTGAATTTTTAATTATACTCTGATTAATTGTTATCGCTTTAATAGCCTGGGGGTGTAGAAGGGGGTGTTACAAGGTCCATAACTTTCTCATTTCTCAATGGTTGGGGACAAAATTTATATGCATCTGGCCTAGAATTTCACAAGAAATCCAATGGTGGTGGTATTTTTTTCAGATCATACTCCCTCCTCAAAATCCGATAGTGGTTTTGAAAAAGGTCTATAATTGCATTTTCTATGCTACACTTTGATACAGGCATGAATTACATGATGAATTGGTTCAAACACAACATATATAACATGTATGAGGTGTGTATGATCAGTGGACTTCAAAGCAATGCATATTTTGGAAAGTTCAAGTCATGATGCTTACCTCTTTTTGAGCTTTTGGAGTTTTCTGTGCAATCTGCCAAACTTCTTATTCCAGAAATAGTTTAATGCTTTGGACACTCTCAAATGATCCCTTAGAAGCTTTGAGGATGGTTGGAATCAGCTGGAACCTGCAAAAACACAAACTGGCCCTTTCTTGCAAAAGGGGTTAAAATGACCAAAATAACAACTCTCTCAAATGGTGTTCCAGATGGGGGGAACCATTTGGGACAGTTCAAGGATGTTATTTGGAGTGTGTTTGAGGTTTTATCTGGTGGGGAAAGTGACAGAATCAAGACATGGCTTAAAAAATGCACAAAAGGCCTATTTTGAGGTTTTGAGAGGTGACTTTGTGATTTTGGTGTTACAGGTCACTTTTGATAGTTTGGATCACCTACATATGATGTTTATGAGGTGTTAGGATTATGAGTTGTGATGGAAATGCTCTCTAACTCAAAAACTCAGAGTTACCTTGCTAAAGAAGGCATTTTGGCCTAAAGAGAGGGATTTTGAGGAAAGCATCTGTTGGATGGCTTTGGTGTACTCAAACTGAGCACAAATGAGCTCTATTTATAGTAGAGCAAGTTTGTATTGGGATGAATAGTGATTGGCAACTGCAGCAGAGGTTTGGCCAATGGTTGCACTTTGGAATCCAAGTCTCCTCTAGCCATTGACTGGAGGTTAGGGCAAAGGGTTGTGGTACCCTTGGTCTTGGATAAGTCTTGACTGAATTCAATTGCAAATGTGTCAGTCCATGCCACCTTGGTGTATGTATTGAATGCTCCAATCCAAAATTTGAGTCTTGTCCCTCTTTTAGGCAATTCTAGGTTTGGCATGCTACTTCTTGTTCCAAGGACTTTGGAGGCTTGGCTCAGTGTTTGTCCCCTTTAGATTTGATCCTCAGATGTGTTCAAGATGATGACAAGGCTTGGAATTAGCTGATTTTGCCAAATCGAGCAAAAATGCAAAATTCTGCCTAGCCTTGGCAGTTTTCAGCAAGGCATATTGCCCTTGTCATATCTCATGGCTCAAGTGGAATTTGGTGATGTTCTTGGTCATTTTGGAAAGCCCTTATATGATACAATAATTGTTTGATCATATTTGGTCTTGATACCTTTTGGATCCAAGTGAAAAATCCCCCTACATTTGGAAAAAAGTGAAGGCAGATTCTGACTTAGTGAAAATTTCACTAAGTGTTGGAAAAAAGTGACATTTTCACTTTTTGTGATTTTGATAATCCCATAACTCAAAATCCATAATGAATTTGGAGGGAGGCCAGTTTTAAGCTTTTGTAGAGGGTAATGAGATCTACAAATCAAGCTTTCGATGGGGAAAAATGGCCTTGTGGTTTAGGAGTTATGATCCTCCAAAGTTGGTACCCTTGCCACTTTGTTCATAACTTAGAAAATTTTCTAAGTTTTTATGGTTACCCCTTTTACAAGTTATCCCACTTTTCTTGATTTTTCTTGATGAATGATGATTCAAATCATACATTAACATCATTTTAGGGTTAAAAAACCATAATTGTGAAAAATCTCAAAAAGTCAAAGTTGACTTTTGTGCACAGTTGACTTTTTATCAGATGAATTCCAAACTGTGCTATCCTTTAGGAAATCATGTCCTTGACCTAAATCAAACTTGATGGACATGTTCCATGGGTGTTATAGGGTATATTGAATCATGTCTTAGGGTTTGGGAGCATGTCCTGGTCAAAAGTCAAAGATACAATTGACTTTTCTCGTGAAACCCAAATTGTGGCTCTGATGAATTTGAGACTTGTTGCTCAAGCTTCTTGGATCAATCCATTGTTACAAATGGATCAATGTGGTATGTTGGAGACCCTTAAATCATGTCTTGAGGTCTTGGCTCATGATTTGTCCCAAAAGTCCACTTAGGGGTGAATTAGGTCAAGAAACTCTAATTCCTGATTTTTGGTGAATACATCCCCTGAGGCTAAATTGACTTGACGATTGGGTTTATAATGTCCCTTGGAGCATCATAGGTTATGCCTTGAAGCATTGGCTCATGCCCAGAGGAAAATTTCCATCTAGAGGGCCTGGTCGACCAAAACCCTAATTTGGTGACACTGGCGATCTCGAGGCTTGATCCACTTAAAAGGGAGCAGCCATGTGCTTAATCCTTAAAGTGGGAGTCCTCTTGATCCATTGGGGATATTTGAGAGGCTAGAAAAGTTGAAGATCATGTCATTCCTTGATTGATCCTTTGTCTAAAAGCTCTGAGAGGGCTGGAAACCCTAAATTTGATTGTAGTGGATGCTCACCCATCTTTGGGGAGACTGATGAGGTATGATGGTTCCTCCATATTGTGATGATGATTTTCACAACGATGGGAAATCTTAGTGGCCAAAATTTGGGGTATGACAGCAATGCATCAAGACAAATGCATGTGGAAAGGCATCAATCATGCACAATCATGTAACAACAAAACATAAAGTATGTATCCAAGGTTGATCAATCAATGATGAACATGTCATATATCCAAGCACAATCATGTATCAAAATAATCACACACAAACATGCCTTCAAATTTAAATGGATACACATGACTTGCAAACATGCACCACCACCATGCAAGAATGAATGCTTCACATGCATATACAAATTAAGCACACATCAATTAAGCAGGAACGAAATCAAAGAAATTGCATACTTGAACCTTCTCCAAAAGCATCACAGACAATTCAACAAATCAACAATTAATTGCTTGAAATGAACCTGCAATCATGGAATCGAAAGCAAACATGAACATGAATCATATATTCAGCAATGCAAACATCAAGAACAAGCAATCACATTGGCACAAAAGATTAAGCAACATGATCATCACATCAAGAATGAAAAACAAAAGAATCATGCATATCCGTTATGAAAACCAAAAGTCGCGTGTCGAAGAATCACGTCCATATCATCATGTGAGGTGACACAACTCAAGAATAATCCACAAATCAACATCATATCAATCCATGAAGTTTAGGGATGAAAAGGAACTCAAACCAGCTTGAAAATGCAAGAAAAAATCAACCTGTCCCTGTGGTAATCGATTACCTCATCCTAGTAATCGATTACCCTTTGAAAAAAGTAAAAAAAACGTGAAAATTGAGCAGGGTAATCGATTACCCATATATGGTAA
Organism: Lathyrus tuberosus; assembly: GCA_022829125.1. Lineage (NCBI taxonomy): Eukaryota > Viridiplantae > Streptophyta > Magnoliopsida > Fabales > Fabaceae > Lathyrus > Lathyrus tuberosus. The sequence goes on from JALAZF010000002.1 coordinate 41,882,597, forward strand.
TCGATTACCACTGAGACAGTGGCAAAAAAACCAGTTCAGAAGCACTTTTCAGCAGCAAATGACTTATGCATTCATCCAAATGATCATGTAATCAATTATGCACGAAATTCACTTCAAATATCAGTAATCAAACACAAATTACATCAATCAAACAACAAGATCATGAATCAAATCAAGCAAATGGATCAAATCACATTGAAAACCATGGATCTACATTGCATAAGTTGAAATTAAGCTAGATCAAGCATAGATCTAAGAAAAATCAACCTACAAAGCTGAGAATTGCTTTGGTAAGTGTTGCAAATGAAAATTGAATAATAAAAGCAAGAAATCTAAAGATCTATGAAGCTTTATCAAGAACACTTGAAGATCCAAGCAAAAATCCACAAATAACCAAAAGCTCTTCAAGAAGTGATTCCAAAACCTTGAATCTGAATTCAAACAAGTTGCTACTGTAGAATTGAACCAAGAATGAGAAGGTGATGGAGGTTTAGCTCAAGAATTCACAAATTCCAATGAAGAATTTATGAATCTATGAATATGGATCTTTGGTGAGAGGTTGAAGATGAAGATGAAGATGAAGAATGAAAAAGTGAGAGAGAATTGAGAGCAAATTCTGAAAATGAGGGTGAAAAATGAGAGTCTATCCCTGAGGTTTGGAGCAAATGTGGTTAAATAACCCCTTGGTTAAGAATCAAAATGTGGTTTGGAGTATCGGTTAGTAAGAGGAATGGAAATTAGGAGTTGAATTAGGAAGGAGAGTGTTTTAATTTCGGAGGGAAATGCAATTAAGTTGTGAAAATGAAGCAATTTTAGATCCTTCTAACTGATGCACAAGGAAATCATATGATAGAAATTTTGATTCAAATTCTGCAGTGCTGAAATATGAACAATATAAGCAAAATTCGCCCAGGGTAATCGATTACCCATATGTGGTAATCGACTACCACCTTCAAAAATTCAAATTCTTGGTGCCAAATGGAGGGAAACTTGGGGAATCGTCTGTTTCCACCTGTTCTGAGCCACGTTAGGCCTCTGAAACTTGTCCTTTGATATTGCTACTGAATCATGCCTGAAATATGCTGTGAATTTTGTTCCGCCCTTGAAATATCTTGCTAAGAAATATTGTCAGGTGCCGAATCGCTGAGCAAAGATAGTTGCCGGAGCTTTTGACAATCAAATCATCTATTAAAAAAAATAAATGCTCGAAAAGGCATTGATGACTATCCGTTTAGTTTTGAACACTGTTGAAATGTCCTTTGAACTGGATAAACGCTGAGGTGCAAGAAAATACCTTGATCTCATGTCATAGAATCGATGCAATGCACAAATGAAGATGCTAATGAAATGAAGCATAAGCCAGAAAGGTTAAAGAAGGGGGAGGGCAAATTTTGGAGTGCTGCAGCTTCTTTTATTCAATCAACTTGAACCTGAAGGGATGATAGCAACGACTTTCAGACATTCAAGGTAGAAGGTGATTGAATACAAAAAGAACCTAGAAATTTGCAAACTGTGGGGAGAAAAGGTAATTGGAGCCCAGCCACACATCGTCAAAGGGATTTGACGGAAAAGAAACATACCCAAGCAGAAAACCACATCGTCAAAGGTATTTGATGGAAAGAAGACAGAACCCAAGGAAACACATCGTCAAAGGGATTGGACGGAAAGAAGACATACCCAAAGAAACACCTTATCAAAGGGATTTGATGAAAAGAAGACATACCCAAAGAACCACCTCGTCAAAGAGATTTGACGGAAAGAAGATAGAACCCAAGGAAACACCTTGTCAAAGGGATTTGACGGAAAAAAGACATACCCAAAGAAACACATCGTCAAAGGGATTTGACGGAAAAAAGACATACCCAAAGAACCACCTCGTCAAAGGGATTTGACGGAAAGAAGACATACCCAAAGAAACACATCGTCAAAGGGATTTGACGGAAAGAAAACACCTAACTAACGGACGACATAGTCAAAGGGGTTTGACGGGAAGAAAACAGAACCCAAGGAACACATCGTCAAAGGGATTTGACTGAAAGAAAACCTAACTGAAGAACCACATCGTCAAAGGGATTTGACAGAAAGAATACTATCCGAAGAAACACATTGTCAAAGGGATTTGACGGAAAGAAAGACGACATCACCATGAAAAACCCGAACTAAGGAAGCACATCGTCAAAGGGATTTGACGAAAAGAAAACCTAACCACATCATCAAAGGGATTTAACGGAAAGAAAACCTGACTGAAAAACACATCGTCAAGGGGATTTGACGGATAGAAACCTGACCGAAGGAACACATCGTCAAAGGGATTTGACGGAAAGAAAAATCTGACTAAAGAAACACATCGCCAAAGGGAATTGACCGAAAGAAAATCTAACCAAAGAAATGTCTGCTGGGGATATACCACCGTCTTGACTGAATGTTGATTCAAGTTTCCGCGCAAGGTACCAAATCTGGCTTATGCTTCGCATGCATATGTTTGAATTTTCTTTCTATGGCATAATGCTCCATACGAAATGGAAATGCTACACATTTGAGGATGCAATACAATGATGCTTATGATATGCAAAAGGTGCACCCCAGCGAAATAAACGCTGAAAAGACGAAGCCAACCCCGCTGGGGATAATAAACTGAACTGTCTCCCGGATCATAAACTCTGCTCAAAAACTCAAACCAACTTCCATTCCACAGAAAAGTAGGAATACCAAACATATGCTGGGGGAAACATCCCAGGAATCTGCTGAAGAAAAGTACCAATGACAATTGGCCTTTGACCTGCTGGGGAATACCAACCACCACCGATAAATCTTCTTGGGGAGCGATGGTTGACGATATCAGCTCTGCTAGGGGACAACATTGGAATTAATTCTCAGTTGGAGACCTGCATTCTACCCTTACTCCGTTGGGGAGACGAAAACAAATTTACCACAAACTTGGGGAGCACAGACCCAACACTCTTAACTTGTATGGGGAATATGAACTCCTGCTGAAGGGCAACAAACTTCACCAATCTGGCTAGGGGAGAGCATACTTCTAAACTCTTGCTGGCGAGAAAAATAAGAATCTTCATAATGCTCTGCCATGAGTGATAAAACTTCAGCTATCTCTGTTGGGGAGAGAAACTCTACTGGGGACATCGCGTGTTAGCTATCAACACGAATCCTGCAGATATGATATGACCAAAAGGTGCCCTGATACAACATAACCTACAAAGGAACTTTCCTTCAGAGGTATCATGAAGATCTGACATATCTTGCCCCATGACCTTGATTAACCGTCCTCCGAAGAGAATAAATATTTGTGCTCTTGAAGCCGTCTGTCTCAGTACGAGCCTTGCAGTGACTTTGCCCCTGTCTGACCGATCTTTGAAGGAATGCCCCATACTAAATGCTCTCGGAGAAATTCGTCGAATCTTGATGTGATTGACCCATTTTAACTGAACTCTAGAGAGATTTCTTAACGCGACTGCCCCAGATTGGCAACTTCTTAACACGACTTACTGGGAAAGCCCACACTCAACAAAGTCTTCTAGCAACATGTCCCTCGACATGCCTGTCCCTCAGAGTTTTCAGGCATTTCCTTTAGGTAGGATCAAGCTTCTTGACTGATTGATCATTATGCAAACTTCATTGGTGTCAAGTACAATGTATGCAAGCAGAAAATGCTTATTCTGAGAATGAGAAATCTAATGCAACACATATACTAATCTCGAAGTTTTTATTGAAAAGATATCGCCAAAACATGTGAACGAGTCACTAGTTAAGGTGCGACACAGATTTTTAAATGGAAGATAACATGCACATGTAATACCAACAAAAGTCTTTTAGCACAACTCATGGGAGTCAGGAACGCTATCTCGTTGAAGTACGCCTTCAGAATAAACCCTGCTTCAATTAGGACTTTTGAGTGTTGTAACGTTGCCTGGTTCACAGTTTCAGAAAAAAGGATTTATGGCTCAAAATTTTGTTTGTACCCACCCATTCTCCTTGATGTTCTCTAGTCCTACATTCAGTTAATTCGGCACAAGCGATCACCTTTCGAAAAAGGTATTAGATGATAGGAGTGATGGTTAAGGAACCCACAAGGTTTTCAGAGTGACAGTCACCCCTTTTGTCTTTAGTGTCTGTAGTCACATGACTAGTTCTTGCTTGAGGATTTCTCTTTCATAATCCTTTCTGCTTTTTCTATTTGATTTCCCTGATTTTTCCCAGACCGATTTTTTTGAATTTTTCCATTTTGAAGTCCAGCGGGATGCTCTAACTTTTGCCAAAGTCACTTGTTTTCAAGTTTCGACTTAGCAGGCTTTCTTTCTTTTTTTCTCTTTTTTTATTCTTTTTCTTTTAAACAAATCGTGTGACATTGTCTGTCTTGGAAGAGTTGTGACAGCCCCATCATTTGGTTGGTGAGGGATGAACATTGTGGGATTTTGAAGGGTAAAAGGTAATGGATCCTTGGATGCGCACTCCTTTTAAAATTTGAACGCTTGGTCAAATTAACTGACACCTACCCTACCCCGGGTTAAGATTGCGGGTTTTTCATTTTCAGAAAGAAACTCCTACTTCTAGGCTCAACAGGGTTAACAAGGGATTATCTTCCTTATATCTCCGGTGTTTAGGGATTTGAAATAATTCCTGTACATCATCAGCGAGGCTTTATCCAAAAGCATACAGTTAGAAAGTTTGCATTTTCATTTCGTCATCCTCCCACAAATGGCTTAAGCAAGAAAGTTGGTATTGCAATGCACAAAAATATTATATGAGTGAACACGAATGAACTTCTTCAAGAAAAACATACTAATTGCATTAAAATCATCATTCAAAAACAAACAAGTTTTTACATGCAAACAAAGCATTAACAAACAATGAAAAATACAAATGAAAAATGCAGTAAAGAAAGCTGATGATCATAGTGGTTGAGGAGGCTTGGCTCTGACCGGACTGATTGCTTCTGATGATGTCTTTGCAGTCTCAAGTGCTCACTTGGGAGGCTTTAATTAATGCGTAGTCTATCTGCAGTGAAAGTAATGACCCCAGCGTCAATCAGATCTTGTACCTTGTGTTTAAACACATTGCAATTTTCAATTGCATGCCCCTGTGTCCCTGAGTGGTACTCGCACCTAGCATTCTTGTCATAATCTGGAGGGAGGGGATTTGGAACAGGCACAACTTCCCTTATCTGAATCAAAGAGCCCTAAAGTAAGCGAGCAAGCACCTGACTGTGAGGAACAGAAATGAGATCAAACCTTCTCTCGGGCCTTCTGGGTCTTTGATGTTTCATCTGGGAGCTAGCTGTTGCTGATATCGATTTGGGTACTCCTCTTGTTTAGGCACTTTCATTCTTAGACGTGGCTTAGGAACAGGAAATAGTTGCGGACGTGGAGATTCTAAGACCAAGGACTGCAAGATACGCCCCTTACTCGATGTAGCTTCAGGAGAGAAAACAGGGATATTCACTTCTTTTGCAGCAGCTGAAATATGACCACCTTGTATGCTCATGCCGCCCGGCGGGAACTCAGTTGCCTTTGAATCGATCAAATTCTGGACCTGGTGCTTAAAGGGCTTGCATTTCTCCACAGTATGCCCCGGTTCCCCAGAATGGAAATCACAATGGGCACTTGCATCATATCCTGGTGGGGGAGTGCCAGTAAGCGGAGCCAGCGTCCTAAGTTCAACCAATTGAAGCTGAAGTAGATGTTGTAGTAGTTGAGAATATGGCATTGGTGGAGTCTCAAAGTGGATGTTCTTCTTCGGTCTATCCTGATACCGACAAGGAGCATTATTCTGTTGCTGAGGTGCAGCCGGGATGGTTATAGTGGAAAATCTGCTGTGTACAAGGCATAAGAGGCGAATCAAAGATCCTTTCAGTCTGCTTCGACCTCTACGCATACTTCTTAATCTTGGGATTGTCTTGGAAAATAGGAGATAGCTGCTGACGGGGAAATTCTGGAACCCCGGGTTGTGCAGAAGATCCGCGAGGCACATCACGCTTTGGGAGAGGTCCCACGGGCAAGGGAGGAACAATAAATTATGTTGCAGCCTCAGGTATATGGTTGCCTTCCTTTCTTAACACGTTTCTCATGACTTCCATGATTAGGCCCATCTGAGTCTTCAGTTGATGAACCTCTTCCCAAAGCAATTTATGTCTGTGGGACAAAACCTGTATGTCCACCATGAACTGCCCCATCTGGCCGCAGACTTCCCTTAACTCTGCTTGAATTTGCTCCATGATCAACTTTTGTCTTCTTTGAAAAGTTAAGTCTGAAATTCTGAAGAAAACCAGATCAGGATGAGAAACCAGCCTGGAACACCTGCTATGCAAATGAATATGGAAATGCAATGCAAATGCCATGTTCGAATATTTCCAAGGAATCTTTCTGCTTTGATTCAAGTTTTTCACAAAAGAACCACAAGAAATAGATGGAAATGCTCAAAAGCGAGTCTCAAAGTTAAGATCCTTGGAAATACAAGAACATGTATGTCAGAATGCAAACATGTTATGATGATATGGACGCAGAGACATGGGATCAAGGCTTCCACAAATTCTGAATAACTGTTGTGCTGATGACTGAATAAGTCCATAAGTTCACTCTAACAGAAAACCAGAATACCAAAACACCAGAATAATCAGAATACCGAAATACCAAAATAGTTAGAATACCAGAATACCAGGCTGATAAGTTCACACTGATAAGAAAACCAGAATACCAAGTAGGATGAAAGTCAAGGTTTCCTGCAAAACTCATCCCCTCTCACATGTGGGTTATAGTCTTGGATATGACATCCTAGCAGGTCCTCAGTATTGCAGACTCTCAGGTCGAGAAATGATGATACGTTCACCATTTCTGGTTTAGCATCGTCATCAATCGAGGAGGTCTCAACTGATTTCCAATGAATGCTCTCCAGAGTCACAAGCTTTCTAAGTCGACACCCTGACATGTACAAGACACACAAGTCGGAATATCTCCCAAGAAAACCTCGTCTGAATGTGGGTCTCGTGTAAACTAAACGTACCAAGATGCTATGCAGGCTACACTACTACCCACTCTAATCCTAAGTATGTACTCAAGCCTGGGTATTGGGCTTATCTCTCATGGAACCAACCCACCCAACAACACAATAGTAGCAGAGCAATATGATAACAATAATCGAATACAATAAATGCGATAAAATACAGTAATATATAACAAATAATGCATATAAACAAACACCCAATGAAAAAGAAATAGACAAGCGCTAGGATTGACTCGCATAGGGAACCAGAGTCCTCAGCAGAGTCGCTAGTTATCGCAACTGCGAAAAACAATCGGCGGAAGAAAAACAGAAGAGTCGCCACCGAACGTTATTTATCCCGACGAAGGGAAAGGAAACGATCGAAGAAAACCTCAAAAGGGGGAAGACAAGGTCATCGCAACCAGAGTCTGGGTTCGGGAGTCGGTTACGCGAGGGGAAGGTATTAGCACCCCCTCGTCCTAGGCCTACGTATTCCCTCATGCAATTGGAAAGTCAGAGTCAATGTAGTTTGGAGGACTACGGGTGAAAGGGGGGAGGTTGCTCGCCAAGACATCACCGTCTTGTGCCTACGTATCCTCAATCGAACGAGAGAGAGGAAGTCAGAGCAGTCGTAGTTTGACCTATGGGTCAAAAAAGAGGAAAGAGTGCTCGACAAGACATCGTCGTCTTATGCCTACGCATTCTCAATGGGAATGAGAAATCAGAGCAACCGTAGTTCGGCCTATAGGTTGAAAAGGTCTCGATCGTACTGGTGTAAGAGAAAAGACTCGGTTATCTGGTTGGTCTCGATTGAACGGGTGCGAGAGAAAAGGGAAGTTAGTTGTTAGTGTGCTCGCCAAGGATAGGGATCCTCGTGCCTACGTATCCTTATTAGGAAATGAGGAATCAGAGCATCCGTAGTTCACAGGACTACAGGAAAATGGGATCTCGATCGTACGGGTGCGAGAGAAAAGGTTCTGAACTTATCAAAGAAGTGAATTGAATTTATTTGAGATGTGTACCGTACTAAAGTCTATGGCATAAGAGCAAGCACTTTATACGATCGACCCAAGACAGGACGTGCACCAAGCACTCTAGATAAGGTAAGGAGGTACTCCCGCTTATCATTTCCCACACACTTAAGGCTCATGGCGCACTTTACACATCGCCTTTATTAAGTGTTTTTTTTTTGTTTTGAGATGAGAATAAAGAGGAATCAAAGGTTGAAAAGAAAACAACTAGGGGAAACTAGATCCTAATGTTGTCATGCACAATGATCCTAAAGTTGAGATAGAAGGGAAGTCTACCTAATGCTAGCATGCAAAAAGATAGACCTAAGGTGAGGTTAAAAGGGATTATCCTAATTGTTATCATGCCTGAATTAGCTCCTAATGTCTATCCTACTCCAAGCTTAATAAAAAATTAAGTTGGACTAGGGAATCCTAAGGGGAACATGCAAAAACAAACTAAAACCAAGAGAAACAAGCTAAAAACAGTAGCTACAACAGCACTTCAGCATCAATACTGCAGTAAAACCCAGCATACAAGCAAGACAGCTTTCAACAGCACATGTTTTCAGGCAGAAATAGGTGTAAAAGGCAGCAAACAGAATGGATGCACAATTAACAGCATGTGAAACTCCAAAACAACAGGAGTAAAAGCTCAGGCAGCAATGCGTCAAGACAAATGCATGTGGAAAGGCATCAATCATGCACAATCATGAAACAACGAAACATCAAGTATGTATCCAAGGTAACCAATCAATGATGAACATGTCATATATCTAAGCACAATCATGTATCAAAAGAATCGCACAAAAACATGCCTTCACATTTAAATGGAAACACATGACTTGCAAACATACACCACCACCATGCAAGAATGAATGCTTCACATGCATATACAAATTAAGCACAAAGTGATTAAGCATGAACGAAATCAAAGACATTGTAAACTTAAACGTTCTCCAAAAGCATCACGAACAATTCAACAAATCAACAATTAATTGCTTGAAACGAACAAGCAATCATGGATCGAAAGCAAACATGAACATGAATCATATATTCAGCAATGCAAACATCAAGAATAAGCAATCACAGTGGCACAAAAGATTATGCAACATGATTATCACATCAAGAATGTAAAACAAAAGAATCATGCATATCCGTTACAGAAACCAAAAGTCGCGTGTCGAAGAATCACATCTATAGCATCATGTGAGGTGAAACAGCTCAAGAATAATCCACAAATCAACATTATATCAATCCATGGGGTTTAGGAATGAAAAGGAACTCAAACCAGCTTGAAAATGCAAGAAAAAAGCAATATGTCCCAGTGGTAATCGATTACCTCATCCTGGTAATCGATTACCCTTTGAAAAAAGTCAAAAAAATGTGAAAATTGAGCAGGGTAATCGATTACCACTGAGATAGTGGCAAAAAAACAAGTTTAGAAGCACTTTTTAGCAGCAAATGACTTATGCATTCATCTAAATGATCATGTAATCAATTATGCATGAAATTCACTTCAAATATCAGTAATCAAACACAAATTACATCAATCAAACAACAAGATCATGAATCAAATCAAGTAAATGGATCAAATCACATTGAAAACCATGGATCTACATTGCATAAGTTGAAATTAAGCTAGATCAAGCATATATCTAAGAAAAACCAACCTACAAAGCTGAGAATTGATTTGGTAAGTGTTGCAAACGAAAATTGATGAATCAAAGCAAGAAATCCAGAGATCTATGAAGCTTTACCTAGAACACTTGAAGATCCAAGCAATAATCGACAAATAAGCAAAAGCTCTTCAAGAAATGATTCCAAAACCTTGAATCTGAATTCAAACAAGTTACTACTGCAAAATTGAACCAAGAATGAGAAGGTGATAGAGGTTTTGCTCAAGAATTCACAAATTTCAATGAAGAATTTGTGAATCTATGAATGTGGAGCTTTGGTGAGAGGTTGAAGATGAAGATGGAGAATGAAAAAGTGAGAGAGAATTGAGAGCAAATTCTGAAAACGAGGGTGAAAAAATGAGAGTCTAACCTTGAGGTTTGGAGCAAATGTGGTTAAATAACCCCTAGGTTAGGAATCAAAATGTGGTTTAGAGTATGGGTTAGTAAGAGGAATGGAAATTAGGAGTGGAATTAGGAATGAGAGTGTTTGAATTTTGGAGGGAAATGCAATTAAGTTGTGAAAATGAAGCAATTCTAGATCCTTCTAACTGATGCACAAGGAAATCACATGATAGAAATTTTGATTCAAATTCTACAGTGCTGAAAAATGAATAATCTGGGTAAAATTTTCCCAAGATAATCGATTACCCATATGTGGTAATCAATTACCACCTTCAAAAATTCAAATTCTTGGCGCCAAATGGAGGGAAACTTGGGGAATCGCCTGTTTCCACCTGTTTTGAGCCACGTTAGGCCTCTGAAACTTGTCCTTTGATATTGCCACTGAATCATGCCTGAAAGATGCTGTGAATTTCATTCTGCTCTTGAAATATCCTGCTAAGAAATATTGTCTGGTGCCGAATCGTTGAGCAAAGATAGTTGCCGGAGCTTCGGACAATCAAATCATCTATCGAGCAAAATAAATGCTCTAAAAGACATTGACGACTATCCATTTAGTTTTGAACATTGCTGAAATGTCCTCGGAACTGGATAAACGCTGAGGTACGAGAAAATACCTTGATCCCATGTCTTAGAACCGATGCAATGCACAAATGAAGATGCAAAATGAAGCATAAGCCAAAAAGGTTAAAGAAAGGGGAGGGAAAATTTTGGGATGCTACATCTGGTACCATTCATAGTTGGTGATAAAGCTGAAGTTGTCTGTACTGCAGAAAGCAAGTTGTAATGTCAAATCAGTTTGTCAGCTAGAGTCTACAGATTACAAGGCTCAAGAAAATCTGAGATTCTTTATGGATATCTACTCTCAACGACTCTATCAGTACAGAATCTCTTGAAGACTCAAAGTTTAAATATATGACACAATAGATCAAGATCTTCTGGTGTATCTATCTCCAACGACTCTTGTACTATAGAGTAACAACAAAGACTCTTGATCAAGTTACCTCTTCAACGACTAGTTTTTGAAAAGGCTATAAATATGGTTGAAGGTTCAAACTGAATCTTTAACAAGGATCAACTAGAAGAAGAAGTAACAAGATCAACAATTATCAACTCATTATATATGCATATTTTTCTGATGTAAGTTGTAATTGTAGAAGCCTTAAGATTTCTTACACATTGAATACCTTAGGAATCTTAAGAGCTTTAGATCTTTGTTATGGTGATTTCCCATACCTCTGATACTTGTATCATGTACACCTTATTCTCTATTCTGCTGAACTTGTTCAACAGTTTAGATAAAAGTCTTGTGTCATTGGGATACAAGCAAGGAAGTCTCGAGCCAAGATGCTTGAGCCATGTAAGTCTCATGCTATGTGCTTGAGCTGTGAAAGTCTTAATCAAGTGGATTGATTGAGCAGAAGTATTGTGTCATTGGGATACAAGAAAGGAAGTCTCGAGCCAATATGCTTGAGCCACATAAGTCTCTTGCTATGTGCTTGAGTAGTGAAAGTCTTAAACAAGTAGATTGATTAAGCAGGAAAGTCTTGAGCCAGTGTGGCTTGAGCAAGATAGTTCAGTGCATGGAATTAGATGCAGTAAGTCTTGGCCAGTGGGGTGCAAGCAGAGAAAGGCTCGTTTCATGTGACCTAGAGCTGAAGTCTTGGGCCTAAGGGGCTTGAGCAAGAATGCTCAATGCATGGAATTTGGAGCAGTAAGTCTTGACCAGTGGGGTGCAAGCAGAAAGGCTCTTTTCATGTGGCTTAGAGTAGAAATCTTGGGATAGTAGCCTGAGCAAGGAGGTCTTGGGTTCGTGGAACTTGAGCAGGAAGTCTTGAGTGAGGAGTTTAAGCAGAAGTCTTGGACCTTGGGTCAGAGCAGGTGTAAAAGTCTTACGTGGAATGCATAAGCGATTTTAATTATGTTTTGTTTATAGTGAAAATATCTTGTGAAGTAAGGGGACTGGACTACTCTCAATTAGGGGAGAACTAATATAAATCTGTGTGTCTTCTTCTATTATTTATTTACTTCTGTTAACATTCTGCTGCTAAGAATTAACCAGAATCTGAACACCAGTTTAGATTCTGAACTCTGATCATATGCAAACTAAGAAAAAGGGAAACACAATTCAACCCCCTTCTTGTGTACTTTTCTCACATTCAATTGGTATCAGATCCTGGTTTTTGCTTAACACTTAACAATCAAGCAGATAATGATCCAATAAGAAATGTATGTTTGCTGAAGATTTTCCTTCAAGAAGGAATCAAATGCCACATGAAAAATATTATACTACTTTTCCTACCATATTCAAAGGGTGATTCAACTGAATTTAAATGATGGAAAAAGTAAAAACATATTTTTAACTCATTGGTCTTGATAAAAGGGTTCTGAAGGTCTATAGAATATCCTTTAAAAATTATTACTATAGTAGTTGATGGTGTAGAGATAATTTGTTTGAAAGTCTCTATCACCATATTAGAAGAAGCTTATTGAATATCTTCAGAGGTAGTTGCATTCCGGTAGGTACTCTATCTCACTTCTGAGTATGTCAACATCATTGATATGTCTGATGCTCAGACTATATCTGAATTCTTGTGCTCAGATTTGTAGGAATCAGTTTTGAAGCTTGTCTAGTTACACTTCATCTAGTCTTTCAAGCAAATTCTAAAAATATTGATTTAGATTCAAACTTGAGGTCACAATTATTCAAGAAGTTATACAACTTGAATTTATTGTGCTCTGTTGGTTTATCTTGCAAATCTTCGAAGAAAAGAAATGAAATTATATGATGAAAATCTATTTAACAGATCACCTTTCCTAAAGCTTGATTCCTTGAAGTATATGATGATATGGAACTTATATGTCTTGTCAGAAGTACTTCTTAATCAACTGGATAGGTTATATTATTTGTTGATAGAATAGTGACTTCAGAAGCTTCTAAAGTACTTATACTTCAATTGATCTCCCAGATCTGAAAGCAAGAAGCAACACTGCCAGAACCTAATGTCAGTTAATCTTCACTGCATATTCTTTTAAAAATGACATTAGTGCAGGATTCAAATAAAAGAGTAATTTGGCTCTGCCAGTCATTACTGCTTCTGAAGAAGCATCTGAGTCCTAAAATAAAAATTAAGTAATGAAGAGAAAGAGATTATGTCAAATATATTTTGCTTCAATATTTGATAATAAGGAGTCTGCTCTTTAAGGTGATATCTTAAGAGACTCCAATGCTCCTTGATTGAGAATCATTATGGAATTTGTATTAAAGGACAAGTCTATGAGAAACCTTTAATTTTTCTTTGTGTTCTGCAGGAAATTAGATGATGAGCTTTAATTTGTTTTATGCCATTCTCTGATAGCTAACATCATTTGGTTCTTTGCTTATCAATGAGCTTAAAGTCTTGTGTCAAAATAATGAAATTGATGAATCTGCTAAGATCAAGATCTTGTTCATATTATGGTTTATTCTAGACTGATCCTCTGCAATGAATCATGGTACTACTATCAGAATGTAGCATAAGGCGAAGGAAAGCCTTTATGAACATTTGTGAATGGTCTCATAGAAATATGAGTGTCATGATCTAAATGCAATTGCTGCAGATATCAAGGAAAGGAGCAGAGGCATCTTCCATGGAAATTATCAATGGTTGTTCACAACATTTAATGGAAGAAGAGCCCACAACCCAGAATCAAGTCTAGAGGTGCTGAGTTTGATGAGAGAAGTGGAGTCATTGGTTTAACAACCATTGAATCAGAATCCACTTAAAACAGTGTTCAGACTCTATGGTCAAGTCTGAATACTGATATGAGTCTAACCGAGAAAATAACAAAAAAAAAGGTATGCTTGTTCTTGCCTGGCTTATCTCTTGATTCAATGAGATATTTGAGTAGATGTAAACACAAAGTTTCTGTTAGATGTCTAGAGAAGCTCTTTTGAAAAAGGATCTTCATACATCTTTAAGAATAAACTCTGTTGTGTTTACCTATTCTAAATATTTCATTAAGCCAGATGATGATCATATTTATGGAAATCATTTCCTCACTTTTTGTGATGTTACTGCTATTTGTTAGTTGTCAAAGGAAACAATTCAATATTCATCTACCACTCATGACTCTTGTTTCAAGATAAAGTGTTGGTTGTGAATAGAATCTTGGAGACTTATGACTGACAGAAGATATCTCTCTCTCTCTCTCCTTCCCTCCCTCTCTCTCTCTCTCTCTCTCTCTCTCTCTCTCTCTCTCTCTCTCTCTCTTTCTCTCAGTCTAGCTCTACTAGACTCTGACGGATGATACCTTCTGAAAGTTGTCAGATTCTGAGATTCAGAAGATGATTCTTTACTTCTGATAAAGCAGTTTAATTAAAAGGTTTTCCAAGACTTTTTTAATGCTTAAATTTTCATAAAGGTGAAATTCATCTTATGGATTCAAGAAATTTGATGGATAAGAACCTTTGGGTAATGATGTTTTCTTCTTGGATACTTACTGTCATTATTCCCTGTCTTGTGAAACATCATTTTTCTGAAAAGATTCTTATTCTTTTAGGAATCTTGTTTAGTTCTTTTCTTTTTATTTTTCTCTATGGTTGTGAGCTGATCAAACCAAACTTGAGATGAATTTCTTAGTCAATTCTTCTTTGAATCAACTGGTAGTCATCAATGAAAAGTTTGTGGATTTCGATGAGTTGCTTAAGTTAGGCTTTAATTTTTGGAAGACTGTGTGTAAACAAGGATGGAGTGGATACTTTGAGATGCTCAGTGGTTTCACTTATCCAGATCTTGTAAAAGAGTTTTTGTCGATGCTTCCATTGTTGAGCTGAATTATGAGTGTGTTATTGTCTCTAATGTAACTGGTATTTCTATAACAGTGACCTCTAAAGCAATTGCTAATGTAATCAATTGTGTGGAAATTGGAGAAATTCCAGGAAATCTTGTTTGGGAACACTATCTTCCTACTTGGCGTATCTTTGTAGATTCATCTAATACATCAAAGGTCTCAAATCTTCATCCTGATGCTGTTGTTTGGAATCAGATTCTGAATTCAAACTTACTTCCTAAGGAATAAGATTTAGATCTTGTGGACTATATTGAAAAATATTTTCTTCTACTTCTCAATTCAGACTTGTAGATTGATCTTCCTCAAGTTATGTTTGACTATTTGAAGAAGACTCTTTCTTCCTTTCATAAGGGAGAGATTTTCTTCATTCCTTTTGGAAGAGTTCTTCCAGAATTACTTGTTCAGCAGGGAGTTATCATAAGTTCTGAGGCGAATTTGTCTAAAATATGGAGAGACAAGTTTGAAGCTATCTATGAAAGATTCTGATGTTAAAATTCTGCATAGTTATGCCTTGTAATTGTTAGAACTTTTGTATTAAGTTATCTTATTGTTAATTCAAAGTTTGTTCATTCTGTTGTCCAGTTCAACTATTGATTATATTTATTTATAGTTGTACAAGAGAATTAAAAGTAATAGGAGTAACAACTTAATGCTTGCAAATTTTTCATTAATAAGAAGGAAGTGATTACATATTACTTAGACATTTTAGTCTGATGGATTAGCCATAAGGTATTCCCTAGGATCATCTGACATGTCCAGATTATCTAAGTAATCTTGCCATTCTTCCTTTGAAATTTTGAAATCCTCCTTTCTCAGTTGATTTCTGCGTCAGTACCCAAAAGATCTTCTTCTTTTGTGTGTCTCCACAATGGATGCTGAAGAGGTGAGAGCTTCTGAAGTCATCTACTTACTAGTAGATCCTTCACCTGCTGCTTTGCTTTCACTTGCCTGAGTTGCTGCATTCAGTATGGATGTCTTTCTGAAATCTCTCTTTGCAACCCATATCTGCTTCTGTTTGAACATCTTGGTGTTTTGAAGATTAAGTGATTATGAAAGATAGATTGCTATGAATTCTTATATAGACGTGTTACATACATGGTTCTAAGTATCTATTGTTTTAATATTGATTAAAGTCTTATCAATATCTTTAATGGTATATCTTGGAAATGTTATCTAATAGTCTAACCTATTAATGATTCTTTGAGAACTATGAATCTTATGGTTGATACGTTTAACTGCTGCTTCTTGTGTCAGTTTTACTTCATTAATGTTTTTTCAGTAAATCTAAAGGAAGTTATTAAGAATATTTGCATGCAATAAAAAATTTGGCCAAAAAGATATTTTTTCATTAATTAAAGAAGAGGATTACAAAAGATTGATTCATAAGGAACTGTTAATGCTTAGTATAGGCCCCTATCTAAGTCATCCTGAGCCTTATGACTATAATAATTGTCATAGTCTATGTCTAGCTCACCTTCATCAATGACTTCATCTTCTGCCTCTGGGGTTGTACGCTAGAACAGCTTGTTGGGCCGTCTTCTCTTATTTTATCTCTTCATTATCTTTCTTCTAAGCCTCATCACAGCTTCTGATGAACCTACTCTGGTAGGTTGTGTTGGAGCTACTGACGATGCTTCTTCAGAAGTGACTCTTGCAGAGGGCAAGGGCCCAGTGGTGAATGATTCAGAAATAACTCGTTTTCTAAATGTTCTGGACATCTTGTCTTGAAGATTTCTCTATGATTTCTGTTACTATAGAATTTTATGAGTCTCAGCTGATGCTTCCATGACTCTGATGAATGTTGATGAAAATGAATTAGGTGTTGACTTCTTTTATAATAACTTCTGAGCATCTCAAACGTCTGATTTTATCCTTCTTGATTCTTGGAACAATAACGACCACTAAAAATTTAAGGCATGCACTATACAATCTTTAATGACCCATGTTACTTGATCGTCTTTCAATTTCTTAGAAACTGATCCTGTAATGATGATTTGTGATGCATTTATGACAATAATTCACTTTTTTTTTCTTTTTGATGTGACAAAAGGGGGAGAAATTATGGTAAGTATTTAATTAGAAGCTGAACCCATTGAGTACCTATTCATTTGTACATATTGGTCATTTATAATTTTGTCATTTATATTTATGTTTTTATGGTTATCTTGCTCGGGCGACACATTTTAACTTTCTTGTGCTTAGAACTAAGGAAGAGCTTACAAACCTCAGCCTTAGCCTATCAGACTCAGAAGGAGCTTACAAACCTTATATATTTATGTTGCCGAAGGAATTTAAAATATTATTTTTGGTTTTCTTAAATATGGAACTAAGGGGGAGCTTACAAGCCTCAACCTTGGAACTGTTTGACTCAGGGGGAGCTAACAAATCTTAGACTCTGATGTTACTAAAAAGACTGAATTACTTTTTCTTGAGAGTAGTTCCTAGTATGATGTCTACAAAACACTGCTATGGACTATTAGACTCAGGAGGAGCTTACAAACCTCATACCCTGATGTTGCAAAGAAAATTATAACTGCCCAACATTGTCCTTTAAATACATGTGTTTGTCATCATAAAAAAGGGGGTGATTGTTAGAACAAGATAGTCTAACATTATGTTTAGCGTGTGTATGTGCGCTCATTATCAAACGGATCCTAAGGAATCACATTTAAAAGCGGTAAAGTGCATCCTTAGATACCTTTATGGTACAACTAAGTAAGGGCTTTGGTATTCCGAGGGAAGCGGTTGTAATTTGGTTGGTTATACCGATTCCGATTTTGTCGGTTGCAAATTGGATAGGAAAAGTACTAGTGGAACTTGCCACGTATTTTCAAACTCCTTAGTAAGTTGGCATAGCAAGAAATAAGTTTCTGTTACTTTGTCAACTAACAAGGCAGAATACGCCGCATTCGGTAGTTGTTGTGCTCAAATTTTGTGGCTCAAACAACGTCTACTTGATTTTCACATTAAACTGTAGTGTATTCCTATTATGTGCGACAACATCAGTGTTATTAATCTAACCAAAAAGCCGGTGCTACATTCTCGCACTAAACATATTGAGATACGTCACCACTTCCTCTGTGACTATGTTGAAAAAAGGGATGTCATATTTGAGCATGTTGAAAACAAAAATCAACTTGCGGATATTTTTACAAAACCTTTTACAACTGAACTGTTTATCAACATTTGAAAGGAATTAGAGATACTTGATGTTCCAGACTGGCCCAATGACTAGGCATGACCCAATCCACTTCTGCTCTTAAGACGGCCCAATTGCCTAAGTCCAACCAATTAGGGGCAACATTTACCTTTCTGCCCCTCTATTGGGAAAATATGGTCGGATGACCCCAAGGTCGCCTGCTCCTCTTCGGTAGTTCCTGCCCGTTATGCACGGCTCTACCATCCAAAGACAGTCACGACGCCCATGCCCATAACTGTGTCGTTGCCCGTGGAAATGGCTAGTTTCGGACACTTCTGTCCATCCTAACGGCTAGTTTCTGGCAGTTACCTATTGTTTGGGAAACGGTTATTTCGCCTCGAATATAGGGACCGTTGGCCACACGCTGGGGGCACTATAAAAACCATCTCATTTAAGAGGGTCAGGTATTCCAAACCACCCTACGAAATACATACTTTGTACTTGCCGCTCTCTCTTTCTCTCTCCTGATTCTTACTTTAGCATCGGAGTGCCTTGCAGGTACACCCCCTCCTCATCTTTCACACCCAACATCGCAGACGTCATCTTTGGCCCACTTCAGGTTCTGATCAGCCGTCAAGATCAGTGGCGCCATCTGTGAGAACTCTGTCATCCTCGTCTAACATCCATCGTAGATTCAAGACCAAAACAACTCTCTGTCCAAGATTCTGATCATGGCAAGCCAAGATCACGTTCATGTTATTCGCAACTCTGCTTTTCTCCCCGTCAGCAAAACTGATAC
The DNA here is from genome assembly GCA_022829125.1 of Lathyrus tuberosus. NCBI lineage: Eukaryota > Viridiplantae > Streptophyta > Magnoliopsida > Fabales > Fabaceae > Lathyrus > Lathyrus tuberosus. The sequence continues at coordinate 41,901,446 of JALAZF010000002.1, forward strand.
TGACAGAGCTGCACCCTTCCTTGGAGCCATCATCTGAGAGATGGAGCCACTGCGTCTCCCTCCCCCAATCGTCCTGATCATGTTGAAGACCAGCCCTCCCTGGACCACCAACCTGTTCTTGTTCCACCCAATGCTGACCCGACCATGGCGGCCCTTCTTGAAGCTCTCAACAAAACCAACCTCCTAATCCTCCAACAAAACGTGAGGATTGGAGACCTAGAGGAGTCTTCCCGACCAAGATCCTCTCCGCCTTGGAAAGAGCGCCGACGATCCCGAAGCCACCTCCCCGACGTGAAAAAGATTGTCGGGCACCACCTGAACCAGAATCCCATACCATCAGGAAGCGTGACCACATCTCCCCGCGAAGCCAGTACTCCACAAGAACCAAGAGGACCAGGAGAGTCCAGCGTTCGCCTCCAACCAGATCCAAGGGCCCCGCACGAACCCCATATCCCCGCAGAAATCTCCGTCCTATTCTTGAGCGAAGCACCCACTCCCCGTCATGGACGAGTAGCAACACCGAAAAAGAGCCTCGCGACACATTTTCTCGGGAGATCATGGCCATGCGCCTCCCCAAGGGACTGGAGAAACCACCGTCTTTGGGCACCTACGACGGTACAACGGATCCCGACGAGCACATCGAAAATATCGATGCTCTGCTCGACTATCGTGGCGTCCGGGGCGCCATCAAGTGTAGATTGTTCCCTACCACGCCCAGGAAGGGAATGATGACCTGGTATAAAAAAACTCCCCGATGAGTCCATCACCTCGTGGATACAGTTGGGGAGAATGTTCTCTAGACATTTCACGGGATCCCGCCGCCACCCGAAGACCGAAGCCTCCCTTGAGGCCATAATCCAAGGGAAAGACGAGCCTCTCTGAGCCTACATCGAGAGGTTTAATAAAGAAGTAGTACAGGTCTCAATGATCGATGACATGAAGAAGTTCTTGCTCAGGCGAGGACTTCGTCCCCGGACAGAATTCGCCAAAGCAGTTGGCATTGAAACTCTGAGGACCCTGGATGCCTTCCTCTTTAAGGCGCAAGCATATATCCAGTACGAGGAGAAAGAAGCCGCTAGTTCCGCCCAGGACTCATGGCACCAAGAAAGTGTCCGGGCCTCCAAGCATGATGATCCCTCGACATCTCATCGGGGAGACAGAAGACGTGAGGACCGTCCCTGGAGTCTCGGGACAACAAAGGACCCTCTGGCCGCTTCCATGAGTATACTCCCCTAACCGCATCCAAGGAGAAAATCCTCTCTGAATGCGCCAACGTAGAGTTCAAACAAGCAGGGGTTCGATTCGCCAAACAGATTCCGGCCAAGCCGAATACTGACAAGTCGAAATACTGCCATTTCCATAAAAGTCACGGCCACACAACCGACGACTGCATCCACCTGAAGGATGCCATTGAGATACTGATCAGGGACGGCCACCTGAAATAGTTTACCAAGAAAAAGGAAACTCCACGGCAGGACGCCCAGGAGTCCAAAAAAGTCGAGGAAGAGGTGTTTTCCTCGAAAGAGACAAACCTTCAGGTCGCTATGAGCGTATCGCGGCCTGAGGACTTCTATGTTCCTAAGGGGCTCAGCGATCCCCCCTACTTCGCAGCACATAGTCCATGGGAAACCTTCCCCTCCACCATGGTCATCTCCGGAGGGGGCTTCAACAAGGTTACTGTGGGCTCCATTAAAAGGAATTTGAGCATCTTCTCAGCATGAGATCCAGCAGGAGTACCACGCTCGACAAAGCCCGGGGAGAGTCGATCCCCATCTATCTCTACCGCGAGGAACTCCTTGGTTGGACTCCCAACTCAAGCATTCCGCTGCTCGTGACAGCCCATATGGCTAACTTTGATGTTCACCGAATCCTAGTCGACCAAGGCAGCTCGGTCGATATCATGTACTCGTAGTTGTTTTCCACCCTACAGCTAGATGAATCACACCTGACTCCCTACGTAGGCTCTGACCTACAGGGCTTCAACCGGTCAGTCACAAAGCCCGGGGGATATATTGAATTGATCGTGACTTTCGGATCTGCAGAGACGACCAGGTTTATTAATGTACAATTCTTGGTCATCGATTGCCCTTCTCTCTATCTATACATCTTTGGGCGGCCAACCTTGGCCAAATTGCTGGCCATACCATTAACCGTGCACTTCAAAATGAAGTACTACACTTCTAAGGGTCTGGTCACCACTCTACACGGGGACATCGAGGCAACAAGGAGATGTTTCAAAGCATCCATCAAAGGACTCAACGCCATTGCCGCAAAGCCGAAGACTTCCAGCAAGCCAGCCCTGCCCAGCAGCTCCGAGGTAGCCAAGCTGCTGCCCTGCGTCGACTCTATCGACCTCGATAGCCGCTTCTCCAAAGATGACCAGAAGGAGACCCAGACTTGTTCGAGCATCCCTTTAGCTTTAAATAGCACCGGCGAAAGCTCCCATCTGATACGCCCAATTCCGGATGGCGAGTTTGAACTTGTTTTGCTCGACGAAGACCCCCAGTGAAGAGTGAAGATCGGGACTGGACTCCCTGACTTAGCGAGGAGACAACTTAAAGGTTTCCTCCAAGAGAATGCGGATTTGTTCGCCTGAAGTGTCGCGGAAATGCCCGGCCTAGATCCTTCTGTCGCCTGCCATCAGATCACGATTGACCCCTCCGCTAGGGCTATAGCACAACGTAGGAGAAAGCAGTCTCCGGAGAAAACGGAGGCTGTCGAACAAGCTGTAAAAGACCTCCTCGAGGCAAACTTTATTTCGGAGGCAAAGTACACTACTTGGTTGTCCAATGTTATACTTGTTAAAAAGTGTAATGGAAAATGGTGTATGTGTGTTGATTATACCGATCTCAATAGGGCTTGCCCTAAAGATACATATCCCCTCCCCAATATAGATAAACTTGTTGATAATTCTGCCAGTATTAAACTGTTATCATTCATGGACGCCTATTCGGGCTACAATCAAATACCAATGGGAAAAAGCGACAAAAGGTACATAGCCTTCATGACCGAGTCAGGCAACTATTACTATAACGTAATGCCCTTCGGCTTGAAAAACGCTGGCGCTGCCTAACATAGGATGATGAACAAGGTCTTCCGGGGAGAAATCGGGGGCGTGCTTGAAGTATACATGGATGATATGATCGTAAAGTCCCACGAGGAATCCGATCACATGACCCATTTGAGGAAAGTATTCGAGTAGGCTAGGAAGTACCACAGAAGTGCACGTTCGAAAAATAAGCGGGAAAATTCTTCGGCTTCTATCTAACGGAACGAGGAATCGAAGCTAACCCCGACAAGTGCAGGGCCTTCTCCGAGTTTCCCATGCCTAGCTCGAAGAAATCCATCTAGTCCCTCAACGGGATGCTCGCTTCATTATCCCGTTTTGTGGCCAAGTCTACCTAACAAGCATTACCCTTTTCAAACTCCTCCGCTAGGAGGCAGCTTTCGAATGGACAGAGGAATGTGACCAGGCTCTCCTCCACTTAAACTAGCATTGTCAGAACCACCCGTTCTCTCCCGACCAGACAACGACAAAACCCTATATCTCTACCTCGTCGTGGCTACCGAGGTCGTCAGCGTGCCCTCATCCATGAGACACCTGATGGGTAGAAATCCATTTAGTTCACGAGCAAAGCGCTGTAAGGACTAGAGCTGAGATACCAACAAATAGAGAAAGTAGCCCTAGCCCTCATCAATGCCGCGAGGGGACTAAGGCACTACTTTCTGGCCCACACAATCATGGTCCGAACAGATCAGCCCGTGAAGCAACTGTTAGGCCGACCAGACATGGCCGGAAGAATGCTCAAGTGGTCGTTGGAACTGTCTAAATTCGACATCTAATATGAAAGTAAAAAAGCCCTCAAGGCCTAGGCCCTGGCCAACTTTGTCGCGGAGATAACATTCGCGGATTCCACCACTTGCGGGGCGCGCAAATGGACAATCTTCGTCGACGGGGCATCTAGCTCGGCAGGAAGCGGGGCAAGTATCATTTTGGAAAACGGCGAAGGAATTATCGTTGAATTCTCGCTTACCTTATCTTTCCCTATTTCCAACAATCAAGATGAATACGAAGCCTTCCTTGCCGGTCTACGCCTGGCCGAAGACCTAGGAGCCGAGGAAGTCACCATTTGCACTGATTCTCAACTCGTGGCCCACTAAGTGCAAGGAGAATACCAGGCCAAGAACGACAACTTGTCTGAATACTTAACCCTGGTCAAGGAAAAGATGACGAAATTCGAAACAGTAGAAGTAAAGTATATTCCCCGCGAACATAATATCAGAGCGGACGTTATGTCAAAACTGGCTAGCACGAAGAAAAAGGGGGGAAACAAATCCGTCATCCAAGAAGTACTTCCTCGACCCAGCATCGAGTAAACTTCCACGATCCTCGATGTGCAATTCATAGGCGACAGCAACTGCTGGACGACCCCATCTACAATTAAATCACTAAGGATGAACTACCATCCGACCCCAAAGAGGCCAGCGTAGTCAGGCGCAGGGCCTGCTCCTACGTCTTAGTCGAAAATAAGCTCTACAGACGAGGGTTCTCTATCCCTTTACTCAAATGTGTTAAGGAAGAGATGGTCATCCACGTCCTGCGCAAAATCCACGAAGGGATCAATACCCAGCACCTCGAGGGGAGATCCCTCGGCAGGAAAGCCCTACGAGCAGGATACTACTGGCCAACCATGCAACATGATGCAAAAGAGCACGTGAAGAAATGCGACAAATACCAACGACACGGGGACATGCAATTGGCACCGCCCAACGAACTCAAAGCAATGTCCTCCCAGTGGCCCTTCGCATGGTGGGGCCTGGACATCCTGGGACCATTCGTCGTGGGTTTAAACCAGAACAAGAACTTGATAGTGGGCGTTGACTACTTCACCAAGTGGATAGAAGAAGATGCCCTGACCAAAATAACGGCCCAAAATATACTTTGCTTCTACAAGCAGAGCATCCTTACCCGCTTTGGCATCCCCCAAGCAATAGTCACTGACAACGGGATGCAATTCACGGACAGAAAGTTTTAGGACTTCATCGCCCAACTGGGCACGAAACAACACTTCGCGTCTGTTGAACATCCCCAGACTAACGGGCAAGCCAAAGCAGCAAACACGGTAATCCTACGAGGCCTCAAACGAAGGCTGGACGAAAAGAAGAATGTTTGGGTCGAGGAGCTGCACAGCGTGCTCTGGGCCTACTGCACTACGCCCCGCTCTTCGACCGGAGAAACCCCCTTCCCTCTAACTTACGGAATTGAGGCAGTGATCCCCATTGAGATACACGTGCCCTCCAAGCAAACTGAATCCCCCCTGGATGAGGAGACAAATAGCGAGGCACTAAAGGAGGAGCTCGATCTCGTCAAAGAGGTCCGATCAGGAGCAGCTCACCGTGAAGCCTCACTAAAACAAAAAATTGCAATTAGGCACAATGGCAAAGTTATACGGTGAGAATTCTAAGTAAGCAGTCTCGTCTTAAGAGGGAATCACAAAGATTCTAGAGAAGGAAAACTCGCTGTAAATTGGGAAGGACCTTATCGTGTTCGGGTGAAGACAGAGAATGGGGCCTACTACCTAGAACACCTTAATAGGGAAGAACTTGCTCGACCATGGAACGCCGAAAGCTAAAACAATACTATAGCTAAGACCCTAATCGTCGGCTTGCTTAGTTGAGGCGACGAGCATAACATCCTGACCAAGAATGTGCGCCTAGGTACAAGCGCTGCATATAAACTGAAGTAGGCTTTCGCTCAAGGTGAGCAGAACCCATATGCCTGACGACAGTTCCTCGACCGAGCCCGCCGTCGTCAAAGTACCATGATAGGCAGAACACCCAGCTCGCGATGGGAAGTTCACACCGCGAAATCGGGCCTTAAACGCGACCTAAGCTCAGTTTTCATGCCCGGATGCTACCCAGGCCTTTCAACCAGTCCCCCTCACTGACGAACACATCTAAGTCGAGCAAAGCCCGAAACAACAAATCATTCAAAGTTACCCTTATTACGGGCACACACTCGTATCGATCAAAGTTACTACACTTAGAAAAAATAAAATACAGATAAAGCCATGCGCGAATATAGATCATACAAAACTGACCAGAGCGGCCTGAAACATATATATCACAATAGTAAGTGGTCACGAGGACCACAATTGTACTTGTTACATTAACAAAGGGCCCTGTCCCATTCAAAACAATAAATTACATAAACACGGCACGCATGCCGAAGGTACAACAAAAAGAAATCACTCCTCCATCTGCTGAGGCTCCTCCTGGAGTGTTCGGGCATGCTCCTCACCGATCTGGAGAAATTCGGGGATGGCGATCTTTCCATCCTCCACATGGTACAAGAAACTGGTCCCCTCAGTGGACAGTTGGACATCGGGGTTCACAAGCTTCAGCTGCACCACAATGTTGTTGAAAGAATCCTCGCCAATGGCTTTGACGTCATCCTCTGCCTGAACGATACGGGCTACCAACTCAGCCCGAGTCTTTAGCTTCTTCAGCTCTTCGTGCTCATCTTCAGTAGGGGCAGCAGCAGACCTTAGTTGCTCGACCAAATCTTCTGCGGCTTTCTTCTCCGCGGCCAGAGTGTCTTTCTCCCCTTGGATCTTGGTCAGCTCCACCCGAGACATTTCCATCGCCTCCTCGGCGACCATAGCCTCCTCCTTCGCCTTTTTCAACTTCTCCTCCAAGACCGCTATCGCGGCTTGGGCCTTCTTCAGCTCAGAATCATGATGGGAATCTTCCTTGATGTAGACCGCCGCCATCTCCAGGACCCTAATCAGGGCAGAAGCATTCTGTGCCAGCATCACCCTCTTGCTTGGGCGGTCCATTCCCTCGAGCTTTAGACACTCTGCCAGAGGAACCGTCAAAGAGGAGCCTTCAAAGAACCTTTTATTGTGAAGGAACAGAGGAAGCTCGAACCTGCTCTTCTCCCCTGCCTGGCTGAGGTTCACCGTCTCGGTCGGCTGAAAGCGTTTCAGCCTCGAGTTCACAGGCACTGGAGAGTTCTGGACAGGCGACAGAGTCGACGAGGAGGTCCCTAACCCTGTTTGTGGAGGTGACACTCGTTGCCTGAGCTGGCTCTTCGTGTTGGCTGCGCCACCCTTGCTCTTGGCATGGGCATTTATTACCATCCTCTCATGCGCTGAAGGCATTTCACCTGCAAAAACATAACGAGCACGTCAGTAAACGGGGAAAACAATAATCTAAACAAGCTAAGAAATAAATGCTACCCAACAGGTTAAGAGCGTCATCATGAGTCCTGCACTCAAGGAGCTCCTTCGTGTTATTGTAACGGCTCTCCACCGTCTTCCCACCATCTTCCTTGAAGATCGAATCCCCGCTCTTAGTCCAACACTGGGCAGGGGTAAAACCGTTGACAAAATTCACCAGCGCCGCATAGCCGACTTTGTCATCATCAACCAACATCTCCGGCTGGGCAAGATACTGGTCAGTTCCCTGGGAAAAGTGAGCCCCATTCCAGCAGAAAGGGAACTTCAGCAACCTCTATGCCACTACTTTACCCCGCTCGTCATAAAGATCCTCCCCGTTCTCATCCGTTGACACCTCCTAGACATACGTGGAGTCCTGGGCCTTCGCTGACACGAGCTCGATAATATAAAACCTATCTTTAAAAGTCCTAATGGACTCAGAGAATGGTTTAAACAACTTCCTCGCCTACTTCAACAAGACCCAACCAAACTTCCTCCCCGAGACTTGCCACTGGAGATGGAAGATTGTAAAGAACAATGGGAGGGTAGCTCCTATCTTCAGGAACTCGCACATCAATTCAAACGCCCGGATAAAGGCTAGGGAATTGGGATGCAGTTGCGAGGGAGCTAGATCTAAATGCACAAAGACCGACCTCTAGAAATCAGTGAAGGGCGGACTCAGTCCAATATCTTTGAAGACGTACTCATACATCAGGAACCACTCCCCGTAGTCCGTGCAGATACGGTTGTCTTCTCCAGGAAATGAACCTTCCATTCCCCTTCAGCCCCCACGGTCGTGAAGGCATCCCCAAAATACGAAGCAAAAATAGAGGCATGCTCCGCGGGTTCTGTGACTAACCACTCCTCCATGGAGGTCCTCTCAGGTGGAGTCTCGCCGGCATTGCTGGGAGTGGTTGTAGCTTCTGTGTCACTACTTTTCACGGGCCATATCATTCACCTGAAAATCAGAGGACAAAAGTGAATTCAATGACACAATCAAATCCATCATTCCACCGCTAGTCAAGTGAAAGGGCACGCGAAGGCTCGAGGACGACGTCCTCGACCTAAGCCCTACTCAAATGTCACAGTTGTGGCGCTAGGAGATGCCTGGGGGAACCCCTCTAACGCACGTGGGAAGATCCTTCCCGGTTTGCTACCCATAATACCGTTTGAAGGCCTACCGGAAAACTCATGAATCTGCCGGAAAACTCATAGGTACACCGAAAAATTCATGAGCTCCGCCGGTGACAAACGCGCCCGTCGTTACAACGGCGTCAGAAACAACCTAAACCCCTAAGCTCTTAAGGTTCCGGCGACTACGACAACGACAAAAAATGGCCAAACCACCATCTGCCACCAACAGTCACCGGAAACTGCTACTACACAACCTAGATTCAACTTAATAGCATACGTCCTAGAAGAACAGAAAGCAAAAAACCTGAAACTAGAATCAAGTTGAGCAACTTACGTGGTCAAGGAAGTGTTAGAGGGTCGAAGACTCTGGACGAAGTTGGTACGACGGCTGGACGATGGTTGACGGCGGCTTGAACGGCAACGAATGGAGGAACTCAGACCAGAAAAGCGAAGGAGGGGAGAGAAGCAAAAAGTGTGAATGAGCAACTTCTCCCTCTAATTATAGGCGTTCTGAGGGCATGTGCACGAGCACACGTGGCTAGGGGCTTCATCATGACCCTAGCCTAGTCATCATGACACATTTAATACAGCACAGCGCTCGAGGCACACGTGGCATCCCACCTCTTTAGATCACATTAACCGTTGGACTCCCCGTACGCCAGGCACGCCATACGGCCTTATGTACCCCACGGGCACCAACTCCCTCGGGCATCGTAGAACAACTCCATCTCGCCGACAAGAGACGACCCTTTCTAGATCTCCCCGGGACTACGAATTACCGTTAAGTCATCACTTCCGTGCTCGGGAGCAATGACTTGGGGGGACTCCTGTTCTAGACTGGCCCAATGACTAGGCATGGCCCAATCCACTTCTGCTCTCAGGACGGCCCAATTGGCTAAGTCCAGCCAATTAGGGGTAGTATTTACCTTTCTGCCCCTCTACCAGAAAAATATGGTCGGATGGCCCTAAGGGTCGTCTGCTCCTCTTCGATAGTTCCTGTCCGTTACGCACAGCTCCACCATCTAGAGACAGTCACGACGCCCGTGCCCGCAATTGTGTTGTTGCCCGTGGCAATGGCTAGTTTCGACACCTCTTCCCGTCCGAACGACTTGTTTCTGGCAGTTACCTATTCTTTGGGAAACTGTTATTTAACCCCGAAAATAGGGACCGTTGGCCACGCGTTGGGGGCACTATAAAAACCCTCTCATTTAAGAGGGTCAGATATTTCAAATCACCCTATGAAATACATACATTGTACTTGTCTTTCTCTCTCTCTCTCTCTCTCTCTCTCTCTCTCTCTCTCTCCCGATTCTTACTTTAGCATCGGAGTGCCTTGCATGTACACCCGCTCCTCATCTTTCACACCCAGCATCGCAGACGTTATCTTTGGCCCACTTCTGGTTCTGATCAGCCGTCAAGATCACTTAATATCTCAAATCTTGCCTAAATATGATTTATTGTACACACTTTATATTCTTTTGCTCTAAACTTCCTTAGAAGTTCAATTACATACAAGTTCATTTCTCATCAATTCCTAAGCAAAGTAATATTGTTCTATTTCTCCCCTTGAAAGTAAGCCTTTTACTTTTGCATGTTATAAATGTTCCAAATACTTGATATACTTAATGTATGAAATATATCATGAGTGTTCACTTTCAAAAATCTTAATTGATGTCCTTCGATTTATATGCTTATAGTGACTTCATACTATTCTATTTCCATACTTGAAATATGGTGCTTGTGTATGAGCATATTCTCTATTATTAGTTCTTACATGATATATGTGACGGTGTTGTTTATCTATTCCAGTATGAAATATGTTTGAACATGTTATAATGTTAGCAGAATTCTTGTAGTGTGTCATTGTTATGATAACATCTCTGTTTTTTGTTTGAGTGGTGGTAAATCTATATATCGCTTTTCTAAAGCACATGCGTGCAACATTTCGGGAGCATCAAAGGCATATGTCACATAATCGTGTTGTCTTTGTAGCAACTCAAGAGTTTTTTATTACATTGTATCTTTCATATTTCATGTTTATTGTATGTTATTTAGCATAAGTTGTGGCAATCACGTTAGTTTGTTGCTTTATATGCTTTTATTTATGTTTAGGCATTCTGTTTACAATATGTACATCATTCCATATGAGTGTTGTGGTATTAATGATATTATCTTTACAAACGCCTCTGTGTGTTATATTGGTTTATGTGTGATATACGATACTTATAATAGATTGCTTTGTCTCCTTTTGATGTTGTCAAAGGGGGAGAAGCAAATGAAGTTGGGATGTATACATTTAGGGGGAGTCTTCACGAAGACACGAAATGCATCGTCTCAAGTTTTGCCATCATAAAAAAGGGGGAGTATGTGAGTGCAACTTTCCATTACATTAGATTTATTTTGTATGATGCCAAAATTAGGATACTTTAGCATTAATGTATATTGGGCGGTATCTTATGATTCTCAATGTTTATATTAGCATTAGAAAGCATAAAAGAATTTGGGAACAAATTGGAAAAGGTTTCATGCATCAAATATGCATAAAAACAATTTTTGTGAAAAATCAACCTATAGGTCGACACATAGAAGAAATTTTTTTCTATGTGTCGACACATCTGCTTCATAGGTTGGCTCCTCTACTGCATTATTAAATCCTATAGGCTATGCTAGATGTGCTGCCTCTACAGGTCGGCACATGACCTTTACAGGTCGACGCATGACCTATACAGGTTGGGACATGCGTCGAACAGGTCGGCAATAACTTTCATAGGTCGGCTTGTGAAACGAAATTTTCCAAAAATTCACAAATTTCTCAAATCTTTTGAATTCCTTTGCCTCCAAACATTCATGCATATAAATACTTCATACATGCATCATTTCTTTTCAATGATTTTGGTAAAATCATAAACGAAACCTGGAACATACTAAGAGTCTTCTTCATCTTCTACCTTGGTTTTATGCATACACACAAACAAAGTACACATAATCATTCATTGTTTGGATGCCGTCTAGAATGAATTTGATAATATCCAATTTAGCTTATGGTATTTTAAATTGGGTTGAGATCTTAGGGGATTTGAAATAAGAAAACTAAGGTAGAGTTTTCCTTCAAGATTAAAGTGTGGATTTGAAGGTTTTGGACAAGATTACTCAAGTTGGATTCGATCGAGTGAAGGCTTTGAAGTGATGCAGTTCTTGCAAAGGAGTAGCGTGAGACGGTGGATCATCTTGGTAAATCTTTGGTTACAACAATTCGTAATTTTGATTCGATCGAGTGAAGGCTTTGAAGGGCTCTGATTCTTGCAAAGGAGTAGCGTGAGATGGTGAATTGAATTGGCATTGTTGGGTGACTTGATCAAGCTCGGATCAAGAGAAGAGAAAGGGTTAGGATCAACATCAAACTTAGGGTATGTAAGGTTGCATTGCTTTATTTATCTTGTAAACTACATTTGCAAAGTAAGGTTAATTTTCAAATTTGAATCGAGGGAACACATACCCATAGCGAGGTCGATTGGGGAACTGCCTAAACAAATCCTTGTGTACTCTTTCTCTCTCTCTCTATCTCTCTCTCTCTCTCTCTCTCTATATATATATATATATATATCTTTTACATTTCGTTTGCAAATTGTTAAGTTCATCATTCATGCGATTAATTCATTTGGTAATTTCTTTTGAAAACCGTTTGAAAAAAGTTTTGTTGAATTGATCACAATCATTTTGATTGTTGTTGTATTTTAAAATCAACAAAATTATACAAATTTCCAAACACAATTGATTGTACACAATGTGTTCGATAATTTGTCTCAATAGTATTTTTGTGTGATTTATCATTGGATATAACATTTCTTATTGAGTAGCTTTTCAAGAGATTGTGATTAAAACTTATTGATTGAATAGCTTGTCATTATCTTCTATTTATTTTCACATATGTGTATTCGAGATTTTTGATAGCGGTTCGGTTTAGACGAATCAATCCAAATTACTTCCGCTAGCCATTGTTTTTGAAAACAATATTTTTGTAAAGAAATTTTCTATTTGGGGATCTATTCACCCCCTCTAGATAAGTCGCCTTTGTCTAACAAGAGTTATTTGAGAAAAAGTTTGTTCGACTGAGTGTTTCACCATGGGGAACGTCAGTGATGCTAGTTAAGAAGAAAGATGGTAGCATGAGGTTGTGCGATGATTGTCGGCAACAGAATAAGGTGACTATCAAGAACAAGTATCCACTTCCGAGGATTGATGATTTAATGGATCAGTTGGTTGGCGCATGTGCATTCAACAAGATTTATCTGAGATCAGGTTATCATCAAATTCGTGTGAAATTAGAAGATATTCTAAACACTACGTTCAGAAAGAGGTATGGTTATTATGAGTATTCACTGATGCCATTTGGTGTATCTAATATGCCTAGAGTGTTCACGGAGTACATGAATAGAATATTCCATCTGTACTTAGATTAGTTTGTCATTGTGTTCATTGAAGATATTTTGATATATTCAAAGTTAGATGAAGAGAACATGCATCATCTGAAGGTTGTGTTGTAGATTTTGAAAGAGAAGAAGTTGTATACAAAGTTATCCAAGTGTGAATTCTGGTTGCGAAAGGTGAGTTCCTTTGGCATGTAGTTTCTAATGGTGGTAATGTTGTTGATCCATTGAAGATAGATGTTGTGTTGCAGTGGGAGACTTCGAAGTCTGTTACTGAGATCAAAAGCTTTCTTGGTTTGGCTGGTTATTACTGGAGTTTTATCAAAGGATTTTTGAAGTTAAAATCACATTTAACTCGGTTGACTCGAAAGGGTCAAGCGTATGTTTGGGATGTGCATTGTGAAGAGAGTTTTCAAGAACTCAAGAGGAAGTTGATGTCTGCTCCAGTTTTGATTTTTCTGAGTCTAAGCAAATCCTTTGTTCTATATTGTGATGCTTTTAAGATGGGTCTAGGCAGTGTGCTGATGCAGAATGGTTAGGTTGAGGCTTATGCTCCCAGACAAATGAAGGTGCATGAGAGGAATTATCCTATGTACGATCTAGAGTTGGAAGTTGTGGTGTTTATGTTGAAAATTGGAGGCATTATATGTTTGGCTCCAGATTTGACGTGTTAAGTGATCACAAGAGTCTGAAGTATCTATTTGATAAGAAGGAGTTGAATATGAGACAGAGAAGATGACTCAAATTTCTAAAGGATTATGATTTTGGCTTGAGTTAGCATCCGGGTACATCCAATGTTGCAACTGATGCATTGAGTAGGAAGTCATTGCATATCTCAAGGATGATGGCTCAAGAGTTGGAATTGATTGAGCAATTCAGATACATGAGTTTAGTATATGAAACACTCCGAACAGTGTGAGGTTGGGCATGATGATGGCTCTAAGATTTTTATTAAGTCTTAGATTCAGGAGGAGCTTGATAAAGGGAAGTTAATTCTAAACTTATCTACGTCATTTCCTATTAATTATCTTCGTACAAAATTGTTTTATCAAAATACATTGTTTTATCATTATCAAAAAGGGGGAAGTTGTTAGAACAAGATTTGGTTCTGCCAGATATCTCTAAGTTTTGATAATAACAAAGTAGTATTTGTGTGAGAACAATTTTGGTACTCTAACATTTTTTTTCTAAAGAATTAACAAACAGGATCTGACTTTGATAAAGAAAGCTCTGACTCTGATAGATATCATGTGCAACGTCACTCTTATTTGACCAAAAGTCACTTCTGCGCCAAAGAAGCAAGTTTGCTTCTGATCTACTCACTTTCAGAAAGATTCTAAGAAGATAATATGTTGCTGCTGCAATGTTTTCTTGGATTCTGTCTCTGAATATGACTCTGATGATTATCTTCTGAAGACTAAGTGCTGAAGACTCTGAAGACAAGGTTCTGTTGAACAACGTTCTGAAGACTAAGTGCTGAAGATTCTAAAGACAAGGTTCTGCTGAACAACATTCTGAAGACTATGAAGACTTAAGTTTCTGAAGACTAAGTACTGAAGACTCTGAAGACAAGGTTCTGCTTAACAATGTTCTGAAGACTTTGAAGACTTCAGTTTCTGATAACCAAGGGTTCTGAAGACCGAGTGCTAAAGACTCTGAAGACAAGGTTATGGTGAACAAGCTCTGAAGACTCTGATGACTCAAGACTCTAAAGACCTAGTGATTAACTCTTCTGCTCATGCTTCAATCATCTCTATTCAGAAGCCTTTGATGAACTAAAGAAGATGAAACATCTGCTTGGGAAAATAGTACATAGTACATATCAAACACGTTCTTTTCCACTACCATTCCACAACCCTAATTTGGTGGTACAATGGACAACTTTTGTGTACAATTTTCATCCCTGCATAACGACAATATTTCAAGTCGCCAGCAATCTTAATAATATTCCTGATCTGCCCTGCAACAGATCTCTTTCTGGCTATATAAAGACTTGACCACTTGAAGAAAATCAAGAGAGACACATGCGTGAATAGTAAAGCACCACAATACGAAGAAAGAAACATTGTTCATACTGTATAGATTTTCTTTAAGTTATTTGAGCTATTCACAGTGTTTATATCATCTTGTGTAGAAGCAATTCATTGTAAACATTAATTTTTTTCAAACAGTTGTTTGTATTCCTTAAGGGGCCAGTTAGGTCAGATCCTTAAGAAGAGACAGTTAGTCTTTGATTGTTAGTCACCAACAGTTGCTAGTGCAGTGTAATTAGTTGATTATAGTGGATTAAGTCCTTATGTATAAGGAGAAATCACCTTGGTGGGTGGACTGGATTAGCTTGATAGTTTTCAAGTGAACCAGGATATATCGTATGTCTTTCTCTCATGTTAGTTTATTTGTGATCTTTGTTTGAGTTTCACAAAAAGCTTTCATTTTGAAAACCCAATTCAAACCCCCCTTTCTTGTGTTTTCTCACACCTTCAATTGGCATCAGAGCTCTGGTTCTGATTGTGATAAAAGTTTTATCAAAACTTCACCATGTTCAGTACCAATCCAGTATTTGCGTGAGATATGATGTCTGCAACCAATGCTAATCCTATTCAAAGAAGAGAAACATCATTACAGTGCCAAACCACCAGTCTTTGATGGTGAAAAGTTTGACTACTGGAAAGATAGAATTGAAAATTTCTTTCTTGGTTACGATGTAGATCTTTGGGATCTTGTAGTCGATGGCTATACTCATCCAGTTGATGCTACAGGAGTAAAAGTGTCTAGAAGTGCTATGACCAACCAACAAAAGAAAGATTACAAAAATCACCACAGGGTAAGAACTATATTGCTAAATGTTATCTCTTATACTGAGTATGAGAAGATAACAAACAGAGATATTGCCAAATCCATTTTTTATTCTCTGAGAATGACTCATGAAGGAAATGCTCAAGTTAAAGAGACAAAGGCGTTTGCCCTAATCCAAAAATATGAGGCATTCAGAATGGAGGATGATGAAACAATTGAGACTATGTTTTCAAGGTTTCAAATGTTAGTCGCGGGACTTAAAGTTCTAGACATAGGACACTCAACTACTGATCATGTTAAAAAGATCATCAAAAGTCTTCTCAAGAAATGGAGACCTATGGTAACAGCTCTAAAGCTATCCAAGGATCTGAAGAGTATAAGTCTTGAAGAACTTGTTAGTTCTTTAATAAGTCATGAGATAGAGCTAGAAGAAGATGAACCTCGGAAGAAGAGTAAATCTATTGCTCTTAAGTCTAAACCTGAAAAGGCAAAGGCTTATCAAGCTGAGGAAGAATCAGAAGATTCTGATGAAGAATCATAAGATGAGCTGTCACTTATCTCCAGAAGGATCAACAAACTCTGGAAACATAGACAAGGAAACTTCAGAGGATCAAGAAGGAACAAAGGTCGTGCTGAGTAATCATCTGGACAAAAGAAGCGGAGTTCTAGAAAAGAAGTCATCTGCTATGAGTGTAATGAGCCAGGTCATTACAAGAACGAGTGTCCAAAGCTTAAGAAAGACAAGAAGCCTAAGAAGAACTTCTCCAAAGCGAAGAAGGGGCTCATAGAAACTTGGGATGACTTTGATTCTGAAGAAGAAAATTCTGATGAAGAACAAGCAAACGTTGCGTTAGTAGCAACAATAATTGACACTGAAGTTTTCGGAGAACCAGAAGACAAAATGCCATCAGAACCAGAATCAGACTCAGACTCAGACTCAGAGGTATTATCTAAACTCTCTCGTTGTGAATTAGAGTCGCGTCTTTCAGAAATGCTAGAAAAATATCAAACTCTTCAAAGTAAATACAAGGATCTTAAAAAATCCCATGTAATTGCTTCTGAAGAAAAAGATAAGCTTAATCAGAGTAATTCTTCTCTAAATGAAAATATTTTTTCTTTAAAAAATACTAATTGTGCTTTGAAAAGCAAAATTTCAAAATTAGAAGAAAAATTAACCTCCAATGTCTCTGACACCAGTTGTGTCAACAAGTATGATAGAGCATTCCAGCACTTTCTGGCTAAAAGCATAGATAGAAGTAGAATAGCTTCCATGATTTATGGAGTTAGCAGAAATGGAAAGAAAGGTTTGGGGTGTACAAAAACATTTGAAATTGACAAAAGTCAACCTGTAAAACCAAAACCTCTCTATGACCATTTTGTGCCTTCTGGCACTGAGCTTGTTTGTTATAAGCTTGCACAGAAACCCCCACCGACACAGAAATCTATTTCTAAATTCAAATATCATGCACAAATTCCACTTGATTATCCTGTTGCACATAAGCCCAAAGTTGTCAACCACTCTATGAAAACTAACAAAAGAGGACCCAGAAAGTGGGTACCTAAGGACAAGATAATCTATGTTGCAGATATCTTTAGCAGCTCAGTTGAAACATCAATCATGGTACCTGGACAATGGTTGCTCGCGACACATGACGGGAAGAAGGAATATATTCTAAAGTCTAGAACTTAAGCCTGGAGGTTTCGTTGGTTTCGGAGGAAACCTGAAGGGAAAAATCATTGGCTCTGGAACTGTTGGTAATGGTAACCTTTCTTCCATTATTGATGTTCTTCTGGTCGATGGTTTGATGCATAATTTGTTGTCAATTAGTCAACTTAGTGACAATGGTTATGATATCATCTTTAATCAAAATTCCTGTAAGGCTGTCAGTCTGAAAGATGGCTCAATCCTTTTTATCCGAAAGAGGAAAAACAACATTTACAATATTAAACTTTCTGATCTATGTGAACAGAATGTCAAATGCTTAATGTCTGTTAATGAGGAGCAATGGGTATGGCATAGGCGTTTAGGCCATATTAGCACGAGGAGGATTTCTCAGCTAAATAAGCTTGAACTTGTCAGAGGCTTACGTAATCTGAGGTATTTTGATAACATATACTTTGAAGAATCTTTTTGAGAACATATACTTTGAGAATCTTTTTGAGAACATATACTTTGAGAATCTTTTTGATTCCCATGGCATTTCCCATGATTTCTCCTGTCCTAGAACTCCACAACAGAATGGAGTAGTGGAAAGGAAGAATAGGACTTTGCAAGAAATGGCTCGTACCATGATCCAAGAAACTGACATGGCCATGCACTTTTGGGCAGAGGCAGTAAATACAACATGTTATATTCAGAACAGGATTTCTATCAGATCTATTCTGGGTCAGACTCCTTATGCATTATGGAAGAATAGAAAACCCAATATCTCGTATTTTCATCCTTTTGGTTGTATTTGTTTTATGTTGAACACTAAAGAGAATCCTGGCAAGTTTGACTCCAAAGCTCAAAAGTGTTTACTGTTGGGATACTCTGAATGCTCTAAAGGCTACAAAATCTACAACACAGAAACAAGGATTGTTGAGGAATCAATTCATGTCAAATTCGATGATAAGCTTGACCCTGAAAAGTCAAAGATAGTTGAAAAGTTTGCAGATTTGAAGATTACCTTATCAGAATCCAAGGAGGAAAACTCTAAAGAAGGAGACAAAGATGCAGATTCTCCAGAATCAGATACAACCTTACCAGAAGCAGCTAATAGTCTATCTCATCCGAAGAAGAATATACTAAGGATTTCTCATTCTGAAGAATTGATTATGGGAGACAAAGCTGATCCAGTCAGAACTCGTTCATCATTCAAACTTTCTGAAGAAACTCTTCTGGGTTTGGGGTCTTTGATAGAGCCAACATCAGTTGATGAAGCTCTTAAGGAGAATGAGTGGATTCTGGCCATGCAAGAAGAGCTGAATCAATTCACCAAAAATAATGTCTGGGATCTTGTTCAGAAACCAAAAGGTGTCCATGTCATTGGAACAAAGTGGGTATTCAGAAACAAGTTAGATGAGAAAGGTGGGGTCGTAAGAAACAAAGCACGACTGGTAGCACAAGGTTATAGTCAGCAAGAAGGGATAGACTATACAGAAACCTTTTCACCAGTTGCCAGGTTAGAATCTATTCATCTTTTAATTTCCTTTGCTGTGAATCATGACATTAATTTATATCAGATGGATGTAAAAAGTGCATTTTTAAACGGGTATATTTCTAAAGAAGTGTATGTGCACCAACCTCCTGGTTTTGAAAGTTTTGAAAACCCAGATTTTGTTTTCAAACTTAAAAAATCGTTATATGGTCTGAAACAGGCTCCCAGAGCTTGGTATGAAAGGCTAAGTAACTTTCTTTTGGAAAATGACTTTACCAGAGGAAAAGTGGATATAAAACTCTTTTGTAAAACCTTTAAAAATGACATTCTGGTTGTTCAAATCTATGTTGATGATATTATATTTGGTTCTGCTAATACTTCCTTGTGCAAAGAATTTTCTAAGTTAATGCAGGCTGAATTTGAAATGTCTCTGATGGGAGAACTCAGATTCTTTCTGGGAATTCAGATTGATCAACGTCCGGAAGGAACGTACATTCATCAGAGCAAGTATGCAAGAGAACTTCTGAAGAAGTTCAAAATGTCAGAAAGTAAACCTGCAAAGACTCCTATGCATCCGACATGCATTCTAGAGAAAGAAGATGTAAGTAAAATGGTTTGTCAGAAGCTCTATTGTGGTATGATAGGCTCTCTTCTGTATTTGACTGCTTCTCGTCCAGATATTATGTTCAACGTATGTCTTTGTGCTTGTTTCCAATCAGATCCAAGGGAAACTCACTTAACCGTTGTTAAGAGAATCCTAAGGTATCTAAAAGGAATAACTAACCTTGGCTTGATGTATAAGAAAACATCAGAGTACAAGCTTTCTGGTTATTGTGATGCAGATTATGCTGGAGACAGATTGGAAAGGAAAAGTACTTCTGGAAACTCTCAGTTTCTGAGGAACAACCCCGTCTCTTGGGTAAGCAAAAGACAATCAACAATTGCACTTTCAATTGCAGAAGCAGAATATATCTCAGCATCACTGTGCAGTACTCAGATACTCTGGATAAAGAATCAACTAGAAGATTATCAGATACACGAGAGTAACATTCCTATCTTCTATGATAATACTTCTGTTATTTGTTTATCTAAGAATCCTATTTTGCATTCTAGGGAAAAACATATTAAAATAAAACATCACTTTTTACGTGACTGTGTTCAGAAGGGTACTTTTCAATTAAAATTTGTGGATTCAGACCACCAGTGGACTGATATTTTCACAAAACCCCTTGCTGAGGATAAATTCGTATTCATTCTGAAAAATCTATTTATTAAATCGTGTCCAAAATGAGAAGATGATATTTTGATGTGTCAAGTCACTAGAACATCTAAAATAAGATTCTGACGTTAAGCAGATTGTCTCATTATTTTATGTCTTTCTGATTAACGATACTTCTACATGTTAGAAGATGTCCTGATCAGAAACTCGTCCAGTCGGATACCTCTTGGTATTCTTGACCTTGGGAATATCAAAAGTGCTCTCTTGAAAATAAACGGCTATGATTATTTGTGACACCTGTCTAAAATCAAATCATACCTTTCTGTTGAAGAGACACCTCGAGCGTTTTGATTACGTGAGACTAGGTTTCAAGTAATTATTTCCTATTACTCCCACCTTTTCATCATCATCAATTTTTTTGTTATAAATACTCACTCTCTCACTATCACACACTACGCTACTTTCACTTCCCACACTTTTTCTTAGAAACCCTAAAACCTTTTTGTGCTCTGTAACTCCATCATCTTCTTCAAATGGATTCTCAACAACAAAGCATTTTAGAATTATCTCAACAACATCAACAAGAAGAATCGTCCTCAATGTTCTCAACAAAAACTGCTCCTACGGAATCAACATCACTTCATCAATCACTATCCACATTTCAAAAACCAACTGAAGTTCATATCGTGGATCGCCAACCTCATATTCATCTGGTTACTCCTTTCTCAGAACTGGAAGTTTTATCTGAATGGCTAGTAGACTTTGATAACCTGCTTGAGAATGGAATTGACTTGTCTAGGGAACTAAATGCTCAAGGATGGAAAACCTATTTTGATCATCTCTATGGTTCCATTTTTCCCAATCTCATTAAGGAATTCTGGAGATTCGCTGATGCTGATGAATACTTCATCGTGTCACACGTTTTGGGAAACAAGTTCATAATCACGGAAAAATCCATCCTTACTTGAAATGGAAGATTCTGGAGGAAAGCGTATCTATAAGATGAGCTCCAAATCCAAGTTTCTATCTGAAGTGGTTAACCCAACAATTTTCACACAATCATCTAGTGGAAAACCGCCTTTCAAGACTTAGGACCTATCGAAAAAGCTTCGTGCCTGGCTCAAAATCATTCTGGGTTGCATCTATCACAGACCGGTCTCAAGTTCTTCTGATTTCCTCAATACTGATCAAAAATACATGTTGTATTATCTGATGAAAGGCGAGAAGATCTGTCTCCCCTCAATTCTCTCCAAATATCTCAGAGACTCTGTAAGAGAAACAATAAATCAATCAAAGAAATTCAAGAACTACATTCCTCTTGGTCGATTGATCTTAGATATTCTGATGGAAAGTGGAATGATTGATCATCTAACAAAGCTGTTAGTCACAAATGAATTAAACATTGTAACTGGAACTCCCTTGAACAACAAATGCAGATTATTGATGAAATCAAAGTTGAATCCAACATAGCAACCGATTGGGAGAGTCTGAAGGCAACAAGGTTGATTATTGACGAATCCCTCTGTTCACCAAGCATAACATCCAGATGTTATAGAAGCATATATACAGCTTCGAGAAGCAGAAGGTTGTGATGTGTCTGATTTCAGGGTTGAAGATCTTATGGATAATCCTCCTGATATGATGAAGAAGAAGAGACCCTACTCTAACACAACTCCTCAGATAAAGACTGCAAAGAAGCAGAAGAAAAGTCTAGGTGAAGCCAACACAAGGAACATCTCACTGGCATCATATCTAGAATAAAAGAGTAAATCCTCCGAATCTCATTCTGTAACTGCACTGTTATTACTAACAGAAATTTATCTTCATCTCTTCCTACACCATCTCCCCCTATTTTTCCTTCCTATTTTTTTTCAATCACTATGTCTATCAAAACTTTTCTTGGTAATGACGAAGTTATGGAAGTCATTAATGAGAAAAGGCCAAACTTTCCATGACCAAGAGACACAGGCTTATACATATCCACCGACATGCAAATTCAAGGGTGGTCGGGATACTATGCAATCCTGCATGAACCCATTTATCATGTCCTGGTGAAGGAATTCTGGAAATATGCATGGATTGGAGAAGACAACAATTGTGTCTGGTCTTCCATTTTTAGTGTTCCAGTCATCATAACACCTACCTCCATCGCCCAAGCCATCAATTGTGTTCAATTTGGAGTCACTGTTGGACATTTCCATTTGTCCTACTCCTTTGTTGAGGATCTCATTGGAATTCATGATGTGTCTCGTAACAGATATGAACCCTATAATCCTGAAGGACTCCTTCCCACCGGCAAAATGTGGTTTCAATCCTGCTTACCAACTTTCGACCCAGAGGAGTGGCAAAAAATGCTTTGACTCATGATGATAGACTCTTTATCTACTTCATGATGTACAATGTTCGGGTGAACCTTCCTCAAACCATCTTCAATCATCTGAAGAACTGTGTTGAAATTTCCAGAAATCAGCACAAGTCCTTCATACCCTATGGAAGAATTTTGTCTGAGTTGTTCTTCAAGGCTGGAATCATTAATTTAGCCAGAATACTTGAACCAGAGAATGCTACGGTTGAAGAAATATGTGAAAGGGTTGATGAGGTAGAGGACTTTTGATGGTTGGTGGGTGGGTGTTTATGTTGGTCTCTCAGAATTTGGTCTGTCTTTTCATGACTTTTATTAATCATTTTTGCTTTTGTCTGTATGTTGTTTTGTGGTTATCTTGTTTTGCATCTTGCTTTTGTACAGCGCCTATGGCGTTTTGTTTATTCAATAAAAAGTATCTTTATTACATCTATTTTATCTTATTGTATTTCTTTATGCTTGCTATCAAAGGGGAGATATACTGAATTTAACATATCTAATTTCTCTTGAATTAATTCCAATAATCCAAATTATTGCATTAACCATTGATTACCCTTTTTGATTATGACAAAAAGGGGGAGTATATTAATGGAAAGTTATTTTTATAAATATCTTGTCGATGAATCATAGCTCTAACATTCTAACACTTTAATTGCACAATTTTCTTAGAATGCTTTTCAGGAACAATATTTATATATTGGCAATCTGGCTCTGATTCAATCAGGCTCTGATATAACCAATCAGGCTCTGTTATCAGACTTCATTACCACTATAATCAAGCTCTGATATTTTGGATCTGACTGATCTTTGTAATCAGGCTCTGGTATCCCTAATATGATAAGATTTTTTTGAGTCTTAGATTCAGGGGGAGCTTCTTAAAAGGAAGTTAATTCTAAACTTATCTGCGTCATTTCCTATTAATTATCTTCGTACAAAATTGTTTTATCAAAATACATTGTTTTGTCATTATCAAAAAGGGGGAGATTGTTAGAACAAGATTTGGTTCTGCCAAATACCTCTAAGTTTTGATAATAACAAAGTAGTATTTGTGTGAGAACAATTTTGGTACTCTAACGTTTGTTTTCTGAAGAATTAACAAATAGGATCTTACTCTGATAAAGAAAGCTCTGACTCTGATAGAGATCATGTGCAATGTCACTCTTATTTAACCAAAAGTCGCTTTTGCGCCAAAGAAGCAAGTTTGCTTCTGATCTACTCACTTTCAGAACGATTCTAAGAAGACAATATGTTGCTGCTGCAATGTTATCTTGGATTCTATCTCTAAATATGACACTGATGATTATCTTCTGAAGACTAAGTGCTGAAGACTCTGAAGTCAAGGTTCTGCTGAACAACGTTCTGAAGACTCTGAAGACTTAAGTTTCTGAAGACTAAGGGTTGAAGACTCTGAAGACAAGGTTCTGCTGAACAATGTTCTGAAGACACTGAAGACTTAAGTTTCTGAAGACTAAGTACGGAAGACTCTGAAGACAAGGTTCTGCTTAACAATGTTCTGAAGACTCTGGAGACTTAAGTTTCTGATAACCAAGGGTTCTGAAGACTGAGTGCTAAAGACTCTGAAGACAAGGTTTTGGTGAACAAGTTCTGAAGACTCTGATGACTCAAGACTCTGAAGACTCAGTGATCAACTATTCTGCCCATGCTTTAATCATATCTATTCAGAAGCCTTTGATGAACTGAAGAAGATGAAACGTCTGCAAGGGAAAATAGTACATAGTACATATCAAACGCGTTCTTTTCCACTACCATTCCACAACCCTGATTTGGTGGTACAAAGGACAACTTTTGTGTATGATTTTCATCCCTGCATAATGACAATATTTCAAGTCGTCGGCAATCTTAATAATATTACTGATCTGCCATGCAACGAATCTCTTTCTGGCTATATAAAGACTTGACCACTTAAAGAAAATCGAGACACATGTGTGAACAGTAAAACATCACAATACAAAGCAAGAAACATTGTTCATACTGTATAGATTTTCTTTAAGTTATTTGAGCTATTCATAGTGTTTATATCAGCTTGTGTAGAAGCAATTCATTGTAAACATTAATTTTATTCAAACAGTTATTTGTATTCCTTAAGGGGCCAGTTAGGTCAGAATCCTTAAGAAGAGACGGTTAGTCTTTGATTGTTAGTCACCAACAGTTGCTAGTGCAGTGTAATCAGTTGATTATAGTGGATTAAGTCCTTGTGTATAAGGTGAAATCACCTTGGCGGGTGGACTGGATTAGCTTGATAGTTTTCAAGTGAACCAGGATATATCGTGTGTCTTTCTCTCTTGTTAGTTTATTTGTGATCTTTGTTTGAGTTTCACAAAAATCTTTAATTTTGAAAACCCAATTCAAACCCCCCTTTTCTTGTGTTTTCTCACACCTTCAGAAGTGGGATAGCATTTCCGTGGATTTTCTAAAGAGTTTGTCAATGACGACGAAGGGATGTGATTCCATTTGGTTATCGTTGATAGACTCGCTAAATCAGCTCATTTTGTTCCTATTAAGATTAATTATCCGAGTTATATATTGAGAAGATTGTTAACCCACATTATATTCTATCAAGCATTGTGTCAGATAGAGATCAGAGGTTTACATCGAGGTTTTGGCAGAGTTTGTAATAGGCGTTGGGTATTAAGCTGAAGTTAAATTCTGTTTATCATCTGCATACAATAACAATTTCCATTCAAGTATTGGAATGACCCCGTTAGAGGCATTGCATGGTAGAAGGTGTAGGACACCTTTGTGTTGGTATGAATCAGGTGAGAGTGTTGAAATTGGACCTAAGATTGTACAACAAACATCTAAGAAGATCAAGATGATCCAAGAGAAGATGAAAGCTTTACAGAGTCACCAGAAGAGTTACCATGATAAAAGGAGGAGAACACTTGAGTTCCAAGAAGGGGATCATGTGTTTTTGAGAGTTGCTCCAGTAGCCGATGTTGGTCGAGCTTTTATGTCTTGAAAGCTCGCGCCACATTTTGTTGGTCCATACAAGATCTTGCAGAGGATATGAGAGGTGGCCTATCAGATCGCCTTGTCACCGCTTCTTGCTAATCTTCATGATTGTTTCATGTGTCACAGTTGAGGATATACATTTTAGATCCATCTCATGGGATCTAAGTGGATGATGTATAGGTGGGAGAAAACCTGACTCTTGAGGCATCACCCATGCAGATAGAGGATTAGGAAGTGAAGAAGGTCGTGGTAAAGAGATTGCCTTGGTGAAGATAGTGTGAGGAGGACCTGCTAGTTGAAGCATAACGTGGGAGTTGGAGTGTCGAATGTGAGAGCCTCATCCAAAGTTGTTTTCTTAAGGTAATTTTCAAGGGACAAAGTTCTTTAAGTTGGAGAGAGTTGTAACACCCCAAATTCGATTAATTAATTTAATTGAATTGTTTAGATATTTATTTAATTATTTGGTGAGCCTTTTAATAAATTTGGTGATTATATGTGTTGTTGTGGTGCAACGGGATTGGTAGGTGTGGTGAGAACATAAGAGCTTGGTAGAATAATTAGAATAATTAATGATTTTTAATTACTATTAGAAAATAATATATAGAAAAGTGTGGCTTTATAATAGAAATTATTAAATTAATTAAATAATAGAAAAACTAGGAGTTGGTAGAGAAATAAGGGGAAATGAGAATATTTAGGAGAATAAGTTGGGGGTAGTATAGGAAATACCTAAATGGAGAATTAAGTTTTATTTATTAATAAGAGATTGGGTGGAAAATTAAATTTATTAGTAGTATGAGTTTAATAATTAAATTATAAAAATAGAATAATGAGAGTTTGGGGTGATAGTGTGAATTAAAAGTGTTGGGAGCTAGTGAGGTAATTTGAAGAGATTGTGTAGAAAACCCTAGATATATATTCTAAAAGGTGAAGGAGAGCTAGGTTTCACCCAATTCTTATAGAACTTGAGAAAGATGCAAGAGGAGAATCTTAGAGCTAGCATAGGAGAGGAAAATCGTTAGAGAAAACATGCTTGCTAGAATTCTAAGGTAAGGGGGAGAAATGACTATCAGTATGGGTGTCTAGCATGATGCGATAGAGATAGATCCTTTCTCTCTAACATGTTTTATTCCACTATTGTTGTGTTTTTATGAATTTTGATGTGTGTACAAGTAATTGATGTTATTTATCCTGTTAATGTGTGATTTTTGTGCCCTGCAATATGCTGAATTTTATACATGGATTGGTGATTGAATTATGAAATTTCTTGACGCCATTGTTGTGTGCTTGGAGCTTTAAAAACATAACCTTAATACCATGATTGATTGATGATTAATAGATGTTGGGTATGTATAGTTTGTGTTGGTTGATGTACAATTGTTATATAATTTTGGGTGTCGAATTATGAGTGATTGCCTTGTTACAGAATCAAAATCGGAGGTCCAGAATGCCTCCAATGGTTAAAAATGCAAAATTCTGCATTCTGCAGCAGTTCAGGGCATTGCGAAAGAGTTGACGGGCGTCAGCTATGGTGACGGTCCAAACTTCGCTGATTAGGCTTTTTTATCATAACTTGAGATCCATGACTCCGTTTGAGGTGCAGTTTAAAGCGTTGAAAAGCTAACGCGGATTATTATTAAATAGTAATGTTTTCAAAGGCTGAGTTTGATGTACTAACATGAATTAATCGAGGATAACTGGAGATTAGTTGAATATTATTGCATTATGTCGACAGTAAATGCCATGACAGATATGTTGCATTGAATGTTGTAAATTGTGATATTGATGTTTTGTGGTATATTCATGAGCTATGTTAATGAACGAAGTGATGCTATATATAATTATGTGTTAAATTAATTATACATTGAATTGTGGAATATGTGATGTTGTTGTGTTGAGGATATTGATGTTGATTGTGTTGTTATGTCGAAGTTATCATATAATATTTATGTTGTTATTGTGTTAGTGAATAATAGTTTGAGTAGGGGGACTATTTTTGTTGGGTCAATGCACGATTTGTTTATTGTCGGGAGGGGACTTTAAACATTGTTTTTGTTGTTGTTGCATTCACGTGTTTTGACATGGCTTCATGATGTCATTGTTGTTGATGAAAGAAGCAAGTTGCAATCCGAGCAGGGTGTGCCATACCCTAATTTTTACCCCTAAGATCCCACCTCATTTACATCTTTGCAATGCATCAAGATCACAAACATGGTTATCCCATAACCCTCTCATCTTTGGGGTTTACCTTTGTAGAGATCATCAAGCACCTCTTTGTGTTTTTATCATTTTTTGTACTCATATGCTTTATAGTTCACTAACCATTAATCAAAATACAAAAAAAGTATGCCTTGTTCCTTTTGTTTCTTTTGCAAGGTAGGGTTTGGAATCAAGAGCATCAAGTGATTGTTTCCTCAGTTATGGTTTGAGTTCCTCAAGTCAAAGTGTGGTCAACCACTGATTTTCAAAAGATATTCATCAAAGCATGACCTTTAATCTCAAATCACATGCTCTTAAGCATTATTCAATTTCATTTGATCAAGGATGTTTCAAGGTTTGATAGCTTGTTTCTCAAGAAATTTCAAAGGTTCATGTGTTTATCTCCAGGCCTTCATCAACAAGTTTCCTCAAGCCATTGTAAGTTTCATCAAGGAATAATCAAGAGTGCATCATCTTGAGTTCATATGATCATCAATTTGCCTTGAAATGCAAGAAAAAGTCCAAGGTTGCTAGTTTGTACAAAGAGGTTTGACCAAAAAGTCAACATTTCAAGCCCAAGTTCAAAACTTCATAACTTCTTCATACTTCAACATTTTTGAGTGCTTCTTTGGGAAAATGACTCTTCTTGACATCCTCTACAACTTGTCTTTACAAGTCAAGAGCCAATTATACTTGGAAGGTCATCAAAGGTTTGGAGACATTATAGGTTATTTTGTAGACTTAGTGAAATTTGGCCTAAATTCAAGTGATATTTTCCTAACTTCCAAAGATCATAACTCTCTCAATTTTCAACTTTTGTGGGCAGTTTTTTTTTCAATTGTCACATTTGATGCCCTTTAAAAGTTTTTTCAAGGATCAAAGGCCAATTGTTCTTGGAAAGCCATGAAAAGTTTGAAGACATTATAGGTCATTTTGGACTTTGAATTTTCTTGACCTCTGATTACAGGTCATCGTGCCAACTTTGCAAGCTCATAACTTTCTGCTCAAGCATCCAAATAGATCCTTACTTTTTGCATTGTACTCTTTGATATGATGTTATCATTTGGAAAAAATAATGAGGATCAAAGGTCAAGTGTACACAATTTCCCAATGGTTTGAAGTTTACCTCATGGAACTGAATTTTGGTCATGATCAGTTTTGTAAAATCACTAAATTATAAATTTGAAGCCAATCTTTGCACGTGATTACCATCTAATAATGTTAAGTGATGATTTGTGATGCAAAATGGCCAAAAAATTAGAGAGAATGCACTGCATTTTAGTTGACTTCACATTCAAGAATGATCACACTTTGCATGCTCATGATTCACACATTTTGCAATGATTGTTCACATGAATGAGCTCCATTCTCCTCAACTATAAATAGAGCAATCATTTCCACTGAATTCCAAGCTTAGAAAGCTCCTAGAACCTCTGCTCAAGCTCCCACCATGTACTGAATTTTTGAGTTTTCGTTTTCAAATTGTAAGCTCTTTCAACCTTGTTTCTTGATTGCATTAGCTCCTTCGGTCTCCTCTAAATATTTTGCAATAAATACCAAGATATAAGACTCACTTAAGTGCTCTAACCATGCCCAGTTTTCAACACCTCCAATTATCATTTGGACAAGGTAGTTCTGAGCATCTTTTGGACTCAAACAAGTTACCACGATGTAGCCTCACTCTCTCTGATCGTTTCCCCTAACTTACCTTGTCTTGAATGTCTATATTTGGCATTTAACTTTTCTTTTCGTGTTTTCATTTTCACTGAGTTTTCTTTAAAATTCTCTCTGCTCACTTTCGATCAATGGAAATGAAGCATGAGGTTGAGTTCGCACTGATGAAACAGTCACAATGGTGGTGGTTTTGTGACCTTAGCTTGCAAAATGCCAAACTACGTGAGCAACTCAAGGAAGAAGATGACCAGAAGTGCTTCCACGGTGGCCGGAAGTTGTTTTAATTTGAAATTTATCCAATGCGTTATTTCATTTAGAGTCCACCATGTTTCTTTAGATCCTGGCCTTTGAATCTATTTTAACTGAGATCTGATGGCTACACGCGTGTTTGAGTACCAGTCTTTGATCTAATATGATGGTTGTGGTTTTTTCCAACATTTTTATGTTATTTTTTTTTAATTTCTCATTCATTTTGAAAAATCATAAAAAATAGTCCCCTCAGTATTTTTCACTCCAATTTGTTTCTATAATTTTCTAAAAATATTTTCTATCTTATGTGCATTTTTCACATTTTTATCTCATGCTTTGATATTTTTCATTATTTTTCACATTTTTAATACATTTTAATTTGTTTAAAAATACTTTTATGCATTTTAAAAATCTCTAAAAAAATACTATATGATCCTTGACTTGTTTCTGACTTATTTTAATTTTCTTGAACATTTAATTGTTGTTTAGAGGCTTCATCTTGTTTTTCTCTTTTATTTCCTTTTAAAAATCATTTTTAAAATCTGTTTTCATGCATTTTTAATTGTTTAATATTGCATTTTAGCTTGGTTTCTGGTTGTTGCCTTGGATCATGGTTTCTTGATCAAAGTTTTCCTCAATTTCAATGGACTTTAGGTGTTGATGAGGTTTAATGAATCTTCATCAATTCAAATCTACCATTAAATGTATAATTGATTCATTCTTGGTGCTTTGGGTTGATGATAGGTTTAGTGCCCTAATCTACCAAGAAAGATAATTGAATTGATGATAAATGGATCTTAAAACTTGATTCAATTTGGTTTCTCTCTTCATCTTTCCTTTTCCTTCTTTTTATTTTCTTGATCAATTGGATGATTTGGTTTCCATCTTGTTCATGATGTTTGGATTGATGCTTGATGAACTTTCATCATTTCAAATCTACCATTCAATTGAACAATAATCATTAAGGGTTCTTTAGATTGATGCATAAGTTTGTCCTAAGTTGTCACGAAGGATGATTGATGTAATGGACCAATCTCCTTGCCTTAGTGCTTGATCCCTCCTTGGTTTTACTTGTGCTACATGTTTTAGGAGTATGATTTCTATCATATCTCTTACATGTATGGTACATAAATTGTTATTGACCTGCCTCCTATAGTATGATCTTCCTAATAGATTGTGCTACCATTGCTTAACATAGCGCTAAATTTGTCCCGAATCGATTCATTAACTCTAACATCAATACTAACAATATTATTGTGCTAACTTATACTTTATGCCCATTTATTTCTGTTGCACCTTTACCTTCTTGCTCTTTATATTATGCTTTTACTTTCATCATTTACATTTCATACTGTTTATGTTTATGCTTATTTTTCCTTTGTCCACTTGGACTTTTCTTTTTCTTTAAAGACATTAATAAAGGCAAAACCCCTAAAAGACTTTAATCTCTCTTGGACTATGGCTACTATCCTTTGCTTGACTTGGAGTTGGACCTATGGACCTAGAATTATGGTTTCCCATGCTTGGATTTTTCTTGACTGAAACTTTGAAGTTCATCTGATACCATGTTTACCCATGGCTTTGAATCAAGCTCGAATGCTTTATCTGTTTCTCTGAGACTTTATCTGTCAGGATCATCTTGTGTTTATCTGCTTATTGCTTGTGGCTTACTTCAAAGGAATGGGATTTAGGTCTTGACCCTTGTCAAGTGTTGGCTAGATTCTGGTTAGTACACTTCCACACACTTCCACTTTATTGCTTTTCTTAGGATAGTCTCTTCATCTCCTCCCCTTCTTAAATTTTCAAAATCTTCTTCCTTTTTTCAAAACCTTATTGTTTTCAAACTTGAACAACTTTCTCAATAAACCTTGACTTTGTCAAGTGATTTTCAAATTCTTTTTCTTAAATAAATGCTAATTCATCTTAAGTATATCAAAACCATTTTAAAAGACATAAAAAAAACACAACTCATTCAAACCATTTTGTGCCCTTTGTGAACTTTTCCTTTTTAAAACCTTTTCTCAAGGATAAGACATGAGTCATTTACATAGTTGAGATGTGATTCTCCTATCCCCATAGTAATGATTGAAATGGTGATTCTTTTCTACTTGAGAGAGTTAGTGGCATACTTGTTGATTTCTATCCAAGTCGGAGCACTTCTTAATAGTGATGCAAAGATTCATTTCACATACTTGTGGGTGATTAGTTGAGTTTTCTTCTTAAAATGACAAATTGTCTTTCCATTTAAAATCAATCACAACAAATCCCTTTGTTATTTTTACCACGAACTACGAGGTTTTGATCCTACATTGCACTTTGTGGGTACGTTGGTGCGAGGCTCAGGAAGTATTGTCAAACACCAAAAACCCTAAAAAATATTTTTCTTCTCATCTCCACAATCTTTTGAAAACAACCGATTTTAAGCCAAACATATATTTTCAAGAAGTTCCTATAGAGTACTATAGATGTTTTGGGTGCTAACACCTTTCCATTGCATAACCAATCCCATTACCCTTGTCTCTTTGTTTTATTAGTTTTGTTTTAAAACTTCCGTGGGTTTTATTCACTCTTTTCCCATTCCTTTGGAAACAATAAAGTGTGGTGGCAACTATTGCTTTGTGAGTTAAGTTAATCAATAGCTTAATCTTGAATTTTTCACCGCTACAGGGTGGATTCGTGACTTGTCTCGAATCCGAGCAGGGTGGATTCAGGTTTTGAGTAGGGTGAACCTGATTCTTGAGTGAACCAACTGTTAATGATATGGCATCACATGCATAATGATTCAGTTGTGGAGTACATTGCATACATATTTGCATATGTAGTTGATTGTTAATAATGTTTTCGATTGGTTGAGAATATGTGTATGTTGTTATGAATGGGTGTGAGACAATGTTGTTATGATTATGTAATGAATGAGCGTCTGTTGTATGTTCTCCACCTTAGCATTATTCACACTGTTTATATTGAATATTATTTCTCACCCCCTTTACTTCATGTTGTCCACCGTGGACATCTTGCAGATAACCAGGATTAGAAGTTGTTGTTGCAAGTGGAAGATGGCTCTTTGGAGTTATTTTCACTTGTTTATCGCTTCCTTTAGTAGTTTAGTGTTCTGATTCTGTAACATCGGGGATGGGGCACTTTTTTTATGTTTGAAGTTGACTCACTTTTTTTTTTGAAGTTTAATACTTTTTATGTTGAGTTGTTTTAAGTTTCTACAAATGGGATGTTATAACTCTAATTAATATTTTTGTGATAGTTAAGTCTTTATAAGACCAAAGTGGAAGTTGTTATATTTTATTGTGGAATTAAATATGATTCCGCTGCGATGATGCCCTAAGTGAAGGTGAGCATGTAATGACAAGTTTTGTATGTTGTTTACTTTTTTGCTACATGATTTCAAAGTGTCTCTGTTTGGTTTAAGGGTTCTCGTTGGTGACACCTTAAATTATCCAATTGTCATGGTTCCTCTCACAACATGAGAGCAATCCAGTCCCCTTGCACTTCCTAGGGATTTCCAATATAACCAAAATGATTACAAATGCTCAAGCACCAAGCAAGAGACTTCAAGTGCTCAAACCCACAAGTAAGAGACTTTAATGCTCAAGCACACAAGCAAGAGACTTCCAATGCTCAAACCCTCAAGTAAGAGACTTCTATGCTCAAGCACACATGCAAGAGACTTCAAATGCTCAAGCACTAAGGAAAGAGACTTCTGAATATATAAAAAATTCTTAAGAGATTTGGGTAATAACTACACTTGATATTAAGGCTGGAAATGAGTCGAGTCGAACTCGCCTCAGCTCGACTCGACTCGTTAAGAATTTGTTCAACTCAAATATTGGTTCGAGTTTGACACAAATTTTTTTTAAGTACAAACTCGACTCTTTATAAGTTTACCAACAATTAGGTTCAACTCATTAGGTTCAGCTCACTTGCCTCACGGACTTAAATGTCATATTTAAACTCTATTTTTTAATATATATTTGCCATTTTAAATTAATATTTTTTTAAAAGAAAATATTGAAATAACTTAAAAGTTATCAGATTAGAATTTAACTTTGTCTCAAGAATCTACTAATTCAAAAACTACACAACTTTCAAGAGATACATTTGAAAGTTTAATACAAAATCTACTCAGTTATAGTTTAAATTAGTCTAAAAAATCCACAAATTCATCTAAATGTTTAGGAACCTTACAAATTTAATGAAATACTACAGCAAAAATTACTAGAAATTGAAACATTTCCATCACAAAATGATTACACCACTCACAACCTTCATTACACATGTTTTTTTAAGCAAATGTTGTTATGCCTACAACAAGGATGACTTTAAATGCAATTGTCAGTTTTACTGTCATAACTAGTACGGAAGGGACAATATAAGGTTAAGATTTGCAGTAAATTTTTAAACCTTCTCTTAAAGACAATATAATCCTTCTCAAATATAATCGAGTTAACTCATGAACCTAACGAATCGAACTATATAGTTCAAATTAAACTCATTTACTTAACGAACTTATTTTTTCGCTTATATTCAGCTCATTTGGTTCATGAACCTAGTCCAACGATTTAATTTTCTAACCAAGTTCCGAACTATTTTCAAGTTGGTTCGGTCCATTGTCAACCCTACTTGATATACAATTAGAGGTGTAGAACGAATACAACTTAGAAAGACTCTAAGACTTAAGAACTTCTAAAATATACAAGTGTTAAGATGTTCTAACTCAATCAAATTTGACAGAGTAACTTCTCTTTAAAATGTTAAGGTTTAGAGTCTGTAGAAGTGTTGTATTGGTTTAGAGTAGTCTTCTTCTTAAAGACTTATGCTCTCTATATATAGAGGAAAAAAAGAGACGTTGAAGACTTTCACTAAAAGGTTGGGCTAGCTTTGCACTTGATTAGACACATCAAGAAAGCACTTTTCTGCAAGAGGGATTATCTGTTGAAGCTCAGACACCCATGAAGAGATTTTTCCTTAAGTCTTCATATGAACAAAAGATATCTGAGTTTGTCAGAGTTCCCTCGATTGAAGAGACTCTGCTTTAGAGGTTGAGTTTCTTCAAACTTCACTCTTTAGAGTCTGATCACTTCAAAGCCTACTTCTTAGCTACTGAAGCTTTGAAGTCTGGATCACCAGAGGGTCACTTTCTTCAGAGTTAAATTCTTCAGATTCTGGATCTTCCATCAAAGCCAGAGTCTTTAGAAGTGATCTTTAGAGCCAGAGTATGAACTTCAGATTCATAATCCTCAACCTTCTCTTTATTTGTTCTCAGACTTATAATCCTGCATACTTGAATAGATGTTAGAATACACAATTTTTTAAATACTTTGTTATCATTGAAACCCACGGGATATGGTTTCAACCATTTTTGTTTCAACAATCTCTCTGTTTTTTATGATGACAAACATAAGTATTTAAGAACAATGATTGTTAATTTAATTACCATGTTGACATCAGGGTCTGAGGTTTGTAAGCTCCCCCTGAGTCTGAAAGTCCAGAGGATGAGGTTTGTAAGCTCCCCCTAAGTCCTATCCAGGTTAATTAAATTCCTTTAAAAGCATTATAACATAATGTTTAGAAATTATGCAACACTAAAAATAACCATTAGATTCAGATGCTTAAATACTCTTTATCCTCTCCCCCTTTTGTCATCAACAAAAAGATAAATAAAAAGGACAAAAAAGATACTGAAGAAAAGTAAATGTATGAGAAACAATAAGCTCTGAGTAAAAATAATTAATAATCAGGCTTTGTTCTCCCCTATTCATCAGTTGAAAATGTGCAAGTAAGAAAAATGTGATCACAATTAACGACTTGAATGGTTGGAAGAGGTTCATCAAGTCACGAGATATTCCAAACTACTTCTTGGCCAATGAGAATAACAGTCAAACCTTGAAAAGAGAGTATAAGGACCAAGCATATCTCTCTCTTGATTCCATTGGTGTTCATTAAACTAGACAGATTTCACTTGTTCCTATTTTCCCTATAAAAGCCAGCTTTAGAACAAACGGAAAATCCATTCCTCCTTCTTTCATTAAAATTCTCCTTTGATCAAAATGAGCAAATCAACTAAGAGGAACAAGGATATTTCCTCAAAAGAGGTTAAGAAGGACGTGAAGAATTAGAAGGATGAGAATAGTGCTAGAACTTCTACTGGAGTAACAAGGGTTGGAAGAACATTAGAGACAAAGAGGAAGAAATCCAAGGGGAACCTCAAGAAGGAAGTCATTGACATAACTTATGATGAGTGGGATGAGGACTGGAGGAAATTCCTCATGTCAAAAGGGTGGAGTGATTGCAAAGGACTGAAGTAGCTTCTTGTATTGCCCTTTTGTAATCGTAATCATGTAATCCCTTTCTATTAAATAAATATAGATCTTTATCCCTTAGTTTTTGTCTGAATTTATTTTCACACACCAAAGTCATGCGTGTGCATTGATTTTTTTTTTTATGAAAAATTTGCAAAAATTTAAACTAACTGATGTCCAAGGAGATTTTTAAAACATGTTATTATCTTATCAGACAAAGATTTCCCACAATTAATGTTCTGAGCATCAGAGGCTGAGATGCTTCAGAGGCTACAATACAACAAAAGCTGGTTCAGAGATTCTAATCATAGTAGGTTCTGATCATCATCAGACTCTGATCCTTCGTTTAGAAGCAAGCACTAATCTTTCACAAAATGCATGTTCATATTCTTCTAAATAAAATCAAATCTTTCTATAGTGAGAGGCTTAGTAAATATATCCTCCCATTGATGATATGTATCAATGAATTGTATATCTATTACATCTTTTTGAACATAATCTCTAATAAAATGATGTTTTATTTCTATATGCTTGGTTCTAGAATGTTGAACTGGATTTTTTGTTAAACATATAACAACAGTATTATCACAGAAGATGGCAATATTGTTTCAAAAAATATGATAGTCTTCCAACTGATATTTCATCCAGAGGAGTTGTGTGCAACATTTAGCAGCCGAAATGTATTACGCTTCTGCTGTGGACAAAGCAATAGTTGTCTGTATTTTACTAGCCCATAATATTAGGTTTTCACCTATGAATTGATAGTTTCCACTAGTGGATTTCCTTTCAATTCTATCTCCAGCATAGTCAGCTCACAGAATCCAACTAGCTTGTAATATAGGGATTTTTTATAAAGTAACCCTATATTAGTCGTTCCCTTCAGATACCTAAAGATTCTCTTAACAACAGTTAATTGAGTCTCCATAGGATCTGTTTCGAATCTCTTACACATACACACAATGAACAAAATATCTGGCCTATATACAAAATCTTGTTAAGTAAAATAAGGAACCAATTATACCTCTATACAGCTTCTGACAGACGTTAGATCTTTCTTCTTCTTTGTTCAGATTGCATGTTGGGTGCATTGGAGCGTTCATAACTTTGCAGTCTTCAAGCTTGAACTTCTTCATAAGCTCTTTGATATATTTTGACTGATGAACATAAACTCCATCTTTGCTTTGGTTGATATGAATTCCAAGGAATAACTTCAATTCCCCCTATCATGCTCATCTCAAATTTAGCATGCATTATCTTAGAAAACTCATTGCAAAAGGTATCATTAGTAGAACCAAAAATAATATCATCTACATACACTTGAAAAATTAAGATGTCATTTTTCAATGTTTTTCTGACTGTATCAGCTTTCCCTTTTTGAAAATTAGTTTCTAAGAGGAAGTTACTTAACCTCTCATACCAAGCTCTGGGAGCCTGTTTGAGTCCATAAAGTGGCTTCTTAAGTTTTAAAACATGTTATGGATGGATTGAATCATCAAATCCAAGTGGTTGTTTTACATAAACTTCTTTAGAAATGAAACCATTTAAAACTACACTTTTAACATCCATTTGATATAGAATGATGTCATGATTAATAGCATAGGAAATAAGCAACCTGATTGCCTCTAACCTTGTAATAAGTGCAAAGGTTTTAGAAAAATATATATCATCTTGTTGACTGTAGCCTTGACCTACCATTTTAACTTTGTTTCTTACCAATTATCCTTGCTCATTAAGCTTGTTTATGAACACCCATTTTGTTCCAATGAAGTTCTTCTGATGAGGTCTGGGACCAGATCCCATACACCATTCCTTTGAAACTTGTTCAGTTCTTCTTGCATGGGAATAATCCATCCATCATCAGATAAGGTTGCATTAACAGAAGTTGGTTCAATCATGGAGATAAGTCCCAACATTGAATGCTCCTCTCTGAACGCAAACCTTGTTTTCAGAGGACTATCTTTTTTTTCCAATGATTAACTCTTCTGGATGAGAAGACTTGTACTTGAAGGTATTTTTGGATTATGATGCTTCTTGAGAAGCACAAAGAACTTCTTCAAAACTTGCTTCCTCTGGTTGTGTTTCAGAAGTTGGACTTGGTTCTGTACCACCAACTTTTAAACATCTAGCTTCTGAAGGAGTAATAACTTTTGATACACCATCTTCTGGAGATACTTCTGATATATGAAATTCTGACAAAATTTCAACTAGCTCTGACATTTTATTGTCATGCTCTTTGTCATCAAATTTGATATGTATAGACTTTTCAACCATTCTAGTTTCAGAGTTACACACCTGGTATGACTTAGAGCGTTCAGAGTATCCTAAAAAGATACCCTTTTGAGCATTAACATCAAATTTCTTCAGATATACTTTATTGTTTAAGATGTAACATGTTCACCCAAACTGATGAAAATAATAAATGTTAGTTTTTCTTCCTTTGAACAACTCATATGCAATTTTGTTTAGAATGGGTATGATGTAGATCATGTTTAGAATATAACATGATGTGTTTATAGCTTCTGCCCACAAGTACTTTGGTAAGTTATTTTCATGAATCATGGTTCTGGCCATTTATTATAAGGATCTGTTCTTCCTCTATACAACTCCATTTTAGTGTGTAGTTCTAGGAGAAGATAACTCATGTAGGATTCCATATTTTTCAAATTTTTTCAAAAAGTTCATTTTCAAATTCTCCTCCATGATCACTCCTTACTTTTAAAATATTTGACCTTTTTTTCATTTTGTATTTGTATGCAGAAGACACTAAACACATTATATGATTCATCCTTGGTTCTAAGGAATTTAACCCAAGTCCATCTACTAAAGTCATCAACTATGAAAAGTCCATATTTCTCCCCATTGACTGATGCAGAACTTACAGGACCAAACAAATCAATGTGATGTAGTTCTAAGGGTCTAGAGGTAGAGACAGAGTTCTTTGTTTTAAAATAGGTTTTGTTAATTTTCTTTACTTGGCATGCTCCACGGAGAGCATCTGAATGATAGTTAAGATCTGGCAACCCCTTAAAATGTTTTAACTTCCTAAGCATGCCAGACCCACTTTTCATCATTCAATGATAAAAGGAAAAGTACCTTTTGATCATCCAATTCGGAAAAATTAATTTTTGAACATTTCCTTCCACTTACCCTTGAACACAACAGATTTATCAGACTCATTCATAATTGTACATATGTTCTTAATAAACACTACTTCATAACCACTATCACGAAATTGACTTATGCTAAGTAGGTTATGTTTTAGTTTATCTACTAACCAAACATTATTGATAAAGATAGAGGAGTTACCAATAGTACATTGTTAGATGTCAAGAAATGCTAGTTTTTATATCCAAATTTGACGCCTTTAAGCTCTTTTTATTGCTTTAATCATAAAATGACTTATTTATTAATCAATTCTTGCATTGATGTGAATATTAGGTAGGTTAATGTGTTTGTTAATATTTCAGTGAATATATGACAAAAGGTTGCAGCTTGAAGCGGTAGAAAACACAAAGAAAGCGCGTGTCTGCACCTATAGAGAGCTTCGCCTAGAGAACATTAAGCGAGGGAAGGCTGCTTCGTCCGGCGAAGCAGCGGCGAGAGAAATAGATGATTTGCAATTCCAATTCCAGTAGCTCACAACTTGGCTCGCTGGGTGATTCACTCAGTGAAGCAGGATTCGCTCGACGAAGAAAAATATTTCTTAAGGACCAGCTGACACTGTAGCTGTCACGTGACCTCACTTGAGGGCTTCGCCCGACGGAAGAAGGCTTTCGCTCGGCAAATTTACCTGGGCAGAAAGTGGTATTTAGGTTGTTTTGAAGATATTTTATGAGATATCACATTTTGCAAGAATCATTGTAACCTAGAAAACACTCTTGAAGCTTAAAAACTTCATCTTTACTTATTTTTCTTAGAATCCAAAGCTTTTATGCTTCAAACCTTGATCCATTGAAGATTGATGCAACAAAAGCTTTGTCTCTTACTTGTTGATCAAACTACCATGTCAATGGGTAGCTAAACATCATTTGTGTCAAGATTAGAGGTAGATAATCCTCTCTTTTGTATGTATTAATCTTGATAGATAGTTTGTGAACCTTGTTGATGATTAATATATGGTGAAAAACTTTTTTTGTATGATTTATACTTTGTTTTGGTTCATGATTGAGAAATATGTTCTAAGACTTGACCTAGGTTTTAATCCATCAACAATCAAACGCTAGAGATAGTTTTGAGAGTTGGTGTTTATAAATATTGACCTTTTAATGTTATCACATTGATAGTTAGAGTGAGAGATCATCTAAGGATCAATATGATAAATCTCACAACATGTGTTAGAGATAAACTTGTTGAGAGGATATGTGATTATATTCATTGTTAACGAGTTCACATACTTTATTGAGTAAATACATATGAAGCGGATTATCGAACCCTAATCTTTGCATGCTTTTACCAAACGCTTTAAAACCAATTTCTTTTACCGTTGTTATAAACTTTTCATGAGAACGTTCCGTTACCAATCAAACAAACTCTTTGTTACCTTAAGTTTAAAATGATTCCAACTGTAGAGTGACAGTAATATCGCACAATCCTTGCGGATACGATAACAAAAACCCACATTGAATTACATTTCAACAAAATGGCGCCGTTGTCGGGGATTGTTGTTTGATATTGCAAGCATTGCAATAGTTGATACGTTTTAAACTTTGTTTATCTTTGTTACTTTTTCTTGAGCTTTTTAATTTGTTTGGTTAAGTTTTGCAGACCCTATTTATGCGAGGAAAATTACCTTCAGATCAACTTCTTTTCGATCCTGAGATTGAGAGAACTGCGCGTAAGTTGAATAGAAAAACTAGACAGAGGAGGTAACTTGCCAAAGAAAGACGAGAGAGAGGAGAAAGTTCTATTTCTACACCAACACCATAGTTTACGCCAAACAGTCTAAGGCACACAGCTCAGTTTGCACGCAATGCCCACAACAGAAGGAATTCTAACATGAAGACCGACATCCTTGCTCTACTATACTAAAATCCTTTAACCGGTATGGATCATGAGGATCCCTTCACTCATCTTACAAAATTTTACAAAATTGCGGGTGCAACGGGAGCACCTGAAGTTGAAGAGGAGTCATTGTTCAAGAGACTCTTTCCTCATTCCTTAATTGGGAAGGCTAAGGAATGGTATCTTGATCAATTGACTGTGATTATGACGGATTAGAATGTGTTTGAAGAAAAATTCCTAGAACGATTTTTCCACATAATCGTTTTATGGAACCAAAAACGGAAATCGTGGTTTTCTCGCAAGGTGGAAATGAATCCCTCAACGAAGCTTGGGAGAGATTCAAATCCATGCTAAGAAAATGTAAGGGTCACAGTTTTGATGAACTTACACAAGTGCACTTTTTTAGAAATGGTCTCTAACCGGTTCACAAGACCTTGTTGGATGCTACTTCGGGCGGTTCTTTAATGACCAAAAGCGCCGAATAAGCAATTTCTATCATTCATAAGATGGCACTCAACAATCATCAAGGGAATCATAATTGTGGTACTACGCAAAAGAAACTGGGAATTCTTGAATTGAGAACTAGTGATGCAATTCTTGCTCAGAACAAATTGTTATCCCAACAAGTGGAGTTGTTGACTCAACAAATGTCAAAGCTTCCACAAAAACTTAAAGAAATGCAAGACTTGCCAAGCAAGAGTGTTCAGGTAGCTGTTTGTGAATTATGAAGAGGAGATCACCCTACCGGGTACTGTCCTCCGGTAGTGGAAGAAGTGAATTATGCTGGAAATCCAAATCAAGGTTATCAAGGAAAACCACCTTACCAAAACACTCAACAACTTTACCAAAACAATCAAGGCTACCAACCAAGAGGGAATAATCTAGGCTATCAACAAGGTTACCGTCAAAATCCTTATCAACCAACACAAGATCAAGGTGGAAGTTCAAAGATGGAAGAGATTTTCACACAATTCATGCAATTGTCAATGGCCACCCAAAAGAGTACGGAAGCTTCAATAAAGAATCTTGAGTCTCAAGTTGGGCAACTTGCGAAGCAATTAGCCGAGCAACAACCGGGGCCATCCTTTTTCGCTAACACTCAAACAAATCCAAAGGAACACTGCAAGGCCATTTTTACAAGAAGTGGAAGAACAATAGGTGGAGATGTTGAAAATGAGTTGGTAGTTGAAAAGGAGAATGAGATTGTAGTGGAGGAAGTTGAAAAAAATGATGAAGAGGTTGAAGTTGAAAAAAATGATGTTCAGGTGAAGAAGAAAAAAGAGACAAAAAGAAAGGAGTATGAGAGAGAAGTTTTACAAAGAAGGTTACCATATCCTCTTGCTCCTAAGTAAAAAGAAAACGATAGGCATTATGCGAGATTCTTGGACTTATTTAGTCGGTTGCAAGTAACCGTTCCTTTCGCTGAGGCTCTCGAGCAAATGGCCAAGTATGTCAAATTTATGAAGGGCATACTTACGAAAAAAAGAGGTACACGGATAAGGAGAACATTGATATCAATGCCGATTGTAGTGTCATTGTTCAAAGTATACTTCCGCGGAAAGAAAAAGATCTGGGAAGAGTAGCTTTACCTATCACAATAGGTAATGATTTTAAATGTAAAGCTTTGATCGACATGAGTGCTAGCATCAATTTAATTCCTTTGTCCGTGGTTAAAAGACTTGAGAACATGGATGTGAAATCAACCACCATGACATTGAAACTTGCGGACAAGTCAAGGACTCCTCCTCATGGTGTTGTGGAGGATGTGATATTAAAAGTGGACAAATTCTTGTTTCCAGTTGAATTCTTGATCATTGATATGGACGAAGATGAGGATACTCCAATCACTCTTGGAAGACCCTTCATAAAAATCACAAAAATGTTAGTAGATATTGATAAAGGCCTCATGAAGGTGAGGATTAAGTCTAGTGGAAGAGAGGAAGAAGCATGCTTCACACTCTTCAACGGAGTGATATATCCAAGTCAAGTGGAAGACGACACTTATAAAGAAAAAGAATGTGCAAGAGAGGCTTTGCGGAAAAAGAAGGATGAAGACGCGAAAGTGGCAATGATGAAATCATGTTAGGACTTTTCCTTCTTAAGGAAAAGGGTATCAAAAGATGGACATGATAATGGTTGAAGTCTTTGTTTGTGGAGTGTTGTTTTTCTTGGAAGCTAATCCGTGAGCTTTTGGGTTTCGAGGTTTCAAGCCTCTGGACCGTCGAGCTCAACGACGTTAAACAAAGCGCTTGTTGGGAGGCACCCCAACATTGTAAGTATTTTCATTTCTCTTGTGTTGAAATATGCTTATAAGTATGTTTGAGAGTGTGTTGATGGTTTTGAGTTGGCAGCCTACACCAAAATAGGTTTTGCTATTTCTGGTGTAGTTCGCCTGGCGAACATGGAGCTTCGCCCGACGAAGCTTGTTTCCCTGGCCTTCGCTTCTGTATGGCTGGGCGAAACAAGCTGGGGTGGAAAAATATAAAAGGGGGGACCAGCTTAATTTCAGTAGAAAAGGGGATAAAAAAAAAGAAATTGATATATTTTGTTGTCCCCACTATAAAAGGGATTCAAGTACACTTTAATTTTTTTCTTCATTTGGTCTCTTTCTCTCTTAACACAAACTCAAACCCTAAGTCTCTCTCTTGCAACTCATTGTCTCTTTCAATCTTTGTCAACTCTCTCAAATCACTTTCAAGGTTAGATTTTTAAGGTTTAATTTATGTTAAATTCTTCTTCTTAGTGCTTAGTAGTAGAAGCATGTGGTTAGGGTTTTCTTTTGAAAACTTTAGATTTAGGAGTAGTGTAATATTGTTGTTGCTTTGCATGTTGCTACTTCTGTGTTATTTGTCTTTTGGAATGTGTATGTGATTGATGAAGAAGATGAGTAGAAAGCAGAACCGGGCTTTGTAAAAGAAACTCTGAGTTCGCAGGTTTTTGCCCGGCGAACAGTGCGGCGAAGCTTCGCTTAAGCTTCGTCGGGCGAAGCAGCGGCGAGACCCCATTTCCAGTTCTGTTTTGTTTTTACTGTTTTGATTCATTTTCTTTTCAAGTGTATTTTAGTCTAACATGATTTCTGTTATTGTGCTGGGTTATTTTCTTTTATGTTTTGCAGATGCCTCCGAGAGTGAAACCAACTGCTTCCAAGAAACAAAAGGGTACCGCTGCTAGTGGTTCTGCTCCTCCAGTTGAGTTTGATCGACGTCGTTTTCTTAGTGCTGAGCATGCAGCTAGAATTGCTAGCCTGGAGGGTAGGCAAATCATTTCAGAGAGGAAGTTCATCTTGAATCACGAGGGGGATTACCAAAGGGGTCAAACTATCTTTAAAAGTAAGAAGTGGGGATCTCTGCTGAACCCAATTGATCGTGTTAGTCACGAGCTGGTTAGGGAGTTTTATGCAAATGCGTTGCAACCAGAGGGAGAGCATTTCAAGTTCGAAACTTATGTAAGGGGAAAGGAAATTTGTTTCAACCGAGACGAAATCAACAACATGTGGGGTAGGCCGTGTACTTTAGGAGTTCTTGAGAAAGACGCCTACACCTAGTTGCTCAAACAACCACTTGACCATGAGAAAATTGCAAGGTCAATTCTATATCTGGGAAAGAGTGTGGAGTTGAATGATAGGGGTGAGCCAATCCGATACAATAGGGAAGATATGACTCCAGAAGTTCAAGCTATACTTCTCTTGCAGACTTACAATGTTAGGCCAAGACTTCATAGGTCA
Organism: Lathyrus tuberosus; assembly: GCA_022829125.1. NCBI lineage: Eukaryota > Viridiplantae > Streptophyta > Magnoliopsida > Fabales > Fabaceae > Lathyrus > Lathyrus tuberosus. The sequence goes on from JALAZF010000002.1 coordinate 41,945,878, forward strand.
TCTGTACCTCTTGATACCGGGTTGCTCATGTATTGCATTATGGAAAACTTGGAAGTGGACATAGCTCAGGTGATAGCGAGTGAGATGAAGAATTTTGTGTAGAATACTAGGAGGCCCAGAGTTCACTCTTCTGCACCGATCATTTTTTCATGCCTTGTTCAATCTTTATGCAACCAGAAGTGGGTGATTCAGCCTAATGTGGTGAATGAAAAAAAGGAGGGGACTCATAGATGATGATTATATTGATAGGTATTGCAAGGGAAAGTTAAGATCAAGCAAGAAAAAGAAGAGGGGGTTGTTGGTGAGAGTTCTCAGGCTCAAGCTAGTGAGCCAACTGAGGCTTTGGATTATTCTACTTGGGACCCTAGGATGAGGGCCGCTTTTAACTACTCATGGGACATGGGTGCATCGATCCACAGGTCTAATGATTTTAATTTTAATTGTATGCAGTAAATTTACCAATACCAGACAAACCCTTTGGAGGTCACTCCGTTTCCTTCAAGGAAGGACTTCAACACTTATGCGAATTGGCCTGGGGACATGCATCCTTTCTTTTAGGAGGGGGCAGGCACAGCTGGAGCTGGTGGTGATGATGTTGCTGGAGCTTTTGGTGGTGATGATGTCGATGTGGACTTGAGGGATGAATTTGATGAGTTTGATGGATATGGAGCTGTTTGGACAAGGCTTCAAAGTGAAGAATTTTTACTTTTTTAATTTATTTTCAGTTTAAAATTTCTATTTTTAGTACTTCATGTAGTAGTTTGTTGGAACAAATTTTAGCTTTAGTAAGTATGGTTTAGTATGTTCATCGCTTAGGCGAGAATTTTGTTGATTTTGGATGTATATCGGTATGGCAAAACACATTTTGGGTGCGAAAACACCAAGTTAGTTAATGATAATTTATGTTGTTTTGATTTAAATTCAGTTTTTAATTAAAGTAGTGTAAAAATTTTGTTTTAAGTGTGTTTATTTTTCTTGTACAAAGTTAGTTGTTGTTTTGGTTTGCCTTTGATGTGTGGAAAGTAAGTTGTTGACACAATAAATTTCTTTTAGAGGCCTTATTGCCTTTAGCATGTAGTGATGATAAATTTCTTGGCATGAGACACAATCAAGGTGTGAAATTAACTTTGTAGAATCATAATGTGAATGTGAAATTTGTACTTTTTGAAAAATTAGTCAATGCATTATTTTGTAAACTCATGCTCATTTTGAATCAATTAGGACATAACAACAAATGTAAGTTGCCTCCGTTGTTCACAAATTTAGAGGGATTCGAGTAGTCGTTGTTTAACTCGAATAGTTTATGTTTAATCTTGCTTGTTTGTTTTGAATTGTGGAAACATAGAAATGATCAAGACAATGTTTGAGTACTTTGAGTATAACCACCATTCCAAAAACACTTCAAGTCACCTTGTGAGTGTGCGCGTATTTGAAACCTCTTTTGAGCCTAATTTTTTTTTTTTATGAATCATGAACCCGAATTTTAACCCGTTTTGAAGAGCATTTAAGCTAAATTTATAGCAATATTGAAGTTGGGGAGAATGGTTTATTTTGAAAAGAGAAAAAGGAATAGGTGATACAATGCATTCTAAGAAAAAGAAACCGAAAACAAAAAGAAAGAAAAAGAAACAAAAAGTACAAAAAGAAAATAAAATCAAAAGAAGAGAATGCATTGTGAAAGGAAAGAATAAGGAGTGAACAAGAATGAAAATTTTGAAAAATAAATGCTCTTCATAGTTTTTCCCGTTCTTGATTCAATGACCGTGTACATATGTCCCTAGTTTTTAACCCCGGCCAAGTTACAACCATTAAAAGTCCTTTTGTGATCTTTGTTTCCATAGTTTTTATGACTTGTGAGATGATTGCATAAATTGTTTTGGATGTGGCACGATTGCTTGTGAGTGTGTTTTGTCCCGTGTAAATAATTATGTGCATAATGCGTGTGAGTGTATTAGGTGATTCAATTTGAGATTGAGGGTACTTGATGTTGCATTGTGTAATTTTGTGATTAGGATTTAAGTGATATTCATGTTTTGATCCTATGAGTGCTTAGTAATATCTTGTGCATGCAAATTGCGGAGTTTGAACCATGCGTGTTATCGGTTGGTTTGGTGTGTGAGAGCCTTTCTTGTGAATTTTTGAAAATTTCCTTTGAATGAGGACAAACAAAGATGCAAGTTGGAGAGAGTTTGTTAGGTGTCAAGAAATGCTAGTTCTTATATCCAAATTTGACGCCTTTAAGCTCTTTTTATTGCTTTAATCAGAAAATGACTTATTTATTAAGCAATTCTTGCATTGATGTGAATATTAGGTAGTTTAATGTGTTTGTTAATATTTCAGTGAATATATGACAAAAAGTTGCAGCTCGAAGCGGTAGAAAACACGAAGAAATGAAGAAAGCGTGTGTCTGCACCTATAGGGAGCTTCGCCCGGCGAGCATGAAGCGAGGGAAGGCTGCTTCGCTCGGCAAAGCAGCAGCGAGAGAAATAGATGATTTGCAATTCCAATTCCATTAGCTCACAACTTGGCTCGCTGGGTGATTCGCCCGGCGAAGCAGAATTCGCCCGACGAAGGAATGCTTCGCCAGACAAAGAAAGATATTTCTTAAGGACCAGCTGGCACTGTAGCTGTCACGTGGCCTCACTTGAAAGATATTTCTTAAGGAATGCTTTGCCCGACAAAGAAAGATATTTCTTAAGGACCAGCTAGCACTGTAGCTGTCTCGTGGCCTTACTTGAGGGCTTCTCCCGGCGGAAGAAGGCTTTCGCCCGACGAATTTTCCTGGGCAGAAAGTGGTATTTAGGTTGTTTTGAAGATATTTTATGAGATATCACTTTTTGCAAGAATCATTGTAACCTAGAAAACACTCTTGAAGCTTAAAAACTTCATCTTTACTTATTTTTCTTAGAATCCAAAGCTTTTATGCTTCAATCCTTGATCCATTGAAGATTGATGCAACAAAAGCTCTGTCTCTTACTTGTTAATCAAGCTACCATGTCAATGGGTAGCAAAACATCTTTTGTGTCAAGATTAGAGGTAGATAATCCTCTCTTTTGTATGTATTAATCTTGATAGATAGTTTGTGAACCTTGTTGATGATTAATATATGGTGAAAAACTTTGTTTGTATGATTTATACTTTGTTTTGGTTCATGATTGAGAAATATGTTCTAAGACTTGACCTAGGTTTTAATCCATAAAAAATCAAAGGCTAGAGATAGTTTTGAGAGTTGGTTTTCATAAATATTGACCTCTTAATGTTATCATATTGATAGTTAGAGTGAGAGATCATCTAGGGATCAATATGATAAGTCTCACAACATGTGTTAGAGATAAACTTGTTGAGAGTATATGTGATTATATTAATTGTTAATAAGTTCACATACTTTATCGAGTAAATACGTATGAAACAAATTATCGAACCCTAATCTTGGCATTTTTTTACCAAACGCTTTAAAACAAATTTCTTTTACCGTTGTTATAAACTTTTCATGCAAACATTCCGTTACCAATCAAACAAACTCTTTGTTACCTTAAGTTTAAAACGATTCCAACTGTAGAACGACAGTAATATCACATAATTCCTACGGATACGATAACAAAAACCCACACTGAATTACATTTCAACATACATGTACCATTGATCTTCCCATTTTGGTTTCATCCAAATCCCATGTTCCTCCCTCTTTTAGAGTGAGGGTTTGGAACATATGCTTTTCTCATGTCATATGTCGTGAGTAGCCATTGTCTAGGTACCATGATTGCTGCTTAGCTTCTCCCTTGAAGCATATATGTAGCAAAAACGGTTTAAGATTTAGGTACCCATAGTCTTATGGGCTCTTTAGGATTAGTTATGACATGTTTTCTCTTATTTTATACCCTTTATCTCATATGGAAAGGCTTAGGATTATTCAAGACTTTTGATTTAAAAGTTTGTTACCTTGAATAAGTCTTGAAATTAGGTTCTGAACCTTTCAAAACCTTGTGACCTGATGACTTAGGTTCAGGTTTCTTCAAAACCTCTGACTTCAGAGTCTTACATTATGGTGACTTTAGAACCTTTAACTTTAGAGTCTCAGGTTCTAGTTTCTTTTAAAACCTTGACTAAACAGTTTTAAATTCTGATTGGTTCAGAACCTTTGCATTGTTAGAATCAGGTACAAAATAAAAGTCTAACCCTTTTTTGTAACACCCTAAACCCCCGCGACAATTTAAACGTAATTTATCAGAGTAAAAATAAAATACATGGATTTAGGATGCTACTTCTACTACTCAACTTAACATGCACACAATAATAATACGGTGATATTATAATTAAACATGACATTTTAACATTCATGCACAGCGGGAAAGTCAACTCAGGTAAAAACATGTTTAGTCACACACAACATTCTTAATTAAAATAGTAATAGTATATAACAGAATTCAAAAGACTCTAACGTTCCGACACCCCCGGTGTTACAAACTAAGAGTAGACGCGACTCGATAACTCACACCAGAAGACCTCGTCTCCACCACTCCACCTGCGACTACTCCTGCTTATCTGCACGTTACCCACGTAGAGGTAACATTCAAACAGAAGGGGTGAGATTCTCAATCAATATAAAGAATGCATAGCATAAGTATGAAAGCATAAAAACATACGGAATCCACCCTATCACAACAACATCATTACAACAACATTCAACATACAAGAGATAATCAACATACAAGGATTGAATGCAATGAGACCCACGACTCGACTCAATGCATGTGGTACCAATCGATCCCTGTTTCATGATCACAGTTCCCGTCGGAACTCTCGACCCCTGTTTCATGGTCAAGTATGACCCCTATCTCATGATCACACCAACGACCCCTATTTCATGGTCACGTACGACCCCTATTTCATGATCGCACCAACAACAAGATTTCCATCAAGGAATTCGGATAGATGATAACGCCCCATCTGGACACGCCATCCCACAACTATGCAACCTGTCACGCATGCAATGACAACGCACAACAACAACGACAACAATCAACGAATATAATAGCAATCACATGCACACGACAACCAACACATCAATACATCATAATACTAGGATGCAACCGCAGTTCATACCTGCCACAACAGCAATATACAAATATAGCATGCATACACATCGACGACTCCATCGTCTCCACTCACCACATAAACAACACGCTCAATTTCCATTTAGCACGTCAAAGGATTGGAATTCTGGTATTGAAATCAATTTTTATAAATAGTACACGAAACCAGATTTCCAACACTTCGAACGGCGATGGAAAGGGACCTACGGATCAAAAGATATGAATTTCTGAAGTTTCAGAAAATTCGGTTCGTCTCAGCCTAATTCGCCTGATACTCGCCTGGCGAAACCACTTTCGCCTGGGGAAATCCCCATTCACCTAGCAAATTCCACTTTCGCCTCCTGCTTGCCTGGCGAAGCAGTGGCGAATCCAACTCCCCCAAACAAATCCAGAAACTCTGATTTTTCACTCCCCTTTCGCTTCTACATTCTCCTGGCGAATGTTTGGCGAATCCACTTTCGCCTGGCGAGTTCCATTTTCGCCTGGCGAATCTGGATGAATTAGCAATCTTGCGATTGCGATTCAGCACTATTCAGACCTCACAATTCCCCCGAATTTGATATCATACAGTCCCGAAAACACCAATAAGGTAGCAGCAAATGACATATACACATATAAAACATAAGTCTATAATCAATTGCATAATTTTCTCTTCCCACCAAACCCTCTAACCTACAACCCAATTCCCAATTCTCACCAGCAACATAACAGGGAGATCCTAACAATTTTCTACCCTCATACCACTATTATACAACCCTTAAGAGATAGAGAGCCCCACCCTTACCTTAGGATTCTTGAAATCTTTCCTCAACAATGGAGCTCTTCTTGACCTAACTTTTCTCTGCTCTTTCTTCTCTTCTCCAAAACACGTACTGACCACCCTTTCCTTTCTAACCCTTTTTCCTATTTATATTTTCCTTGTTATTCCCAAATATTATTATTATTATTTCACCCAAAATAAATAATAACAACAATCTCCTCAATAATTTAAATAATAATATTAACCAACTAACCCATCCTCCAACACTTATCCTTCATAACTCCAAGGGCACTACCCTCACCCTAAGGGTAACCCACACTTAATCCAAAACACATCCATACACGACACATACAATAATATTCAATTTAATTAGTAAAAATAACTAAATTAAATCGGGGTGTTACAACTCTCCCCCACTTGGAATATTTTCGTCCTCGAAAATTTACCTCATCCGAACAACTCTGGATACGACTCTCGCATCCTGCTCTCCAACTCCCAAGTCATATTTCCACCAGCAGCGCCTCCCCACACTACCTTCACAAGAGCGATTTCCTTGCCCCTTAGTTGCTTTACCTCGCGGTCTTCAATCCGTACTGGTAAGGCTTCAACTGTAAGGCTATCTCTTACTTCCACATTATCCATCGGAGTCACATGCGACGGATCCGGAACATACTTCCGAAGCTGCGACACATGGAACACCTCATGCAAATTTGAAAAATTGGGTGGCAACGCCACTCTGTAGGCAACAGGTCCAACTCTTGCAGATATCTGGTACGGACCAATAAATCGAGGAGTAAGCTTCCTCGACTTCAACGCACGGCCAACCCCGGTCACTGGAGTGACTCTCAAAAACACATGGTCTCCTTCTTGAAACTCGAGATCTTTCCTTCTCTTATCATTGTAACTCTTCTGCCTACTCTACGAAGCTTTCATCTTTTCTCGAATCAACTTCACCTTTTCGGTTGTTTGTCGAACAATCTCGGGTCCAAGCACTACACTCTCACCAGATTCGTGCCAACACAAAGGCGTCCGACACCTTCGACCATACAACGCCTCAAAAGACGCCATTCCGATACTGGAATGATAAATGTTGTTATAAGTGAACTCGATCAGCGGCAAATGATTATCCCAAGCACCTCCTTGTTCAAGCATACAGGCCCTCAACAGGTCTTCCAAAGACTGGATAGTTCTTTCCGTCTGACCATCCGTCTGCGGATGATAAGCCGAACTCAACCTTAACTTCGATCCCAAAGCTCCCTGTAAACTCTCCCAAAATCTGGAAGTGAACCTTGGATCTCGATCCGACACAATGCTCAATGGAATCCCATGCAGTTTCACAATCACTCGGATATAAATCTCCGCCAACTTCTGCAAAGGAAAACTGATATTAATCGGAATGAAATGTGCCGACTTCGTCAGTCTATCCACTACTACCCAAATGGAATCATGTCCCCTCAGCGTATTAGGCAACCTGGTCACAAAATCCATAGAAATACTGTCCCACTTCCACTCTGGAATGTCTAACGGTTGCATCATACCAGCAGGTTTCTGATGTTCCACTTTCGACTTCTGACAAGTCAAACAAGCATACACAAACTGAGCCACATAACGTTTCAATCCAGGCCACCAAAATATCTTCTTCAAGTCTTGATACATCTTCGTAGCTCCTGGATGGATACTCAAACTACTTCGATGACCTTCTTCTAAAATCATTCTTTTCAACTTAGGATTATCAGGAATGCAAATCCTGTCACGGAATCTCAACACACCTTGCTCATCCACCCTGTACTCATTACATGCTGCTTGGTTATCCCCAATCATCAACTCCACTAGTTTCACATCCAACTTCTGACTGTCTCGGATATTATTAAGAAATTCATTGTTGATTGTCATCATACCCAACATAACACTATGCGGTGTCTGATCACATACCAAACTCATATCTCTGAACTGTTCAATCAATTCTAACTCTTTAACCATCATAACAGACATATGCAACGATTTTCGACTCAGAGCATCAGCCACGACGTTAGCCTTGCCTGGATGATAGTTTAAGCCAAAATCATAATCCTTTAAGAATTCTAACCATCTCCTCTGCCTCATATTCAATTCCTTCTGATCAAACAGATACCTCAAGATCTTATGATCACTGTACACTTCAAATCTGGAACCATAGAGATAATGCCTCCAAATTTTCAATACAAAAACCACTGCGGCTAATTCCAAATCATGAGTCAGATAATTCCTCTCATGTACCCTCAACTGTCGTGAAGCATAACCTATAACCTTACCATCCTGCATCAGAACACCTCATAGCCCCATCAAAGAAGCATCATAATACACTATAAACAGTTCATTTAGTTCAGGTAGAACCAACACTGGAGCTATGGTCAACCTCTTCTTCGGCTCAATGAAACTCTTTTCACAATGAACATCCCACACGAATGCTTTCCCCTTGCACGTCAACTGAGTTAACGGAAGTGCCAACTTCGAAAATTCTTCAATAAACCTTCGGTAATAACCAGCTAAGCCCAGTAAACTTCTAATCTCGGTCACCGACTTCGGAGTTTCCCATTGAAGAACGGCGTCTACCTTGGACGGATCCACAGCAATACCATCACTAGAAATAACATGACCTAGAAAACTTACTTCTCTCAACCAGAATTCACACTTAGACAACTTCGCATAGAGCTGTTTCTCTCTCAGCACTTGCAACACAATTCGCACATGTTCAGCGTGTTCTTCTTCTGACTTAGAATAGATCAGAATATCGTCAATAAAGACAACCACAAACTGATCCAAGTACTCATGAAAGATATGATTCATATATTCCATGAAGACACCAGGTGCATTAGTAACTCCGAACGGCATCACCACATACTCATAATGTCCATATCGAGTTCTGAAAGTCATCTTCTGAATATCTTCGTCTCTTACCTGTATCTGATGATATCCCGACCTCAAGTCAATCTTGCTAAACACGCGAGCACCCACTAACTGGTCCATCAAGTCATCTATTCTTGGAAGCGGATACTTATTCTTAATCGTTACCTTATTCAACTGTCTGTAATCAATACACAAACTCATACTACCATCCTTTTTCTTTACCCACAACACTGGAGCTCCCCAAGGTGATACACTTGGTCTCACAAATTTCTTCTCTAACAAGTCTTCCAATTTCTTCTTCAGTTCTAACAATTTCGATGCCGACATACTGTATGGTGCCATAGAGATAGGTCTGGTACCAGGGACAATATCGACAACGAACTCAACTTCTCTCTCTGGTGGTACATCAACAATGTCATCTGGAAACACTTCAGGAAATTCATCCACCACTTGCAATTCACTAATCACTGACTTACTCTCCACTGACAAAGATGCAAACAATGCAAGCACCTGAGCTTCTTCTTCCAAGAGCTCTTTCAACTCTCTGGCAGACAGAAAACCATCTTCTCCCTCTTCCTCAGGAGTAAGAAATCAAACCGACTTATTAAAATAGTTAATATGAACATGATTGAACTCCAACCAGTTCATACCCAAAATCACGTCGAGACCTCCCAACGGTAAACAAATCAGATCTACACCAAAGTCTTTACCAAAGACTGATAATAGACAGATCAAACAAACTAAAGAAGTAGTCACCGATCCCTTAACAGGAGTTTCGATAACCACCTCCCCTTTCATAGGAGAAACAACAAGGCCTAGCCTTCTTACACAATCAGCAACAATAAAAAAGTGGGTCGCACCAGTATCAATAATAGCTAGCAAAGGCGTATCATTAATATAACATGTACCTCTGATACTTCTGTCCTCACTGGATGTCTGAGTCCCTGTCAAAGCGAACACTTTCCCTCCAGCCGAAGCTTGCTTTGGTTTCTAACAATGAGTACTAATATGGCCTTGTTCCCCACAATTGTAATAAGTAACCATATTAGCTTTGCATTCGGCAATCAGATGTCCTGCCTGTCCACACTTGAAACACTTCTTCACATCGCTCGTGCACTCACTGACACGATGCCCCAACTCACCACACCTAAAACATTTCAGAGGAGCAGATGCACCTCCCTCACTCGGCTTCTTGCCATCAGCATGTTTTTGTTTACCCTTATCAGCTGGAGATGTGTAAGGCTTCCCACGATTCACCGGTTGTTTTCCTCTTCTCTCGGCCAGCCCCTTATAGTGAGCCGATCGAGCCTTGTTATCTTCCTCAAATATTCTGCAACAATCCACCAAATCAGGAAATCTTCTGATCCGCTGATACCCAATTGCCTGTTTGATCTCAGGTCTCAACCCATTCTCAAACATGACACACTTCGAGAACTCAGTAGTTGTCGCACTGTAGTGAGGATAAAACTTAGCCAAATCGGAGAATTTAGCAGCATACTCTGTAACCGTCATATTACCCTGCTTCAGCTCCAAAAACTCAATCTCCTTCTTTCCTCGGACATCTTCAGAGAAATACTTCCTTAAGAATTCTCTACTGAATACAACCCAAGTAATGGCCTCACCTGCTGCTCCCAACACTTGACGAGTACTAACCCACCAGTCATCAGCCTCCTCAGCCAACATATGAGTACCTAACCGCACCTTCTGTACCTCAGGACATTCCATAACCCAGAAGATTCTCTCAATTTCCTTGAGCCAAGTCTGCGCTCCATCCGGATCATACCTTCCCCTGAAAGTAGGTGGGTTGTTCTTTCGAAACTCATCATTCTCGTTAGCACGTGGCAGATTCTGAACGGCTTGAGCCATGGCTTGCAAAGCAGCAGCAAGAGAAGCATCGTTCCTTCCAGCCATTCTCAATCTGCCACACACCAACAACAGAACACCATGGTTAAGGAACCGACACTAACACTAACACCAAACAACTAACACACGACAACGACTCGACAACTTGGTCGGACGGACCGACCTGCTCTGATACCACTTTGTAACACCCTAAACCCCCGCGACAATTTAAACACAATTTATCAGAGTAAAAATAAAATACATGGATTTAGGATGCTACTTCTACTACTCAACTTAACATGCACAAAATAATAATACAGTGATATTATAATTAAACATGACATTTTAACATTCATGCACAGCGGGAAAGTCAACTCAAGTAAAAATATGTTTAGTCACACACAACATTCTTAATTAAAATAGTAATAGTATATAACAGAATTCAAAAGACTCTAGCGTTCCGACACATCCGGTGTTACAAACTCATAGCAGACGCGACTCGATAACTCACACCAGAAGACCTCGTCTCCACCACTCCACCTGCGACTACTCCTGCTTATCTGCACGAGTTGTAACACCCCGATTTAATTTAATTATTTTTCCTAATTAAATTGAATATTATTGTATGTGTCGTGTATGGATGTGTTTTGGATTAAGTGTGGGTTACCCTTAGGGTGGGGGTAGTGCCCTTGGAGTTATGAAGGATAAGGTGTTGGAGGATGGGTTAGTTGGTTAATATTATTATTTAAATTATTGAGGAGATTGTTGTTATTATTTATTTTGGGTGAAATAATAATAATAATAATATTAGATAATAATAATATTTGGGAATAACAAGGAAAAAATAAATAGGAAAAAGGGTTAGAAAGGAAAGGGTGGTCAGTACGTGTTTTGGAGAAGAGAAGAAAGAGCAGAGAAGAGTTAGGTCAAGAAGAGCTCCATTGTTGAGGAAAGATTTCAAGAATCCTAAGGTAAGGGTGGGGCTCTCTATCTCTTAAGGGTTGCATAATAGTGGTATGAGGGTAGAAAATCGTTAGGATCTCCCTGTTATGTTGCTGGTGAGAATTGGGAATTGGGTTGTAGGTTAGAGGGTTTGGTGGGAAGAGAAAATTATGCAATTGATTATAGATTTGTGTTGTATATGTGTATATGTCATTTGCTGCTACCTTATTGGTGTTTTCGGGACTGTATGATACCAAATTCGGGGGAATTGTGAGGTCAGAATCGTACAGAATCGCAATCGCAAGATTACTGATTCACCCAAATTCTCCAGGCAAAAATGGAACTCGTCAGGCGAAAGTGGATTCGCCAGACATTCGCCAGGTGAATGTAGAAGCGAAAGGGGAGTGAAAAATCAGAGTTTCTGGATTTTGTATGGGGGAGTTGGATTCGCCACTGCTTCGCCAAGCGAGCAGGAGGCGAAAGTGGAATTCGCTAGGCGAATGGGGATTTCGCCAGGCGAAAGTGGTTTCGCTGGTGCTTCGCTAGCCGAGTATCAGGCAAATTGGGCTGAGACGAACCGAATTTTCTGAAACTTCAGAAATTCATATCTTTTGATCCGTAGGTTCGTTTCCGTCGCCGTTCGAAGTGTTGGAAAGCTGGTTTCGCGTACTATTTATAAAAATTGATTTCAATACCATAATTCCAATCCTTTGACGTGCTAAATGGAAATTGAGCGTGTTATTTGTGTGGTGAGTGGAGACGATGAAGTCGTCGATGTGTATGCATGATATATTTGTATATTGTTGTTGTGGCAGGTATGAACTGCGGTTGCATCCTAGTATTATGATGTATTGATGTGTTGGTTGTTATGTGCATGTGATTGCTGTTATATTCGTTGATTGTTGTCGTTGTTGTTGTGCGTTGTCGTTGTACGCATGACAGGTTGCATAGTTGTGGGATGGCGTGTTCAGATGAGGCGTTATCGTCTATCCGAATTCCTTGATGGAATCGTTGTTGTTGGTGCGATCATGAAATAAGGGTCGTACGTGACCATGAAATAGGGGTCGTTGGTGTGATCATGGGATAGGGGTCATACTTGACCATGAAACAGGGGTAGAGATTTCTGACGGGAACTGTGATCATGAAACAGGGATCGATTGGTACCACATGCATTGAGTCGAGTCATGGGTCTTATTGCATTCAATCCTTGTATGTTGATTATCTGTTGTATGTTGAATATTGTTGTGATGATGTTGTTGTGATATGGTGGATTCCGTATGTTTTTATGCTTTCATACTTATGCTATGCATTCTTTATATTGATTGAGAATCTCACCCCTTCTGTTTGAATGTTACCTCTACGTGGGTAACATGCAGATAAGCAGGAGTAGTTGCAGGTGGAGTGGTGGAGACGAGGTCTTCTGGTGTGAGTTTTGAGTCGCGTCTGCTCTGAGTTTGTAACACCGGGGGTGTCGGAACGCTAGAGTCTTTTGAATTCTATTATATACTATTACTATTTTAATTAAGAATGTTGTGTGTGACTAAACATGTTTTTACCTGAGTTGACTTTCCCGCTGTGCATGAATGTTAAAATGTCATGTTTAACTATAATATCACCGTATTATTATTGTGTGCATGTTAAGTTGAGTAGTAGAAGTAACATCCTAAATCCATGTATTTTATTTTTACTCTGATAAATTACATTTAAATTGTCGCGGGGGTTTAGGGTGTTACATTTTTTAGTAGATTTAGAAGAGGAAGGGCCTGATGGCTTAATCGAGGTTTCAGTCCTTGGATTAAAAGGTTTTTTACAGTAGCCCAGACCTTCTCCTCTGTTTTTTTACACCATAGATCATGGATGCAAATTTGATTATTTTAAGGCCATATGAGATAAATTCTTGAAGAGCTATTTCATTCTCATCAAGAGTTTTATCTAACACATCTTTAACATGAGAATATGATCTCTCTCTCAAGAGATTCATTTTTGTTTTCAACAAATCTTATTTCTTTTTTCAAAAGATCATATTTCTTTGTTAATATTTTCATGTGTCTGGCCTTTTCCTGACATCTAATCATAAGATCTTAAATGAAGGTAATCAAATTAGAACGATATAGTTTAGAAAATACCCCATCCTCTTTAGATTCTAAACCACAGTCTGAGTCAAGTTCTGCTTCAGAAGATGTAAAAGCCATAAAAGCTAGATTGGCTCGTTCTTCATCTTTCTCAGAATCTTCTTCATTGTTAAGTTCATGCCATTTTGTCATGAGACTCTTCTTGAATCTAATTCTGAATCTTTCCTTCTAGGAAGCTTCTCTTCTTTGATTTGTCCTTTTGTAGCTTTGGACATTCATCAATGAAGTGACCAGACTTCTTGCAATTGAAGAAACCTTTTTTATCGTCCTTCTTATCTCTTGAAATTGATCCTTTGAAGCCACTACTTCTACCAAAGAATATTTTGTTCTTCTTGGCAAAGTATTGAAATCTCATAATGAGAAAGGCAATTTCCTCATTATCCGAGTCTCCTTCAGAACCTTATAATTGAGAAGCTTTTTTAGAGTTCCAGATTTTAATAGCCTTACATATTTTGCTGAAGATTTCAAAGCAAAGGAATTTGGCTTCATAGCAGACTCATTTCATTTAAGCTTCATCTTATGACTCTGGAGATTGCTGATAAGACTTTCAATACTTAATGTGTTTAAGTCTTTAGCCTCCTAGATTGTCGTTACCTTGGGTATGTATCTGATAGGAAGACTCCTAAGAATCTTCTTGTCATGGCCAGGGGTAGTATATCTCTTGTTCAGAATCTTAAGTCCTGACACAAGAATTTGAATCCTGGAAAACATGGTTTCAATATATTCATCCTTCTTCATTCTGAATAACTCATATTGATGAACCAGAAGGTTAGCCTTAACTTTCTCATCCTGTTAATTCCCTTTATATGTAGCACACATGGATCTAAAAATGGTCTGAGGAGTAATTTTATCAATTATTTTGATGTACTCAGAATGAGGTAGAGCATTAACCAAGATGCCTCTAACTCTATGATGCTTTCTGTAAATCTTTTTTTGAGAAGGTGTGAAATATTTTCCGTCAAACACCATTCCAACTTCATTGACTTAAATATGAATTCCATCTTCAAAAGTATCCTACAAGTTATCATCAAGACCTATGATATGAGTATATATCTTGCTCTTCCACCATTCAAACTCAATGGATCTCCACTGAAGGTAGGGGATCTAGCTACATAATTGTTTCTCTCAGAAGTACTATAATCATGATTAACATTACCAAAAGGATTATGAGTACCCCTACCAGAACCAGATACTCTAGAATCATTAGCCATGATAGAAAACATATTTTTCTCAAGATCTTTCATGCACCACTGTTAAGTGTTTAGCACATACCTTGATTGATGCCAACTAAAGGTGAGAAAAACACAAGAAGGGGAGTTGAATTGTGTTTGCTTTTTCTTTTAAAGCTTTTTCAAATTCTGCTTATGGTGGTTCTTAATCAGATTCTGAACACTTGGATCAGAGTCTGACTTCAGAAAACTTAGTTTACTTCAGAAGGTCTTTATCAGAATCTGACTTAGAGTATCATAGTTGACAGTAGCAGAATATTAAGTGCAGAAGCAATGAAAGTAAAAGAAAAGACACAAGTAGTTATCTTGGTTCTTCTTACAACTTGAGAGTAGTCCAGTCCCCTTGCACTTCCAAGGGATTTCCACTATAACCAAACTGATTACAAATGCTCAAGCACCAAGCAAGAGACTTCCAATGCTCAAAGCCATAAGTAAGAGACTTCATGCTCAAGCACACAAGCAAGAGACTTCTAATGCTTAAACCCTCAAGTAAGATACTTCTATGCTCAAGCAGACAGGCAAGAGAGTTCAAATGCTCAATCAGTAAAGCAATAGTCTTCTGACTTTATAACAAGCTGTTAAGAGATTTTGGTAACAACTATACTTGATATACAATAAAAGGTGTAGACACAATACAACTTAGAAAGACTCTAAGACTTAATAACTTCTAAAATATACAAGTGTTAAGATGTTCTAAGTCTAGAAAATTTGACATAGTAACTTCTCTTTGAAATGTCAAGGTTTAGAGTCTGTAGTAGTGTTGTATTGTAGTAGAGTAGTCATCTTCTTTAGGACTTCTTCTCCTTATATAGATAGGATGAAAAGAGATGTTCAAGACTTTCACCAAAAGGTAGAGCTAGCTTTGTACTTGATTAGACACATCAAGAAAGCACTTTTCTGCAAGAGGGATTACCAGTTGAAGCTAAGACACCCATGAAGATATTTTTCCTTAAGTCTTCACATGGACAAAAGATCTCAGAGTCTGTCAGAGTTGCCTTGATTGAAGAGACTTTGCTTCAGATGTTTACTTTCTTCAAACTTTAGAGGCTAATCACTTCAGAGTCCGCTTCTTGGCTTCTGAAGCTTTAGAGTCTGAATCACCAGAGGCTTACTTTATTTAGAGTTGACTTCTTTAGAGTCTTGATCTTCCATCAGAGCCATAGTCTTCATAACTGATCTTCAGAGCCAGATTCTGAACTTCAGATTCATAATCCTTAAGCTTCTCTTTATCTGCTCTCAGACTTATAATCTTTCATACTTGAATAGATGTTAGAATAACCAATTATTCTTTAAATACTTTGTTATCATCAAAACCTAATGGATATGGTATCAACCATTTTTGTTCCAACAATTGTTACTATGATAAAGATGACCATATCAACATGTTATGTTTTATAAGAAAGAGCAATGAGAGAAAAGAAGGACATCCTCCTTCATACTTTTATAAAGAGAATTGTAAACATAAAAATAGAAAGATGACCACTACTAACATCAAAGGACCCAAAACGATTTGGATACCAAAAGTAGAAAAGTCAAGTTGTGATGCAGATGATGATAGCGATAGTTTCTCCTCAAATGACACAACTGAAGAAAAAATATGTCATATTGTGCCACTCCTACAAGGGAAGAAATCTATTCACCTAATAACACAAGACAAAATCATTGAATCTTTAATTTTTGGTAAGATCTCTATGCTCACCCTTTAATTGTTCTATTAGAATAATGCATCATTGCATAAGTTACTTAGCATTAAGTAAGTTGCGTAACAAAGGTAATAAAATATGATTCCTCTATATGCATGGTCTATAATTTTTTTATGAAAAATACTTTTTTAACTTTTTGTCAAAAGGACCGTGACTATGGAAGAACTCATACATGTTACCTTTGATTAACTAACCCATAGTAGGGAGAAGTATAGGTTGTTAGTTTTGCAAGTATTCCTTAAAGAACATCCTTGAAAAATGAAAATAAAGGGAAAGAAAAATATTAAAGACAAGAGGAAGTCCAAAATCCAAATAGACAAACTCAAGTTAAATAACTTAACTAAAGAAAGTCTATCCCAAGAACAGAGGATCGTTAAGGACCATTTCATTCAAAATGTCAATGGAGATATTTTTAAGGGAATTGCTTCTCAACACTCATTGAGCAAGATTAAAATATGGGAAATATCTTTTAAGAGTAGAAGAAGAAGTTATTGTCAACTCTTATGGATTTAACCAAGACGTTGATTATATATTTCAACGAAATTGATCAAAATGATGATGGTGATCACGAGAGGTTAATGTGATAAAGGTGTAATGGGTTTATCAGTCGTATGGTAGGGCCTATTCTCGTATCAAATGATTCATAGAGAAGGAAAACAAAATTGTAAAAGGAATTTTCTTAAAGCTACCTTGAGACCTTGAGTGTTTGTGGAGCAAAAGTGATGTCAAACACCTAAAGCCCAAAACTAGTCAAAAGCTTAAGGAAACTAAAAAGAGGATGTCCAAAACACTCATATGGGGAAATAATTATCTCTTAGAGAAATTTAAGAAAGAAGAATTCCCTCAAAGGGAAGAAACTCTCCAAAGTTCACCTACCATTTGATTTCAAAGGTTGATGATACATTCCGTGGGAGTAACAAGGTTTTAGATCCTATATCTTACTCTAGACTGCTACTGTCCATCTCTATAAGGTGTCTTGTTACTTTTCCATGAGATCTACGTGCTTTGATTACGTTACTCCTTTTTTATAATGACAAAGGGGGAGAAGTATACTCTCAGGGGGAGTAGGGTATACTCTCTAGTTAACTCAGGGGGAGTTTAGTCACTCCAAAAAAATTGTATATGTTTTTTGTTCCCACCTCCCTTGAGAGGTGTGTTGTTATCATAAAAAGGGGGAGAATATGGATCTATGTGCTTGCAGGTCATAAAGATATGCATGTGAAGTTTTGAGGACGACAACATATATTAATAGCTTTCAACCATGATGATGATAGTATAACCAGAGCATCTATATGACTCATCAACAAAAGGACTCAAGATCAAAGTTCTTGTACAATCATAAACTATCTAGCATAAGTCTTGAAGCTCTTTAGAGAAAGGCGTGAAAGCTTTCCAGGTCATGTTTGTCAGTTTATCAAAGTGAACCGAGTATTCTAAAAGTAAGGTAATAGCTTTAAGGCAACTCATACACACACACACACACACACACACACACATACACACACACACACACGCACGCATGCACACACGCACGCACGCACGTACACACACACACACGCACACACACATGTACACAATATATTTCAAAATGGTTCTATCCTGAAATAATTTTCTAAGCTAAAACAAAGTAATTAAAAACTTGTCCAAAACCTTTTTCAAATATTTTCAACTATCTAATCAATTGGAAAAATGTGCCAATCGATTGAAATTTTTTTTTCCATCCAATTGATTGGAACACTATGCTAATCGATTAGAAGAGTTCCAATCCATTAAAAAAATCAATAACAACAGCACATTAGTGACTTGTAATGGTTCTATATCCAAGTCTTCCTATTTAGGCTTGCCAATCATTTGTTAATGAGTTGTCTAATCGATTGTAGCTTTTTGCTTGTCGATTAGATAATTAATTCATCCCATGGATTATTTGCTTTCTTGGTTTTTCCAACTACTATATAAGAAAGGCACACCCTCACTTCAAATCACACCAATTTTCAACGTTTGTATATTTCTTTGAAATTTATGTCTCTCATTCTCTTTAGAAAATATTCGTATTCACTTTAACTTGTGTTAGTGCTACTGAGTGAAGTTGTTAAAAAATCTCTGTTCTTGGTTTATTAAGCTTTTCCAGAAAAATAATTATTCTAGTTATTGAGATCAACCATACATCTCTAAACGATTCACTAGTTTAGCATGGGTTAAAGGCTGTCATTTGGTTGGGGATAAGCCTGTTAAAATCTCAAGATCAAATTGTATTAAGTTCCGTAGGCATAACCTTTAAAAGCTCAAAGTATATAGCGAAACTCTCAAGAAGACATTTTGGGGATAGGACTAGGTCAACGTTCGACCAAACCTGTATAAATCTTCGGTGCAATATTTCTAACCCTATCCTTTTATTTTCTGCAATCTACTTTTTAGCATATTATTTCTGTTGCAATTACTTACCCAAAAATTACTAATGCAGTTTTAATCAATAAAGAATAAAACTAATCATAAATTTTGAATACCATAATTCTTCCCCCTCCTCCCCCTCTTGTGCTTGAAGTCACTTGTCCAACAAAAATAAATTTTACGGTGTCCTACGGTGCACGCCAAATATAGTGGAAAAATGTATATTGTATATTACCCTACCAATTGAGAAATTAATAAAGCCTTAGTTTCTGGGAATTGTCTCTTCTATTTATTTGTTCTTCATTGGTTTTTATACCAAGCCTCCCTTTCTTTCTTAACTATTATGATCGTTATCCCATTTACACTAGTTAATGGTGATGCCCTTTTGTCTAGGCGTAACGAGCATTAACAATATTGTCTCCCTTTCTATGTGTTTGTAAATCTCATTAAGACCATTATTTATGAGCCATGGTTGAATAACCATTGTTGGGCTGATATCCCACATTTAATTTACTTCGGTGACCAGGCCAGGTAAGCTCGCCAACTCCTCCGTGATGGAGAGCTCTTGTATTTCTTACTTAAGCTCGCTCATCCTCTCCTAAATACTCTATGAGCTTGATGTGTGGTGGACAAAAGTTGATTGATGTCATGTGGACCTTGGGTCAATATACATATATCGATACACAGTGTCCCATGCACGAGATGATAGGATGCTAGATTAAAATCCTAACAAACTATGAGAAAAATGCATAATTAAATCTAGACTAAGAAACTAGAAGATAAAAGAGACAAAATAAACTTCATTTGATTTTCTTGATGTCAATACAAATAGAATACTACACTTTAAATACTACTCTAAACATATCTTAGTCATCCAAGTGACACAATCACAGAGACCTAAGAAATTTTTAAAATAATACTAATTAATTATATTAAAATACTAATAAAAATATCTAATCTATTAAATATAAATTACTCTCTATCTCGAGATGTATAAGGGCGGAATACTTTCGACAAAAAGAGATCAGTATTGACATATTGATACAAGTTTTACATTAATCATAAAATTCATTTGATAAAAAAATTAAATTTAAAGTCAACAAAACCTTAATTCAACGGATCTGGATTCTCTGCAGTCACAATTGACTGCAGGATACTGCATTTAGTGCAAAATGGAAAAAGATAGATTGGAGAGAGAAATAATTGAGAGAGGTAATGACATATTTAACCCACAAAATGCATTAACTGCAGGAGAATGTGTGATTTCTAACTGCAGCGGATCAAATTCCTAATTCAACAAGTTGATTCCTATAGGGGTAAAAAACAATTATAATGGAAGTGGAGAAACTGTTTGTTTGTTCTAATGACAAGAGGCCACAAAACTCTGTAGATGATTTTGTTGCACGATAGCTAGTTTCGTCGCCTTCTTCATACCGGCAAGAATTGGACTTTTCATGTAAGCACAAACCCCACTTTATTTCTTGTAGTCCAGATTCACTCAATTTCTTTATCCTCCATTTATTCAAATTTCTTTAATAGATTTTTGTCACGTAGAATTTAATGATTTAAACGGGCAAAATTAAAAACTAAAAAAATATTTTAATTAAATATGGACTATTGAAATCCTTTAATATTTTTAATCATATAATTAAATATTTTTAACCATATATCTTGTTTTTAATCTGGAGCATTAAAATTCTTTAATGTCACATGACAAAAATATGTTAAATAAAATAGATTAAATAGAGAATAAGAAAATGGAAGAGATCCAAATTCTATTTCTCGATAGCCAAAAGTTCGACTTTCCATATAAGCAGAACCCCACTTCATTGAATTCTCCACAAATGAAACATACACCATATTATTGCATGATGATAATACAATCTTGGCTTGCATTATTCTTTATACCTATCATACGCCTAACTAACTCAATGAAAGATTAGTTTTTTTTTTCTTCTTCTCATTATTCACTTCAGTATTTACGACCGAATCTCAAAGAAATGAGAATCATTTAAGGCCATTCAGAGTAAACTTTTGTTTGTATTTTTGAAATGTTTAAAAATTAATTTTATTTTAGTTTTAAATTTTAATTTTGAGTTGGGTTTCAGTTATTTTAGACATATTATTATGCTTTTTTTTTTAATCTCATTTCCCTTTAATTTATTAAATTATTTAAAAATATTAACACTTAAAAATAATTTAAAAAATGAAAACAATATAGTATTATAAGATACAACAACAATCAAATCTTATCTCACTAAGTGAGATCGGCCGATAAGATCAACATTTGCAATAATGTTCTATTCAAAATCATTATTCTATTCAAATTGTTAATTACGAGATCTTTTTTACATTTTTGCTTATAGTTTTTTTAGGTCTTCATCTATCTCTATCTCTATCTGTTTGACTCATCTCCATCTAATCTACACTTTTTATTATAGAATTTATATGTCTTCTCTCTACATGCTCAAACCACCGGAGTCTATTTTCTACCATGTTTTCTACTATAGGTGTTACCCCAACACTCTATAATATTATCATGCCTAGTTCTACCACACATAAAACAAAACAACTTCAACTCTTCTACACTTATTTTATTCTCGTGTTGATTATTAGCAATCAAACATTTTGTTTGACATAACATTGCAGATCTTACTGTAGTCAGATAAAACTTTTCTTTCAGCTTGAGTGGTAACTTTGTGTCATAAAATACCCATGAAACCCTTCTCCATATCAGACACCCAACTTGAACTCGATGGTTTACACCCCCATCTATATCTTCATCATTTTGTATCACGAACTCAAGATATTTAAACTGTGTGGCTTGTGCGATAATATGGTCTCCAACTTTCACCTCTAGGTTAGAAACACTTCTACTTTTGGTTAAGTTACATGTCATATACTCTGTCTTACTTCTACTTAGGCAAAATCATGCATTTCTAAATTTCATATCTAACCTCTCATATAAATCCTCCTTCGACTCTCCAAGTAGGACTATATCATCTTCAAAAAGCATGCATCTCGGTGCTAGCTCTTGGATGAGTTCTATGAGTACATCTAAAATTAAATTAAAAAGGTAGGGCCTTAGGTTTGAACCTTGATGTAAACCTATTGTAATGGAGAAAATACTCTATCTCTCCACCCTGTATCTGCACACTAGTCGGTACCCCTTCATACATGTCTTGGATATCTTGAATATATGTAATCCTAAACTCTTTCTTCTCTAGGGATTTCCACAGAATCTCTCTAGGAAATCTATCATACGCCATATCTAAGTCAATAAAAATTAAGTACAAGTCTTATTGGTCCATCTGATACTGCTCCATCACACGTCGTAGTAGATAAATTGCGTCCATTATCAACCTCTCAGACAAAAAATCTAATTGATTCTCAGTGACTTAAACCTCTTTTCTTAGTCTTCATTCAATCATATTTTCTAATAACTTCATGGTATGAATCGTAAGTTTAATCTCCATATAACTTACACAAATTTGTATATCTCCATTGTTCTTATAGATTGGAACTAAAGTGTTTCTTCTCCATTCATCGAAAATTTTCTTTGACCATATAATTTAGTTAACGAGTTTAGAGAGTCACTCAATGCCTCTATGTCCAAGAATTTTCCACACTTTAATAGGTATATTTCCTGTCCCAACTGCCTTATTGTTATTCATTTTCATGGTTTCTTTTACTTCATGTTTCTAAACCGACGATAGTAATTATAGTTTAAACCCTCTTCTCTAATGTGGAGTTTGCTAGAGTCCGGTGTGATATCAGATCTTTCATTAAATAAATTGTAGAAATACATATTCCACATATCCTCTATATCCTTTTTCTGAACCAAATCTTTCCCTTTTTCATCTTTAACACACTTTACTTGATCCAAATATGTTGTTTTTCTTTCTCTTCCTTTATAAAGTCTGCATATAGATTTTTCTCCCTCCTAGGTTCCTAAACAATGGTATAATTCGTTAAAATTGTAGGTTCTTGCTTCACTCACTACCTTCATAATCTTGTTCTTAGATTTCTTATACTTTTCCAAGTTTTGATATTTTTATACCTAAACCATTCTTTAAAATAACCTGTAACTATGAGATGCAATCTAAGAGAGGGTGAATTAGAATTTCTGAATTTTTCTTGATTTTGAGCTTAGTTTATAAATTTATAATTATACTGGAATTTACAAATCGATGGATACTTAGGAAGAAGATAAAGTTCATAAATTAAAGTGCATAAATATAAAAAACACCTGAGATTTATACTAGTTCTCCTTATCAACTCAAGGTTACATCTAGTCCCTCTATTCCTTAGTGGGTTATCCACTATGCTTATATCCTTATACAAGTGTTTACCAAAACCTCTTTACAACCTTCTAATACATAAACAAACAAAAAACACCAAAACCTATGGTGGACTATGAATCTTCCTGACTCAAAGAAATTTTCAACAATTACCATAAAATATGACGATCCTCACGAAAACCAAAAATTACACCACTTTCTATTTACAAAACCTTTCACCAACACACTATGATGAAAAATACAAAGTTTGTTGAGAAATGAATAATGTAGTAGTAAGATATACAATAATCACATCTAAACTTTGATTATTGATTCTTATCAATATTACAATTCGAATGTACATCACTTAAATGCTCAGATTCTATTTTAGTTTTGAAACTTTTCTAGCTTATGAAAGGTTACAAAGTTGTAAACCATTTTGAAATGAATGGTAGTTGAAAAAGATATTTGAATTGTGTAAATGAGAATTTGAAAGTTGTTATTTTATTTTCATATGTAAATTGCCTTATATACACTCATAGAAACCTCTTTGAATGGATGCACAACTTTGAAAAGGTTATATGAAGCATTGTCATGCATTACAATGATGATGTTTCATGATAAGTTGTTGTTTTACAAGTGGTAATCAATTACCATAATGTTGTAATTGATTACAAAGTTTCCAATTGTTGTACCCTAAATTTTTACCCTTAGATGCCATCCAGCTTTTGTACATCCTAGGAGCATCTTTGCATTGTTTGAGCTAACCCATATCTTTTGTTGGTTAACTTGTATCCCCAGTGAGTTTTTTCTTGTGGATACTAGCTTTCGTCTTTCCCTGGCGAAGCTTTTCTTGTGTGTTTGCTTCCTGTGGTCCCTGGTGTCTGGTTCGTCTGGATCTTTTGCATCCCTGGCATCATATCATCATCTTAGAAGTTCATGGCATGTCAGCATTTGCATGTCTGTCGCTTGTCCTTATCATTTGCATTCCATCTAAGGGAAAAATTTTTGGTTTGCTATATTTAAATACCTTTCACCTTGAGGCCCCTGGAATCTCCGTTCCTTGTGCCATCTGGTGAAGCGATTTAAATAGGGGCAACCGTTGTACCCTAAATTTGTACCCTTAGATGTCATCTAGGTTTTGTACATCTTAGGAGCATCTTTGCATTGTTTGAGCTAACCCATATCTTGTAGTTTGTTTCCTTGTGTTCAAATTAGGTTTACATATCACCATAAGGCTCCACAAGTTGTTTGAAGCAAGTCAAGTCAACAAAAGATCTCCAGTGCAATGACTTTGGAATTAGGGTTTTGCACTAAAGAAATCACTAAGGAATTGGCTCTATCAAGTCAAGATTTGTGTGGTTCACTTACCATTTAAAGTCATCTACATTCAAGAGACATCATTCAACAAGAATCCAAGGTCTATTGGCCCTCAATAAGAGAAGTTTGAGCCTCAACATCACTGTGCCTCCAATTAGGGTTTCTGTGACACTTATCAGCCAACAACTTTGATTCTTCATCAAGATGGACTCCCAAACCCTAGCTCTTGATTCTATTGGTTTATCAACATCCTCAAGAGCCTCCTAAGACCTTTAGAGGGGAAGGAAGAAGCAAGATTACAAGATCTAACCTCAGTGCATTCATAGTCAAAATTAGGGTTTGACTGAAACCCTAATCTTTTGGAATTTTGGTTCAAATGAAGTGTTAGTGGTTCTAATCATCATATATTGTCTCATGAAGTATTCAATGCATCCATATCAAGTTTCATGAGGTTTCTTGCAAGAGAAGTAGGGTTTTGACCAAGAAAGGTGTCATTTATGAGTTTTTTTCCCCTAATAGCATAATTTGGAATGACCATAACTCCCAAACCACACATCCAATTGGAGTGGCTCAAAGCTCATTGGAAAGCTCTTTCCAAGATCTTCAATTTGTTCTATATGACTTTTTGTCTAAAAATGCTTGGTTTTTGAGTTATGAAGCTTACAAGATATTTTGACCAACATTTAGAAAAATTTTCAGCGCTTTCCATCACTCTTTTTCTCAACTTTGGCACCACTTTTCACCCATTTCCATTTGGATTCAAGGCTTGGGTCCCAAATGAAAGTTGTAGAGCATGATGAGAGCTTTCCAACCATATGTGGAACATCTCAATGGGATAAACCGTTCTCAAGTTATGAATTATCAAAGAAGGGCACTTGAAATTGTCAAATTTCTATAACTTAGAAATTTTCTAAGTTCTTTTATGCAGTTTGGAGGACATGACTTGTAAGCCATATTTCTACCAATTCAAGGGATCATTTCAACTACTTTCCAACATCAACATTGTAGTATTATGCAAGGGCTTTCCATAGCATCCAAGAGCATGAAATTTGGATCACCAAGTTGAGAGATATCATGTGTGGAATATGGCCTTACGAAAATGGTTTTGGCACCAAGAACACATCAAGTTTGGAATTTGAATTTCTTTCCTCTCTCCAAGTACACATTCTGCAGACTTAACACATCCTTTCCAACTTCACCTTTCCCCTAAAGCACGCTGCCACATGCCTTGCTTTTGTACTCTCATTGTTGATCTTTGCAAGCCACCACCAACCATTCCCTCGTGTACTTCATAAATCCACTAGACACAAACCAAAACAATGCTACTTTTCTGACCTAGTTGCATCAAAAAGAACTTCACGTGGCTCCATGGTGTTCAGAACAGCCATACATCTTCCAAAATCCTCCCACGATCTTTCTCTCAAAGACAAACACTTGGCACATTGGATATTCACACCCATGGACCAGCTGAACTCCCTATAAAAGGGACCCTTCTCCTCTTCATTTCACACCAACAAACAACACTAAAACCACTCTGAACTCTACCATGCTTATTCATGTGTTAGGATGAACATATTTTAGTCAATATTTGCTATGTGGTTCGTTTCTAATTTGTTCATGTTGATGGTAGTTCAGTAAGTTAAGTTTGGTATGTTACATGTTTATGGATCAAGTTTGAAACAAGTATGTGGTTCTGATTTGAAAACAGAAGTGTTTTTAAAAAAAAAAACTAATTTCATTTTGGAACCTTGAGTTTCCTCTGATTTTTCTTCATGACATGATCACTGGTTTGTTTAGATAATGGTTTCATTATGTTCTATGTTTGGAGTATTTCAATTTATTAATTTATTTCATGTTGTTTGGTTGAGATTTGAATGATTTATAAGGGATTAAAGTTGAGCATGTGTTTGATGTTTTAATTTGAAACACGGTGATGTTATACGTTTCTGCATGTTTCTCATTTTGCCATGCTTGATCTTGATTGACTGGTTTTGTTTTTTTGTCCCGTAGCGTATTACATAGCATGACCAATTGATATCATTTTGGCCTACTTGTTCAGTGCGCGTGCGTGTGTTTTCATTTATTATATTTTCTTTGGTTTGTTTGGCTTATGTATTATTGAAGCATGTAGTAACCGGATGAAACACGCCGTCCCAACGGTCACACACATGCACATATTTCTCCTTTCACCTGCCATGCCTGGGTTCGATCCTTGGATCAACCCTTTTGCTTTTTCTTTCTATTTTTCGCCTGATGCCTTTCCTTTCTCCTCCCATGGGCCTTGCGCACTTCACTGTTCACACCCCTCATTTTCTGGCCCAATTTCATTTCCTTTTGTTTTTTAACTAACCAGAAATCACTCACACCCCCCCCCTGCGCCTCTTTCTTTTTTCTGTTTTCAATCTTTTTTTATTTCTTTAGAAAACCTTTTTTATTGAGTTTATTTAAATATTTTCAGAAACTCAAATATTATTTTAATCTTTTTTTAGCAAGTTAATTTCTAATTGTTAAGTGTTGTTGTCATTTTAATTCTAATTATCAATTTGTATTCTAAATTTAAATTTAATCACTAATATGCATGTTAATCTTTAATTGTTAATTGTTATATAAATTTTAAATGTTAATTGTTAATTTGTACTCTAACTTTAATTGGTAATTGTTTATTAATTTGTATTTTTGAATTGTTAACTTTTAACTTTAAGTGTGTTGTTAATTGTTAGCCTTTAAATTTAAATTATTAGTTTGCATTTTAATTTAGTTATTAATTGTTGACTTTTAATTTTAATTACCAATATGTGTTCTAATTGTTAATTTTAATTGTGTTGTCAATTGATTATCAATTTTGGTTAAATTGTTAATATCATTTATAAGCACCTTTGTTGATCTTGAGTGATTCCACTAATGGCTTGTTTAAATCTTGAATTAATCTATCCATGTTGATTTGTCATATGCTTGACTTTAACATGAACTCTATTCTTCTTTAATTGTCAACCTTGATTAATATCATTCTATATTTTTGTCTTCCTTAAGATTGAAACATATTGATATATCCTTGTAATGATCATGTTCATCTTATCCATACTTCATCATGAAACATATTGCCACCCTCATGCTTATGTTGCTTTCATTATATTATATCAATGTTTTATCTTTTTATCATGTCTTTATCTATTGTTATATTATCAACTGTTTTCCCCCCATTCCAAAGGAAGGTGATAATGTTGACTCCTAAGTCATTAACCCCCACCTTAACCTAAGTAACATCTTAGGAGAAACCTTATTTATTGCCCTCATCAGAGCCATAAAAATCATAACTAGCTTTAGGAAGAGTTCTTCAACTCTTAGTGATATTCATCCTAATGAATTTATCACTTTCCCCTACTGACTAAAACATAATCATAGGACCATTACAACTAGATTTAGAGAGTTCTTAAACTCTACAATGAGCTTGTACTCATTTCCCCTCTGAATGTTGACCATAGTCAATCATTCAGTAGAAGTAGAACTACGCATACTCTGATTCTATTCCCGAGGATACGTAGGCGCAAGGTGCGATGCTTTGTCAAGTATACTTAGATACTAACCCCTAGGGTTTCAACCTTTAGCATTGAACCTTTAGCAAACATAAGATAACATTAAACAAGAGGCTCCCGTAGAGTACTACGGACGTTTAGGGTGCTAATACCTTCCATAGGCGTAACCAACCCCCGAACCTTAGATCTCCCCCCTTTAGGTTTTTCTAACGATCTTGAACCTTTCCTTTGGATAAATCAAAGTCGGTTGTAAAAGAAAATGATGCAAGTTAATTAGTAGCTTGTTATCCTATTTTCACCGCAACAGAAATGACGACTTCACTGGGGAAAGTTAGACCTATTGCTGGTCCTTTCCTAAGAGGGTTAAGCCTATCTTGTTTTATGTTATTCATGTTTGCTTATCTACTTGTATGATTGCTTGTATGTTATATTTGCTTATATGCTTGTATATCTGTTCTTATTATCCTGTTTGATTTGGGTTGATACTTTTGAGTGAGATAAATCCTATACCCGGATTTGAGCGTACACTTATTATAGGACGATGGTATTCAAGGAGGCTTTGAGGGAGTCGAATCCTGAAAGGTTGAATTGATAACACCATCACTCAGTTGAGGCCCTCTCGAGAGTCTAGTTATGTTGAACGAATTCATTCGTGAAAGCGTGCTACTCTCGACCTAGGAGCCCGAGATATTGAGAACCGTAGTTACCAAACCCAACTTAAGCCTTTTAGATGTAGTGCGGAGACCATGATGGAGTCTATTTCTGACTTGGTTGTCATGCGATACTACACTCAGACGAGATCCTCTTGAGAATTTTATCGATCACCAAGTCATCTGGGAAATCTTTAAAATCCAAAAGATGGATCGTAGACTCTGGGAACTTCTTAGAACCTTGTTCGGCAGGTGAAAACCAATAGAACATACCAATGAGAAGGGTGAACCTTTGACTCCATGCTCAACCTTTTCCCCTTTGTCTTTGTTTGTTTGTGCTTTTTGTGTGTTTGTTGCATCCATATAGCATAAGCATTCATGTTGCATCTGTTTCATGGAACTCAGACTTCTTTTCTTATATCAGAGGAATATCATGGATAACTCAAGAAGAAACACCATCAAATACACTTTCAAGAGTCCCAAATTGGATGACCTAAGGAAATTGGGAGATTTGTTGACAGACCCTGAAGGATTCTTAAGCAGATATGGAAAGTTGTGGGTTTTGATGAGGAAGACTGTTGATGAAGGACTTCTCTCAACTTTGCTCCAGTTTTATGACCCAAAATATCACTACTTCACGTTCCCCGACTATCAGCTCTTACCCACCCTTGAAGAATACTCTCAGATAGTTGGTTTGCCTATCAAGGATGAGTCCCCGTTTCCTATCTTTGAAGAGGAGCCAAAACAGGAAGAAATACTCTATGTTAGATAGTCAAGGTCTTTCCCAGAATAACTTTACTGCCTAATCAAGTCTTCATACTGTAGCGTGCGGTTTTTGTCAGTGACACGACCACCTTACCGCAATGGTTGGATTTGGTTGCTACTTTCTGATTTCTTATTTATCCTATGAAGCTGGAAAGGAAAAGGAAGATATCTAAAACTAACCTTGCACACAAATGTTTTCTTTAACAAATGCTAAGAGATTGGGGGGTTGGGGGTCAGGTTATACAAGGGAAGTTGTCAATTACCCAGTGTATATATGGTTATCCATAGACTTTCTTTGGCATGTTTAAATACTCTCTGGTGTTTATCTGTTATGGGTTGGGAATGTTGAGAGAGTGTTTTTGTTGTTTTTGGGTTTTTCGTTGTTTTTGGGAAGGTGCTGGACCTAAAGTTTTTTATTTGTGTGCTCGCTAAGATTTCATAATCTTATGCCTACGTATTCCCGTAAAGATAACAGGGAAATCAGAGCAATCGTAGTTCCTCCTATTCTATGGGAGGAAAGATGTTTGGTGTCTTTTTTAAAGCCCAAGATTGAAGCTATTAGAGTATTTGTGTCTTGTTCAAAGCCCAAGATTGAGGCTAAAATGGTGACTGAGAGAGAATTTGTCATCTCTAAAGGGAGATATCTCACCAATTCATCACAAGTTATTGGGTACTTGGTTATAAAGGGGAATTACTTTAACTGGGATATGAGAATCCAACAATGCCATAATTTCCTTTATAAGGGAGATGTCCTGAAGGAAGAAACTTTAACTCAGTGTAGAGCAATGCCATTTTTCCTTAGGAATCTTCCATGCTAAGAGAGGGACATTGGATTGAATATAAATAATACAGAGGCTTGCCACTTACATCAATTAGAGGAAGTTTTAACCAGGATAAAAGAGGGACCACAACTTGGATTTTTTAATCAACAAGTGTGCCACTTACGGCAGTTATCTAGAATTAGGGTTTGTTGATTGTGTGTTTTGATGTGTGATGTACAGAGAAATGTCTTCCTACAGAGAGAACTCTTGATTTCCTCTGAGGGGATGATGTTTTTTATGTGTGCCTTGATCAAAGCCCAAGGTTGAAGCTAAAAGGTTGTTTATGTCTTGTTTAAAGCCCAAGATTGAAGCTAAAAAATTGACTCTACTAGGGGAGTTTTATATCTGTCTTGTACAAAGCCCAAGATTGAGGCTGAAAAGAGATTGGCTCTTCCGGGGAATATTTTGTATGTCTTGTATAAAGCCCAAGATTGAAGCTAAAAAGAAATTGACTCCACTGGAGAGGTTTTATATGTCTTGTACAAAGCCCAAGATTGAGGCTAAAAAGAAATTGACTCCACAGGAGAGGTTTTACATGTCTTGTACAAAGCCCAAGATTGAGGCTAAAAAGAAATCGACTCAGCTGGAGAGTATGATCAATCTTGTACAAAGCCCAAGATTGAGGCTAACTCTACTGAGGAAAATCATTATACAAAGCCTAAGAGGAGGCTGGTTGGGGAAATTCTTATATGAAGCCTAAGAGGAGGCTAGCTTCTGCTGAGGATTGTTGAAATCCAGAGACAGGTCCAATGTGTATTGTGGAATCACTTCTTGTTGGGGATTTGAAGGAGAATTGAAATATCAGATGCCCTGAGGTTCTGATTCTGTTAGGGTTTTTATTGATGGTAAAGGTTTAAAATTAAGTATGAAAACCTGTGGAGATTTTAACTCTGTTGGAGATTGATGAAATGCTCAGGGTTTTTTTCTGTGTTTTTAGGAGACTTGAGGGTTTACTTGAGATCCAATAGGAGATGAGACTTTCCAATTCTACTGGTATGAAGATGTTAACTCTTAGCTAGAGGATGATCTTTGTATGATGCCCAAGAGGAGGCTGAAACTGTCTAAGTCTACTCATGCAGTGGTAGGTTATGGTTGTAAAGAGAGATATTTGTATGTTGCCCAAGAGGTGGTTATGGTTTTAAGGGATGAAGATCAACCCTAGAATGGTTTGATGTTGTGGAATTCTGACCCTCCAGAGGATTGAACTAGTAGAGATGACTAAGTTTTGTCCTATGCATGTAGGAGGTCTTCGGGTCCTTGTACTAAGCCCAAGAGGAGGATGAGAACTTCTAAGAAGCCTGTGGGTCCTTGTACAAAGCCCAAGAGGAGGCTAGGGATGCTTTTAGGAAGCCTGTGGGTCCAAGCCTAAGAAAAGTTCAAAAAGGTTTCACCAGAAATAATCCTTTCTTTGGTGAACAGTTCTAAGGTTTGAGGAAATTCAAAAGAGGTTTCACCAGGAATAATCCTCTTTGGGGAAATGAATTCCTTGTACACATATTTCTAAGTTGTGACAGTCTTGAGAAAAGTTTCACCGGGAATAATTCCTTTCTCTGTTCCATATTGTATAAGCCCAAGAGGAGGCAAGACTGTATCTGGAATTTCCTACGGGGAACTAGTTTTGACGGTGTTAAAAGAGTAACCACTGGTTTGATCTAAAACTAGACCTACTTGTTGGGGAAAACTCTAAGAAATTATATATAAGCATACATATACAGATGAAATATATAAGCAAGTATGTGTAGAAGAAATAGTAGAACTTACAGTTGTGCAAGCTCCAGCATTGTAACCACAACTGTATGGTTAGTTATTCAAGAAATTGAAGAAAGTTTTGATGATATTTTGAATTTGAATTTGGATAAAAAAGGAAAGTTGTTTTTTTAAAATAAGTTTGGGGCTTATACTCACAGGGAGACCCAGATGAATTCTTTTGAAAAGGCAACGATCGTGTCGTAGTTTTGAAAACCACAGAGGGACTTATACAATGACTGAGACCCAAATTATTTATATACAAAGGAGGTTGGGTCTTAAACTCTATTAGAGGCCCAAAAGTTAATTTTATACAAGAGATGAGGCTTACAACTCAAGGAGATGCCTAGATAAAAAACAGCGATCGCGCAGTTATTTTGAAAATCGTATCGGGACTTATACAATGACTGAGACCCAAATTATTTATTTACAAAAAATAGGTGGGTCTTACACTCTATTAAAGGCCCAAAGGTGTTTGAAAAAGAAGAAAAATGGGACTTACAACAAAAGGGAGGCCCATATGAAAATTGTTTGAAAACGACGATCGCGCCGAGATTTTGGAAAATACAGTGGGACTTATTAAGTGATTGAAGCCCAAAATTTATTTACGTGATAAGGGATGGGTCTTACACTCTATTAGAGGCCCAAAAAATGTTTAGAAAAATGTTTGTGAGGGTGAAAACAATTAAAACCCTAATTTGATAAAAAAAATGCATTTTAATTTGAATAAAAATTAATTAAAATGATCAAAATTATCAAAAATGTATGAAAAACAAGTTGTGATCTTGGATTAATGTTTGAAAAATCACATTTTTTCCATAGAATGATTTGAAAATCATTTGAATTTGAAAAATCAAGAGAAAGAATTTATTTAAACCGTTTAAAAACAATTAAAAAGGAATTCTTTACAAAAATTCAAAATATATTAAATAAATAATATTTTTTTGTTTTTTATGTGGAATAAAATATTTTAACATATTTGTGAATTTTTAAAAAAATAATCAATAAAAAATAATTAAAATTGAAGGAGAAATTAATTTTTGAAGTTGTAAAGAAATTGTGAAAAAATGTGAAGAAATTAAGTGGTAAAAAAAAGAGATGGCCCTCCCAAGGTTTGAACCAACGCCCTTGGGGTGAAAGTTTTAAAAGTTTACCAACTGAGCTATGTGATATAGCTGTTATTACTATGGAAAGAGTAAATAATATATGAAAACTTCCTTTGAAAATGGTTTAAAAAATAAAACCAAAAGGTCTGGGGCGAGGGGGATTCGAACCCCAGACCTTTCGCTCGCTACACACACAAAAACAGCTGATCAACCACTATGGCGCAATACCAATTCAAATATATAGTGGCAATGAAATAATATATAGTAAAACTATATTTGATTATGAAGAATGGCGCCATAACCTTCATCTTCAACCTCATGCCAGACCAATTTTGGCAACTTTGCAAAACCTATGCTATCTCACTCGCTTCTTGATCATTTTGAAAAATGTAAAAAACGAAAATCGTGTATTTTTTAACAAGGAACATGATGGCGGTCTTTAATTTCATTTAAATTAAGTGTAGCAAGAGATATCATGTTAGAACCAGATGAACCCTAAAAAATGCAAGAACTATATGAAATCTTATACACGCAAGATAAATAGCAATTGATTGAGGGTTAATGATCTATAAGTAACCAGAATCATGATGGTAACTTAAAGCAACATTTATGATCAAGTTGGTGTCACAATTTGTTCTTGATCAAATCTCCAAGCCATGCTCTATAATCCCACTTTTCAGGCTACATTATCTCCAAATCCTTCCATAATCAGAAGATTACACGAAAAAAGGAGCATTGCCCAAGTGTTTAAGCTTTTGTTCAAGAGATTTTTCCATTTTTGGAAGAAAGGTCACACTTCCAAATTGTTAAAGTGGATTTAATCACCAAAGTCAACTTCTTGGGCTTTGTAGTTGTTCCTTCTGCACTCAAAAAGTTTTGTACTGAGAAGCAAGACCTCAAGACACTATCAACCACCCTAGAGGCATGGTACTTTACTTGAAAATGACACAAATTTCATGTAACCATCAAGTTGCAACTCAACCAAGCCAAAGATTGAGAACTTGGTAATCTGACCAGCTTCAAATCCCACGAGTTCTCCTATAAATAGAGAACTCCCTTAAGCTTCAAAGACACAACAATCACACCCTCTAAACCTCTGCTTGCTCCCAACCAACAGAATTGGCAAAAACACCTCAATTTTGCAAAATCTCCCACCAAACTCATTTCAGTCGTACAAACCTCAAACCAACACCATAAACCATCTCTACACACTTAATAGAACTTGTTCCAACACTTGAACAGGTTCTATATCACTCCATTCACTATCCATAATTTCTCACCTTTATTTTGCAAGAGGATTCAGGTTTGAGTTTTGAAGTCACTTCCAACCATTCTAAATACTCAAGTCTTATCTCCAAGGATCAACAAGGCTAAGGAGACTCTCTTTTCACTTCTATAGAAACATTTGAAGAGGCCTTGGACTGTCTCCAAGAGGTAATGTTCTTGTCTCATTAATCTCATGATTCATGCATCATTAATGGTTTATTTGTGAAGCAAAAATGTAGATAATATCATGTGTTAGTTGTTTGAACCACTGTTTGCACTATTTAAGTTGAATATGTAATGTTTTGACATGTGAAAACTTAGTGGTATTTCACTATTGTTGAGCTTTGTGTGATTTACACAGTTAGTTTTAGGGCAAGATAATGGTACCTTTGGATTCCTTGTGAAAAATACTCCAACTTTGGTTTTTACAAAATCAAAATTGGTTGAGAAATGAGAGAGATATAGAGAGTTGAAAACTTGGCCATGGTGATGAACTAGGGCACGGGGAGAGAGAAAGAAAAGAAAAAGAATTGGGGAAGAAGAAGGCTGAAGTGGCACTGAGTTGG
This sequence comes from Lathyrus tuberosus, assembly GCA_022829125.1. NCBI lineage: Eukaryota > Viridiplantae > Streptophyta > Magnoliopsida > Fabales > Fabaceae > Lathyrus > Lathyrus tuberosus. The sequence goes on from JALAZF010000002.1 coordinate 41,980,906, forward strand.
TGCCCAGGTGGAGCTGACTTGGCCATTTTGGAGTGTTTTTAAAATATATAATTTTTGAATCCATATAGTTAATGGATGAGGGCGTAGCATCACTGGTCAAGGAGGTTTATGTGTTTGTTTACCAGGCCATAGGACTGGGGTTCGAATCCCCCTCGCCCCAGTCCATTTTATTTTTTCTGAGTTTCAAACATTTTTAAAATATATTGAATTAAAGTCATTGCATATCAACTGTGCCCGTTGACTCAGTTGTTTAGGTTTTGTGGTGTTAAGGCTGAGGGCGTGGGTTCTAGTCCTAGCTGGGACATAACCTTATTTTTTTTTATCACTTTTCCATTTCATTTTATTCACAAATTTCAAAACAGCATAACTTGGCCATCCCTTAACCTTTTTGACCCCTTCTTTTTGTTATGGACTCATTTTGATGTCTACTTTCATGTGGTATAATTTGTTCCCTAAAAATATTTATTTTTCTTATACTTATAATGGTTCAAAGTGTGTGACTTTTTAGGGTTTCCTTAGGATAAATTGGATTTCTTTTGATTGATTCTTGGATTTCCTTTGATAACCATGAGTTATGTGATTGTTTTGTAACATGTACCAACCTTGTGTGATGTTTGTCAACTTGCATATTTGGTTTTGATTTGGGTTTTGGCTTACTTTATGTATGTTTACATGTTTAAATGCCTTGAATTTTGTTGGATATACCATGAACCTTTGTACAACTATTTTACCTTAACATGAGATATCTTCTCCATGTTTACATGACCATAATGTGCATGTTTACATTTGTGAATGATTTCACCATCTTTGTGTGTTCTTAAACATTTGAATGTTGTCATGAATATGCCATTAAGTACATGTTTGTTTGCCTTGGCCTTTGTGATGTTCTTATTTGTGCATGACCATGATTGATTTCTTAACATGTATAATTGGTTGTTACCTACTTGTATTAACATGTTCAAATTGTAACCATGCCTAAATGTTCAAGTAATGCCTTAACTTTTTCATATGATGTTTGAACTTTCAACATGTCATCTTTAAGCATTCTCATATGCCATCCTTTGTATGCTTGCATATTCATCCACATGTTATTGTCATAAACATGTTCTTGGTTCAAGTATGATTGATTGATACCATTTAGTTGTTTTAAATTGTATTCGTGATTAAGTATTGTTTTAACTTATCCATGTATGCTTTGAATTTTGATTGTTATCATGACTTATGTATGCCTTACTTCATCTTTGAACTTCTACCCATGATAAGTGATGTTTTGACTTATACATGTTAACTTTGAACTTTTGTCTTAATCCATGCTTAAGTGTTGTCATAACTTTCACATGTTAACTTGAACTTTGAATCTTACCATGCCTAAGTGTTGTAATAACTTATCCACGCTTTGAAATGTTTAAATTGTATTCATGATTAAGTGGTGTTAGTAAATCCTAAAGCATGTTTGATTTAATTATGTACTTGAAATCATCATCCATGATACCTTAGTCTTGTTAGAACTATATCTCATGATTGTTTAGATGTTATAACATCTTTGTTTGATTGAACTTACCTTGGTTGTCACCATGTTTGTTTAAAACTCCTTTGAACCTTTGAACACATTAGGTAATTACCTTGTCTAGTTCATGACTTTGTTAAGTCCTTACTCTAAATTTTGTCACATTTATCTTTATGCTTTGGTTGTAACCATGTGCTTTACCTTTGTCATGCTTTCATTAACATCAGGTTTGAATGTTACTTTGATTTTCTCTCAATGATATCATGTTTGAATATCATGTTTGTTCATACCATCCACATTTAAATCATACTCCATTTAACTTTGTTAAGTTATTTCCCCCAAGTGATATTAGCTTGTTAGCTTTAATCCTCAAGTTGCCCCTCTATTCCTTAATCCAAGGGAAAGTCTCTCTATTGACTCCATGTCATAGATAGCTTAGCATTACCTATCCCATTTGACCTTGTTAAAGTCATTAGGATTTTGAGGCTTATACTTAAGTTAGAATTTACAACTCTTTTGAATTTGTCAAGTCAAGTAAGGGTTAAGACCTTAACACTTAATTCCCATTTGAACCTTAATCATAATCAAAGTGTTCATTCATCCTTAGTAAGGTGAACTACAAATGCTCTGATTCCATCCTTGTAAGGATATGTAGGCATAAGACCATGAAGTTTTGGCGAGCATACTTAGTGACTAAACCCTTTAGGTTCCTATCTTTCACCATAAACCCAAACATAAAACAATAGTAAACAATATCACAAATACTAGTAAGAGGTTCCAATAGAATACTATAGATACTTAGGATGCTAACACCTTCCCTAGGTATAACCAAATCCCGACCCCCAAAATCTCTTAGCATTGTTGTTACATTAAAAACTTAGGGTTTTTTACGATCTTTACCCTTTCCCTTGGATAAATCAAAGTTCGGTGGTGAATCTTTAAAATATTTGTGATTCAAGTTTAATCAATAGCTTGATACCCAATTCTCACCGCAACACATTACATGAATGAGAAAGTCATTATATTTCCACGATGTTTTAACAAAACCATTATGCCCAATCCCTGGTGTATAGCTCACTAATTTCTATTAGGGGTCTCATATCCTTATTCAACCAACGTAAGTGATATTAGTATATGCAAAAGTACGTTAACTCAAATTCCACTACTAGAGGTCTTATACCCTTATTCAACTAGCGTAAGCACAATAATTATCCTAGCTCCAACGCATAGACTAATGGTCAGTATTCCTTATGCGCCCAAAATCAAATTAAAAGAGTATCTTAAAAAGAATTAAGCATGAGAGGTAATTAAATAGACATATAACTTCAATTATTCATGCACTTACAAATTAAACATATGTCCCAACAGGTTCAAAATAAGTTCATCATACAAAACCTAACATAGAGAAGTTTAGCTACTCATAACGATACAATCACATACTATGCAATAAGATGAAGATTGCATATGAAAATCCTTGAAGAACAGGCTTCTAATGGCTTCAATTGATCTCAAAATAGCCCTCTTGGTGCTCTTTACCGTCACTTTCAGTCCAAATTCGCAGAAACCTTAAAAAGATGCCCAAAACTCCCTTTTAAAGCTATCAAATCCTTCCTGAATGCATCAGAATAAGCCCAGAAAAAGGCCCTATCACGCGCGTGATATCCTCCATCGCACGCGCGATGATGACGCCAGACCTCTATAACGCGCGTGTGATGCTGCGCATGATTATTCTAGTAGCTGCACATTTTTGCTCCATTTTTAATTTCATCAAATTTTCACTAAGTCCTTATTTCTTCATACTTAGTCATTTTTGCATCTTTCTTTGGTCTTTATTCTTCATTTTTGCTCATCTTTGATGTGTTTTGCTCCGTTTCTTTGACAGAAAACATGCAATGATAGAGTGTCATCAAACCTATGGCTTGCAAAACCATCATATTAAATTGAACGTAACACAAATAATGTTTATGAGAAACATTAATCAAGCTGAAGATTTGTGTAATGGAACAATGTTTATTGTAACAAATATGGCAAATCATGTCATAGAAGCACAAGTTATGGGTGGAAAAGGATATGGCAAAGTTATCTACATTCCAAGAATGGATTTGTTCCCATCACAATCTCCACGACCATTCAAGTTAAACTTAAAACAGTTTCCGATAATTATATCATATGCAATGACTATTAACAAAACTCAGGGTCATATGTTGGATTGTGTTGGACTATATTTACCCCGATATTTTTTTAGTCATGGATAAATATATGTTGCAATATCAAGAGTAAAAAGCAAAAAAGATATCATGATATTGATAGATGATGAAGGTCACAATGTCAAATTCTACCACAAATGTTATTTACAATGAAGTTTTCCACAACATATAATTTGTGTGCATTCCACAGTTTTTATTTGAACTTCAATTACATCCAATTTTTCTTTGCCATAACTTATGTTGTTATTTTCATAATTATTATTGTAACACCCACATATAACAACATACATCAAAGTATATATATTATACATGAATCCAAGTTTTGGTATTGAAATACCATAAGTTCCTGGTTAACACATTGTATACATTACATGCCCAAAATACAAAACACTAAAAAATATAAGGCATAATATATACAGTATGTTCCAAAGACTAAGAACTAGATCAACAAAGTGATCTCAAAATAAATCTCCAACAACGGAAGCCATGCAATCCCAAAAGCCAAGATACGTAAGGATAATCAAACGACTTTATCCTTACCCTTCGCGGAACCTGAAGTACCTGTAATATAATCAACAACATGGGGTGAGCTATTAAATCTCAGTGAGTTCCCTATCTTATAGATTCTCTCAGCTTTACAAGGTTCTATCAATCCTAACTCATGTCAAAGGGAAGGGAAGTGACCTTGAGTTCACAATCTCACACTATAAGAAAACATGTTTATGAGTCCGTTAACTCAAAATTATCACTTATCGACAACCTTATCAAGGCATCCCTTTTCCCGTCCTCTTCTACGTCTAGAACTCGGAACGAGTCATGGATCCTCGTAGATTACTTGGCATACGAGATGGATTCGGAGCTAAGGGACACATTATCACCTTAATTTGTCACTTTACACGGCCTGTTCACCGTTACAAGTCCTTTTACCTTATAGGTTCCCTTCGTACTATAATCGGGAATCAAACCTACCAAGTAATCGTGCATTCATTCCAGAGGAGCTCGTTACTCATAGAACGCCACATTGGGGAAATGGTTACGATTTCGTGATTTCACATACAACCGTGATTGTATTCAACAATTCTAGGCCACGCTTGCCTTAAGGCCTCATTTGCCTTTTCTCACTCATTACCATGGTTTACACATGTTCCATACTAGTATATTATTCTTTTCTATACCATTCGGTATTTGGACACACGCCTCAGCCTTGCGTGCGCAAGCGTTGTCGTTTAGGTTATCTATCAATTTCCTAGCCACATTACTAGGTTCTAATATAGATTCATGGTGAAGTTCCTCACTCTCCCTATTTCATATTTTAAACATGTTATCACTCAATTTTCTTTTACAATAAGAGAATAGATATAACACAATAGAATAGAATAACCAAATGCATAAAATAAATCAATTTATAAGATTAACTAAATTCTTGGGTTCCCTCTGATTTATTTAATCGAGTATCGTAATCGATATTTTCACTTTTATCCCGTAGGATATTTTCATAGCTTTCCAACGACTATTTCCATGCCTCGATCGGAATCACGATCCAAAAGATATGAATTTTTAAACATTTTTCAAAACTCACAACAGTGGTAACCGGTTACCTCAAAATGAGTAACCGGTTACTTAAGCTGCACTGTTCAAAACATAATCAAAATAAGAGTTAGAGGCACATTTTGGTAACCGGTTACCTCAAAGTGAGTAACCGGTTACTTCGTTCATTTTTCACGCAGGACCTCAATTTTTCCTGCATGTAACCGGTTACCTCAAAGTGAGTAACCGGTTACCACTGAACCAGAAGCATAAAAACCTATTTTTAATGGTGTAAACTCAAACCAAAACCAATAAAAATATGATCCATCACCATAACAAGTATTATTTAGCAATTTCTCACACAACCCAATCATGTTATGCATTTTATTTCATATATCAACCATAGAAACAACATTTAACACATTAAATCAAAATCCACTATTTTTATTCAAAACTCTAACCTAAGTTTCTACACTTAGGGTTCTAACTAGAACTCACCTATGAACAAGATGAAGAAGATGAAGAAGATTGTGAGATGATTTGGTGAAGAATGAAGAAGATCCAAATTGTTCTTCAACTTCTAGGTTTCTTTCTCTTTCTCTCCTCTTGCTTCTCCTTCTCTCTACTTCTTACTATCTTTTCTTTCTATTTTTGTTCCAAATGAAGAGGAAAGGAAGTGATGTGGAGTATATCAATTAGTTAGTAACACTACTAAATGTCCAAAATATATCTAAAGTATCAATTGATAAAACCTCAGGGTCAGATAATATTAATTTGATCCGTTCTGAGCTCATCAGTTACTCTAATTATCTTAACAGATGATTTCTTAGAGTACACTGGAACCCAGTTGATCACAACTAATATTATCCAGAGCAAAATAAAATATGGGGTATTACATCCTCCCCTCCTTAAATAGAAATTCGTCCTCAAATTTAAAGATTACCTGAAAAGATGAGGGTAAGCATCCCACATTTCCGATTCGAGTTCCCAAGTTGCATCACCCGGATGCGTCTCATCCCACTGAACTTTCACAAGAGGAAACTCTTTATTCCTTAGTACCTTAGTTTCTCTTCCAGTGATACGACTCGGTTGAGGCTCAAACGTTAAATCTGCTTTTATCTCAATCGTATCTGGTAGAATTGGCTGAAGAGGATCTGGAACAAGCTTCCGGAGTTGAGACACATGAAAAACATCGTGCATCTCTGACAGAGAAGACGGTAAGGCCAATCTGTAAGCTACTTCACCAATCCTTTCTAAAATTTGATACGGTCCTTCAAAACACATGGTCACCTTCATCAAACTCTAAAGGTCTTCTATGGTTATCCGCATAACTCTCTTGACGATCTTGTGCTTGTTTAACTTTGTCACGGACCATTCTAATCTTTTCCGTGGTCTCTTGAATAATCTCGGGTCCCAAAATTCTATCTTCGTCAACTTCCGCCCAACACAAAGGCGTCCTATATTTCCTTCCATACAATGCCTGGTAAGGAGCCATACCAATACTTGTATGATAACTATTATTGTACGAAAACTCAATTAACGGTAAAAGTTCTATCTAATTTCCTCCACTTCCAAGTACACAAACCCTTAGCATATCTTCCATCGTTTGTATCGTCCGTTCCGTCTGACAATCCGTTCGAGGATGATTCGACGTACTCAAACACAACTTTGTTCCCATAGCTTGTTGAAAAGATCTCCAAAATCTTGAAGTAAACTTTGGATCTCTATCCGAAACAATACCAGAGGGAATACCATGTAACCTCACAATTTATGAATTAAACAACTTTACAAGATGACTTGCCTTGTAAATAGTCTTTACGGCTAAGAAATATACAGACTTCGTCAACCGATCCACAATCACCCAAATAGAATCATAACCACCTTGTGCACAGGGTAATCCGACTGCAAAGTCCATAGAAATACTATACCACTTCCATACTGGAATTTCTAACGGTTGTAATAACCCACCCGGTCTCTGGTGTTCAATCTTTACTTGTTGACATACCACACATTCCGATACATACATCGCAATATCTCTTTTCATACCGGACCACCAATAGTCCCTCTTTAAGTCTTGATACATTTTTGAAGAACCAGGATATATAGTAAAAGCACCCTTATGCGCTTCCTCCAAAATCCTTCTTTTCAACACCGCATCATCCAGAACACAAATCCTTTGGTTAAACAGAATAATTCCATCGGTAGCTCGCACGAAACCCAGTTGAACTAACACTCTTGTAACTTCTCATTCAACACTTGCCCTTGTTGAATTTTCTCTCTAAGAGTAGAATTAACATTCAAGGTTCCCATAATCACACCATTAGGAGTCCAAATAAATGGAAGATTAAGATCTTGAAACTTTTCCAATAAGGAATTATGCAACATTTTCTGACTCAAAGCATCCGCTACTTTATTTATTTTACCCGGATGGTACTTCAAACTCTTGTGGTCACTGAACATTTCAAAAATTACTCCATACAAATAATGACGCCACACTTTTAGTGTAAAAACAACCGCCGCCAATTCCAAATCATGCGTTGGATAATTCTTCTTGTGAACCTTTAATTGTCGAGAAGCATAAGCTACCACGTGACTATCCTGCATTAAGACACCTCCTAATCCCATCTTTAATGCATCACAAAATACCTCATACGACTTGCTAGGACCAGGAATGATCAAAACAGGAGCAGTCGTCAATCTTTCCTTCAAACTCATTAAACTTTGTTCACAAGCCGAATCCCACTCATAAGGACAATCCTTTCGAGTAAGTTTGGTCATTGGTAAAGCCAATTGAGAAAAGTCTTTGATAAATCTTCTATAATAACCTGTTAGTCCCAAGAAACTTCTAACTTCGGAAACATTCTTCGGCCTCTCCCAATTAATCACCGCTTCAACCTTTGATGGATCTACCACCACACCTCCTTGAGATATGACATGACCGAGAAAACTAACCTCCGACATCCAAAACTCACACTTGCTTAGCCTGGCAAAAAGTTGTCTCTCTTGTAAGATCAATAGAACGATTCTTAGATGTTCTCCGTGCTCTTGAGAAGTACGAGAATAAATAAGAATGTCATCAATAAAGATCACTACAAATTGGTTCAAGTAAGCTTGAAATATCCGATTCATATAATTCATAGAAAAACTGTCGGAGCATTCGTCACACCGAAAGGCATTACTATGAATTCATAATGGCCATAACGGGTTCTAAACGCGGTCTTTGATACATCTGAACTCTTCACACGGATCTGATGATAACCCGGTCGTAAGTCAATCTTTGAGACCACACAGGCTCCTTTCAATTGATCTAACAGGTCATCTATCCTAGGTAATAGGTACTTGTTCTTGATGGTGACTTTATTCAACTGCTGGTAATCAATACACAACCGCATTCCACCATCCTTCTCCTTCACTAACCACACTGGAGCTCCCTAGGGCGAAATACTGGGTCGAACAAAATGCTTAGCCATTAACTCTTCCAATTGATCCTTCAATTCCCTTAATTCAAGTGGTGTCATCCGATATGGAGAAACAGATATAGGATCCGTTCCTGGTATCATGTCAATAGAGAATTCCACTTCCCTTTTCGGAGGAAGAGAAGTGACATCCTCGGGGAAAACTTCAGAAAACTCACAGACTACAGGAATATATAGAACTTGAAGGTCGCTACTCTCCTCCTTAGTGAGAACCAATAAGATAGATTTTTCCTTCTCAACCAAGAAATTTATCATTCCAACCGTACCTTCTAAAATAGTAGTAAACACATCTTTCAAAGTAGCTTCAACAGATGGAATGATGATTAGCTTTTCTTCACAACCAATAAATACCGAATTAGCAGAAAGCCAATACATCCCCAAAACAACATCCACTTTCTTAAGCGGTAAAAAAATAAGATCAATCTAGAAAACTCTTCCATCCACAGATAGAACACCGTTTTCAGACATTAAAGGTGTTTCAACCATTTCATCCATGGCAGCAGTAACCACCATGGGTGGAGACAACGGAATACCTTGCAACCCAAGTCGCTTCACACATTGCATTGACACAAAAGAGTGTGTTGCTCCACAATCAAATAATACAAAATAAGGATGCTCATTAATGAAACACGTACCAATAATTAAAGAGCTATCACCCTTAGCCTTCTTTGCATCCAATGTATAAACTCGACCGGTACTCCTTCCTTGCGGCTGATCCTCATTCTGAGGACAAACCCTCGTTATATGACCCACTTTTTGGCACTGATAGCACTTCGCTCCTTTGAAGTTACACCTACCATAATGAATCCTACCACAGGTACGACACGCTGGAGGTGTACAAGGTCTGGAATTCAGAACTTGTTTCCCTTTGGAAGCTTGCGGTCTAGGCCTAAATTGTTGGCTTGATCTCCCAGGATCATTCTGATTCATCCTAACCAATTCTCCTTCTTCCTAAACTCTCTTCAGACCGTCCTCAGCCACATAGCGTTGCCTTAACAACTCAGCATAAGTAGCTACCGCCATATTACCTTGCCTCAACTGTTGGAATTCAAACTCCCTTTGGGCCCTCAAAGAACTAGGAAGGTACTTCTCCATAAAAGTAATCTTGAATTGCTTCCAAACTTTAGGCACACCTTGGATAGTCATTAGAGCTAAGGTACTCTCCCACCATCTCATAGCAGGACCTCTCAATGAGTGAGAAGCAAATACTACCTTGTTCTCCTCACTACAATGAACTATCAGAAAGATTCTCTCCATACCAGCCACCCATTCATGAGCTTTCACAGGATCTAATCCGCCATTAAATTCTGGAGGATTCATGCGGATGAAATCCCGAAAACTCTCACCTACAGCATCTAGAATAGCCACCTGAGGATGAAAACCCCCATTCATCTGTTGTACCATCTGCGACATGAATTGGTTCTGCTGTTGCTGCATTTGTTGCAAAAACTGAGGCCATGGGACATACTCGTCGCTGCCTGGCGGATTCCTCTCAGCAAGAGTAGCTCTGGGTCTACAGCGGTTTCTGCTTCTGCCAGCCATGTTCCTAAACGTCATACATATAGGATTAAGTTGATCAGGCTCAATACTATACATATAACACTTAAGACCAATGGAGACACAACACATATGAAACGGAAAGAATTACTTATACTATTACATGGCTAGGTTGAGGATACGACCACCTCTAATACCAACTGTAACACTCACATATAACAACATACATCAAAGCATCTATATTATACATGAATCCAAGTTTTGGTATTGAAATACCATAAGTTCCTTGTTAACACATTATATACATTACATGCCCAAAATACAAAACACTAAAAAATCTAAGGCGTAATATATACAATATGTTCCAAAGTACTAAGAACTAGATCAACAAAGTGATCTCAAAATAAATCTCCAACAACGCAAGCCATGCCATCCCAAAAGCCAAGATACGTAAGGATAATCAAACAACTTTATCCTTACCCTTCGCGGAACCTAAAGTACCTGTAATATAATCAACAACATGGGGTGAGATATTAGATCTCAGTGAGTTCCCTATCTTATAGATTCTCTCGGCTTTACAAGGTTCTATCAATCCTAACTCAAGTCAAAGAGAAGGGAAGTGACCTTGAGTTCACAATCTCACACTATATGGAAACATGTTTATGAGTCCGTTAACTCAAAATTATCACTTATCGACAACCTTATCAAGGTATCCCTTTTCCCGTCCTCTTTTATGTCTAGAAGTCAGAACGAGTCATGGATCCTCGTAGATTACTTGCCATACGAGATGGATTCGGAGCTAAGGGACACATTATCACCTTAATTTGTCACTTTACACGGCCCGTTCACCGTTACAAGTCATTTTACCTTATAGGTTCCCTTCGTACTATAATCGGGAATCAAACCTACCAAGTAATCGTGCATTCATTCCAGAGGAGCTCGTTACTCATAGAACGCCACATTGGGGAAATGGTTACGATTTCGTGATTTCACATACAACCGTGATTGTATTCAACAATTCTTGGCAACACTTGCCTTAAGGCCTCATTTGCCTTTTGTCACTCATTACCATGTGTCATACCCCAAATTTTGACCACTAAGATTTCCCATTATTGTGAAAATCATCATCACAATATGGATGTACCAACATGCCTCAATCAGTCTCCTCAAGGATTGTGTAGCATTCACTACAATTAAGAATTAGGGTTTCAAGCCCTCTTAGAGCCTTAGACAAAGGATTAATCAAGAAATGACATGATCTTCAACTTGTCTAACCTCTAAAACACCCATAAATGATCAATAGGACTCCCACATCAAGAATCAAGCACAAAGTTGCAACATTCCAGGTGGATTAAGCCTCAGGATCGCCAGTGTCACCAAATTAGGGTTTTGGTCGACTAAGGCCTCCAGATGGAAATTTTCCTCTGGGCATGAGCCAATGCTTCAAAAGCACAACCTAAGATACTCTAAGGGACCTCATAAACCCAATCATCAAATCAATTAAGCCTCAGGGGATTCATTTACCCTAAAATCAGGAATTAGGGTTTCTTGACCTAATTCACCCCTAAGTTGACTTTTGGGACAAAGCATGAGCCAAGACCTCAAGACATGATTTGAGGGACTCTAATACACTACATTGATTCATTTGCAACAATGGATTGATCCAATAAGCTTGATCCACAAGTTTGTATTTCATCTGGACTACAATTAGGGTTTTGAGGAAAAAGTCAGCTGTACCTTTGACTTTTGACCAAGACATGCTCCCAAACCTTGGGACATGATTCAATACACCCTATAACACCTATAGAACGTATCCATCAAGTTTGATTTAGGTCAAGGACTTGATTTCACAAAGGATCGCACAGTTTGTAATTCATCTGATAAAAAGTCAACTGTGCACAAAAGTCAAGTTTGACTTTTTGAGATTTTTCACAATTATGGTTCCTCAACCCTAAAACAATGTTAATATGTGATTTGAATCATCCTTCATTAAGAAAAATCAAAGAAAGTGAGGTTTCTTGCAAAAGGGGTAACCATAAAAAACTTAGAATTTTTCTAAGTTATGGAACAAAATGGCTAGGGTACCAACTTCCAAGGATCATAACTTGAGATCCAAGCAACCATTTTGGCTGGTCCAAAGATGGATTTGTAGCTCTCATGGCATACTTTTCACTAAGTCAGAATCTGTCTTGCTTTTTTTCAAAATGTAGGGGCATTTTTCACTTGGATCCAAAAAGTTTCAAGACAAACTATAATCACACATGTGTTGTGTCACATAAGGGTTTTCCAAAATATCCAAGAACTCCATCAAACTCCACTTGAGCTAGGAGTTATGACAGCTGCAACATGCCTTGCTGCAAACTGTCTTGGCAAGGCAGATTTGTGCATAAAGGCTCAATTTGCTCAAATTGTGCAATTCCAAGCATGCTTATCCATTTGCACACCTCAAGGGGAACAACTAAGGGACAAACACTGATCTATTAGCCTCCCAAGTCCATGGATCTATGTTTAGGCATGACACTCCTAAATTCAAAGACGCTTCAAATATTCAATTTTGTTTCAAAGCATTTAACTGATGCATAGAGGTGGCATTCATCAAGACAATGTTATCCAAGTTCAGTCAAGACTTATCCCTGAACCAAAGACACATAGGTCTGTGCTCTAACCTCTAGTCAATGGCTAGAGGAGACTTGAGATTCCAAAATGATCCAATTGGCCACAGACCTCACTAGTATAAAAAGATAAATTTACACCTGTTTTTTATACAGTTTACACCCGTTATTGGAGGGTGTAAATTCAACGGGTGAGAAATGTCTAACAAATTTACACCTGTTTAAAAACAGGTGTAAATACATGCTAAGTTACACCCTTTTTTAATAGAAAACTAGTGTAAATACATGCTAAGTTACACCCTTTTTTAATAGAAAACTGGTGTAAATTGTTACATATATACATTTAAATCAAACAAATTTACACCTCATTTGATAAAAATCGGGTGTAAAATAAATAATGCTTACTATGAATGTCAACAAATTTACACCCTATTTTCTTTAAATAAGGTGTAAAAATATGGTATATTACCCCCTATTCTAGTTATCGGAGGTGTAAAATATAATTGTTAAATTATATTTACTTCTATTTACACCTTATTTCATTTGATATATGACACCCAATTTTAGTTATCACGAGTGTGAAATATGGTATATTGCACCCTATCCAGCAACACCAAGGATCAAGACATTCTTATCTTTAATAAACTGAGTAATGCTTCCAAAATATTCTATTAGAGAAAATACTTTTTTAAAGGCAAGTATTGAGAAATGACAAAAAGAGTACTTCTGTTCTAGATACAACCCCCAACTGTTCTAGAGATAACCTAACCATGCTGCCACTATTTGCGAATACTTTTTTTTTGAAAAGGCAAACAATTGAATTAAAAAAAGTCATTCCATCATAAGGTATGCACATAATGAGCAACACCGAATCAATAGTAGAAGACAAGACCAATATAAACAATGGGCAACCAACTAGGCTTGGCAAAACCCCCAAGAAGAAAAACCTAAACTAATAGAATAAACCACCCATTACAGAAAAAACAATAATGTGCAAAAACAATAATAAAGAGAAAGGAACAAAATTTCTGCCTGCTAAAGCAAAATAGAGGATGCCAAAGAGAACACTCCAAATAGCAGAAATAGGTTGACTATCACCAAGGACTTACAAGATATTAGAGACCAAAAATCCAATTGCACGACCCTCTATCATCCAGAACACAGAAACCTGACAAACTAGAGACTAAGTCGCTTGCCGCTGCAAGTGACACACGAGCATGTCAACAACACGAGCACATACCACTGATTCCAACAGTGCCAACTATGCACCAGCAGAAATAATGAAACAACAGATGCAATAAAATCTGGTAGCCAGTTGTAGAGGAAATACCCCAATCTCACTGAACCTTGGCACCACAATCTACAGCCACCAAAAACAAAAATAAATCCAGTTAAGGAGTCATGTGCCACAGGGAAGATGCAAAATAATATTGGAGCCAAACAAAACACCACATTACTCCTGTTTCTTGTTCACTTATGCTACTTGTCTGCTGTTCAATAATAATCCAAATAGAGCAACATTCCACCACATTCCGATAAGAAGCCTTGGGTTTGAATGCCATTGGCGCAAGTTACGACTAAGATACTCAGTCTGCAAACATTAAAGCCAATAATTTATTTTTTTTACTCTTTATTAACTTCCTCCGTATAAATTCTTGATGGCGAGGATCTATGTTGGAAAACGGAATTTGAGCCTTCAGAATGTTGACCTTTCCATGCCTTAGAAGATTGAGAACTCCAACCTGGAGTTCGACTTCCATTACCACTCGCATGCATATTAGTGCTTCTAGCATATGGTGTCCCCACAGACATCTAACTGTTCCTATTGGACTTTGAAGAAGAGAAGTCTCAGGGGTGCTCAGTCATCTAGCCACCTCTGCTCTTGAATTTCATGGGAGTGTTGAAGTCCTATTCTTCTGCAGGATGTTCCATTGTCCAACCGCCTCTACCCTTTGATTTCTCGGGGTTGTAAAGACTTTTTCTTCTGAAAGACGCTCCCTCATTCTACCACCTCTACTCTTTGATTTCTTGGGGGTTGTAAAACCTTTTTCTTTTGAAGAAAGCTCTCTTGTCCAGCCACTTCGACTCTTTAATTTCTTAGGTGTTGAAAAGCTTCTTTCTTCTGAAGGAAGCTCCCTTGTCCAGCCACCTCTACTCTTTGATTTCTTAGTTTGTCTAAGGCCTCTTTCATCTGTAAGAGGACATTTCTTTTTGTGCATCTTACCCATATCATGAGGTGCAAACCAATGCCCCATGTGTAGCGAGCGATTTTGGACGCGGTTCTTAAGCGCTGGTCGCTCTCTGCAGTTGAGCTTAAAACTACAGGTCGATTCATTTTTTATCCTATTGTGAGCTGAATAAGGAAGGGAAATAGATGTCTCCAATTAACCCTGCTTGCATACTGAGTTTAAACAGGGGTCTGTTAGGTTACGGATGCTATCAATGTGGGGGGGCCTTTGTACTGGTTATTCGTATTTCGCCAATACAGGTTCTTTCTTTCTTTTTCCTAGGCAAAGGGTTTCTAGCGGGGAATAAGGATTAGGATGTTAGGACTGATGCTTTTGAATTACTGCTTTTAATTGATGGAGATATGGGATTTGGGTTTTTTGTTGATTGCGCTCGCTAAGATCTTTTCTTTCGATCTTATGCCTACGTATTCCCGTTTACCGAAACAGGGAAATCAGAGCGTTCGTAGTTCCTCCTATTCTATGGGAGGAAATTTGTTTTTGGTGTCTTGTTCAAAGCCCAAGACGTGAAGCGAAAGGTGATTTGTATCTTGTTCAAAGCCCAAGATGTGAAGCTAAAAGATCTCGACTTTAGAGAGAATTTGTCATCTCTAAAGAGGGGAGAAGGATAATTACTTTAACTGGGATACGCGGATCCGAGCAATGCCATAATTTCCGAAGAAAGGGTTTTAACCTGAAGGAGAAGACTTTAACTCATTGTAGAGCAATGCCATCTTTCCTTAGGAATTTCTCATGCTAAAAGAGGGACAGTGGCATGGATATAGATGATCCAGAGGCTTGCCGCTTACAGCGATTAGATGAAGGGAAAGGAGTTGTTGATGTTTGTGTACTGTGAACGAGGCACAGCTTTGATGCTAAAAGGTTGATTGGATCAACCAGTGGTTTTCTTATACCAAGCCTAAGAGGAGGCTATCTTGTGTATCGTACAAAGCCCGAGAGATAGGCTAAAGGTTTTTTTGACCCAGTGGGGCATATCGTTATACAAAGCTTAAGAGGAGGCTAGCAAAGAGTTCGACCCTTTCTTAAGGAATTTGTATCTCGTACGAGGCCCGAGATGGAGGCAAAAAGGGGTGATTGACTCAACGAGGGAATCTTTTGTGTCTCATACAAAGCCTGAGAGAGAGGCTAAAAGGTTGTTTTGACTCCACTGGGGAGAATTTTGGTATCTCGTACGAAGCCCGAGATGGAGGCTATTGTAACTGTTTCAGTTGAGTGACAGATCCAATATACTGATTTAAAAAGAGAAAATCAGTTCTTATATGAGCAATACTGTACTCAGGGATTTAATTTGAGGATCAGGGATATTTCCTTTTCTTTGAGGAAACGGGAAATCCAAAGGGTATTGAGACTATCCGAGTCTGCGGGTTTCCTTCCTATTTAACGAAGGGTGCTTGAGAATGTCTTTGAGACTCAAGGAAGTTAGACTGTCCAAGTCTAGAGTTTTATCTTTTGTACTATGCTTCGAGAAACAGTAGTAGACTCTATGAAAGGACTGTTCTATGAGGATGACTAAGTTTTGTTCCTATACCTCTAGGAGGTCGTCGGGACAATTTGTACGAAGCCCAAGAGGAGGCTGGAAACTTTTAAGAAGCCGACGGGTCCTTGTACGAAGCCCAAGAGGAGGCTATCATTCCCGGAGGAAGAGATCATTATACGAAGCCTAAGAGGAGGCTGTGAATACTTCTAAGAAGCCGTAGGGTCCTTGAATAATGCCCAAGAGGAGGAGGGGTTGCTTTTAGGAAGCCTGTGGGTCCTTGTATGATGCCCAAGAGGAGGCCGATGCTTTTAAGAAGCCCGTGGGTCCCAAACCAAAGAAAAGTTCAGGAAAATTCTTTTAGAGTTAAAACCACTGGTAAACGTGTGAGGTTTACTATCCAGTGACTTTAACTTTAAGAGAGAGTCCAAACCGTTCGGCGGTTTGAAGAAATTCAAGAGAAGTTTCACCAAGAATAATTCATCTCTGGGGGATAGAATTTCTTGACGATTCCTAAGGAGGACAGCCGAAGAGAAGACTGTATCTGGTGCTCCTATTGGGGATCTAGGCGTCTATTTCTACGAATAAATGAAACGGCGTCACTTAGTTCTAGACGTAGTTGCCGGGGAAACTCGAAATATCTATACTATTATTACACAGTAGATATGAGTTTATGAAAGGAGACTTACAGTGAGCGGCCCCACAATACAGTTTATAATATGAAAGCAGTAAATGAAAGCGATAACCACTTACTCAGTTGTAGTGCTTCCATGCTGTTTGGTTAGTTGTTCAACAAAGAAAGATTAAAAACAACAGTATATTCAAAATTAAAGGAGAAAGTGCTTTGAAAAAGAAAGATTTGGGGCTTACAGCTCAAGGAGAGGCCCAGGGTTTTATCAGTGAACGCACTGTTTGAATTTGTACAGAGGGACTTATACAAGTGACTGGGGCCCAAAAAGGTTTTCTGTACAAAGGGATGGGTCTTACACTCTCTCAAGAGGCCCAAAAAGGTTTAAAGAAAAAGAGGGGCTTATAACACGAGGGTAGGCCCAAATGACTTTTCGTTTAAAAATGGCGATCGCGCCAAGATTTTCTTTTAACGCGGAGGGACTTATACAATAAGTGAGGCCCACAAATGTTTTGGTTAAAAGGGAGATTGGGTCTTACACTCTAATAGAGGCCCAAAAGTTTTGAATGGGTCTTATAGCTCAAGGAGAGGCCCAAAAGGTTATTTTTCAAAAGGCGACGATCGCGCCGTTTGTTTTTGACGGTATCGGGACTTATACAATACACTGAGGCCCAAAAATGATTTGGTCAAAAAAGGATTGGGTCTTACACTCTATTAGAGGCCCAAAGTGTTTTGAAAATGATTTATGAGGGTTGAATTAATCCAAAACCCTAATTTGTTTTCAAAAATGTATTTAATTGAATAAAAATTCAATTAAAATGATCAAAAATTGTTTAACACATGGAACACAAATTGTGATCTTGGATTAATGCTTCAAAAATTAAGTATTGACCTACAAAATAATTAGAAAGCATTAAAAGTTGCAAAATCAATGTAGAAAAAAATCTAAAATGCCAAAAACAATCAAAATATTAATTCTTTACAAAAATATCAATTATATGAAATAAATAATATTTTTGGGATTTTTTGATAAAATAAAATATTTTAACATTTTTGTGAATTATTAAAAAAAGAATCAACTCAAAATCATTAAAACTCAGAGAGAAATTAATTTTTGAATCAATTAAACAAAATCACAAAATTCAAATATTCAAATTTATGAAAATGGCGCCAAGAACAACACCAAGAACACGCGCGTTTTTTCAGTATGCCCAGATTTGCGTTTTCTATCCAATCTCCATGAATACGTAACCATATCATGCAATCCACATATCATTATGCTCGTCTCAACCTCACGATCATGTCTATGTACTTTAATTTCATTTAAATTAAACATACAACAAGAAATCACGAAGAAACCTCAAGAACCCTAATTTTTGCATGAAGGCTAGGATTTTTTATACACGATTCAAACAATGCAATTAATTGAGGGAAAACATTCCATGCATGATTATGAACATATGGCCAAATTATTGTGCGAGGAAATATGCATAGATTGAGAGATGCCCAAGTTTAGGCTTACCTCCAAGTCGTGACAGCAAGAGCAGATGTGATTTTGAGTTGGAGGTGTTACAGACAAGTTGTGATGATCTGAACAGCTTCCCTACACCATATGGATTGTGTTTGAACACTTGGATTGAATTGAAATGGACTGGATCAGTTTATGGCACCTCAGCTGCAACTTCACTTCAAACTTGTGTGGATGGCAAGTGATTTTGAGATTTTGATGTTTCAGAAGTTATGTGAGTGTTTGATCAGCTCATATGTGATGTATGTGAGGTGTGTGAGTGATTGGTTTGTGCAGAATTGCTCTCAAACTCAAAACCCGATAGCTACCTTGCTAAGAAAGGCGTATTTGCCAAGAGAAAGAGATTTTGAGGAAAGCATATGTTAGATGGCTTTGGTGTACTTAAACTGATCATAATTGAGCTCTATTTATAGTAGAGTAAGTTTGTTTTGCAAGGAATAGTGCATGGCAGCTGGTAAGTAGGTTTCCTCAATGTTGGCCAATGGAAATGAAAGTCTCCTCTAGCCATTGACTAGGGGTTAGGGCACAGAGCTTTGGTCCCCTTGGTCTTGGATAAGTCTTGACTGATTTCAGATGAGAATGGCTCAGTCCATGCCACCTTGATGGTTCCATTGAATGCCTCATTCCAAATTTGAAGTCTTGTCCCTATTTTGGCCATTCTAGGTTCAACATGCTATTCTTTGTTCCTTGGACCTTGGAGGCTTGGCTCAGTGATTGTCCCCTTTGGATTCAATTCTCTGAGGTGTCCAAGTGGATTGGAGCAATTGCAATTGGCTGATTTTGGAAAATCGAGCCAAAATGCAAATTCTGCCTTGCCTTAACAGATTTCAGCAAGACAACTTGCCAATGTTGTATCTCATGATGTAGGTTGAATTTGGCAATGTTCTTGGCCATTTTGAAAAGCTCTTACATGATACAACAACTGTTTGAACAAGTTTGGTTTTGATCTCTTTTGATTCCAAGTGAAAAATCCCCCTACATTTGGAAAAAAGTGAAGCAGAATTCTGACTTAGTGAAAATTTCACTAAGTGTTGGAAAAAGTGACATTTTCACTTTTCAGCCACTTTGATCATTCCATAACTCAAAATCCTTAATGAATTGGAATGACTTGTAGTTGAAGTTTTTGTAGGTGATAATGAGGGCTACAAATCCATCTTAGGATGAGAAAAAATGGCTTTGTGGTTTAGGAGTTATGGTCCTCCAAAGTTGGTACCTTTGCCACTTTATTTTTAACTTAGAAAAATTTCTAAGTTTTATGGTTACCCCTTTTACAAGTTATCTCACTTTTCTTGATTTTTCTTGATGAATGATGATTCAAATCATACATTAACATCATTTTAGGGTTAAAAATCCATTTTGGTGAAAAATCTCAAAAAGTCAAAGTTGACTTTTGTGCACAGTTGACTTTTTATCAGATGAATTCCAAACTGTGCAATTCTTCATGAAATCATATCCTTGACCTAAATCAAACTTGATGGACATGTTCCATGGGTGTCATAGGGTATATTCAATCATGTATTAGGGTTTGGGAGCATGTCTTGGTCAAAAGTCAAAGTTACAGTTGGCTTTTCTCTTAAAACCCTAATTGTGGTGCAGATGAAAATGAGACTTGTTACTCAAGCTTCTTGGATCAATCCATTGTTCCAAATGGATCAATATGGTGTATTAGAGACCCTCAAATCATATCTTGAGGTCTTGGCTCATGGTTTGTCCCAAAAGTCAACTTAGGGGTGAATTAGGTCAAGAAACCCTAATTCCTGATTCTTGATGAATGCATCCCCTGAGGCAAAATTG
Source organism: Lathyrus tuberosus (assembly GCA_022829125.1). NCBI lineage: Eukaryota > Viridiplantae > Streptophyta > Magnoliopsida > Fabales > Fabaceae > Lathyrus > Lathyrus tuberosus. The sequence goes on from JALAZF010000002.1 coordinate 42,001,402, forward strand.
ACTTGAATCATGGGTTCATGAGGTTCCATGAAGTATATTAGGTTATGTTTTGGATCATTGCCTTGTGCCCAGATGAAAATTTCCATCTGGAGGCCCTGGTTGACCAAAACCCTAATTTGGTGACACTGTCGATCTTGAGACTTGATCCACCTAGAAGGGAGCAACCTTGTGCTTAATCCTTAAAGTGGGAGTCCTTTTGATCCTTTGTGTATGTTTGAGAGGTTAGAAAAATTGAAGATCAAGTCATTCCTTGATTGATCCTTTGTCTAAAGCTCCGAGAGGGCTTGAAACCCTAATTTTGATTATAGTGGATGCTCACCCATCTTTGGGGAGACTAATGAAGCATGATGGTTCATCCATATTGTGATGATGATTTTCACAATGATGGGAAATCTAAGTGGTCAAAATTTGGGGTATTACAGATGCCCCTATTTAATCTTCTTGGACCCGAAGGTATGAATGACGAAGGGATTCGAGCATTCGGGGCGCAAGAGGATTAAATATCGGAATATCCGAAATTTTGATGGTGGTTATGAATGGTAGCTTACGCATTCATCTTCTTTAGCTAAGCGATGATGCTTAGAAAAGGTAAACTTCCCCTCGATCCTGGTCTTCAGCCAAGGAACTGGTCTCAGTTTTCTTTTGAAATAAACCTCCCCTCGTTCTTGGTTTCCTACCAAGGAACTGGTCTTAGTTTCTGATTTAAACTTCCCCTCGATCCTGGTTTCTTACCAAGGAAATGGTCTTAGTTTCTGATTTGAACTTCCCCTCGATCCTGGTTTCTTACCAAGGAACTGGTCTTAGTTTCTTTTGTCAATAAACTTTATTGACAAGGGACACTATGTGTAGCGGTTTTCTTCAAACTTCTCGCCGAATTTTCCTGGGGAGATGCCATTTGAGTGGAAAAAGTTTTGATGTCAGACTTGCTGGGGAACCCAGTAGTCTGAGTTGTAGAGTTGTACAAACTTCTCTGTTGGAGACGCCATTTGTTTCTACTGGGGAAAGCGAGTCTCTTGAGAGACTGTTTTCATTTGGGATCTTTCATCATACTTTTCTCGGGATCTTCCCGGAGAAATGCCATATGATGGGGTCCAATTTTGAGGTGTCGATGACCTTTTCATCAACGACTTTCCGGAGAAATACTGATGTACTGCCGAATCTCTGATCACGAGGCTTTCTTTGTGGATTTTCCTTAATCCGGGAAAGCAAGGATATCATCTTCAATGGAGAAGAGTGATGTTTATTGAGAGTTTTCTCTGGCTTTTCAGAGGTTCAAGTTATCAAAGTGGCCAAGTGCCGACTCTGATCTAAAGATACACTGGTGGCGAGATTGTGCAGACGCAACACTTCCTGACGAGGAAAGAACTGACAAACTCGATTGAGAAAACTGTTTATCACTAGGGGACAAGACCGACTCAAGTGATAGTGATGCAATATGAAATGTAAATGCAAATAAAAAATGCATGAAGTATGTATGTATATGCTGACAAAACAGACGCGACATACAGACTAAAAGATGAACATGACTGAATACTCGGCCATCGCGGGGCGAAGAAGTACCGTTGGTTCAAAATAGCAATTCCACCTTGCTTAGGAGAGATAGTCCCGTTGGGAGCTATGTTGATCGGGCTTAGGAGATGAGAACTCGGCCGAGGAGTGTCAGACGAAACAAGGTCTCTGACACAGTTGATCCCTTCATTCAGGCATACTGGCTTAGAAGGAGTACTTTGATTCTGCACTTTGAAATTCGTTTACTTCGGGAGAAGCAATCGATGTTCTTCTGATGTTCAACAGTCAAAAGAAATGCCATCTTTAATTTAAAAGCAGAAAAAGTTTTAACAAGTAAATTCATTTTTGTTTTATTTCAAGAATCGCTGATTAAGTTTAAACAACGTTGTTCTGTAAAGCTAAAACAAGTAAAGAATTACAAACAAAAGCACAAAGGCTCCAATTTTATTGATAAGATGGAGATCAGCCAAACGCGTGATTCCAAAGAGTATATACAAAGTTAGAAAATGGTAATTTACAGGGAAAAGGGCTACGTTGAAACATAACGACCACTATCCTTCTACCAACTTTGAATTCGGGACATCCCGAGCTTCCGTCGAAGATGACCTTTGACTGGAGATTTCCTCCGATAGATGATGCTGTAACTGCTGCTGAGGGACTTGCCTCTGTTGAACATAGTTACTTGCCATTATCCCTAATTTTTGCCTGGATTGTACTATGAGATTTCCAATCCATCGGGATGATTTTTTTTTCATGTCTCTAACTTTTGCCTGGACCGCCCTTTCGGGTTTTCAATCCACCGAGACGTTTTTTTTTAGTTTAGGCGAAGTATTTCTTGACTACATCAACATTCGTGGGGTAGGTAAATTCCTCTCCGTCCATGGTTGCAAGTCTCAAGGCGCCGCCTGAGAAAGCTTTCGTGACCACATAAGGGCCATCATAATTTGGGGTCCATTTGCCCCGAGAGTCAGTGAGAAATGATTGTATCTTCTTGAGCACGAGGTCTCATTTTCTGAAAATACGAGGTCGGACCTTTTTGTCGAACGCCCTCTTCATTCTCTGTTGATATAACTGACCGTGGCATAGTGCCGTGACTCGTTTTTCCTCGATCAGATTTAATTCGTCGTGTCGACTTTGACACCATTCAGCTTCGGTGAGCTGAGCTTCCATCAATACCCTGATTGACGGGATCTGTACTTCTATGGGAAGTACTGTCTCCATGCCATATACTAGAGAGAAAGGGGTAGCCCCTGTTGAAGTACGGACAGATGTGCGATAACCGTGAAGAGCAAAGGGTAGCATCTCGTGCCAATCTTTGTAGGTTACAACCATTTTTTGAACGATCTTCTTGATGTTCTTGTTAGCCGCTTCTACCGCTCCGTTCATCTTGGGTCGGTAGGGAGATGAGTTATGGTGTTCAATCTTGAACTCTGTGCATAACTCTTTCATCATCTTATTGTTCAAGTTAGATCCATTATCAGTAATGATCTCGCTTGGAACACCATAACGGCAGATGATATTGTTTTTGATAAATCGGACCACCACTTGTCGGGTTACATTGGCGAATGACGCTGCTTCGACCCACTTGGTGAAATAGTCAATGGCTACCAGGATGAACCGATGTCCGTTTGAAGCCTTGGGCTCAATCATACCAATCATGTCGATTCCCCATATGGAAAAAGGCCACGGGGAAGAAAGAACTTTGAGATGTGATGGCGGTACATGAATTTTGTCGGAGTATATCTGACACTTGTGACACCTCCTCATGTACTTGTAGCAGTCGGATTCCATGGTCAACCAATAATACCCGACCCTGAGAATTTTTCTCGCCATTGTGTGTCCGTTGACATGAGTGCCAAAGGATCCTTCATGAATTTCTTTCATGAGCATGTCTGCTTCTGGTCTGTCGACACATCGGAGCAAAACCATGTCAAAATTCCTCTTATAGAGAGTGTCACCGCTCAGGAAGAAGTTTCCAGCCAATCTTCTGAGGGTCTTTCTATCTTTCCTGGATGTCCCAGGTGGGTATCCTTGTTTCTGAAGGAAGCATTTGATATCGTGATACCAAGGTCTGTCGTCTATGACTGCTTCAATCATGAAGATGTAAGCGGGTCGTTCAAGGCGCATGATGTCGATCTTAGGTATGTCATTCCATCGACCTACACTAATCATGGAAGACAGAGTGGCTAATGCATCAGCCATGTGATTCTCATCATGAGGGATGTGATGAAAGTCGACTCTGTTGAAGAAGGGTAACAACCTTCTTGCATAGTCTTTGTAAGGAATCAATCCTGATTGGTATGTGTTCCAATCTCCTTTTATCTGGTTAATAACCAGGGCTGAATCGCCGTATACGTCCAAGTTTTTGATCCTTAAATCAATCGCTTCTTCGAGACCCATGATACATGCTTCGTATTCGACCTCGTTTTTCGTACATTTGAACGTAAGTCTGGCAGTGAAAGGAATGTGGATACCCTGAGGGGTAACAATGATTGCCCAAATTCCGTTTCCATAATGATTGACTGCTCCGTCAAAGATAAGTCCCCACTGGGAACCTGGTTCTGGCCCTTCACTGGGTAGCGGTTCATCGCAATCTTTCATTTTTAGATACATGACATCTTCGTCTGGGAAGTCAAACCCGATTGATTCTTCATTGTCAATCGGTTGATGAGCCAAATGATCGGCTAAAATACTTCCTTTAACAGCTTTCTGAACGTGGTACTCTATGTCATATTCTGATAGTAACATCTGCCAACGGGCAATCCTTCCCGTGAGAGCAGGTTTTTAGAAAACGTACTTGATTGGATCCATTTTGGAGACCAACCAAGTAGTATGACGAATCATGTACTGGCGAAGATGTTTGGCTGCCCAAGCCAAAGCGCAACAAGTTTTCTCGAGCATCGTGTACCGAGTTTCACAGTCGGTAAACTTCTTGCTCAGATAGTAAATAGCAGACTCTTTCCTTTTAGTTTTGTCTTGTTGGCCAAGTACACATCCCATTGAGTCCTCTAGGACTGTGAGGTAAATGATCAGTGGTCTTCCTTCCACTGGAGGTGATAGAATCAGAGGATTCAACAGATATTCCTTGATACTGTCGAAGGCGGTTTGGCAATCTTCTGACCAAACGCAATCCTGGTTCTTTTTGAGTAATTTGAAAATCGGCGCACACGTCGCGGTCATAAGGAATATGAATCTGGAGATGTAGTTCAAACGTCCCAGGAATCCTCTGACTTGTTTTTCAGTTTTCGGAGAAGGCATTTCTTGAATGGCCTTGACCTTGTCAGGATCAACCTCAATTCCTTTCTGGCTGACGATGAACCCTAGCAGTTTCCCTGAACGGACACCGAAGGTGCACTTGTTGGGATTCAAGCGGAGCTTGAATTTTCTTAGACGTTCGAACAATTTTGACAGATGTTCAACGTGCTCATCCTCTGTTCTTGATTTTGCAATCAAATCATCGACATATACCTCGATTTCTTTGTGTATCATGTCATGAAACAAAGTAGTCATGGCCCTTTGATAGGTTGCCCCGGCGTTCTTCAAACCGAACGGCATTACCTTGTAACAAAAGGTACCCCATGGGGTAATGAGCGAAGTTTTCTCCATGTCTTTCGGCGCCATTTTGATCTGGTTATAACCCGAGAATCCATCCATGAAGGAGAATACTTTGAACTTTGCTGTGCTGTCAACCAGCATGTCAATGTGTGGTAAAGGAAAGTCGTCCTTTGGACTTGCCTTGTTCAGATCTCTGTAATCAACACACATTCCGACCTTTCCATCCTTTTTGGGAACGGGTACGATGTTGGCTAACCATTGAGGATATTCAGATGTAGCGAGGAAACCCGCGTCGATCTGTTTCTGTACCTCCTCTTTGATTTTGATGGCCATGTCCGGGTGAGTGCGTCTCAACCTTTGCTTTACTGGCGGACATTCCGATCTCAACGGTAAGTGATGTTCCACGATGCTGGTATCCAACCCTGGCATATCCTGATAGGACCAAGCGAACACATCGGGGAATTCTTTGAGAAGCTTTATCAAACCCTCTCTGGCAGTTGGACTGAGCAGTGCTCCGATCCTGATTTCTTTTTTCTCTTGCTCTGAACCCAAGTTTACCGTTTCCAACGGTTCTTTGTGAGGTTCAATGGACCTTTCCTCTTGTCTGAGTAGTCAGGAGATCTCTTCTGGAATTTCGTTGTCATTTTTTTCTTCAGCCTCGAATACTGGGAACTCAAAGTTGGAAGAAGGCATCGGATCGTATGTTTCAACGGGGTATAAAACAAGCAATCTGCATGACGTGATGATTCGTGTTTAGAAGAGATAGAGAAAATGCAAGTGTGTGCAGTGTATTTATTTTACTGCTTGTTTTTATGATTGAATGTTTTTTAGGATTACCATTTTCTGAAAAAGCAAAAAGAGAAAACAACAATTAATGCGGAAATTACAGAGCGACGTTATTTTATTAATGAACAAGTCGAATCTTGAAACTACAGCCCTATAAAACAAAACTCACTCGCTCTGGGCAAAGCGAAGAGGGAAATTTACAGAAAATGAGCCCTATCAAAACATCCGTTTCACCTGGGCAGGGTGAAAGGTTAAAGATGGCAATTACTTTGACTGATGAACGACCTTCAGAACCTCGACGGCAACCCATTGGCGGCGAACTCCTCGGTGAATCACAAAGTCTGGCACCTTCCTTGATTTGTCTTCAGAAATGACGCTGATTTCTGGTGGAGTAGGATCATTGGAATCTGTCTCCCAGGCAGAATTGTCGTAGGAGGATTCCTCTGTTGCATTTTGCATAGCATTGGAGCTCTCAGCTGTATCTCCCCATCCAGTTGGCTGGATATCTTCGAGCCTGATACGAGAGCTTTCGGGAGCAGTGTACTTGACCATAAAGTCGTATTTTCCACTTGGTTGTCCCAAAGTGTCCCAAACCTCTTTGGAACTGGAGAAGTCATCCCTCTCGATGGCGTTGACCTCGGGAAAAGCATAGTTGATGAATTCTAGTCCTGCAAACGTTGCGAATTCATCGTCATGTTGAGTAATTTCCGAATGACCTGAATGTTGATCCCATGACATGGTGGGGACACAGGTATTTTGTTCAATGACGCTCAGCTGAGTTTCATTACTCGGCTGACTTTCTTGCCCCAAGTTTCCTGGGTAAGGCTGCCACATTGGCAGGCCATCCATCGGGCCATAGTAATTGTGATCAGAGTTTTCTTTCATCAGAGTGTCTTCCTCTAATGAATTTGGCGGAGCACGGCATCCTTCCGGATCACAATCCCCGTAGATCATTTCGACATCTGATCTTGGTATAAATCTCGGACTTTCTGTAGGAAAGCAAAAAGGCATAGGCACCTCTTCCTGAGACATATAGCCGTCCTTGTTAAGGTAGGACTTCCATTCTTCATCTGTGTCAGAGGGATCTTCCTCATTGATAGCATGTACTTCCTGAGACACCGGGAGGAGAAAACCTCCACTTTGGAAGAAGTTTTGAAGGGGATGAAGACTTTCATCGTTGGCGGCCGTCTGGGTACAGGTTGCAGAAAAACCAAGACCCTTCTTTGTTTTATTGTCAATAGGAATGACAAGCCATCCCCATCATCTCGTATCGATACTCTCGACCGCTTTGATAGCATCTTTGTATGAAGAAATTGAAGTTCCTTCTTTGAATTGATCGTTCTTGCTCACCGATAGTGCTTGGAACTGAGTTCCAATAACCTCCTCGGGTTCCACACAAGTAGATGATGACAAGTTGCTTACAAGCAAGGCTTGTTCCCCACAAACCGTGACAAGTTGATTGTTCTTGACGAACTTTAGCTTTTGGTGGAGGGTCGAAGTAACCGCTCCAGCCTGATGTATCCAAGGTCTTCCTAATAAACAACTGTATGTTGCCCGGATGTCCATGACCTGGAAAGTGATTTGGAAAGTGTGAGGACCAATAGTTATGGGAAGACCAACTTCGCCGATAACTGTTTTTCTGGATCCGTCGATTGCTTTGACGACGACCTCGCTGACTCTCATCGGAGGGCCCTTGAATGATAATTGCATCAAAGTGGACTTCGGCATAACATTCAGGGCTGACCCTGTGTCTACCAGTACGTTGGCTAAAGCATCGCCCTGGCAGTTAACTGTAATGTTGAGCGCCATGTTATGACGGCGACCCTCTTCAGGTAATTCCTCATCACTAAATCCCAAATTATTGCAGGAAGTGATGTTAGAGACAATGCTATCGAATTATCTGATTGTTACATCCTGTTCCACAAAGGCTTGCTCCAAGACTTTCTGTAGAGCCTCTCTGTGTGCTTCTGAACTGAGTAATAGTGATAATACCGAGATCTTTGAAGGAGTCTGTAACAGTTGATCAACAATGTTGTATTCACTCCTTTGGACGAGCTTTAGCATCTCATCTTTGTCTTTTGAAAAGTCGGGATTACTAGATTGACCGACTGGCGGATCAGGAGTTTCTGCCTGAAGTTCCTTTTCTTTGTTGGACTCTCCAACCCCTCGGTTGAAGATTTGACCGCTCCGTGTTACACGACTGATGTCTGCAATATTCACGACGGAGGGTAATGGAATTTCCTTTCCATTCTCGATTATTGTTGCACCGTATTTGTAAGGGATAGCCTTAGTTGATTCATACGGTAGTGGCCCCGGTAGATAGATGACTATGGGAACCTTCTGATTTTTCTGACCATCATAAGTAACCTTGATCCGATCCCGGTTGGGAACTCTAGATTCGTCAAGTATAGGGATGATGGCAAAAACATCCCTGGTCCTGTGATGACCAGAGATCGTGACAACATCCTCAACTTGCTCGGCAAGGTAGTTCGGCGACCAAATGATGGGTCCTGAACCGGGATATGGACGAATTTCTCCATGATCGACCTGATCCTGAAGAGCTGCTCTCACAAGGTAACACCCTTGGTTACTTTCCGAACAGACGCTACAACTGTCATAGTTGTGTGGTGGCACCTGGCCACGCCCACTTTAAATACAATGTAACCTCACTAGGTTACCTTCCATTGATCGGACCTCCTGACTTTGACGATGAGTAGGATTCCTGTTATTGATACTAATCTGCTGAGTATCTTCGTCCATATAGATTGGCATCCACCAGTGATTTAACAAGTCCTGAAGTGCCTCCTGGACAAGGGTACAACCTCGATCATTTTCGCAACCCGCTTTACAGCTTTGATAGTCATGTGATATTAAGAATCCGAGTCGGACCTGCTCAGCATGTAACTCTACCAGGTTGGTATTCATCACGCGAATGTCAAAGATCTGAACCATATTAATTTGATAGGGATTCCTATCATGGTAGTCTTGGATCCATCCAAGATCCATCTGAAGCTGGAGGGCCTCTTGTATGAAAGAGCATCCCTGTTTGTTTACCGAGTAAATCAGACAGGAACTGTAATCGTGCCGTGGCAGATTATGATACTGGCTTTGCCTTGAGTGCATCGCCACAAGTTGACATTCATCGCACGGATGTCGTGGTTTTGAATGACGTTAGAATTCGTGTAAACCATATTAACTCCACGAACTCGGTGCTCCTGGATCCATCCGAGATCCATTTGTTCCTGTAGAGCTTATTGCACTACCGAACATCCTAGGTTATCTTTAGAGCAGATATCACACTGGTGATAGTTATGAGGTGGCACATGGCCATATCCACTCTGTCTACAATGCATCTTGACCAGATTGGTCTCCAATAAGAGAACATCGTGAATTTGATAGACATTGTTAGTCTCTTTCTCAATCAGATTGACTGCAGCCTTCTCATGTTGAGGCAGCGGGTTCGTGAGAACATTGGGATTCGTATCTTTGAAAGATAAGAGCCTGCTTCTAACAAGCTTTTGCACGTCGGATTTAAAATTGAGACAAGTCTCAATGTTATGCCCTGAACCTCCTTGATGATAAGGGCATGTTTGATCCGCTTTAAACCAAAAAGGCGGATTTTCCGGTACTGTAAGAGGAGACTTAGTCTGAATGTGCCCCTTACCCAGTAATAACGGAAACAGCTCTGCGTACGTTACAGGTATAGGATCAAATCCTGGTGGCCGTGTTGTACGGTTGTTGTTATATGGAGGACGAGTCTGCTGAAGAGGCTGTTGTGTCCTTTGTTGGTCAGGTTGGCTCTGCGCAACCTGAGGTTGATACATAGGAACGGGCGCGGGGCCGATAGCAGGAGTAACAGCTGCTACTGGCTGATAACGACGCCTTTGCTTTCCGAGAGAGATATTCCCAATATCTTGCTCTTTTTTCTTAGGGAGAGCACTACCGTATTTTTTAGTACCGCTCGTTGATCCAGTGTCTTTTACCAAACGTCCTTCTCGGACGGTTTCCTCAAGACGTACACCCATGCCGACCATTTCGGTGAAATCACTGGGTGCACTGGCGACCATTCGGTCATAGTAAAATGAGCTTAAGGTCTTTAAGAAGATTTTTGTCATCTCTTTTTCCTCAAGAGGTGGACAAATTTGAGCGGCAATTTCACGCCACCTTTGAGCATACTCCTTAAAGGTTTCCTTGTCCTTTTGCGACATTGATCTGAGTTGATCTCTGTCGGGTGCCATGTCCAAATTGTATTTGTATTGTTGGACGAAGGCAGTGCCAAGATCTCTGAAAGTACTGATCGTGGCACGGTTTAAACCCATGTACCATTTGAGTGCGGCACCGGTTAAACTATCTTGGAAGTAGTGAATCAGCAGGTCCTGATTCTCCGTCTGAGCTGACATCCGCCGAGCGTACATCACCAGATGGCTCTGAGGGCAAGAGTTACCCTTGTATTTTTCAAAGTCGGGCACTTGGAACTTGTGCGGGACTTTCACATTTGGGACCAAGCAGAGGTCTGCGGCGTCCTTTCCAAATAGATCCTGACCGCGAATGGCTTGCAGCTAATTTTGCATTTCCAAGAACTGTTCCTGGAATTCATCCATTCTGTCAAACATAGTTTCCTTCTTACCAGAAGGTGTTGGTGGAATCTGTCCTTCCGGGACAGTGTGCACCACAGGGGGTGGTACCGTGACTACGGCAGTAAGTCTTGGCGCCTCCCGAAGTTTGTAACCTTCAGGAGTCTTGAGTATGCCCCTGGCATCTTCGCTTTCCCGAAGTTTGTAACCTTCAGGCCCATCGGCTTCTGTTGCGATTCCCTGATCTTCAGTGATCGGCGTAACATATCCTTCCGGGATATAGTTAACAGGCATGCCCCAAGGACGATCTTTCGGTATCTGATACCTAGGATCATACTTTTCTATGATGGGCGTTGAGGTGATCTCTGAGATCACAGTTCTTTGTAGCTGAGCTTCTGCCATGGCATGCATGTCGTTACGAAGCTTTCTCATATCCTCTCTCAGAGCGTCGATCTCTTCTTTGAACTCTCTGTTTTCTTCCTCAAGATCATCCATCTTTTTCTGACGATTGGCCCGAGTATTATACGAATGAGATAGTTTGATTCTAGAATTGAGACACAAACGTGAGATTCGTAGGTAAGGAGAATACGCGATGTGAGAATGATGAATGCAATGATTATATTAATTGTTGTTTTTTGGTTTAATTAAAATAAACTTCGACAATTAGATTGCAAATATCAAACAGTGGGGAAACCCCTTTTTATTGAAATTCAAAGGATTACAGAAATGGAAATACAGTAGATTACAAAGTGCAGAAACAGAAACCTAAACTAATGGGTCCCGAGTCCTCTCTGAGGAGAAACCGGGTGCTGATTCTGGTACTTTCCTTTTCTTTGACCGGGGCGCTTGGGCCGTTGTCGGGTTGTCATTCCTTTGCCAGGTGAAAGGAGTGAGCAAATTCCTTTGGTCATCTTGATTCTCTACAGCATGCTGCTCCAAAATTTCAATCAGAGCATCTTTCTCTTTTAGTAGTTGTTGTATTTGGATACACTCTACGTCGAGGGTGCGATACTTGTTCTTCCAAGATCTTCTTTCCTTTTGAACTTTGTTGAGAGTAACCTGAAGCCTTTCAGTTTCCGTCATGAAGTACATGACAATTTCCCTCGGCGGAAGAATTCCGTAACGAGGATAAGGCATCTTTAGCTTGAGAGCTCTAGTTTGTACCCAATGGAGATAAGGCTCCACCGAGACACAGTCCGGTTTTCCCAGAGACTCTCGTCCTTTCTTATGAACATGTTTCCAAGCTTACACTATTTCCATCTTTAGTGCTCTGTCGTTTTCTCCTTCTTTGAAGAAAAGACCTTCCAGATGAACACCCAGTGGGATGTGTCGCATCGGGTATCCAAATTGACGAAGAACTAATATCGGATGATAGTTGATTCCTCCTTTAGTTCCTATGAGGGGTACGCTGGGGAAGTTTCCACAACGGTCAATGATTCTGATTCCCTCATAAATCCTATTACATCAATCTATATCAGAGTTGGTGAGGGACATGATCTTCTGCGACCAACGTAAGACACCCTTGCAATCCCAAAGAGCGGCAGACTTGGGCAAGTGCGAGATAAACCATTTGTAGAGCAAAGGTACACAGCATGTGATCTCCCCTCCGCTGTACAAATTTCCCAAGTGTACAGAATGATACGCATCTGCGAGCAAAGTTGGCACAGGGTTTCCAATGAGAAAAACCTTAATAGCGTTGATATCGACGAAGTTATTGATGTTGGGAAACAAAAATAACCCGTAGGTGAGCAAGACAAAGATGCTTTCAAAAGCAGTCCCGTTCCCTATACTAGCGAAGTACAGAGCTTTCTTGGTTAGGAACTGGGCTGGCAAACCTTGGATGCCACCCATAGTAGTCATGTGAGTCCTGACCTCAGACTCGTCCAAATGAATTGCTCTTGCAATAGTCTGATTCTTTGGAATTTCTTCCAGTCCAGAAAATGGAGCTCGATCTGTGGTATGTAAATCAGTCAGATGAGAATACTCCTCCAGCGTTGGTGCCAGCTGGTAATTCGGGAATGTGAAACAGTGATAAACCGGATCGTAGAACTGAATGAGCGCGTCCATGATCCCCTTAATCACATGGACTCTTAACAGTGGTAGCAAACCACCGTGCTTGGCTCTGAAAGCCTCTGGGTTAACGATCATCCTCGCTAACTTTCTCAAATCCCCTAGTTTTGGAACCTTGAAGGTATACTGGTGAGTTCTCCTTCTACCAAAATCCATTAATGCAATCTTTTCCTCTGATATTTGCAATCACAGTCTTAGTTTAATTTGAAAAACAGAGAGACTAGAAGAGAAAGTTTTTTTTTTTTAATGTTTTATTAAATGAATGCATGAATGCAGCACACAAAAACATAGAAAAAACATGGGGTCAAAGGGTCGTTGTCATGAAGTCAAGGCTCTACCCATCCCCAACAGTTTATACTAGGGTGATTTTTGTACCTGTACTCATTATCATCAGCTCCTCCCAGGAAGGCAAAACAACAAGCGGATCGCCAGCGAGTTGTGTGCAATCTTAGAGTAAGTGCTATTCACCGAGAATAGATCACCAGCCTCAAATGAGGGTAGTATCGCGTAACAACTATTTCCGATAGCTTCCGCACTACGAAAAAGGTTGGCTTTTCTTAAGTGTATACTCAATCTCACCACATGCGGCATCACACGCATTCCCATTAGCAGAAAAATAAACACGTATAGCAATTAGGAAAAGCAGTATATATATTTGTCCTAATCATCCTAGACTTATAAAGCTATGAATCTTAAGTTCCTGACAGAAATGGGTTCCCCGGCGGAAGCCCCAATCTGTGGTTCCCTGCCTAAGAGATGGACCAGCATAGGTCAATCTTTCCCTTCGGTAGAGTTCCCATTTTCCGTAGAAAACGGGGATGATGCCCTAAGGCAGAAAAGGAGACTCCCCAGCAGAGTCACCATTTGTGTAATTTTTCACACAAGAGAAGCAGAAAGAAAGGAACGGGCCCCACGGTGGGTGCCATTTTTACTGTAGCGAGCGATTTTGGACGCGGTTCTTAAGCGCTGGTCGCTCTCTGCGGTTGAGCTTAAAACTACAGGTCGATTCATTTTTTATCCTATTGTGAGCTGAATAAGGAAGGGAAATAGATGTCTCCAATTAACCCTGCTTGCATACTGAGTTTAAACAGGGGTCTGTTAGGTTACGGATGCTATCAATGTGGGGGGGCCTTTGTACTGGTTATTCGTATTTCGCCAATACAGGTTCTTTCTTTCTTTTTCCTAGGCAAAGGGTTTCTAGCAGGGAATAAGGATTAGGATGTTAGGACTGATGCTTTTGAATTACTGCTTTTAATTGATGGAGATATGGGATTTGGGTTTTTTGTTGATTGCGCTCGCTAAGATCTTTTCTTTCGATCTTATGCCTACGTATTCCCGTTTACCGAAACAGGGAAATCAGAGCGTTCGTAGTTCCTCCTATTCTATGGGAGGAAATTGGGTTTTGGTGTCTTGTTCAAAGCCCAAGACGTGAAGCGAAAGGTGATTTGTATCTTGTTCAAAGCCCAAGATGTGAAGCTAAAAGATCTCGACTTTAGAGAGAATTTGTCATCTCTAAAGAGGGGAGAAGGAGAATTACTTTAACTGGGATACGCGGATCCGAGAAATGCCATAATTTCTGAAGAAAGGGTTTTAACCTGAAGGAGAAGACTTTAACTCATTGTAGAGCAATGCCATCTTTCCTTAGGAATTTCTCATGCTAAAAGAGGGACAGTGGCATGGATATAGATGATCCAGAGGCTTACCGCTTACAGCGATTAGATGAAGGGAAAGGAGTTGTTGATGTTTGTGTACTGTGAACGAGGCACAACTTTGATGCTAAAAGGTTGATTGGATCAACCAGTGGTTTTCTTATACAAAGCCTAAGAGGAGGCTATCTTGTGTCTCGTACAAAGCCCGAGAGAGAGGCTAAAGGTTTTTTTGACCCAGTGGGGCATATCGTTATACAAAGCCTAAGAGGAGGCTAGCAAAGAGTTTGACCCTTGCTTAAGGAATTTGTATCTCGTACGAGGCCCGAGATGGAGGCAAAAAGGGGTGATTGACTCAACGAGGGAATCTTTTGTGTCTCATACAAAGCCTGAGAGAGAGGCTAAAAGGTTGTTTTGACTCCACTGGGGAGAATTTTGGTATCTCGTACGAAGCCTGAGATGGAGGCTATTGTAACTGTTTCAGTTGAGTGACAGATCCAATATACTGATTTAAAAAGAGAAAATCAGTTCTTATATGAGCAATACTGTACTCAGGGATTTAATTTGAGGATCAGGGATATTTCCTTTTCTTTGAGGAAACGGGAAATCCAAAGGGTATTGAGACTATCCGAGTCTGCGGGTTTCCTTCCTATTTAACGAAGGGTGCTTGAGAATGTCTTTGAGACTCAAGGAAGTTAGACTGTCCAAGTCTAGAGTTTTATCTTTTGTACTATGCTTCGAAAAATAGTAGTAGACTCTATGAAAGGACTGTTCTATGAGGATGACTAAGTTCTGTTCCTATACCTCTAGGAGGTCGTCAGGATAATTTGTACGAAGCCCAAGAGGAGGCTGGAAACTTTTAAGAAGCCGACGGGTCCTTGTACGAAGCCCAAGAGGAGGCTATCATTCCCGGAGGAAGAAATCATTATACGAAGCCTAAGAGGAGGCTGTGAATACTTCTAAGAAGCCGTAGGGTCCTTGAATAATGCCCAAGAGGAGGCGGGGTTGCTTTTAGGAAGCCTGTGGGTCCTTGTATGATGCCCAAGAGGAGGCCGATGCTTTTAAGAAGCCCGTGGGTCCCAAACCAAAGAAAAGTTCAGGAAAATTCTTTTAGAGTTAAAACCACTGGTAAACGTGCGAGGTTTACTATCCAGTGACTTTAACTTTTAGAGAGAGTCTGAACCGTTCGGCGGTTTGAAGAAATTCAAGAGAAGTTTCACCGAGAATAATTCATCTCTGGGGGATAGAATTTCTTGACGATTCCTAAGGAGGACAGCCGAAGAGAAGACTGTATCTGGTGCTCCTATTGGGGATCTAGGCGTCTATTTCTACGAATAAATGAAACGGCGTCACTTAGTTCTAGACGTAGTTGCCAGGGAAACTCGAAATATCTATACTATTATTACACAGTAGATATGAGTTTATGAAAGGAGACTTACAGTGAGCAGCCCCACAATACAGTTTATAATATGAAAGCAGTAAATGAAAGCGATAACCACTTACTCGGTTGTAGTGCTTCCATGCTGTTTGGTTAGTTGTTCAACAAAGAAAGATTAAAAACAACAGTATATTCAAAATCAAAGGAGAAAGTGCTTTGAAAAAGAAAGATTTGGGGCTTACAGCTCAAGGAGAGGCCCAGGGTTTTATTAGTGAGCACACTGTTTGAATTTGTACAGAGGGACTTATACAAGTGACTGGGGCCCAAAAAGGTTTTCTGTACAAAGGGATGGGTCTTACACTCTCTCAAGAGGCCCAAAAAGGTTTAAAGAAAAAGAGGGGCTTATAACACGAGGGTAGGCCCAAATGACTTTTCGTTTAAAAATGGCGATCGCGCCAAGATTTTCTTTTAACGCAGAGGGACTTATACAATAAGTGAGGCCCAAAAATGTTTTGGTTAAAAGGGAGATTGGGTTTTACACTCTAATAGAGGCCCAAAAGTTTTGAATGGGTCTTATAGCTCAAGGAGAGGCCCAAAAGGTTATTTTTCAAAAGGCGACGATCGCGCCGTTTGTTTTTGACGGTATCGGGACTTATACAATACACTGAGGCCCAAAAATGATTTGGTCAAAAAAGGATTGGGTCTTACACTCTATTAGAGGCCCAAAGTGTTTTGAAAATGATTTATGAGGGTTGAATTAATCCAAAACCCTAATTTGTTTTCAAAAATGTATTTAATTGAATAAAAATTCAATTAAAATGATCAAAAATTGTTTAACACATGGAAAACAAATTGTGATCATGGATTAATGCTTCAAAAATTAAGTATTGACCTACAAAATAATTAGAAAGCATTAAAAGTTGCAAAATCAATGTAGAAAAAATATCTAAAATGCCAAAAACAATCAAAATATTAATTCTTTATAAAAATATCAATTATATGAAATAAATAATATTTTTGGTATTTTTTGATAAAATAAAATATTTTAACATTTTTGTGAATTATTAAAAAAAGAATCAACTCAAAATCATTAAAACTCAGAGAGAAATTAATTTTTGAATCAATTAAACAAAATCACAAAATTCAAATATTCAAATTTATGAAAATGGCGCCAAGAACAACACCAAGAACACGCGCGTTTTTTCAGTATGCCCAGATTTGCGTTTTCTATCCAATCTCCATGAATACGTAACCATATCATGCAATCCACATATCATTATGCTCGTCTCAACCTCACGATCATGTCTATGTACTTTAATTTCATTTAAATTAAACATACAACAAGAAATCACGAAGAAACCTCAAGAACCCTAATTTTTGCATGAAGGCTAGGATTTTTTATACACGATTCAAACAATGCAATTAATTGAGGGAAAACATTCCATGCATGATTATGAACATATGGCCAAATTATTGTGCGAGGAAATATGCATAGATTGAGAGATGCCCAAGTTTAGGCTTACCTCCAAGTCGTGACAGCAAGAGCAGATGTGATTTTGAGTTGGAGGTGTTACAGACAAGTTGTGATGATCTGAACAGCTTCCCTACACCATATGGATTGTGTTTGAACACTTGGATTGAATTGAAATGGACTGGATCAGTTTATGGCACCTCAGCTGCAACTTCACTTCAAACTTGTGTGGATGGCAAGTGATTTTGAGATTTTGATGTTTCAGAAGTTATGTGAGTGTTTGATCAGCTCATATGTGATGTATGTGAGGTGTGTGAGTGATTGGTTTGTGCAGAATTGCTCTCAAACTCAAAACCCGATAGCTACCTTGCTAAGAAAGGCGTATTTGCCAAGAGAAAGAGATTTTGAGGAAAGCATCTGTTAGATGGCTTTGGTGTACTTAAACTGACCACAATTGAGCTCTATTTATAGTAGAGAAAGTTTGTTTTGCAAGGAATAGTGCATGGCAGCTGGTAAGTAGGTTTCCTCAATGTTGGCCAATGGAAATGAAAGTCTCCTCTAGCCATTGACTAGAGGTTAGGGCACAGAGCTTTGGTCCCCTTGGTCTTGGATAAGTCTTGACTGATTTCAGATGAGAATGGCTCAGTCCATGCCACCTTGATGGTTCCATTGAATGCCTCATTCCAAATTTGAAGTCTTGTCCCTATTTTGGCCATTCTAGGTTCAACATGCTATTCTTTGTTCCTTAGACCTTGGAGGCTTGGCTCAGTGATTGTCCCCTTTGGATTCAATCCTCTGAGGTGTCCAAGTGGATTGGAGCAATTGCAATTGGCTGATTTTGGAAAATCGAGCCAAAATGCAAATTCTGCCTTGCCTTAACAGATTTCAGCAAGACAACTTGCCAATGTTGTATCTCATGATGTAGGTTGAATTTGGCAATGTTCTTGGCCATTTTGAAAAGCTCTTACATGATACAACAACTGTTTGAACAAGTTTGGTTTTGATATCTTTTGATTCCAAGTGAAAAATCCCCCTACATTTGGCAAAAAGTGAAGCAGAATTCTGACTTAGTGAAAATTTCACTAAGTGTTGGAAAAAGTGACATTTTCACTTTTCAGCCACTTTGATCATTCCATAACTCAAAATCCTTAATGAATTGGAATGACTTGTAGTTGAAGTTTTTGTAGGTGATAATGAGGGCTACAAATCCATCTTTGGATGAGAAAAAATGGCTTTGTGGTTTAGGAGTTATGGTCCTCCAAAGTTGGTACCTTTGCCACTTTATTTTTAACTTAGAAAAATTTCTAAGTTTTATGGTTACCCCTTTTACAAGTTATCTCACTTTTCTTGATTTTTCTTGATGAATGATGATTCAAATCATACATTAACATCATTTTAGGGTTAAAAATCCATTTTGGTGAAAAATCTCAAAAAGTCAAAGTTGACTTTTGTGCACAGTTGACTTTTTATCAGATGAATTCCAAACTGTGCAATTCTTCATGAAATCATATCCTTGACCTAAATCAAACTTGATGGACATGTTCCATGGGTGTCATAGGGTATATTCAATCATGTATTAGGGTTTGGGAGCATGTCTTGGTCAAAAGTCAAAGTTACAGTTGACTTTTCTCTTAAAACCCTAATTGTGGTGCAGATGAAAATGAGACTTGTTACTCAAGCTTCTTGGATCAATCCATTGTTCCAAATAGATCAATATGGTGTATTAGAGACCCTCAAATCATATCTTGAGGTCTTGGCTCATGGTTTGTCCCAAAAGTCAACTTAGGGGTGAATTAGGTCAAGAAACCCTAATTCCTGATTCTTGATGAATGCATCCCCTGAGGAAAAATTGACTTGATGCATGGGTTCATGAGGTTCCATGAAGTATATTAGGTTATGTTTTGGATCATTGCCTTGTGCCCAGATGAAAATTTCCATCTGGAGGCCCTGATTGACCAAAACCCTAATTTGGTGACACTGTCGATCTTGAGACTTGATCCACCTAGAAGGGAGCAACCTTGTGCTTAATCCTTGAAGTGGGAGTCCTTTTGATCCTTTGTGTATGTTTGAGAGGTTAGACAAATTGAAGATCAAGTCATTCCTTGATTGATCCTTTGTCTAAAGCTCGGAGAGGGCTTGAAACCCTAATTTTGATTATAGTGGATGCTCACCCATCTTTGGGGAGACTAATGAAGCATGATGGTTCATCCATATTGTGATGATGATTTTCACAATGATGGGAAATCTAAGTGGTCAAAATTTGGGGTATTACAGATGCCCCTATTTAATCTTCTTGGACCCGAAGGTATGAATGACGAAGGGATTCGAGCATTCGGGGTGCAAGAGGATTAAATATCGGAATATCCGAAATTTTGATGGTGGTTATGAATGGTAGCTTACGCATTCATCTTCTTTAGCTAAGCGATGATGCTTAGAAAAGGTAAACTTCCCCTCGATCCTGGTCTTCAGCTAAGGAACTGGTCTCAGTTTTCTTTTGAAATAAACCTCCCCTCGTTCTTGGTTTCCTACCAAGGAACTGGTCTTAGTTTCTGATTTAAACTTCCCCTCGATCCTGGTTTCTTACCAAGGAACTGGTCTTAGTTTCTGATTTGAACTTCCCCTCGATCCTGGTTTCTTACCAAGGAACTGGTCTTAGTTTCTTTTGTCAATAAACTTTATTGACAAGGGACACTATGTGTAGCGGTTTTCCTCAAACTTCTCGCCGAATTTTCCTGGGGAGATGCCATTTGAGTGGAAAAAGTTTTGATGTCAGACTTGCTGGGGAATCCAGTCGTCTGAGTTGTAGAGTTGTACAAACTTCTTTGTTGGAGACGCCATTTGTTTCTACTGGGGAAAGCGAGTCTCTTGAGAGACTGTTTTCATTTGGGATCTTTCATCATACTTTTCTCGGGATCTTCCCGGAGAAACGCCATATGATGGGGTCCAATTTTGAGGTGTCGATGACCTTTTCATCAACGACTTTCTGGAGAAATACTGATGTACTGCCGAATCTCTGATCACGAGGCTTTCTCTGTGGATTTTCCTTAATCCGGGAAAGCAAGGATATCATATTCAATGGTGAAGAGTGATGTTTATTGAGAGTTTTCTCTGGCTTTTCAGAGGTTCAAGTTATCAAAGTGGCCAAGTGCCGACTCTGATCTAAAGATACACTGGTGGCGAGATTGTGCAGACGCAACACTTCCTGACGAGGAAAGAACTGACAAACTCGATTGAGAAAACTGTTTATCACTTGGGGACAAGACCGACTCAAGTGATAGTGATGCAATATGAAATGTAAATGCAAATAAAAAATGCATGAAGTATGTATGTATATGCTGACAAAACAGACGCGACATACAGACTAAAAGATGAACATGACGGAATACTCAGCCATCGCGGGGCGAAGAAGTACCGTTGGTTCAAAATAGCAATTCCACCTTGCTTAGGAGAGATAGTCTCGTTGGGAGCTATGTTGATCGGGCTTAGGAGATGAGAACTCGGCCGAGGAGTGTCAGACGAAAGAAGGTCTCTGACACAGTTGATCCCTTCATTCAGGCATACTGGCTTAGAAGGAGTACTTTGATTCTGCACTTTGAAATTCGTTTACTTCGGGAGAAGCAATCGATGTTCTTCTGATGTTCAACAGTCAAAAGAAATGCCATCTTTAATTTAAAAGCAAAAAAATTTTTAACAAGTAAATTCATTTTTGTTTTATTTCAAGAATCGCTGATTAAGTTTAAACAACGTCGTTCTGTAAAGCTAAAACAAGTAAAGAATTACAAACAAAAGCACAAAGGCTCCAATTTTATTGATAAGATGGAGATCAGCCAAACGCGTGATTCCAAAGAGTATATACAAAGTTAGAAAATGGTAATTTACAGGGAAAAGGGCTACGTTGAAACATAACGACCACTATCCTTCTACCAACTTTGAATTCGGGACATCCCGAGCTTCTGTCAAAGATGACCTTTGACTGGAGATTTCCTCCAATAGATGATGCTGTAACTGCTGCTGAGGGACTTGCCTCTGTTGAACATAGTTACTTGCCATTATCCCTAATTTTTGCGTGGATTGTACTATGAGATTTCCAATCCATCGGGATGATTTTTTTTCATGTCTCTAACTTTTACCTGGACCGCCCTTTCGGGTTTTCAATCCACCGAGACGTTTTTTTTTAGTTTAGGCGAAGTATTTCTTGACTACATCAACATTTGTGGGGTAGGTAAATTCCTCTCCGTCCATGGTTGCAAGTCTCAAGGCGCCGCCTGAGAAAGCTTTCGTGACCACATAAGGGCCATCATAATTTGGGGTCCATTTGCCCCGAGAGTCAGTGAGAAATGATTGTATCTTCTTGAGCACGAGGTCTCCTTTTCTGAAAATACGAGGTCGGACCTTTTTGTTGAACGCCCTCTTCATTCTCTGTTGATATAACTGACCGTGGCATAGTGCCGTGACTCATTTTTCCTCGATCAGATTCAATTCGTCGTGTTGACTTTGACACCATTCAGCTTCGGTGAGCTGAGCTTCCATCAATACCCTTATTGACGGGATCTCTACTTCTATGGGAAGTACTGCCTCTATGCCATATACTAGAGAGAAAGGGGTAGCCCCTATTGAAGTACGGACAGATGTGCGATAACCGTGAAGAGCAAAGGGTAGCATCTCGTGCCAATCTTTGTAGGTTACAACCATTTTTTGAACGATCTTCTTGATGTTCCTGTTAGCCGCTTCTACCGCTCCGTTCATCTTGGGTCGGTAGGGAGATGAGTTATGGTGTTCGATCTTGAACTCTGTGCATAACTCTTTCATCATCTTATTGTTCAAGTTAGATCCATTATCAGTAATGATCTCGCTTGGAACACCATAACGGCAGATGATATTGTTTTTGATAAATCGGACCACCACTTGTCGGGTTACATTGGCGAATGACGCTGCTTCGACCCACTTGGTGAAATAGTCAATGGCTACCAGGATGAACCGATGTCCGTTTGAAGCCTTGGGCTCAATCATACCAATCATGTCGATTCCCCATATGGAAAAAGGCCACGGGGAAGAAAGAACTTTGAGATGTGATGGCGGTACATGAATTTTGTCGGAGTATATCTGACACTTGTGACACCTCCTCATGTACTTGTAGCAGTCGGATTCCATGGTCAACCAATAATACCCGGCCCTGAGAATTTTTCTCGCCATTGTGTGTCCGTTGACATGAGTGCCAAAGGATCCTTCATGAATTTCTTTCATGAGCATGTCTGCTTCTGGTCTGTCGACACATCGGAGCAAAACCATGTCAAAATTCCTATTATAGAGAGTGTCACCGCTCAGGAAGAAGTTTCCAGCCAATCTTCTGAAGGTCTTTCTATCTTTCCTGGATGTCCCAGGTGGGTATCCTTGTTTCTGAAGGAAGCATTTGATATCGTGATACCAAGGTCTGTCGTCTATGACTGCTTCAATCATGAAGATGTAAGCGGATCGTTCAAGGCGCATGATGTCGATCTTAGGTATGTCATTCCATCGACCTACACTAATCATGGAAGAGAGAATGGCTAATGCATCAGCCATGTGATTCTCATCACGAGGGATGTGATGAAAGTCGACTCTGTTGAAGAAGGGTAACAACCTTCTTGCATAGTCTTTGTAAGGAATCAATCCTGATTGGTATGTGTTCCAATCTCCTTTTATCTGGTTAATAACCAGGGCTGAATTGCCGTATACGTCCAAGTTTTTGATCCTTAAATCAATCGCTTCTTCGAGACCCATGATACATGCTTCGTATTCGGCCTCGTTGTTCGTACATTTGAACGTAAGTCTGGCAGTGAAAGGAATGTGGATACCCTGAGGGGTAACAATGATTGCCCCAATTCCGTTTCCATAATGATTGACTGCTCCGTCAAAGATAAGTCCCCACTGGGAACCTGGTTCTGGCCCTTCACTGGGTAGCGGTTCATCGCAATCTTTCATTTTTAGATACATGACATCTTCGTCTGGGAAGTCAAACCCGATTGATTCTTCATTGTCAATCGGTTGATGAGCCAAATGATCGGCTAAAATACTTCCTTTAACGGCTTTCTGAGCGTGGTACTCTATGTCATATTCCGATAGTAACATCTGCCAACGGGCAATCCTTCCCGTGAGAGCAGGTTTTTCGAAAACGTACTTGATTGGATCCATTTTGGAGACCAACCAAGTAGTATGACGAATCATGTACTGGCGAAGACGTTTGGCTGCCCAAGCCAAAGCGCAACAAGTTTTCTCGAGCATCGTGTACCGAGTTTCACAGTCGGTAAACTTCTTGCTCAGATAGTAAATGGCAGACTCTTTCCTTTTAGTTTCGTCTTGTTGGCCAAGTACACATCCCATTGAGTCCTCTAGGACTGTGAGGTAAATTATCAGTGGTCTTCCTTCCACTGGAGGTGATAGAATCGGAGGATTCAACAGATATTCCTTGATACTGTCGAAGGCGGTTTGGCAATCTTCTGACGAAACGCAATCCTGGTTCTTTTTGAGTAATTTGAAAATCGGCGCACACGTCGCGGTCATAAGGAATATGAATCTGGAGATGTAGTTCAAACGTCCCAGGAATCCTCTGACTTGTTTTTTAGTTTTCGGAGAAGGCATTTCTTGAATGGCCTTGACCTTGTCAGGATCAACCTCAATTCCTTTCTGGATGACAATGAACCCTAGCAGTTTCCCTGAACGGACACCGAAGGTGCACTTGTTGGGATTCAAGCAGAGCTTGAATTTTCTTAGACGTTCGAACAATTTTGATAGATGTTCAACGTGCTCATCCTCTATTCTTGATTTTGCAATCAAATCATCGACATATACCTCGATTTCTTTGTGTATCATGTCATGAAACAGAGTTGTCATGGCCCTTTGATAGGTTGCCCCGGCGTTCTTCAAACCGAACGACATTACCTTGTAACAAAAGGTACCCCATGGGGTAATGAACGAAGTTTTCTCCATGTCTTTCAGCGCC
Source organism: Lathyrus tuberosus (assembly GCA_022829125.1). Classification (NCBI taxonomy): domain Eukaryota; kingdom Viridiplantae; phylum Streptophyta; class Magnoliopsida; order Fabales; family Fabaceae; genus Lathyrus; species Lathyrus tuberosus. The sequence continues at coordinate 42,025,370 of JALAZF010000002.1, forward strand.
ATTTTGATCTGGTTATAGCCCGAGAATCCATCCATGAAGGAGAATACTTTGAACTTTGCTGTGCTGTCAACCAGCATGTCAATGTGTGGTAAAGGAAAGTCGTCCTTTGGACTTGCCTTGTTCAGATCTCTGTAATCAACACACATTCTGACCTTTCCATCCTTTTTGGGAACGGGTACGATGTTGGCTAACCATTGAGGATATTCAGATGTAGCGAGGAAACCCGCGTCGATCTGTTTCTGTACCTCCTCTTTGATTTTGATGGCCATGTCCGGGTGAGTGCGTCTCAACCTTTGCTTTACTGGCGGACATTCCGATCTCAACGGTAAGTGATGTTCCACGATGCTGGTATCCAACCCTGGCATATCCTGATAGGACCAAGCGAACACATCGGGGAATTCTTTGAGAAGCTTTATCAAACCCTCTCTGGCAGTTGGACTGAGCAGTGCTCCGATCCTGATTTCTTTTTTCTCTTGCTCTGAACCCAAGTTTACCGTTTCCAACGGTTCTTTGTGAGGTTCAATGGACCTTTCCTCTTGTCTGAGTAGTCAGGAGATCTCTTCTGGAATTTCGTTGTCATTTTCTTCTTCAGCCTCGAATACCGGGAACTCAAAGTTGGAAGAAGGCATCGGATCGTATGTTTCAACGGGGTATAAAACAAGCAATCTGCATGACGTGATGATTCGTGTTTAGAAGAGATAGAGAAAATGCAAGTGTGTGCAGTGTATTTATTTTACTGCTTATTTTTATGATTGAATGTTTTTTAGGATTACCATTTTCTGAAAAAGCAAAAAGAGAAAACAACAATTAATGCGGAAATTACAAAACGACGTTATTTTATTAATGAACAAGTCGAATCTTGAAACTACAACCCTATAAAACAAAACTCACTCGCTCTGGGCAAAGCGAAGAGGGAAATTTACAGAAAACGAGCCCTATCAAAACATCCGTTTCACCTGGGCAGGGTGAAAGGTTAAAGATGGCAATTACTTTGACTGATGAACGACCTTCGAAACCTCGACGACAACCCATTGGCGGCGAACTCCTCGGTGAATCACAAAGCCTGGCACCTTCCTTGATTTGTCTTCAGAAATGACGCTGATTTCTGGTGGAGTAGGATCATTGGAATCTGTCTCCCAGGCAGAATTGTCGTAGGAGGATTCCTCTGTTGCATTTTGCATAGCATTGGAGCTCTCAGCTGTATCTCCCCATCCAGTTGGCAGGATATCTTCGAGCCTGATACGAGAGCTTTCGGGAGCAGTGTACTTGACCATAAAGTCGTATTTTCCACTTGGTTGTCCCAAAGTGTCCCAAACCTCTTTGGAACTGGAGAAGTCATCCCTCTCGATGACGTTGACCTCGGAAAAGCATAGTTGATGAATTCTAGTCCTGCAAACGTTGCGAATTCATCGTCATGTTGAGTAATTTCCGAATGACCTGAATGTTGATACCATGACATGGTGGGGACACAGGTATTCTGTTCAATGACGCTCAGCTGAGTTTCATTACTCGGCTGACTTTCTTGCCCCAAGTTTCCTGGGTAAGGCTACCACATTGGCAGGCCATCCATCGGGCCATAGTAATTGTGATCAGAGTTTTCTTTCATCAGAGTGTCTTCCTCTAATGAATTTAGCGGAGCACGGCATCCTTCCGGATCACAATCCCCGTAGATCATTTCGACATCTGATCTTGGTATAAATCTCGGACTTTCTGTAGGAAAGCAAAAAGGCATAGGCACCTCTTCCTGAGACATATAACCGTCCTTGTTAAGGTAGGACTTCCATTCTTCATCTGTGTCAGAGGGATCTTCCTCATTGATAGCATGTACTGCCTGAGACACCGGGAGGAGAAAACCTCCACTGTGGAAGAAGTTTTGAAGGGGATGAAGACTTTCATCGTTGGCGGCCGTCTGGGTACAGGTTGCAGAAAAACCAAGACCCTTCTTTGTTTTATTGTCAATAGGAATGACAAGCCGTCCCCATCATCTCGTATCGATACTCTCGACCGCTTTGATAGCATCTTTGTATGAAGAAATTGAAGTTCCTTCTTTGAATTGATCGTTCTTGCTCACCGATAGTGCTTGGAACTGAGTTCCAATAACCTCCTCGGGTTCCACACAAGTAGATGATGACAAGTTGCTTACAAGCAAGGCTTGTTCCCCACAAACCGTGACAAGTTGATTGTTCTTGACGAACTTTAGCTTTTGGTGGAGGGTCGAAGTAACCGCTCCAGCCTGATGTATCCAAGGTCTTCCTAATAAACAACTATATGTTGCCCGGATGTCCATGACCTGGAAAGTGATTTGGAAAGTGTGAGGACCAATAGTTATGGGAAGATCAACTTCGCCGATAACTGTTTTTCTGGATCCGTCGAATGCTTTGACGACGACCTCGCTGACTCTCATCGGAGGGCCCTTGAATGATAATTGCATCAAAGTGGACTTCGGCATAACATTCAGGGCTGACCCTGTGTCTACCAGTATGTTGGCTAAAGCATCGCCCTGGCAGTTAACTGTAATGTTGAGCGCCATGTTATGACGGCGACCCTCTTCAGGTAATTCCTCATCACTAAATCCCAAATTATTGCAGGAAGTGATGTTAGAGACAATGCTATCGAATTGTCTGATTGTTACATCCTGTTCCACAAAGGCTTGCTCCAAGACTTTCTGTAGAGCCTCTCTGTGTGCTTTTGAACTGAGTAACAGTGATAATACCGAGATCTTTGAAGGAGTCTGTAACAGTTGATCAACAATGTTGTATTCACTCCTTTGGACGAGCTTTAGCATCTCATCTTTGTCTTTTGAAAAGTCGGGATTACTAGATTGACCGACTGGCGGATCAGGAGTTTCTGCCTGAAGTTCCTTTTCTTTGTTGGACTCTCCAACCCCTCGGTTGAAGATTTGACCGCTCCGTGTTACACGACTGATGTCTGCAATATTCACGATGGAGGGTAATGGAATTTCCTTTCCATTCTCGATTATTGTTGCACCGTATTTGTAAGGGATAGCCTTAGTTGATTCATACGGTAGTGGCCCCGGTAGATAGATGACTATGGGAACCTTCTGATTTTTCTGACCATCATAAGTAACCTTGATCCGATCCCGGTTGGGAACTCTAGATTCATCAAGTATAGGGATGATGGCAAAAACATCCCTGGTCCTGTGATGACCAGAGATCGTGACAACATCCTCAACTTGCTCGGCAAGGTAGTTCGGCGACCAAATGATGTGTCCTGAACCGGGATATGGACGAATTTCTCCATGATCGACCTGATCCTGAAGAGTTGCTCTCACAAGGTAACACCCTTGGTTACTTTCCGAATAGACGCTACAACTGTCATAGTTGTGTGGTGGCACCTGGCCACGCCCATTTTGAATACAATGTAACCTCACTAGGTTACCTTCCATTGATCGGACCTCCTGACTTTGACGACGAGTAGGATTCCTGTTATTGATACTAATCTGCTGAGTATCTTCGTCCATATAAATTGGCATCCACCAGTGATTTAACAAGTGCTGAAGTGCCTCCTGGACAAGGGTACAACCTCGATCGTTTTCGCAACCCGCTTACAGCTTTGATAGTCATGTGATATTAAGAATCCGAGTCGGACCTGCTCAGCATGTAACTCTACCAGGTTGGTATTCATCACGCGAATGTCAAAGATCTGAACCATATTGATTTGATAGGGATTCCTATCATGGTAGTCTTGGATCCATCCAAGATCCATCTGACGCTGGAGGGCCTCTTGTATGAAAGAGCATCCCTGTTTGTTTACCGAGTAAATCAGACAGGAACTGTAATCGTGCCGTGGCAGATTATGATACTGGCTTTGCCTTGAGTGCATCGCCACCAAGTTGACATTCATCGCACGGATGTCGTGGTTTTGAATGACGTTAGAATTCGTGTAAACCATGTTAACTCCACGAACTCGGTGCTCCTGGATCCATCCGAGATCCATTTGTTCCTGTAGAGCTTATTGCACTACCGAACATCCTTGGTTATCTTTAGAGCAGATATCACACTGGTGATAGTTATGAGGTGGCACATGGCCATATCCACTCTGTCTACAATGCATCTTGACCAGATTGGTCTCCAATAAGAGTACATCGTGAATTTGATAGACATTGTTAGTCTCTTTCTCAATCAGATTGACTGCAGCCTTCTCATGTTGAGGCAGCGGGTTCGTGAGAACATTGGGATTCATATCTTTGAAAGATAAGAGCCCGCTCCTAACAAGCTTTTGCACGTCGGATTTGAAATTGAGACAAGTCTCAATGTTATGCCCTGAACCTCCTTGATGATAAGGGCATGTTTGATCCGCTTTAAACCAAAAAGGCAGATTTTCCGGTACTGTAAGAGGAGACTTAGTCTGAATGTGCCCCTTAGCCAGTAATAACAGAAACAGCTCTGCGTACGTTACAGGTATAGGATCAAATCCTGGTGGCCGTGTTGTACGGTTGTTGTTATATGGAGGACGAGCCTGCTGAAGAGGTTGTTGTGTCCTTTGTTGGTCAGGCTGGCTCTGCGCAACCTGAGGTTGATACATAGGAACGGGCGCGGGGCCGATAGCAGGAGTAACAGCTGCTACTGGCTGATAACGACGCCTTTGCTTTCCGAGAGAGATATTCCCAATATCTTGCTCTTTTTTCTTAGGGAGAGCACTACCGTATTTTTTAGTACCGCTCGTTGATCCAGTGTCTTTTACCAAACGTCCTTCTCGGACGGCTTCCTCAAGACGTACACCCATGCCGACCATTTCGGTGAAATCACTGGGTGCACTGGCGACCATTCGGTTATAGTAAAATGAGCTTAAGGTCTTTAAGAAGATTTTTGTCATCTCTTTTTCCTCAAGAGGTGGACAAATTTGAGCGGCAATTTCACGCCACCTTTGAGCATACTCCTTAAAGGTTTGCTTGTCCTTTTGCGACATTGATCTGAGTTGATCTCTGTCGGGTGCCATGTCCAAATTGTATTTGTATTGTTGGACGAAGGCAGTGCCAAGATCTCTGAAAGTACTGATCGTGGCACGGTCTAAACCCATGTACCATTTGAGTGCGGCACCGGTTAAACTATCCTGGAAGTAGTGAATCAGCAGGTCCTGATTCTCCGTCTGAGCTGACATCCGCCGAGCGTACATCACCAGATGGCTCTGAGGGCAAGAGTTACCCTTGTATTTTTCAAAGTCGGGCACTTGGAACTTGTGCGGGACTTTCACATTTGGGACCAAGCAGAGGTCTGCGGCGTCCTTTCCAAATAGATCCTGACCGTGAATGGCTTGCAGATAATTTTGCATTTCCAAGAACTGTTCCTGGAATTCATCCATTCTGTCAAACATAGTTTCCTTCTTACCAGAAGGTGTTGGTGGAATCTGTCCTTCCGGGACAGTGTGCACCACAGGGGGTGGTACCGTGACTACGGCAGTAAGTCTTGGCGCCTCCCGAAGTTTGTAACCTTCAGGAGTCTTGAGTATGCCCCTGGCATCTTCGCTTTCCCGAAGTTTGTAACCTTCAGGCCCAGCGGCTTCTGTTGCGATTCCCTGATCTTCAGTGATCGGCGGAACATATCCTTCCGGGATATAGTTAACAGGCATGCCCCAAGGACGATCTTTCGGTATCTGATACCTAGGATCATACTTTTCTATGATGGGCGTTGAGGTGATCTCTGAGATCACAGTTCTTTGTAGCTGAGCTTCTGCCATGGCATGCAAGTCGTTACGAAGCTTTCTCATATCCTCTCTCAGAGCGTCGATCTCTTCTTTCAACTCTCTGTTTTCTTCCTCAAGATCATCCATCTTTTTCTGACGATTGGCCCGAGTATTATACGAATGAGACAGTTTGACTCTAGAATTGAGACACAAACGTGAGATTCGTAGGTAAGGAGAATACGCGATGTGAGAATGATGAATGCAATGATTATATTAATTGTTGTTTTTTGGTTTAATTAAAATAAACTTCGACAATTAGATTGCAAATATCAAACAGTGGGGAAACCCCTTTTTATTGAAATTCAAAGGATTACAGAAATGGAAATACAGTAGATTACAAAGTGCAAAAACAGAAACCTAAACTAATGGGTCCCGAGTCCTCTCTGAGGAGAAACCGGGTGCTGATTCTGGTACTTTCCTTTTCTTTGACCGGGGCGCTTGGGCCGTTGTCGGGTTGTCATTCCTTTGCCAGGTGAAAGGAGTGAGCAAATTCCTTTGGTCATCTTGATTCTCTACAGCATGCTGCTCCAAAATTTCAATCAGAGCATCTTTCTCTTTTAGTAGTTGTTGTATTTGGATACACTCTACGTCGAGGGTGCGATACTTGTTCTTCCAAGATCTTCTTTCCTTTTGAACTTTGTTGAGAGTAACCTGAAGCCTTTCAGTTTCCGTCATGAAGTACATGACAATTTCCCTCGGCGGAAGAATTCCGTAACGAGGATAAGGCATCTTTAGCTTGAGAGCTCTAGTTTGTACCCAATGGAGATAAGGCTCCACCGAGACACAGTCCGGTTTTCCCAGAGACTCTCGTCCTTTCTTATGAACATGTTTCCAAGCTTACACTATTTCCATCTTTAGTGCTCTGTCGTTTTCTCCTTCTTTGAAGAAAAGACCTTCCAGATGAACACCCAGTGGGATGTGTCGCATCGGGTATCCAAATTGACGAAGAACTAATATCGGATGATAGTTGATTCCTCCTTTAGTTCCTATGAGGGGTACGCTGGGGAAGTTTCCACAATGGTCAATGATTCTGATTCCCTCATAAATCATATTACACCAATCTATATCAGAGTTGGTTAGGGATATGATCTTCTGCGACCAACGTAAGACACCCTTGCAATCCCAAAAAGCGGCAGACTTGGGCAAGTGCGAGATAAACCATTTATAGAGCAAAGGTACACAGCATGTGATCTCCCCTCCGCTGTACAAATTTCCCAAGTGTACAGAATGATACGCATCTGCGAGCAAAGTTGGCACAGGGTTTCCAATGAGAAAAACCTTAATAGCGTTGATATCGACGAAGTTATTGATGTTGGGAAACAAAAATAACCAGTAGGTGAGCAAGACAAAGATGCTTTCAAAAGCAGTCCCGTTCCCTATACTAGCGAAGTACAGAGCTTTCTTGGTTAGGAACTGGGCTGGCAAACCTTGGATGCCACCCATAGTAGTCATGTGAGTCCTGACCTCAGACTCGTCCAAATGAATTGCTCTTGCAATAGTCTGATTCTTTGGAATTTCTTCCAGTCCAGAAAATGGAGCTCGATCTGTGATATGTAAATCAGTCAGATGAGAATACTCCTCCAGCGTTGGTGCCAGCTGGTAATCCGGGAATGTGAAACAGTGATAAACCGGATCGTAGAACTGAATGAGCGCGTCCATGATCCCCTTAATCACATGGACTCTTAACAGTGGTAGCAAACCACCGTGCTTGGCTCTGAAAGCCTCTGGGTTAACGATCATCCTCGCTAACTTTCTCAAATCCCCTAGTTTTGGAACCTTGAAGGTATACTTGTGAGTTCTCCTTCTACCGAAATCCATTAATGCAATCTTTTCCTCTGATATTTGCAATCACAGTCTTAGTTTAATTTGAAAAACAGAGAGACTAGAAGAGAAAGTTTTTTTTTTTTTTTAATGTTTTATTAAATGAATGCATGAATGCAGCACACAAAAACATAGAAAAAACATGGGGTCAAAGGGTCGTTGTCATGAAGTCAAGGCTCTACCCATCCCCAACGGTTTATACTAGGGTGATTTTTGTACCTGTACTCATTATCATCAGCTCCTCCCAGGAAGGCAAAACAACAAGCGGATCGCCAGCGAGTTGTGTGCAATCTTAGAGTAAGTGCTATTCACCGAGAATAGATCACCAGCCTCAAATGAGGGTAGTATCGCGTAACAACTATTTCTGATAGCTTCCGCACTACGAAAAAGGTTGGCTTTTCTTAAGTGTATACTCAATCTCACCACATGCGGCATCACACGCATTCCCATTAGCAGAAAAATAAACACGTATAGCAATTAGGAAAAGCAGTATATATATTTGTCCTAATCATCCTAGACTTATAAAGCTATGAATCTTAAGTTCCTGACAGAAATGGGTTCCCCGGCGGAAGCCCCAATCTGTGGTTCCCTGCCTAAGAGATGGACCAGCATAGGTCAATCTTTCCCTTCGGTAGAGTTCCCATTTTCCGTAGAAAACGGGGATGATGCCCTAAGGCAGAAAAGGAGACTCCCCAGCAGAGTCGCCATTTGTGTAATTTTTCACACAAGAGAAGCAGAAAGAAAGGAACGGGCCCCACGGTGGGCGCCATTTTTACTGTAGCGAGCGATTTTGGACGCGGTTCTTAAGCGCTGGTCGCTCTCTGCGGTTGAGCTTAAAACTACAGGTCGATTCATTTTTTATCCTATTGTGAGCTGAATAAGGAAGGGAAATAGATGTCTCCAATTAACCCTGCTTGCATACTGAGTTTAAACAGGGGTCTGTTAGGTTACGGATGCTATCAATGTGGGGGGGCCTTTGTACTGGTTATTCGTATTTCGCCAATACAGGTTCTTTCTTTCTTTTTCCTAGGCAAAGGGTTTCTAGCGGGGAATAAGGATTAGGATGTTAGGACTGATGCTTTTGAATTACTGCTTTTAATTGATGGAGATATGGGATTTGGGTTTTTTGTTGATTGCGCTCGCTAAGATCTTTTCTTTCGATCTTATGCCTACGTATTCCCGTTTACCGAAACAGGAAAATCAGAGCGTTCGTAGTTCCTCCTATTCTATGGGAGGAAATTGGTTTTTGATGTCTTGTTCAAAGCCCAACACGTGAAGCGAAAGGTGATTTGTATCTTGTTCAAAGCCCAAGATGTGAAGCTAAAAGATCTCGACTTTAGAGAGAATTTGTCATCTCTAAAGAGGGGAGAAGGAGAATTACTTTAACTGGGATACGCGGATCCGAGCAATGCCATAATTTCCGAAGAAAGGGTTTTAACCTGAAGGAGAAGACTTTAACTCATTGTAGAGCAATGCCATCTTTCCTTAGGAATTTCTCATGCTAAAAGAGGGACAGTGGCATGGATATAGATGATCCAGAGGCTTGCCGCTTACAGCGATTAGATGAAGGGAAAGGAGTTGTTGATGTTTGTGTACTGTGAACGAGGCACATCTTTGATGCTAAAAGGTTGATTGGATCAACCAGTGGTTTTCTTATACAAAGCCTAAGAGGAGGCTATCTTGTGTCTCGTACAAAGCCCGAGAGAGAGGCTAAAGGTTTTTTTGACCCAGTGGGGCATATCGTTATACAAAGCCTAAGAGGAGGCTAGCAAAGAGTTCGACCCTTACTTAAGGAATTTGTATCTCGTACGAGGCCCGAGATGGAGGCAAAAAGGGGTGATTGACTCAACGAGGGAATCTTTTGTGTCTCATACAAAGCCTGAGAGAGAGGCTAAAAGGTTGTTTTGACTCCACTGGGGAGAATTTTGGTATCTCGTACGAAGCCCGAGATGGAGGCTATTGTAACTGTTTCAGTTGAGTGACAGATCCAATATACTGATTTAAAAAGAGAAAATCAGTTCTTATATGAGCAATACTGTACTCAGGGATTTAATTTGAGGATCAGGGATATTTCCTTTTCTTTGAGGAAACGGGAAATCCAAAGGGTATTGAGACTATCCGAGTCTGCGGGTTTCCTTCCTATTTAACGAAGGGTGCTTGAGAATGTCTTTGAGACTCAAGGAAGTTAGACTGTCCAAGTCTAGAGTTTTATCTTTTGTACTATGCTTCGAGAAACAGTAGTAGACTCTATGAAAGGACTATTCTATGAGGATGACTAAGTTCTGTTCCTATACCTCTAGGAGGTCGTCGGGACAATTTGTACGAAGCCCAAGAGGAGGCTGGAAACTTTTAAGAAGCCGACTGGTCCTTGTACGAAGCCCAAGAGGAGGCTATCATTCCCGGAGGAAGAGATCATTATACGAAGCCTAAGAGGAGGCTGTGAATACTTCTAAGAAGCCGTAGGGTCCTTGAATAATGCCCAAGAGGAGGCGGGGTTGCTTTTAGGAAGCCTGTGGGTCCTTGTATGATGCCCAAGAGGAGGCCGATGCTTTTAAGAAGCCCGTGGGTCCCAAACCAAAGAAAAGTTCAGGAAAATTCTTTTAGAGTTAAAACCACTGGTAAACGTGCGAGGTTTACTATCCAGTGACTTTAACTTTTAGAGAGAGTCCAAACCGTTCGGCGGTTTGAAGAAATTCAAGAGAAGTTTCACCGAGAATAATTCATCTCTGGGGGATAGAATTTCTTGACGATTCCTAAGGAGGACAGCCGAAGAGAAGACTGTATCTGGTGCTCCTATTGGGGATCTAGGCGTCTATTTCTACGAATAAATGAAACGGCGTCACTTAGTTCTAGACGTAGTTGCCGGGGAAACTCGAAATATCTATACTATTATTACACAGTAGATATGAGTTTATGAAAGGAGACTTACAGTGAGCGGCCCCACAATACAGTTTATAATATGAAAGCAGTAAATGAAAGCGATAACCACTTACTCGGTTGTAGTGGTTCCATGCTGTTTGGTTAGTTGTTCAACAAAGAAAGATTAAAAACAACAGTATATTCAAAATCAAAGGAGAAAGTGCTTTGAAAAAGAAAGATTTGGGGCTTACAGCTCAAGGAGAGGCCCAGGGTTTTATCAGTGAACGCACTGTTTGAATTTGTACAGAGGGACTTATACAAGTGACTGGGGCCCAAAAAGGTTTTCTGTACAAAGGGATGGGTCTTACACTCTCTCAAGAGGCCCAAAAAGGTTTAAAGAAAAAGAGGGGCTTATAACACGAGGGTAGGCCCAAATGACTTTTCGTTTAAAAATGGCGATCGCGCCAAGATTTTCTTTTAACGCGGAGGGACTTATACAATAAGTGAGGCCCAAAAATGTTTTGGTTAAAAGGGAGATTGGGTCTTACACTCTAATAGAGGCCCAAAAGTTTTGAATGGGTCTTATAGCTCAAGGAGAGGCCCAAAAGGTTATTTTTCAAAAGGCGACGATCGCGCCGTTTGTTTTTGACGGTATCGGGACTTATACAATACACTGAGGCCCAAAAATGATTTGGTCAAAAAAGGATTGGGTCTTACACTCTATTAGAGGCCCAAAGTGTTTTGAAAATGATTTATGAGGGTTGAATTAATCCAAAACCCTAATTTGTTTTCAAAAATGTATTTAATTGAATAAAAATTCAATTAAAATGATCAAAAATTGTTTAACACATGGAAAACAAATTGTGATCTTGGATTAATGCTTCAAAAATTAAGTATTGACCTACAAAATAATTAGAAAGCATTAAAAGTTGCAAAATCAATGTAGAAAAAATATCTAAAATGCCAAAAACAATCAAAATATTAATTCTTTACAAAAATATCAATTATATGAAATAAATAATATTTTTGGGATTTTTTGATAAAATAAAATATTTTAACATTTTTGTGAATTATTAAAAAAAGAATCAACTCAAAATCATTAAAACTCAGAGAGAAATTAATTTTTGAATCAATTAAACAAAATCACAAAATTCAAATATTCAAATTTATGAAAATGGCGCCAAGAACAACACCAAGAACACGCGCGTTTTTTCAGTATGCCCAGATTTGCGTTTTCTATCCAATCTCCATGAATACGTAACCATATCATGCAATCCACATATCATTATGCTCGTCTCAACCTCACGATCATGTCTATGTACTTTAATTTCATTTAAATTAAACATACAACAAGAAATCACGAAGAAACCTCAAGAACCCTAATTTTTGCATGAAGGCTAGGATTTTTTATACACGATTCAAACAATGCAATTAATTGAGGGAAAACATTCCATGCATGATTATGAACATATGGCCAAATTATTGTGCGAGGAAATATGCATAGATTGAGAGATGCCCAAGTTTAGGCTTACCTCCAAGTCGTGACAGCAAGAGCAGATGTGATTTTGAGTTAGAGGTGTTACAGAAAAGTTGTGATGATCTGAACAGCTTCCCTACACCATATGGATTGTGTTTGAACACTTGGATTGAATTGAAATGGACTGGATCAGTTTATGGCACCTCAGCTGCAACTTCACTTCAAACTTGTGTGGATGGTAAGTGATTTTGAGATTTTGATGTTTCAGAAGTTATGCGAGTGTTTGATCAGCTCATATGTGATGTATGTGAGGTGTGTGAGTGATTGGTTTGTGCAGAATTGCTCTCAAACTCAAAACCCGATAGCTACCTTGCTAAGAAAGGCATTTTTGCCAAGAGAAAGAGATTTTGAGGAAAGCATCTGTTAGATGGCTTTGGTGTACTTAAACTGACCACAATTGAGCTCTATTTATAGTAGAGCAAGTTTGTTTTGCAAGGAATAGTGCATGGCAGCTGGTAAGTAGGTTTCCTCAATGTTGGCCAATGGAAATGAAAGTCTCCTCTAGCCATTGACTAGAGGTTAGGGCACAGAGCTTTGGTCCCCTTGGTCTTGGATAAGTCTTGACTGATTTCAGATGAGAATGGCTCAGTCCATGCCACCTTGATGGTTCCATTGAATGCCTCATTCCAAATTTGAAGTCTTGTCCCTATTTTGGCCATTCTAGGTTCAACATGTTATTCTTTGTTCCTTGGACCTTGGAGGCTTGGCTCAGTGATTGTCCCCTTTGGATTCAATCCTCTGAGGTGTCCAAGTGGATTGGAGCAATTGCAATTGGCTGATTTTGGCAAATCGAGCCAAAATGCAAATTCTGCCTTGCCTTGACAGATTTCAGCAAGACAACTTGCCAATGTTGTATCTCATGATGTAGGTTGAATTTGGCAATGTTCTTGGCCATTTTGGAAAGCTCTTACATGATACAACAACTGTTTGAACAAGTTTGGTTTTGATCTCTTTTGATTCCAAGTGAAAAATCCCCCTACATTTGGCAAAAAGTGAAGCAGAATTCTGACTTAGTGAAAATTTCACTAAGTGTTGGAAAAAGTGACATTTTCACTTTTCAGCCACTTTAATCATTCCATAACTCAAAATCCTTAATGAATTGGAATGACTTGTAGTTGAAGTTTTTATAGGTGATAATGAGGGCTACAAATCCATCTTTGGATGAGAAAAAATGGCCTTGTGGTTTAGGAGTTATGGTCCTCCAAAGTTGGTACCTTTGCCACTTTATTTTTAACTTAGAAAAATTTCTAAGTTTTATGGTTACCCCTTTTACAAGTTATCTCACTTTTCTTGATTTTTCTTGATGAATGATGATTCAAATCATACATTAACATCATTTTAGGGTTAAAAATCCATTTTGGTGAAAAATCTCAAAAAGTCAAAGTTGACTTTTGTGCACAGTTGACTTTTTATCAGATGAATTCCAAACTGTGCAATTCTTCATGAAATCATGTCCTTGACCTAAATCAAACTTGATGGACATGTTCCATGGGTGTCATAGGGTATATTCAATCATGTAATAGGGTTTGGGAGCATGTCTTGGTCAAAAGTCAAAGTTACAGTTGACTTTTCTCTTAAAATCCTAATTGTGGTGCAGATGAAAATGAGACTTGTTACTCAAGCTTCTTGGATCAATCCATTGTTCCAAATGGATCAATATGGTGTATTAGAGACCCTCAAATCATATCTTGAGGTCTTGGCTCATGGTTTGTCCCAAAAGTCAACTTAGGGGTGAATTAGGTCAAGAAACCCTAATTCCTGATTCTTGATGAATGCATCCCCTGAGGCAAAATTGACTTGATGCATGGGTTCATGAGGTTCCATGAAGTATATTAGGTTATGTTTTGGATCATTACCTTGTGCCCAGATGAAAATTTCCATCTGGAGGCCCTGGTTGACCAAAACCCTAATTTGGTGACACTGTCGATCTTGAGACTTGATCCACCTAGAAGGGAGCAACCTTGTGCTTAATCCTTGAAGTGGGAGTCCTTTTGATCCTTTGTGTATGTTTGAGAGGTTAGACAAATTGAAGATCAAGTCATTCCTTGATTGATCCTTTGTCTAAAGCTCAGAGAGGGCTTGAAACCCTAATTTTGATTATAGTGGATGCTCACCCATCTTTGGGGAGACTAATGAAGCATGATGGTTCATCCATATTGTGATGATGATTTTCACAATGATGGGAAATCTAAGTGGTCAAAATTTGGGGTATTACACCATGTAATCATTTTCTTTAAACGATCTTGAACTTTTGGTGTTCCATTCCATGATTTTCTATTCTTCTTCCTGGTCTGTCGAAGAAAACACAGCAGTCAAGAAGCTACTTATTTTATGACAGAAATGAAAATCGAAAATAAAAGGCAAACAGTTGTACAACTTTAGTAACCTTACGATATATTTTTGAAATGTACCTTGATAGAACTTGTGAATTCTTGAAATGTACCTTGATAGAACTTGTGCATTCTCGGGAAAAATGCCCCTCTTCATCACACCTGTAGCACAAAGTAGGTGTGGCAGCACCAGTAGTCTCCATGTCCGACCTTGAACATGCCTACATCAATTGATTCTCAAATTTATATTTGCCAATAGTTTTATTTTAAAGGAAGCATTTTATTTGTTGGGTCAAAGATTTTGAAAATTATTCATAAATATATAGTTGAGATAAAACTACATTCAAAATCAACCCCTCAATGTTTCAGCTCTCACTGAATTCATTATTTTTAATAAAGTTGATGTAATATAGTCATGTAATTTTAATACAGCATTATACTTTAATAAAATTAAAAAAATGGCAAGATTTAACCTTACAAGAGGATGGTTCTGAATACTGATAATCACTGCATTGGGACAGTAAAAAATGTGGAGAGGGTGCTTAATATTATTTGACATATTTTTTCTCTTCAATCTTATTAGCTAAATTTTATACATAAAAATTAACATATCAAAATAACTCTATGGAATAAGATATTTTGGTGATGATTACAAGATGTACATGCATTAGCTACTTGCTAGTTACGATGCCTCATCCATTCATTTTAGGGAAAATCTAATTGTGAACTATTAATATCATATAATTAGTTATGCCTAAAATGACCCATTTAATTTCAAGTACTCAATGGTTTAGCACTTCAGCCTATAGTTCTCAATATGCACTCCTAATGTTATACCATACACGCCACCATGAAATTTAAGGGTAATGATTGAAATAGATTTTTAGTATATTTTTGAGTTTTATTAAATTATTCTCAAATTATGAATATGTGAACTCAGGGTCTCTTGTGGGGAAACTGGCACTGATAAAAAGAACAGATAAAATCTCCCTCATAAAAACATTAGGAAAGGCCCGCAAATAACAATATTATTTATTAAATATAACTTACCAAACCAGTATAACCCATCTGACCACATTTGTAACAAGAAATTTCTCCCGGTATTGCATCAGCAGTATTGACACAACACAAATGGTCAAATGTCTTGGAGATAACATTGAATCTCCTAATTAAACAGAAGAAAGAAAGAAAGAAAAGAATCATTGGTTGAGCCATTCATATCAAATGTAAGGCCCTAACCTCTAGCAAATTTGTAATATATGACAAAATAGAACACAACAGCCTTGAGATCATCCGGTGAATAATCATTTCTGCATGAAAACATATCAGGCCCAGAATTCCTACACTTCAAGCACACCGTTAAGCTTTTAGGAACACGTGTCGTCGTGAGCTTCTCTGGACAATCTTTGGCACAGTGGCCACCTTTCTTACATATATAGCAATTCGTCTACAAAACCATCAAGCAGATCTAAGTATAAACAATATTAAACCTTCAGAAACCAATAGGAAGGCAAACATACTTTAGTACATTGCTTTGCAGCGTGTCCCAAACCACTACATACATAATACGGTTTCATCTATTTCGATGATGTACAATTTATAGCAGCATAACCTTCCTCCCCGCAATTATAGCTTGCTCCTCTCAATTCCTACTTGAAAATAAATATAAAGTTAAAAGTTACCTGGAAAATATATTCAACAGTTAAAAATCATTTGATCCAATTCTAAAATAATAACACACAAAACTCACAATATCAACAAAAAGCAATGATGGGAAAATGAGCATAGCACTAGCATTACCAGAACTTGTTGACTAGGGAAGCATTTCCGGCATACGCAGCAAGGAAAAGAGGCGTGACGTCAGAGAAGAATTATTTATACTCAAAGAGAACCTGGGTGGACGATTCGTGGATCAGAAGTAGTTCTATGCTTCTATTCTAATCTTTAAAGTGACGGGGCCAACGAAATTGACGTCAACTAAAGGGCCAACGAAATTGACGTCAATTGAAGGGTCAACAAAAAAATCATAATAAAAATAATGAAATTAATCAACTATTAATCTACCTTCTCAGAGGAGGACGAAGGGTTTGCAGGGTCTTCAATCTCAGGATATTCAATCTGCATAAAAAAAAAATTCAAAAAATATTCATTCACATGATATTCAATCATTGATCAACATGTAACTTTCTACCAACCTAATTTTCTACCTAAAAGATTAAACCCTAAAATCCTAATGTTGTACCTAAAATATTAAACCCTGATTGAAAAAAAAAGATTAACCAATTAGAATTTCTTCATTGTGCATGCCATCACTGCTACCCATTAATGGTCGTGCTATAAAGATGAGAGAATGGATGTGGGTTTCAGAGAGATTGGATGTGTGTTTCGGAGAGAATATGTGATCGATGAGAGATATGGGTTTTGAAAAGGATGTGCACTGAAAGGATGTGCGATGATTGCGATGAGAGGATGGGTTTCAGAGAGGATCATCAGGATGATCCATGGGGTTCGAAGGGTTTTTATAGATGGAAGAAAAATGAATATGTGGTAATTTCTTAATGTGTTTGGGTTATTTTATTTAATATTCACTTATAATAAACTCATTAATATTTATTTAATTAGACAATTAAAATTTAATAAAATAGATTATGATTTGTTAATGTGTTTAGGCTTAATATTTTGGTTTATAAATTTAAATAATTTTTTTCAATCCATCTAAATTTACACCCTTTTTTAATTTAACCAGAGTAATAGAAATTTGATTATAATAATATTTTTAATTTACACCCATTTCTAAAAAATAGGGTGTATATTGTCACGTGATAATATTTAAAATGACACTTTATTTACAAAATTGCCACCGCGTTTTTTATTTACGCCCGTTTTTAGTATATCGGGCGTAAATTTTAAAATTATATTGTTCTTTTTGCATAAGTGTCTGTACCAGTTGCCATACCCTATTCCTTGCAAGACAAACTTGCTCTACTATAAATAGAGCTCATTTGTGATCAGTTTGAGTACACCAAAGCACCCAAACTGATGCTTTCCTCAAAATCACCTTCCCACTTCCAAAATTGCCTTCTAAAGCAAGTCACTACCAGGTTTTGAGTTTGAGAGCAATTCCAACCAAACCAATCACACACACACCTCATAAACATCATATAGAAGTGATCCAAACACTTAAACAACATCTGGAACACCAATTTCACAAAATCACCAGCCAATTGCTCAAGCTTTCAACCAAGTTGCAGTTGAGGTGCCATAACCTGTTCCAGTCCATTTCCAATCAGTCCAAGCATTCAAACACATTCCATATGGTGTAGGGAACACTACAACAAAAGTAAGTTATAACATCGCACCTTAGACAGCGCTTTAATACAAAAGCGCTGCTATAAGTTAAAAACAAGGAAACTAGTCATTTAAAAAAATAAAAGCGCAAAAAAATATAAGACCTTAGACAGCGCTTTGGTCAAAAGCGCTTTATAAGGTCTTATAAATTTTAAAAAAAAATTTAATGGAAAATATTAGACAGCGCTTTAGTTAAAAGCGCTTTCTAAGGTCTTATAAATTTAAAAAAAATATAAGACCTTAGACAACGCTTCGGTAAAAAGCGCTTTCTAAAGTTTTATTAATTTTAAAAAAAAAATTAAAGGAAAATATTAGACAGCGCTTTCCTTAAAAGCGCTTTCTAAGGTCTTAAAAATTAAAAAAAAATAAAATCAAAAGCGCTGTCTAAGGCCAACCTTAGAAAGCGCTTTTAAAAGTGCTGTCTAAGGTCCACCTTAGAAAGCGCTTTTATGAAAAGCGCTGTCTAAGGTCTAGTTAAATTAAAATATATGAATAGTCAGTATTCATTTTCATATTTCCGCTCTTTCTTCTCCCCTTGCGAACTAAGCTCAAAACCCTTGCGAACTGAGCTCAAAACCCTTGCAAACTCAAACCTTCACCGTCAACCGTCCTCCACCGTGCCGTCGTTCGTTGTTGCCGTCGTTGCATTGTCGTCCGTCCATTGCCGTCATTGTAATGTCGTCCGTTGCGAACTCATTGTCGTCGTTCGTTTCTGCTCTTTGTAACTGATACATTTCGTTCTTGCATTGCCGTTGTTACCGTCGTTAAAGGTACGTCGTTTTTGTGAAGAATAGGGTTTTGTTGCTTTACATTGTTGTTGTAGGGTTTTGTTGCTTTACAATGTTGTAGTGAATGAGTATGTTTGATGAGTTTTGTTAATGAAGTTATGTTGGACTGTTTTATTAATGAAGTTTTGTAGTGAATGAGTATGTTTGAAGTTTTGTTAATGAAGTTTTGTAGTGAATGAGTATGTTTGATGAGTTTGTTAATGAGTTTTGTTAATGAAGTTTTGTTAATGAAGTTTTGTAGTGAATGTGTATGTTTGATGAGTTTGTTAATGAGTTCTATTTTAAAACATATTTTATATTAAGACTTATAAATAGTTTAGTTTAGTTTTATTTTTTCCACCTCTTAAATCTTCTAAAAAACTCTTAAAATTGATGGAAATGTCCTCTGAATTTTAGAATTCAAAGCTTGTTTTTGAAGCCTCAAAATTCTAGAATTTGAGATGGTTGAGTTAATAAACAAATATAATGAACATAAACATTTCACTAAAACATAAGAAATTCAACCAGTTACATATCAAACACTATCAAACTTGTTCATTTCTTAATATGGTTGAATTAATGTTATTTTGTTGACCTTAATAAGTAGGAAAACCATGGATAAAAAATGGATGGATGCCGATCGATTGTCCAAAGAGTACGAGAATGGGGTATTGGATTTCGTTAAGTTTGTTGTTCAACACGCTGACGCTGAAAAGCTCAATCGAATAAAATGTCCTTGCTTGGGTTGTTGTTATGTGGGTAGGGTTGACGCAGATGGATTGAAATCGCATTTACTGATGAATGGAATTGATCGAAGTTATAAGTATTGGATACATCATGGTGAGAAAATTAACGAGAATGTTGAACCGACGGGGAAAAGTAATACGACCTATGCTTCAGATGACAAAGACACAGAAACATACGATTGTGATCGAGTCGAAGAGATTGCAGAAGCAGTTGTAGAAGATCTTCATGATTGTCCCGAAATGTTTGAGAGGTTGGTAAGCGATGCAGAGAAACCGCTCTATCAAGGTTGCACTAAATTCACAAGACTGTCTGCGGTATTGAAGTTGTACAACTTAAAGGCGGGCAATGGCTGGTCGGATAAAAGTTTCACAGAGTTGTTGGCCCTTTTGAGAGAAATGCTACCGGAGGATAATGTTCTTCCCAATCGAACCTATGAGGCCAAAAAAATGTTGTGCTCTATTGGCATGAGCTATGATAAGATACATGCTTGTCCAAACGATTGCGTTTTGTTTCGAAATGAATATGCATCGTTAACTGAGTGCCCTAAATGCGGTTTGTCTCGATATAAGAAAAAATTGTCTCCAGCCAAGGTCTTATGGTATTTTCCTATAATACCGAGATTTAGGCGCATGTTTCATAGTGAAACCGATGCAAGACACCTGACTTGGCATGCAGATGAAAGAATTATTGATGGAAAGTTGCGACATCCGGCTGATTCACCACAGTGGTCGAAAATTGATAATGATTATCCTGACTTTGGAGAAGAAGCAAGAAACCTTCGCTTGGCATTATCTACTGATGGAATGAACCCGCATGGTCTTCAAAGTATCTCACATACCACATGGCCTGTGATTCTTATGATTTATAACCTACCTCTGTCGCTATGCATGAAGCGTAAGTACATGATGTTATCTATGTTAATCTCTGGGCCTAAACAACCAGGGAATGACATAGACGTATACTTGACACCTTTGATCGAAGATTTAAAGATATTGTGGGAGAACGGTGTGGAGGTTTATGATGGATATAGGAAAGAAAGTTTCAATTTGAGGGCGATGTTGTTTGGCACAATTAATGATTTTCCAGCTTACGGGAATCTATCAGGGTACAGCATAAAAGGTGAAAAAGCGTGTCCTATTTGTGAAGATAAAACAGTTTCGAAGCGATTGGAGTTTGGTCATAAGAATGTCTTTCTCGGTCATCGTAGATTCTTAAATGCCAAACATCACTACCGTGGGTGGAGACAAGAATTCAATGGAGACACCGAACAAGGTAGAGCTCCACCTATGTTGTCAGGTGACCAAGTTTTTAAAAAGGTGAAAGATATGCGTACTGAGTTTGGCAAACCTTTTGCACATAAGGTTGTCAAAGGTGGGTGGAAAAAGAGGTCGATATTTTTTGAATTGCCATATTGGAAGTCTTTGTATGTGAGACATATTCTCGATGTTATGCATATTGAGAAAAATGTATTTAAAAGTGTTATTGGTACGTTACTCAATATAAAAGGAAAGACTAAGGATGGCCTTAAAGCAAGAAAAGACTTGGTAGCGATGGGGATTATAACTGAATTAGCACCCGTGAAGAAAGGAAGACGAACATATCTACCACCTGCTACTTTTACTCTGTCTAGAAAGGAGAAGAAAATATTGTGTAAGTTTCTGAGTGGAGTTAAAGTTCCAGAAGGATACTCTTCAGATGTCAGAAAACTTGTGTCTATGAAAGACCTCACATTGAAGAGTTTAAAGACACACGACTGCCATGTTATAATGGAACACTTTCTACCAATAGGTATACGTTCTATTTTGCCAGTGAAAGTAAGAAGCGCCATAACTAATTTGTGTTTTTTCTTTAGGTCAATTTGTAGTAAGGTAATCGATCCCGATATCTTACCAACACTACAAAAAGAGATAGTTATTACCTTGTGTGAGCTTGAAATGTATTTTCCTCCCTCTTTTTTTGACATAATGGTACATCTAGTTGTTCATCTTGTGAAAGAGACACAGTTGTGTGGACCAGCTTATACGAGATGGATGTACCCTGCTGAACGTTATATGAAAATATTAAAAGGGTACGTGAAAAGCCAAAGTCGACCAGAGGGGTGTATTGTTGAACGATACATTGTTGAAGAAGCGGTTGAGTTTTGTACTGAATATTTGTCCAATGTTCAGTCGATTGGACTCCCCAAAGCTCATATTTTTGAAAAAAAGGATGGTAAAAAATTAATTGGAAATAAAATTGTGACAGTATCAAGGGATGAACGGGATCAAGTGCATTTGTATGTTCTGCACAATGATAATAAGGTTGAGCCATATGTTGAGATGCACAAGGATGTACTCCGAAGGTTAAATCAGAACAGAACTGAAAATTGGATAGTACGAGAGCACAATCAAAGTTTCATACAATGGTTAAAGGATCATATTTATTCGAAGCGCTCTTCAGATCCTGCTTCAGTAACAGAAAGGTTGAGATGTTTGGCATATGGTCCAAGTTTGCATGTGTATTCTCATAGCGCATACGCAATTAATGGATACACATTTTATACCAAAGAACAAGACGATAAAAGTACTATGCAAAATAGTGGTGTCACCGTCCTAGCTGAAGCAATGCACATATCAAGTATGAAGGACTTAAACCCCAAATATGCAAATCTGTCATATTTTGGAGTTATTGAGCACATTTGGGTGCTTGATTACGAGAAGTTTCAGATTCCAATCTTTGGTTGCAAGTGGGTAAATAGTAGTGGCATACGAATGGATAAGTCTGGATTTTTGCAAGTGGATCTTAATAGGGTGGGGTACAAAGATGAGCCTTTTATTCTAGCATCTCAAGCTAGACAAGTGTTCTATGTCACTGACCCGACGAGTACGAAATGGTCTATAGTGCTTCTATCTAACAAAGTGGTTGATGATAGCGGTGTAGATCAATGTGATATTGATGTTGAGAATGAGTCATGCATTAGACGGAATGAGTTGAATAGAAATGATCAAGATGAGGATCTTATAGCGGATGAGTCATATATCAGAAATGACCATAACGAGGGAATTTGGATCCATTCATCCGTCCGCATTGCTAAGAAACAAGTAATTCATATTCCAACCAAGAAAAGAAAGAGATGTTAGTGAAAGAGGTAAAATTTGTTATATACTTGATTTCTTTATTATATTTCTATTCAACTTATGAGTTATTTTAATATTAACACATATCTCTCATGTCTAATGAAATAGTTAAAACTAAATCAAACTATGTTATATTATTATGTAGTACTTTGAAGAATGCAAGTGTGCTCATTACTCAATTTCTCAATTGGATGAAATTAAAGAGGATTGGTGTCAATACATTATGGAGCTCGGAATTTTACAAGGTATAATATTGTACTCTTACTTTAATTGATGAGAATTTAAATATGTGTAACTTTGTTTATGTATTCTTTTAATTGAATTACAATCTTTGTGTTTTTAGGACCTATAATGTAGATTTGAAGCAATGCTTTGGTTGGATGCAAAAGTACTAGTATAAGTAATATGTGCATTTGTAGAAAAAATGTAATGATTTGTAATTATAAATAGGTGTATATATAATTTTGGTTTGTAATTTTAAATATATATATTGGTTTGAATTGCCAATTGTTTTGGATATATAATTTTGGTGTAAATTGGTACATTTAAATAGGATAAATTGGATTGATTTGAATCTCCAAATTGTGGTATTTTTCTGAAAAAAATTGCTGGTTGAAAAACGGGTCAAATTATGGTTGAAAAAACCTGGTAAAAATTGTGGTTTAAAAAAATTTATATAAAATTTTTCGTATACCTTAGACAGCGCTTTTGGTGAAAGCGCTGTCTAAGGTGGGGATTAGAAAGCGCTTTTGACAAAAGCGCTGTCTAAGGTGGACCTTAGAAAGCGCTTTTACCAAAAGCGCTGTCTAAGGTATACCTAAAAAAGTTCAAAAAGGTTGACCTTAGACAGCGCTTTTGGAGAAAGCGCTGTCTAAGGTATACCAAAAAAATGTCAAAAAAGGTAGGGCTTAGACAGCGCTTTTCCCAAAAGCGCTGTCTAAGGTATACCTTATAATGTCAAAAAGCGCTGTCTAAAGGTACCATAGACAGCGCTTTTCATTAAATATACCCCCCTTTAGACAGCGCTTTTGGTATTACCCAAAGCGCTGTCTAAACCTATAGCAGCGCAGGTTTAGACAGCGCTTAAAAGCGTTGTCTAAGGGCAAAAAAAGCGTTGTCTAAGGTCTTATCTGTTGTAGTGGAAGCTGTTCAGATAATCACAACTCATCTATAACACCTCCAACTCAAAAATCAAATTGCTCTTGCTGCCACGACCTTCAAGTAAGCCTAAACTTGGTCATTTCATGATTCATGCATATTTCCTCGCACAATAATTTTGCCATATGTTCATAATCATGTATGGAGGGTTTCCCCTCAATTAATTGCTTTGTATGAATCATGTATCAAAATTCCCAGCCTTCATGCAGAATTTAGGGTTCTTGAGGTTTTGTCTTGATTTCTTATTTCATGCTTAAAATAAATGAAATTAAAGACCATAGACATGATCGTGAGGTGAAAACGAGTAGATTGATATGTAGATTGTGTAATTTCATCGAGTATTCAGTGAGATTGTTGAGAAAACGCAAATCTGGGCAAAACAGAGCACGCGGGCAAAACCAATGTGTTATTGGCTCCCTTTTTCAAATATTGGAATATTTGAATTTTGTGATTTTATTTAATTGATTCAAAAATTAAATTTTCTCTGGTTTTTAATGATTTTGAGTTGATTCTTTTTTTAATAATTCACAAAAATGTTAAAATATTTTATTTTATACTAATTTCCCAAAAATATTATTTATTCCATATACTTGATATTTTTGCAAAGAATTAATTTTTATTTGTTTTTTGTCATTTAAAGTATTTTTTCTTTCTTGATTTTCCAAACTTAAATGGTTTCCAATCATTTTGTGGATAAAAATGTGATTTTTCAAACATTAATCCAAGATCACAACTCGTTTTTCACACATGTTTGATAATTTTGATAATTTTAATTAAAATTTTATTTAATTAAAATACATTTTGAAATTAATTTAGGGTTTTGATCTTAATCTCCCTAAACAAATCTTTTTCAAACTCTTTGGGCCTCTTGAGAGAGTGTAAGACCCAACCCTTTGAAAATACAAAACTTTTTGGGCCTCAGATATTGTATAAGTCCCTCTGTGTTAACAAAAACTCGGCGCGATCACCAGTTCAAAATCAAATCCTCTGGGCCTCTCCTTGAGCTATAAGTCCCAATTCTTTTCCTTAAAAAACACTTTGGGCCTCTAATAGAGTGTAAGACCCAACCCCTTTTTGTAAATAAACATTTTTGGGCCTCACATATTGTATAAGTCCCTCTGTATATTTTCAAAACAACGGCGCGATCGTCGCCTTTTCAAAATCAACCGGGCATCTCCCTGAGTTGTAAGCCCCATCTCCTGTACAAAAATAAACTTTGGGCCTCTAATAGAGTGTAAGACACAATCCCCTTTTTTGACCAAAACTTTTTGGGTCTCAGTCGTTGTATAAGTCCCGATACAATATTCGAAACAACAGTGCAATCACTGTTAAAATTTGGGCCTCTCCCTGAGCTGTAAGCCCCGATCTCTGTTCAAAATACTTTCTCCTTTGATTTTGAATCCAAATGTATAGTTTCTATCAAAACTTTTTTTAATTTATTTGAACAATTAACAAAACAGCATGGAAGCTCTACAACGGGTAAGTGTTTATCCGCTTTCTTTTATATGCTTTCATATACATAACTGTATTGTGGGAAGCTGCGCATGGTTAGTCTTCTTTCATACCTTTTAAATACTCGTCATATATCAACTGTATATATACTAGTATAGTTATTTAGAGTTTTCCCCGGCAACTACGTCTAGAACTAGGTAAAGCCTTGTTGGTCACTCTTTAAATACAAACAAAACTAGATCCCTATAGGATTTCTAGATATAGTCTTCCCTTCACTTGGGGTTAAACAATATGGAACAAAGAGAAAGGCAGCATTCTCGGTGAACCTTTTCACAGACTGTCACCCCTAGAAATTGTCAAAGAAATTCTACTCCCCAGAGTTGATCTATTCTCCGTGAATAGCATCTCTTGAGTTTCTTCCAAACCCTCAAACTTTCCTGGAATGATCTCTTCTCTATGAATTGCATTTCTTGAACTTCTCTTGGTTTGGGGACCCACAGCCTTCCTAAAAGCATCCCCGCCTCCTCTTGGGCTTTGTACAAGGACCATTCGGCTTCTTAGAAGTTCTCATGCCTTCTCTTGGGCTTAATACAAGGACCCTCACGACCTCTTAAAGGTATAAGACAGAACTTAGTCATCCTTTGCTAGAGAAGTCTTTCCAGTGTCAAACCTCAGGCCACTATAGGGTTAATTCTCATCCCTTAAGGCCCTTGCCTTCTTTTGGGCATCCTACAAAAGATAAAACTCTTCAACACCAGTAGACTTGGACAATCTAAATCCCTTTGAGTCTCAAAGACATTCTCAAGTTCCTTTCAAACATAGGAAAAAACACCGATCACTCTGGATGAATCTCTAGCAGAAACCCGATCTCTCTCATGAGAGTTCCCCACCCTTGGGCCTGCCTATGGATCTAATCCTCAGCACTAAGATAGCCTACTCTTAGACTTTGTATAATGATTTTCCCTCAGCATAGCTAGCCTCCTCTTGGGATTTGTACAATGATTCTCCCCAACAGAGCTAACCTTTTCAGACTCTCTTGTTGAGTCCATCACTTTTCAAGACTCTCTTGTTGGGTCAATCTCCTTTTCGCCTCAACCTCGGGCTTCGTACGAGACGGTAAATCACTCTCTTGTTGAGTATAAAAGACTCTCTTGTGGGGTCAATCTCATTTTAGTCTTAATCTCGAGCTTCGTACGAGACAGAAAATCACTCTCTTGTTGAGTATAAAAGACTCTTGTTGACTCAATCAACTTTCAGGCTCTCTCGTTGGGCCAATCACCTTTGCAAGACTTTCTTGTTGAGTTAACTCTTTTAGCCTCAGTCTTGGGCTTTGTACAAGACATATAAAAGCACTCTCTTGTTGAGACGAACTCATTTCAGCCTCCGTCTTGGGCTTTGTACAAAACACATGTAAACCTCCCAAACGGAGTCAAAAATCCCTTTTAGCCTCAATCTTGGGCTTTGTACAAGACAGAAAAAACATTTTCCCCAAAAAAGTCAAACTGTTAGCCTCCTCTTAGGCTTTATATAATGATATCCCCAAAGAGCCTGTCTTTTTTTCGCCTCAATCTTGGGCTTTGTACAAGACATATATACACTCTCTTGTTGAGTCGGTCTTATCTAGCCTCCTCTTAGGCTTCATATAAAGAAATCCCTAGCTTAGTCAATCAACCTTTTAGCATCAAACTTGTGCTTTGATCATAGCTCATAAACATCAACAGTCCCTCTTTAGAGATGACAAATTCTCTCTCAGCCAAAACCCTTTAGCTTCATATCTTGGACTTTGAACAAGATACAAATCACCTTTAGCTTCATGTCTTGGGCTTTGAACAAGACACCAAAACATCTTTTCCTCCCATAGAATAGGAGGAACTATGATTGCTCTGATTTCCTTGTTTCGCTAAACGGGAATACGTAGGCATAAGATTGCGAGATCTTAGCGAGCTTACCAATAAAAAACTTTAGGTCCAGTACCTTCACATCAATCAAAACTTAGGTCCAGTACCTTACCCAAAACATAAACAAAACTCACTCTCCCTGTCACACTTTCCCAAGAAACTTTCCCAACCCACTAACAGATAAATACTATCAATTACAAAGCGAGACCTAAAAGCTAACATCTTGTGGATAACCACATATAGGATGGGTAATTGAAAACTACCCATTGTATAACCTGACCCCGGACCCCCCAATCTCTTTTAAAGCATTTGTTCAGTTAAACATTCACGTGCAAGGTTAGTTTTAGATACCTTCCCTTTCCCTTCCAGCTTCACGGGATAAATAAGAAATCAGAAAGTAGCACCCTTTCTCCACGAGGAGAAAACCTAAACTTCAGCGATAAGGTGGTCGCGTCACCGACAAAAATAGCTCGCCACAGTAAAATGGTGACTCTGCTAGGGAGTG
Source organism: Lathyrus tuberosus (assembly GCA_022829125.1). Lineage (NCBI taxonomy): Eukaryota > Viridiplantae > Streptophyta > Magnoliopsida > Fabales > Fabaceae > Lathyrus > Lathyrus tuberosus. The sequence goes on from JALAZF010000002.1 coordinate 42,052,611, forward strand.
CCATTAGGATCTGTTTTACCTTAGTCATCATCGTCCCTATTTTCCAACAGAAAAATGGCGACTCTGCTGGGGACTCATTGACTACTAGGATTATAGCTCTTAAGAGGTCTAGGATGTTAGTTTTAGGATAAATATATATATATCGCTTTTCCTATTTAATATCCGTGTTTATTTTTCTGCTAATGGGAATGTGTGTGATGTCGCATCTAGAAAGATTGAGTATACACCTAAGATAAGTGATGGCACTAGACGGGTAATCTTACAGGGAGTGACTCCCAAATAATAGGTCCTGGTCGACCATCGAATCAGTGGAGATGCCCTTTGCCAATTCAATGCCTATACGACTTCGGTTGTTGAAAGCAGATTGTTCGATTGGGTTATCTGAGAAGTCGAGGCTTTTAGTAGACTGAAACCTTGTTACTATTTTGTAGTGCGGAAGCTATCGGAAATAGTTGTCACACAATACTACCCTCATTTGAGATTACTCTAAGATACTGCAACCCGCTCGGGTGATTCCAACCTGCTGTTGTTATCCCAAGAGGGGTCAGTGATTTTGAGGACAGGTACAAAAAACCACCAGTAGAAACCTTTGGGGGATGGGTAGAGCCATAACTTCATGACACCGAACCTTTGACCCCATGTTTTTTCTATGTTTTTGTATGTTGCATTCATGCATTCATTTCATTAAAAAACATTACACAAAAATCTTCTCTTCTAGTCTCTCCTTTTCAAATTAAACTAAGACAATGATTGCAAATGTCAAATAAAGAGATTGCATTATGGATTTCGGTAGAAGGAGGACTCACAAGTACACCTTTAAGGTTCCAAAACTAGAGGATTTGAGAGGTTTGGTGAGGATGATCACCAACCCTGATGCTTTCAGAGCCAAGTACAGAGGACTGCTGTCTCTGTTAAGGGTCCATGTAATTGAAGGAATACTGGCCACGCTCATTCAGTTCTATGATCCGGTCTATCACTATTTCACATTCCCGGATTATCAACTAGCACCAACGCTGGAAGAGTACTCTCACCTGACTGATTTACATATCACTGACCAAGCTCCCTTTTTTGGACTAGAAGACATTCCAAAAGATCAAACCATTGTAAGAGCAATCTATTTGGATGAGTTAGAAGTCAGGACTCACATGACCACTAAGGGTGGAATTCAGGGTTTGCCAACCCAGTTTTTGATAAAGAAAGCCCTGTAATTTGCTAGTATAGGGAACAAGGCCACTTTCGAGAGCATCTTTGTTTTGCTCACCTACGGGTTATTTTTGTTTCCCAACATCGATAACTTCGTAGATATCAATGCCATTAAGATATTTTTGATTGGAAACCCTGTACCGACCTTGCTCACAGATGCTTATCATTCTGTACATTTAAGGAATTTGTACAGCGGAGGAATGATCACATGTTGTGTACCCCTGCTGTACAAATGGTTCATTTCCCACTTGCCCAAGTCTGCTGCATTTAGGGATCCTAAGAATACTTTACGTTGGTCACAGAGAATCATGGCTCTTAACAACTCTGACATCAACTGGTACAATCGAATCTATGACGGAATCAGAATCATTGAACGTTGTGGAAATTTCCCCAATGTACCCCTTATAGGAACTAAATGAGGAATCAACTATCATCCAGTTTTAGTTCGTCGTCAATTTGGATACCTGATGAGGCATGTCCCACGTAATGCTCATCTGGAAGGTATTTTCTTCAAGGAAGGAGAAAATGACAGAGCACTAAAGACGGAAATAGTGCATGCTTGGAAACATGTTCACAAGAAAGGAAGAGTGTCTCTAGGAAAACTAGACTGTGTCTCGGTGGAACCTTATCTCCACTGGGTATAAACTAGAGCTTTCAAACTGAGGATGCCTTACCCTCGTCAGGAAGTTCTTCCGTTAAGGGACCCTGTCCTTTATTTTATGTCTGATACGGAAAAACTTCAGGTTACTCTCAATAGAGTTCAACAGGAGAGGAAGTATTGGAAGAAAAAGTACCGTATTCTCAGTGTGGAGTGCAAGAAAATACAACAACTGTTAAAAGAAAAAGACGCTCTGATCGAGATTTTAGAACAACGTGCTGTAGAAAATCAGGATGACCAAAGAAATTTGCTCGCTCCTTTCACTTGGCAATGGAATGACAACCTGACAACGGCTCGAGAGCCCCGGTCAAAGAAAAGGAAAATACCAAAACCAGCACCTGAACCCTCTTCAGAGAGGACTCAGGATCCATTAGCTTAGACATTTCCTTTTCCAACACTATGTAAATTACTGTATTTCCATTCCGCAATCTTTGAATTCAATAAAACGGAGTTATCCCCACTGTTTGGTGTTTGCAATCTAATTGTCGAAGTTTATTTTGATTAAACAAAAAAATTTAATTAATATAATCATTGCATATCATTCATCATTCTCACATAACGCATTCTTCTTCTCTGCGAATCTCACGTTTGTGTCTCGATTCTAGAGTCAAACTGTCTCATTCGTACAATACTCGGGCCAGTCAACAAAATAAAATGGATAATCTTGAGGAAGAGAACAGAGAGTTGAGAAAAGAACTCGACGCTCTGAAAGAGGATCTGATAAAGCTTCACAACGATATGCAAGCTCTGGCAGCAGCCCAGATGCAACAACAAAGGACTGTGATCTCAGAGATCACATCGACACCCATAGTGGAAAAGTATGACCCTCGATATACCATGCCTAAAGATCGTCCCTGGGGCATACCTATCAACTTTATCCCTGAAGGATATATTCCACCGATCACGGAAGATCCGGAAACTGCAGCAGGAACCGCTGGGCCTAAAGGTTACAAACTTCGGGAAAGCAAAGATGCCAGGGGCATGACAGCAACTCCTGAAGCTTACAAACTTCGGGAGAGGGAAGTACCTAGAGTCACTACCATGATGACTATACCACCACCCGTGGTACACACTATCCCGGAAGGGCAGATTCCACAAATACCATCAGGTAGAAATGAAAGTATGTTCGACAGAATGAATGGATTCCAGGAACAGTTCCTGGAGATGCAGAAAGAACTGCAAGCCATTCGCGGTCAGGATCTATTTCGAAAGGACGCTGCAGACCTTTGTTTGGTCCCTAATGTGAAAGTTCTGCACAAATTCAAGGTGCCCGAATTTGAAAAGTACAAGGGTAACTCTTGCCCTCAAAGTCATTTGGTGATGTACGCTCGGAGAATGTCAACTCAGACAGAGAACCAACAACTACTGATCCACTACTTTCAAGATAGTTTAACCGGTGCCGCACTCAAATGGTACAAGGGATTAAACCGCACTAAGATCGTAAGTTTCAGAGATCTTGGCGCTGCCTTCGGTCAGCAGTATAAGTATAACCTGGACATGGCACCTGACAGAGATCAACTCAGAGCCATGTCGCAGAAGGACAAGGAAACCTTCAAGGAGTACGCTCAGAGATGGTGTGAAATTGCCGCCCAGATTTGTCCACCTCTTGAGGAAAAAGAGATGATAAAGATCTTCCTGAAAACCTTGAGCTCATTTTACTACAACAGAATGGTTGCCAGTGTGCCTAGTGACTTCACTGAGATGGTGGGCATGGAAGTTCTTTTGGAGGAAGCAGTCCGAGAAGGACGTTTAATAAAAGACGCTGGATCATCAAGCGGTACCAAAAAATACGGTAGTGCTTTCCCTAAGAAAAAAGAGCAAGATATTGGTAATACCTCTCTCGGAAAGCAAAGGCAGCTGTACCAACCAATAGCAGCAGTAACTCCTACTATCAACCCTGCGCCTGTTCCTACGTATCAACCTCAGGTTTCTCAGAGCCAACCGAATCAACAACAATATCAGCAAAGGACACAACAGCATCTTTAGCAGGCTCGTCCTCCGTACAACAACAACCGTACAATGCGACCACCAGGGTTCGACCCTATACCAATGGTGTACGCAGAACTGTTTCCATTATTACTGGTCAAGGGGTATGTCCAAACCAGGTCTCCTCTTACAATAGTGGAAAATCCTCCTTTTTGGTTCAAAGCGGATCAGACTTGCCTTTACCACCAAGGAGGACCAGGGCATAACATAGAAAATTGTCTCAGCTTCAAATCCGATGTACAGAAGTTTGTTAGGAGCGGGGTCTTATCCTTCAAGGATACAAATCCAAATGTTCGGACAAACTCGATGCCTCAACATGAGAAGGCTGCAGTAAATTTGATAGAGGGAGAGTCTAACCACATCTATAAAATTCATGATGTACTCTTATTAAGGGCCAACCTAGTCAAAATGCATCGCAGACAGAGCGGATATGGGCATGTACCATCTCATAACTATCACCAGCGTGATATTTGCTCTAAGAACAATCAAGGATGTTCTGTGGTGCAATAAGCTCTACAGGAACAGTTGGATCTCGGATGGATCCAAGAGCACAGAACTCGTGAAGTCAACATGACTTATATGAATTTTAACGTCATTCAGAACCACGACATCCGTGTAATGAATGTCAACTTGGTGGCAATGCACTCAAGGCAAAGCCAACATCATAATCTGTCACGGCACGATTATGATTCCTGTCTGATTTGCTCAGTAAACAATCAGGGATGCTCTTTTGTACAAGAGGCCCTCCAGCGTCAGATGGATCTTGGATGGATTAAGGATTACCACGATAGAAATCAGTATTAAGTGAATATGATTCAAATCTTTGATATTCGCTTGATGAATACCAGTTTGGTAGAATTACATGCTAAGCAAGTCCAGCTCAGTTTTCTGACTTCGCATAATTATCAGAACTGTAAGGGATGTCGTGCGAGCGACCAAGGATGTGCCCTCATTCAAAGAACTTTGCAACACTTGTTAAACCACTGGTGGCTTCCGATCTATTCAGATGAAGACACACAACAAGTCAGTATGATTAATGGGAACCCTACTATGCATCAAAGTCCGGATGTTCGATCAATGGGAACAGATATAGTGAGGTTACACTGCATACAGAGCAGACGTGGCCAGGTGCCACCACACAACTATGAACGTTGTAGAGTTTGCTCAGAAGATAATCAAGGATGTTACCTCGTGTGAGCAGCCCTTCAGAGTCAGTTGGACCACAAAGAGATTCGACTGTGTCCAAGTTCTGGGTCAACCAATTTGATGCCAGACTATTTCATTGATCGAATCAAATATGTTGTCGTATTCTCTGATCATAAGAAGACCAAAGATGTTTATACCATCATCCCTTTACGTGACAAATCAAAAGTTCCCAACCAGGAACTGATTGAAATCACTTACAATGGTCAGAAGAATCAAAAGGCTCCTGTAGTCGTCTATCTACCAGGACCGCTACCGTATGAATCAACTAAGGCTATCCCTTAAAAATACGGTGCAACAATAATTGAGAATGGAAAGGAAATTCCATTACCCTCCGTCGTGAATATTGCAGACATCAGTCGAGTAACACGGAGCGGTCGAATCCTAAACCGAGGAGTTGGAGAACCTACCAGAGAAAAGGAACCTCAGACGGAAATTCTTGATCCACCAGTCGGTTAATCCTTCGATCTCGACCTTTCAAAGAACAACGATGAGATGCTGAAGCTCATCCAGAAGAGTGAATACAACATTAGCGATCAGCTGTTGCAAACTCCTTCGAAAATCTCAGTGCTATCACTTTTACTCAGTTCTGAAGCTCACAGGGAGGCTATACAGAAAGTCTTAGAGCAAGCCTTTGTGGAACAAGATGTGTCAATAAGACAATTTGACAGCATCATCTCCAACACCACTTCCTGCAACAACTTGGGATTCAGAGATGAGGAACTGCCGGAAGAGGGCCCAAATCATAACATGGCACTTAACATTACAGTCAACTTCCAGGATGATGCTTTAGCCGACATACTGGTAGACATCGGATCAGCTCTGAATGTTATGCCGAAGTCTACTCTAATGCGACTATCATTCAAAAGATCTCCGATTAGAGGCAGTGAGGTCACCGTCAAAGCATTTGACGGATCCCGGAAAACAGTTATCGGCGAAGTCGACCTTCCCATAACTATCGGTCCCCACACTTTCCTAGTCACTTTACAGGTCATGGACATTCGAACAATATACAGCTGTTTGTTGGGAAGACCTTGGATACACGAGGCTGGGGCAGTCACTTCGACGCTTCACCAAAAGCTGAAGTTTGTCAAGAATGACCAACTCGTCACAGTCTGTGGAGAGCAAGCCTTGATCGTGAGTAACTTATCGTCATCCACTTATGTGGAACCGGAAGAGGTTGTTGGAACCCAATTCCAGGCACTTTCGGTGAGCAAGGAGAATCAATCAGAAAAGGGAACCTTAATTTCCTCGTACAAAGATGCTCTCGAGGTGATCAAAAGTAACAATGCAAAAGGGTGGGGACAGCTTGTCATTCCTACTGATAACAAGACAAAGAAAGGTCTTGGTTTCTCCTCAAACTGTGCCCTGACTGTTACTAACGATGAAAGTTTTCATGCCATTCAGAACTTCTTCCATAGTGGAGGTTTACTTCACCCAGTGTCTCAAGAACTACATACCAAGGAGGGAGACTCCACCGATACAGATGAAGAGTGGAAGTCCTATCTTAACTAGGACGGTTATATGTCTCAGGAAAAAGCACCTACGCTATTCTGTTTCCCCACGCAGGGTCCGAGATATATACCAAAATCAGACGTCAAAATGATATACGGAGATTTTGATCCGGAAGGATGCCGCGCTCCACCAAACTCATTAGAGGAAGACACTCTGATGAAGGACAACTTTGACCACGACTATTATGGCCCAATGGATGGCCTGCCTATCTGGCAGCCGTACCTAAGAGACTCGGGGCAAAAGAGTCAGCCAAGCGATGCATATCAACTGAGCATCATTGAGAAGAATACCTGCATCCCCACCATGTCATGGGATCAATGCTCAGGGCATTCAGAAAATATCCAGCATGACGATGAATTTGCAAACCTTACAGGACTAGAATTCATCAACTATTCTTTTCCCCAGGTCAACGTCATCGTAAGGGATGACTCCTCCAGTTCTAAAGAAGTGTAGGACACCTTAGGACAACCAAGCAGAAAATTCGAATTTTTGGTCAAGTACACCGCTCCTGAAAGCTCTCGTATCAGGCTCGAAGACATTCAGCCAACTGGATGGGGAGATCCTCTTGAGAGTGCAAACACTGTGCAAGATGCAACAGAGGAATCCTCCTACGACAACTCTGCCTGGGAGACAGATTCCAACGATCCTGCTCCACCAGAAATTAGCGTTATTTCTAAAGACAAATCAAGAAGGAAGGTACCAGAATTTGTGATTCACCGAGGAGTTCGCCGCCAATGGGTTGTTGTCGACGTTCCGAAAGTTGTTCATAAGTCGAAGTAATTACCATCTTTATCTTAACCTTCCACCCTGCCCAGGTGAAACAGATGTTTTGATAAGGCTTACTTTCTGTAAATGTCCCTCTTCGCTTCGCCCAAAGCGACTTAGTTTTGTTTTATAGGGTTGTAGTTTCAAGAATCGACAAAATCATAAATAAAATAACGTCGTTCTGTAATTTCCACATTTATTGTTGTTTTCTCTTTTCACTTTTTCAGAAAATGGTAATCCTACAAACAACTCAAATAATAAAAACAAGCCGTAAAAAAAAATGCACTGCACCGTACTCTTGCATTCTCTCTATCTCTTCTAAAACAAATCATCACGTCATGCAGATTACTTGTTTTAAACCCCGTGGAAACATACGATCAAATGCCTTCTCCCAACTTTGAATTCCCGATGTTTGAGGTTGAAGAAGAAGATGACGAAGAAATTCTAGAAGAGATCTCCCGATTACTCAGACAAAAGGAAAGGTCCATTAAACCTTACAAAGAGCCGTTGGAAACGGTCAACTTGGGTTCAGAAGAAGAGAGAAAAGAAGTCAAGATTGGGGCACTGCTCGGTCCAACTATCAAAGAAAGTTTGACAAAGATTCTCAAAGAGTTTCCCGATGTATTCGCTTGGTCCTATCCGACATGCCAGGGTTGGATACTAGCATCGTGGAACATCATCTACCGTTAAGATCAGAATGTCCGCTAATAAAGCAATGGTTGAGAAGGACTCACCCAGACATGGCCATCAAAATAAAAAAAGAAGTACATAAACAGATTGACGCGTGTTTCCTCGCCACATCAGAATTTCCTCAATGGCTAGCCAACATAGTACCAGTTCTGAAAAAGGACAGAAAGGTCAGAATGAGTGTAGATTACGGGGATCTGAACAAAGCCAGTCCAAAGGATGACTTTCCCTTACCACACATTGACATGCTGGTAGATAGTACAACAAAGTTCAAAGTCTTCTCCTTTATGGATGGATTCTCGGGCTATAATCAGATCAAAATGGCGCCGAAAGACATGGAGAAAACTTCATTCATTACCCTATGGGGCTCTTTTTGTTACAAGGTAATGCCGTTCGGTTTAAAGAACGTCGGGGCAACCTATCAAAGGGCCATTACTACGCTGTTTCATGACATGATACACAAAGAAATCGAGGTATATGTCGATGACATGGTTGCCAAATCTAAAACAGAAGAGGAGCATGTGACCCACCTATCAAAACTATTCGAGCGGTTAAGAAAGTACAAACTCCACCTGAATCCCAATAAGTGCACATTCGGTGTCTGTTCAGGGAAACTCCTAGGATTCATCGTCAGCCAAAAAGGAATTGAGGTTGATCCTGACAAGGTCAAGGCCATTCAAGAATGCCTTCTCTAAAGACTGAAAAACAAGTCAGGGGATTCCTGGGACATTTGAACTACATTTCCAGATTTATATTCCTCATGACCGCGACATGTGCACCGATTTTCAAACTACTCAAAATGAATCAAGACTGTGTTTAGACGAAAGATTTCCAAACCGCCTTCGACATTATCAAGGAATACCTGTTGAACCCACCGATTCTATCACCTCCAATGGAAGGAAGACCACTGATCATTTACTTAACAATCTTGGAAGACTCCATGGGCTGTGTACTTGGCCAACAAGACAAAACAAAAAGGAAAGAGTCTGCCATTTACTATTTGAGCAAGAAATTCACTGACTACGAAACTCGGTACACTATGCTTGAGAAAACTTGTTGTGCTCTGGCTTAGGCAGCCAAACGTCTTCGCCAGTTTATGATTCGTCACACTACTTGGTTAATCTCCGAAATGGATCCAATCAAGTACGTCTTTGAAAAGCCTGCTCTCACGGGAAGGATTGCCCGTTGGCAGATGTTGTTATCAGAATATGACATCGAGTACCATGCTCAGAAAGCCGTCAAAGGGAGTATTTTAGCCGATCAGTTGGCTCATAAACCAATTGACGATCAGGAATCAGTCGGGTTTGACTTCCCAGACGAAGATGTCATGTACTTAAAAATGAAAGATTACGATGAACTGCTACCCAGGGTAGGGCCAGAACCAGGTTCCCAATAAGGACTAATCTTTGACGGAGTTGTCAACAATTATGGAAACGGAATTGGGGTAATCATCATAACACCTCAGGGTACCCACATTCCTTTCACTGCCCGACTAACATTCAAGTGTACAAACAACGAGGCCGAATACGAAGCTTGTATCATAGGTATCGAAGAAGTGATCGACTTAAGGATCAAGAACTTGGATGTAAATGGCGACTCAGCCCTGGCTGTCAATCAGATCAAAGGAGAGTGGAACACATACCAATCAGGATTGATTCCTTACAAAGATTACGCGAGAAGGTTGTTACCCTTCTTCAACAGAATCGAGTTTCATCACATCCCTCGTGAAGAGAATCACATGGCTGATGCATTCGCCACACTCTCTTCCATGATTAGTGTAGGTCAATGGAATGACATACCTAAGATTGACATAATGCCCCTTGAATGGCCCACTTACATCTTCGCGATCGAAGCAGTCATAGACGACAGACCTTGGTATCACAATATCAAATGCTTCCTTCAAAAACAAGAGTACCCACTTGGAGCATTAAGAAAAGACAGAAAGACCCTCAGAAGGCTAGCAAGCAGCTTCTTTCTGAGCGGTGATACACTCTATAAGAGGAACTTTGACATGGTCTTGCTCTGATGCGTAGACAGACCAGAAGCGAACATGCTGATAAAATAAATTCATGAAGGATCATTTGGCACTCATGCCAACGGACACACAATGGCGAGAAAAATTCTAAGAGCAGGGTACTATTGGTTGACCATAGAATCCGATTACTACAAGTACATGAGAAGGTGTCACAAGTGTCAGATATACTCAGACAAGATCCATGTACCGCCAACGCATCTCAAAGTTCTTTCTTCCCCATGGCCTTTTTCCATATGGGGAATCGACATGATTGGCATGATCGAACCCAAAGCTTCAAACGGACATCGGTTCATTCTGGTAGCCATTGATTACTTCACCAAGTGGGTCGAGGCAGTGTCATACGCCAATGTAACCAGACAAGTGGTGGTCCGATTTATCAAAAACAAATCATCTTCCGTTATAGTGTTCCAAGCCAGATCATTACCGATAATAGATCCAACTTGAACAACAAGATGATGAAAGAGTTGTGTGCTGAGTTTAAGATCGAACACCATAACTCATCTCCCTACCGACCCAAGATGAACGGAGCGGTAGAAATGGCTAACAAGAACATCAAGAAGATTGTTCAGAAGATGGTTGTAACTTACAAAGACTGGCACGAGATGCTACCCTTTGCTCTTCACGGTTATCGCACATCTGTCCGCACTTCAACAGGGGCAACCCCTTTCTCTCTAGTATATGGCATGGAGGCAGTGCTTCCCATAGAGGTAGAGATCCCATCAATCCGGGTATTGATGGAAGCCAAGCTAACAGAAGCTGAATGGTGTCAAAGTCGACACGACGAACTGAATCTGATCGAGGAAAAGCGAATAGCGGCACTATGCCATGGTCAGTTGTATCAACAAAGAATGAAGAAGGCATTTGACAAAAAGGTCCGACCTTACATCTTCAGAAAAGGAGACCTTGTGCTCAAAAAGATACAATCATTCCTCACTAATTCCCGGGGCAAATGGACTCCAAATTATGACGGCCCCTATGTGGTCAAGAAAGCTTTCTCAAGCGGTGCCTTGAGACTCGCAACCATGGATGGAGAGGAATTTTCCTATCTCACAAATGTTGACGTAGTCAAGAAATACTTCGCCTAAATAAATAAAAAAACATCTCGGTGGATTGAAAACCCGAAAGGTCCAGGCAAAAATTAGAGACATAATAAAAAATCATCCCGATGGATTGGAAATCTCAAAGTACATTCCAGACAAAAGTTAGGGATAATGGCAAGTAACTACGTCTAGCAAAGGGAAAAATTCCCCAGTATAAGTAATGCCATCCTTCAGGAAAACTCCAGTCAAGGTCATCTTCGACGGAAGCTCAGGATGTCCAGAATTCAAAGTTGGTAGAAGGATAGTGGTCGTTATGTTTCAATGTATCCTTTTTCCCTTAAATTACCATTTTCTAACCTTTGTAAATACTCCATGGAATCACGCGTTTGGATGATCTCCATCGTATCAATAAAATTTGAGCCCTAGTGCTTTTGTTTGCAATTCTCATTTGTTTTAGCTTTATAGAACGACATTTTAGTATGATTAAAGATTCTTGAAATAAAACAAAAATGAATTTACTTGTCAAACTTTTTCTACTTTTAAAATAGAGATGGCAATTTCTTTTGACTGTTGAACATCGATCGCTACTCCAGAAGTAATCGAGCTTGAAAGTGCAGAATCAAAGTACTCATTCTAAACTACTGCACCTGAATGAAGGATCAGCTGTGTCAGATGTGAATATTCCGTCTGACATCCCCGACCGAGTTCTTATCTCCTAAGCCCGATCAATGTTGTTCCCCGCAGGGACTATCTCCCCTAAGCAAGGCAGAATTGATACTTTTGGACCATTGGTACTTCTCATCCCCTGCAGTGGCCGAGTATCCAGTCGTGTTCATCCATTAGTCTGTATGTCACGTCAGTTTTGTTAGCATATACATACATACATCATGCATTATTACTTTGCATTCATATTCATATTGCATCACTATCACAGGCTTCCTAAAAGCATCCCCGCCTCCTCTTGGGCATTGTACAAGGACCCTTCGACTTCTTAAAAGTTCTCATGCCTTCTCTTGGGCTTAATACAAGGACCCTGACGACCTCTTAAAGGTATAAGACAGAACTTAGTCATCCTTTGCTAGAGCAGTCTTTCCAGCGTCAAAACTCCGGCCGTTGTAGGGTTGATACTCATCCCTTAATGCCCGCGCCTCCTCTTGGGCATTGTACAAAAGAGAAAACTCTAGACTTGGACAGTCTAAGACCCTTGAGTCTCAAAGACATTCTCAAGTTCCTTTCCAACATAGGAAGAAACCCTGGTCTCTCATGGACCCGCTTCAGGATCTTCAGAATCCACAGCGGTAAGGCAGCCTCCTCTTGGGCTTTGTACAAATGATTCTTCCTAGCAGAGCTAACCTTTTCAGACTCTTTTAGCCTCCATCTCGGGCTTCGTACGAGATAGAAAAACACTCTCTTGTTAAGTATAAAAGACTCTCTTGTTGAGTAAACCTCCTTCTATCCTCCATCTCGGGCTTCGTACAAGATAGAAAAACACTCTCTTGTTGAGTATGAAAGACTCTCTTGTTGAGTCAACCACTTTTAGCCTCCGCCTTGGGCTTTATACAAGGCACATATAAAGCACTCTCTTGTTTAGTATAAAAGACTCTCTTGTTGAGTCAACCACTTCTAGCCTCCGTCTTGGGCTTTGTACAAGACATATAAATCACTCTCTTGTTGAGTATAAAAGACTCTCTTGTTAAGTCAATCTCCTTTTAGCCTCAATCTCGGGCCTCGTACGAGACAACAAATCACTCTCTTGTTGAGTATAAAAGACTCTCTTGTTGAGTCAAACAACCTTCATACTCTCTTGTTGAGTCAATCACCTGTTCAAGACTCTCTTGTTGAGTCAACCCTTTTTAGCTTCCGTCTTGGGCTTTATACAGGACAGATAAAAGTACTCTCTTGTTGATTCAAACCATTTCAGCCTCCATCTCGGGCTTTATACAAGATACATTCTCCCCAATGGAGTCAAAATCCCTTTTAGCCTAAATCTTGGGCTTTGTATAAGACAGAAAGAACATTTTCCCCGAAAAAGTCAAACTTCCCGCCTCCTCTTAGGCTTTGTATCAAGAAAACCCCGGTTGAGTCAATCAACCTTTTAGCATCAAAGTTGTGCCTTTCTCACAGCATACGAACATCAACAACTCCTCTTTAGAGATGACAAATTCTCTCTCAACCTTTTAGCTTCACATCTTGGGCTTTAAACAAGATACAAACTACCTTCAGCTTCATGTCTTGGTCTTTGAACAAGACACCGAAACACCTATTTCCTCCCATAGAATAGGAGGAACTACGATCGCTCTGATTTCCCTATTTTGGCAATACGTAGGCATAAGATTGGAAAAATCTTAGCGAGCACACTAATCAAAAACCCAAAATCCAGTACCTTCATATATCAACCCAAAAGCATCAAATCTAAACACATGACCAAAAACCTCACAAATGGTCCAAACATTCTATTCTTAACAAAATAACCGAAGAAGGGCCCACATCTTAATAGCATCTGTAAACCAACAGTTTTGACTGTTTAAACTCAGTATGCAAGCAGGGTTAATTGGAGACATCTATTTCCCTTCCTTAATCAGCTTAACGGGATAAAAAAATGAATCGAACTGTAGTGCCCAAGCGATAGTGATTCAAGACCACAAAAATCGCGCTACAGAAAAATGGCGCCCACCGTGGGGCCCTATTCTCTTTCTTACAATCTTCAGTAGAAAGCTTAAGTTTAGAAAACGCCACAGAAAAGTGGCGACCACAGTGGGAGGCATTCTTTTTTGTATTCCCAAGGGATGAAACCTTAAGTTCTCAAAATGTCATAGAAATGGCGACTCTGCTGGGGAGCCATTGTCTGTATAGGATCATAAGACTAGAGGTCTAGGATGATTAAGACAAATATATATACTGCTTTTCCTAATTGATATCTGTGTTTATTTTTCTGCTAATGGGAATGCGTGTGATACCGCATGTGGAAAGATTGAGTATACACCTAAGATAGGGGATGGCATTATACGGGTAATCTTACGGGGAGTGAATCCCAGTTAAGAGTCCCTGGTCGACCATCAAACTCGGTGGAGACTCCCTTTGCAAATACATTGCCTATACGACTTCGGTTGTTGAAAGTAGTGTGGTCGATTGGGTTATCTAAGAAGCTGAGGTTTTTAGTAGACTAAAACCATTTTGTAGTGCGGAAGCTATCGGAAATAGTTGTCACGCGATACTACCCTCATTTGAGATCACTCTAAGATACATCAGCTCACTGGCGATCTGCTTGCTGTTGTTATCCCAAGAGGGGTCAGTGATTTTGAGGACAGGTACAAAAAATACCAGTATAAACCTTTGGGGATGGGTAGAGCCTTGACTTCATGACACCGACCCTTTGACCCCATGTTTTTTCTATGTTTTTGTGTGCTGCATTCATGCATTCATCTAAAAAACATTAAAACAAAGAAAAATTTTCTCTTCTAGTCTCTCTTTTTCAAATTAAACTAAGACAATGATTGCAAATGTCAGATAAAGAGATTGCGCTAATGGATTTCGGTAGAAGGAAAACTCATAAGTACACCTTCAAGGTTCCAAAACTAGAGGATTTAAGAGGTCTGGCGAGAATGATCACCAACCACGAGGCTTTCAGAGCTAAGTATGGAGGACTGCTATCTCTGTTAAGGGTTCATGTAATCGAAGGAATCCTGTCCACACTAATCCAGTTCTACGATCCGGTCTATCACTGTTTCACATTCCCAGATTATCAACTAGCACTAACACTGGAGGAGTACTCTCACCTGACTAACTTGCATATTACTGACCAAGCACCCTTTTTTGGACTGGAAGAAATTCCAAAGGATCAAATCATTGCGAGAGCAATCTATTTAGACGAGTCAGAAGTCAGGACTCACATGACCACTAAGGGTGGAATCCAGGGTTTGCCAGCCCAATTCTTAACAAAGAAAGCTCTATACTTTCCAAGTATATGGAACGTGGCCACTTTCGAAAGCATCTTTGTTTTGCTTACCTACGGGTTATTTTTGTTTCCCAACATCGATAACTTTGTAGATATCAATGCCATTAAGATTTTTCTGATTGGAAACCCCGTACCAACCTTGCTCGCAGATGCGTATCATTCTGTACACTTGAGGAATTTGTACAGCGGAGGAATGATCACATGCTGTGTACCCCTGTTATACAAATAGTTCACTTCCCATTTACCTAAGTCTGATGCATTTTGGGATCAAAAGAATACTTTACGTTGGTCACTAATAATCATGTCTCTTACTAACTCTGACATCGATTGGTACAATCGAATCTATGACAGGATCAGGATCATTGACCGTTGTGGAAACTTCCCAAATGTACCCCTTATAGGAACTAAGGGGGAATCAATTATCATCCAGTGTTAGTTCGTCGTCAATTTGGATACCCAATGCGGCATGTCCTGCGGAATGCTCATCTGGAAGGTCTTTTCGTCAAGGAAGGAGAAGACGACAGGGCACTAAAGACAGAAATAGTGCATGCTTGGAAACACGTTCATAGAAAAGGACAAGAGTTTCTAGGAAAACCAGACTGTGTCTCGGTGGAGCCTTATCTCTACTGGGTACAAACTAGAGCTTTCAAACTGAGGATGCCTTACCCTCGTTAGGAAGTTCTTCTGTTAAGGGACACTGCCCTTTATTTTATGTCTGAGACGGAAAAACTTCAAGTTACTCTCAACAAAGTTCAGCAGGAGAGGAGGTCTTGGAGGAACAAGTATCGTATTCTCAATGTAGAGTGCAAGAAAATACAACAACTGTTAAAAGAAAAAGATGCTCTGATTGAGATTTTAGAGCAACATGTTGTAGAAAATCAGGATGACCAAAGGAATTTGCTCGCTCCTTTCACTTGGCAAAGCAATGACAACCCGACAACGGCCCAAGAGCCCCGGTCAAAGAAAAGGAAAGTACCAGAACCAGCACCTGAGCTCTCCTTAAAGAGGACTCAGGATCCATTAGCTTAGATTTCCTTTTTACAGCACTTTTTAAATTACTGTATTTCCGTTTCCGCAATCTTTGAATTCAATAAAATGGGGTCTTCCCCACTGTGTGATATTTGCAATCTAATTGTTGAAGTTTATTTTGATTAAACAAAAAATTAATTAAAAAAAATAATCATTGCATTCATCATTCTCACGTAACGCATTCTTCTTACCTACGAATCTCACGTTTGTGTCTCGGTTCTAGAGTCAAACTGTCTCATTCGTACAATACTCGGGCCAATCGCCAGAAAAAGATGGATGATCTCGAGGAAGAGAATAGAGAGTTGAGAGAAGAGATCGACACTCTGAAAGAGGATCTGAGGAAGCTTCATAACGACATGCAAGCTCTAGCAGAAGCTCAAATGCAACAACAAAGGACTGTGATCTCAGAGTTCACATCAACGCCCATAGTGGAGAAGTATGATCCTAGGTACAAAATGCCGAAAGATCGTCCCTGGGGCATGCCACTTAACTATATCCCAGAAGGATATGTTCCGCCGATCACTGAGGATCAAGGAACCGCAGCAGGAGCCGCTTGGCCTGAAGGTTACAAACTTCGGGAAAGCGAAGATGCCAGGGGCAAGACAGCAACTCCTGAAGGTTACAAACTTCAGGAGACACCGAGAGTCTCGGCCATAATGACTATACCACCACCCATGGTACACACTGTCCCGGAAGAATAGATTCCACAGATACCTTCTGGTGGAAACGAAAGTATGTTCGACAGAATGAATGAGTTCAAGGAACAATTCCTGGAAATGCAGAAAGAGCTGCAAGCCCTTCGCGGTCAGGATTTATTTGGAATGGGCGCCGCGGACCTTTGTTTGGTCCCTAATGTGAAAGTTCCACACAGTTCCAGGTGCCCGATTTTGAAAAGTACAAGGGTAACTCTTGCCCTCAAAGCCACTTGGTGATGTACGCTCGGCGAATGTCAACTCATACAAAGAACCAGGAGCTACTAATTCACTACTTTCAGGATAGTTTAACCGGTGCCGCATTAAAATGGTACATGGGTTTAAACCGCGCTACGATCGGCACTTTCAGAGATCTTGGTGCTGCGTTCGTTCAACAATATAAATACAATTTAGACATGGCACCGGGCAGAGATCAACTCAGATCAATGTCACAAAAGGACAAGGAAACCTTTAAGGAGTATGCTCAAAGATGGCGTGAAATTGCCGCTCAGATTTATCCACCTCTGGAGGAAAAAGAGATGACAAAGATTTTCCTAAAAACCTTGAGCTCATTTTACTACGATAAAATGGTTGCCAGTGCGCCCAACGACTTCACCGAAATGGTCGGTATGGGGGTACGTCTCGAGGAAGCGGCCCGAGAAGGACGTTTAGTTAAAGACGTTGGATCATCAAGTAGTACAAAACGATACGGTAGTGCTCTCCCTAAGAAAAAAGAGCAGGATATTGGGAATATCTCTCTCGGAAAGCAAAGGTGACAATACCAACCAGTAGTACCTGTAACTTCTGCTATAAACTCTGCGCCTGTACCTACGTATCAACCTCAGGTTGCTCAAAGCCAACCGAATCAAAAGCAATTCCAGCAAAGGACACAACAGCCTCTTCAGCAGGCTCGTCCCCCATACAACAACAACCGTACAACGCGACCACCAGGGTTTGACCCTATACCAGTGTTGTACGCAGAACTGTTTCCGTTATTACTGGTCAAGGGACACGTCCAAACCAGGTCTCCTCTCGCAATACCAGAGAATACGCCTTTCTGGTTCAAAACGGATCTGGCTTGTCCTTACCATCAAGGAGGACCAGGGCATAACATAGAAAACTGTCTCAGTTTCAAATCTGATATGCAAAAGCTTGTTAGAATCGGGGTCTTATCTTTCAAAGATACAAATCCAAATGTTCTCACAAACCCGCTGCCTCAACACGAGAAAACTGCGGTAAATTTGATAGAGGGAGAGTCTAACAACATCTATCAAATTCATGATGTACTCTAATTAAGGGCCAATTTGGTCAAGATGCATTGTAGACAGAGCGGATACGGCCATGTGCCACCTCATAATTATCACCAGTGTGATATCTTCTCTAAAGACAATCAGGGATGTTTTGTGGTGCAATCAGCTCTACAGGAACAATTGGATCTCAGATGGATCCAAGAGCATCGAGTTCGGGGAGTCAACATGATCTACACAAATTCAATATCATTTAGAACCACGACATCCGTGCAATGAATGTCAACTTGGTGGCAATGCGCTCAAGGCAAAGCCAGTATCATAATCTGCCGCAACACGATTACAATTCCTGTCTGACTTGCTCGGTAAACAAACAGGGATTCTCTTTTGTACAAGAGGCCCTCCAGCGTCAGATGGATCTTGGATGGATCCAGTGCTACCATGATAGAAATCCTTATCAAGTTAACATGATCCAAATCTTTGATATTCATTTAATGAATACCAACTTGGTGGAGTTACACTCCAAGCAAGTCCAATGTGGTTTTCTCACTTCTCACGATTATCTGAGCTGTAAAGTATGCAGTGAGAGTAACCAAGGGTGCACTCTCGTTCAAAGAACTTTACAACACTTGTTAGACCATTGGTGGCTTCCAATCTATCTAGACGAAGACATGCAACCAATCAGTGTGACTAACGGGAACCCTACTAGACGTCAAAGTCAGGATGTCCGATCTATGGAAACTGACCTAGTAAGGTTACACTACATCCAAAGCGGACGTGGCCAAGTGCCACCGCACAACTATGAACGCTGTAGAGTCTGCTCGGATAATAACCAAGGATGCTACCTTGTGCGGGCAGCTCTTCAAGATCAGTTGGATCGTAAGGAGATTCACCCATGTTCAAGTTCTGAGCCAATCAACTGGACGCCGGACTACTTCGCTGATCAAATCAAGGACGTTGTCATAATCTCTTATCATCAACGAAACAAGGATGCTTGTACCATCATCCCTCTACTGGATGAATCAAACGTTCCTAGCCAGGAACTGATTGAAGTTACCTACGATAGTCAGAAAAATCAGAAGGCTCCTGTAGTTATCTATCTACCAAGACCAGTGCCGTATGAATCAACTAAGGTGATCCCTTACAAATACGGTGCAACAATAATTGAGAATGGAAAGGAAATTCCATTACCCTCCGTCGTGAATATTGCAGACATCAGTCGAGTAACACGGAGCGGTCGAATCTTCAACCGAGGAGTTGGAGAACCTAACAAAGAAAAGGAACCTCAAACAGAAGTTCCCAATCCACCAGTCGGTCAATCCAGTGATCCCGGCCTTTCAAAGAATGATGATGAGATGCTGAAGCTCATCCAAAGGAGTGAATATAACATTGTCGATCAACTGTTGCAAACTCCTTCGAAAATCTCAGTGTTATCACTTTTACTTAGTTCCGACAATTCGATAACATCGTCTCTAACATCACTTCCTGCAACAACTTGTGGTTTAGTGATGAGAAATTGCCGGAAGAAGGAAAAAGTCACAACATGGCGCTCAATATCATAGTCAACTGCCAGGACGATGCCTTAGCCAGCGTACTGGTAGATACTGGATCGGCTCTCAACGTTATGCCGAAGTCCACTCTAATGGGACTATCATTCAAAGGATCTCCAATGAGAGGCAGTGAGGTCATCGTCAAAGCATTTGACGAATCCAGGAAAGCAGTTATCGGCGAAGTCGACCTTCCCATAACTATCGGTCCTCACACTTTCCTGGTCACTTTCTAGGTCATGGATGTCCGGGCGGCATACCGATGCTTAGTAGGAAGACCTTGGATACACCAGGCTGAGGCAGTCACTTCGACACTTCACCAGAAGCTGAAGTTTATCTAAAATAACTAACTCATCACGGTCTACGGAGAACAGGCCTTGATCATGAGTAACTTATCGTCATCCACCTATGTGGAATCGGAGGAGATAATTGGAACCCAGTTCCAAGCAATTTCGGTAAGCAATGACAATCAGTCAGAAAAAGGAACATCGATTTCCTCATACAAAGATGCTCTCGAGGAAATTGAAAGTACCAATACGAAAGGATGGGGACATCTTGTCATTCCCAATGAAAACAAGGCAAAGAAAGGTCTTGGTTTTTCTTCAAACTGTGCCCAAACTGCTGCTAACGATGAAAGTTTTCATCCCATTCAGGACTTCTTCCGCAGTGGAGGTTTCCTTCACCCAGTGTCTCAAGGAGTACATACCATCAATGAAGGTGATTCCTCTGATACGGAGGAAGAATGGAAGTCATATCTTAACAAAGACGGTTATATGTCTCAGGAAGAAGTGCCTATGCCATTTTGCTATCCCACGCAGGGTCCGAGATATATACCAAGGTCAGACGTCCAAATGATGTACGGAGAGTGTGATCCAAAAGGATGTCGTGCTCAACCAAACTCATTAGAGGAAGACACTCTGATGAAAGACAACTTTGACCATGACTATTATGGCCCGATGGATGGTCTGCCTATCTGGCAGCCGTACCCAGGAGACTCGGGGCAAGAAAACCAGCCGAACAATGAAAATCAGTTGAGCATCATTAAAAAGAATACCTGCGTCCCCACCATGTCATGGGATCAACACTCAGGTCATTCAGAAAATATCCAGTACAATGATGAATTGGCAAAGCTTGCCGGACTAGAATTCATCAACTATGCTTTTCCCGAGGTCAACGTCATTGAAAGGGATGACTCCTCCAGTTCCAAAGAGGTGTGGGACACCCTGGGATAACCAAGTGGTAAATACAACTTCATGGTCAAATACACCGCTCCTGAAGGCTCTCTTATCAGGCTCGAAGACATCCAGCCAACTGGATGGGGAGATATACTTGAGAGCACAAATACTATGCAAAATACAGCTGAAGAATCCTCCTACGACAACTCCGCCTGGGAGACCGATTCCAATGATCATGCTCCTCCAGAAATCAGCGTTATTTCTAAATACAAATCAAGAAAGGTACCAGAATTTGTGATTCACCGAGGAGATCGCCGCCAATGGGCTGCGGTCGACATTCCGAAGATCGTCCATAAGTCAAAGTAATTGTCGTCTTTACTTTAACCTTTCACCCTGCCCAGGTGAAACAGATGTTTTGATAGGGCTCACTTTCTGTAAATATCCCTCTTCGCTTCGCCCACAGCGACAGAGTTTTGTTTTATAGGGCCGTAGTTTCAAGTTTCGATTGATCATAAATAAAGTAATGTCGTTCTGTAATTTCTGCATCTATTGCTGTTTTCTCTTTTTGTTTTTTCAGAAAATGGTAATCCTAAAAAACGATTCAAATAATAAAAACAAGCAGTTTTTCAAAAAAAATAAATACACTTCACACACTCTTGCATTATCTCTATCTCTTCTATAAAACAAATCATCACGTCATGCAGATTTCTTGTTTTAAACCCCGTTGAAACATACGATCCAATGCCTTCTCCCAACTTTGAATTCCCGGTATTTGGGGCTGAAGAAGAATATGACGAAGAAATTCCAGAAGAGATCTCCTGACTACTCAGACAAGAGGAAAGGTCTATCGAACCTCACAAAGAGCTGTTGGAAACGGTCAACTTGGGTTCAAAAGAGGAAAGAAAAGAAGTCAAGATTGGATCACTGCTCAGTCCAAATGCCAAAGAGGATTTGATAAGGCTTCTCAAAGAGTTTCCCGATGTATTCGCTTGGTCCTATCAGGATATGCCAGGATTGGATACCAGCATCATGGAGCATCATCTACCACTAAGATCAGAATGTCCACCAGTAAAACAAAGGTTAAGAAGGACTCTCCCGGATATGGCTATCAAAATCAAGGAGGAGGTACAGAAACAGATTGACACAGGCTTCCTCGCCACATCAGAATATCCTCAATGGTTAGCCAACATAGTGCCCATTCCGAAAAAAGACGAAAAGGTCAGAATGTGTGTGGACTACAGAGATCTAAACAAGGCTAGTCCAAAGGATGACTTTCCTTTACCACACATTGACATACTGGTTGACAGTACAACAAAGTTCAAAGTCTTCTCCTTCATGGATGGATTCTCGAGCTATAATCAGATAAAAATGGCGTCGAAGGACATGGAGAAAACTTCATTCATCACCCCATGGGGTACCTTTTGTTACAAGGTGATGTCGTTCGGTTTGAAGAACGTCGGGGCAACTTATCAAAGGGCCATGACTACTCTGTCTCATGACATGATACACAAAGAAATCGAAGTATATGTCGATGACATGATTGCCAAATCTAAAATAGAGGAGGAGCATGTGACCCACCTGTCAAAATTATTCGAGCGTCTGAGAAAATACAAACACCGCTTGAATCCCAAAAAGTGCACCTTTGGAGTTCGTTCAGGGAAACTGCTAGGGTACATCGTCAGCCAAAAAGGAATTGAGGTTGATCCTAACAAGGTCAAGGCCATTCAAGAGATGCCTTCAACAAAGACTGAAAAACAAGTTAGAGGATTCCTGGGATGTTTAAACTACATTTCCATATTCATATTCCTCATGACCGCGACATGCGCGCCGATCTTCAAATTACTCAAAAAGAACCAGGACTGCATTTGGACCGAAGACTGTCAAACTGCCATCGACAGCATCAAGGAATATCTGTTGAACCCACCGATTCTATCACCTCCAATGGAAGGAAGACCACTGATCATTTACTTAACAGTCTCGGAAGATTCCATGGGTTGTGTACTTGGCCAACAAGACGAAACAAAAAGGAAAGAGTCTGCCATTTACTATTTAAGCAAGAAGTTTACGGACTGTGAAACTCGGTACACTATGCTCAAGAAAACTTGTTGTGCTTTGGCTTGGGCAGCCAAACGTCTTCGCCAGTACATGATTCGTCACACTACTTGGCTAATCTCCGAAATGGATCCAATCAAGTACATCTTTGAAAAACCTACTCTCACGGGAAGGATTACCTCTTGGCAGATGTTGTTGTCATAATATGATAGAGTACCACGCTCAAAAAGCCGTTAAAGGAAGTATTTTAGCCGATCATTTGGCTCATCAACCGATTGACGATCAAGAATCAATCGGGTTTGACTTCCCAGACGAAGATGTTATGTATTTAAAAATGAAAGATTGCGATGAACCACTACCCAGTGAAGGACTAGAACCAGGTTCCCAATGGGGAATTATCTTTGACGGAGCTGTCAATCATTATGGAAATGGAATTGGGGCAATCATCATAACACTTCAGGTTACCCACATTCCTTTCACAACCCGACTGACATTCAAGTGTACAAACAATGAAGCCAAATACGAAGCCTGTATCATGGGTCTCGAAGAAGCGATCGACTTAAGGATCAAAAACTTGGATGTTTATGGCAACTCAGCCCTGGTTATCAATCAGATCAAAGGAGATTGGAACACATACCAATCAGGATTGATTCCTTACAAAGACTATGCGAGAAGGTTGTTACCATTCTTCAGCCGAGTCGAGTTTCATCATATCCCTCGTGAAGAGAATCACATGGCTGATGCATTAGCCACTCTCTCTTCCATGATTAGTGTAGGTCAATGGAACGACCTACCTAAGATTGACATAATACGCCTTGAAAGGCCCGCTTACATCTGCACAATTGGATCAGTCATAGACGACAAACCTTGGTATCACGATATCAAATGCTTCCTTCAGAAACAAGAGTACCCTCTTGGAGCATCCAGAAAAGATAGAAAAACTCTCAGAAGACTGGCCGGAAGCTTCTTTCTGAGCGGTGATACCCTCTATAAGAGAAATTTCGACATGGTCTTGCTTCGATGCGTAGACAGACCAGAAGCAAACATGCTGATGAAAGAAATTCATGAAGGATCCTTTGCCACTCATGCCAAGGGACACACAATGGCGAGAAAAATTCGGAGAGCAGGGTACTATTGGTTAACCATGGAATCCGACTGCTACAAGTACATGAGGAAGTGTCACAAGTGTCAGTTATACTCAAACAAAATCCATGTACCGCCGACGCATCTCAAAGTTCTTTCTTCCCCGTGGCTTTTTTCCATATGGGGAATCGACATGATCGGCATGATCGAACCTAAAGCTTCAAACGGACATCGGTTCATTCTGGTAGCCATTGATTACTTCACCAAATGGGTCAAAGCAGCGTCGTACGCCAATGTAACCCGAAAAATGGTGGTCCGATTTATCAAAAACAATATCATATGCCGTTATGGTGTTCCAAGCCAGATCATTACTGATATGGATCTAACTTGAACAATAAGATGATAAAAGAGTTGTGCGCAGAGTTCAAGATCGAACACCATAACTCATCTCCTTACCGACCTAAGATGAACGGAGCAGTAGAAGCGGCTAATAAGAACATCAAGAAGATCGTTCAAAAGATGGTTATAACCTATAAAGACTGGAACGAGATGCTACCCTTTGCTCTTCACGCTTATCACACATCTTTCGGCACTTCAACAGGGGCAACCCCTTTATCTCTAGTATATGGCCTGAAGGCAGTACTTCCCATAGGAGTAGAGATCCCATCAATCCGAGTATTGATGGAAGCTAAGCTTACAGAGGCTGAATGGTGTCAAAGTCGACACGATGAACTGAATCTGATCGAAGAAAATCAAATAACGGCTCTATGCCATGGTCAGTTGTATCAACAGAGAATGAAGAGGGCATTTGACAAAAAGGTCCGACCTCGCGTCTTCTGGAAAGGAGACCTTGTGCCCAAGAAGATACAATCATTTCTCAGTGATTCTCGGGGCAAATGGACTCCGAATTATGACGGCCCCTATGTGGTCGAGAAAGGCTTCTCAGGCGGTGCCTTGAGACTCGCAACCATGGATGGAGAGGAGTTTTCCTACCCCACAAATGTTGACATAGTCAAGAAATACTTCGCCTAAACTAAAAAAAAAAGATAAGCAAAAGAAAAAGAAATGTCTCGGTGGATTGAAAACCCGAAAGGGCGGTCCAGGCAAAAATTAGAGACACAAGAAAAAAATCATCCCCGTGGATTGGAAATCTCAAAGTACGATCCAGGAAAAAATTAGGGATTCATGGCAATTAACTACGCCTGATCAATTTAACTCCTCAGTGGTCGTGCCATTCGACAGAAATCTCGATCAAGGTCATCTTCGACGGAAGCTCAGGATGCCCCGAATTCAAAGTTGGTAGAAGGATAGTGGTTGTTATGTTTCAATGTAGCCCTTTTCCCATAAAATTGTCATTTTCTAACTTTGTAAATACTCTATGGAATCACGCGCTTGGCTGATTTCCATCCTATCAATGAAATTTGAGCCCTTGTGCTTTTGTTTACAATTCTTATTTGTTTTAGCTTTACAGAATGACGTTTTAATATGATTGACGATTCTTGAAATAAAACAAAAATGGATTTACTTGTCAAACTTTTTCTGCTTTTAAAATAAAGATGGCAATTTCTTTTGACTGTTGAACATCAAAAGAACATCGGTCGCTTCTCCGAGGTAATCGAACCTCAAAGTGCAGAATCAAAGTACTCCTTCTAAACCACTGCGTCTGAACGAAGGATCAAATGTGTCAGAGACCATGTTTCATCTGACACCCCCAGTAGAGTTCTTATCTCCTAATCCCGACCAACGTTGTTCCCCACAGGGACTATCTCTCCTAAGCAAGGCAGAATTGCTATCGTGAACCAGTGATACTTTTCATACCCCATTATGGCCGAGTATCCAGTCATGTTCATCTATCAGGCTGTATGTCGCGTCAGTTTTGTCAGCATAAACATACATACATCATGCATTATTTATTTACATTCATATTGCATCGCTATCACTCTAGTCGGTCTTATCCCCTAGTGATAAAAGTCCTCTCAATCGAGTTGTCAGTTTTGTCCTTGTCAGGAAACGTTGCGTCCAACAGTCCCTCTTCCAGTTTATTTCTAGATTGCAGTGGGCTTTCGACCACTTTGATAACTTGAACCTCTGAAAAGGCAAGAAAACATTCAATAAACGTCACTCTTCGCCATTGAAGATGATTTCTTCGCTTTCCCGGACTAAGGAAAATCCCCAGAGGAGGCCTCGCAACTAAAGACTCTCAGCAGCACATTGGTTCTTTACTCCAGCAAGTCAATGTTAACAAAGTCATCGGCACCTCAAAATTGGGGTCATCATATGGCGTTTCTTTGGGAAGACCTCGAGAAAAGTATTATGTAATATCCCCAAGCGGAAGCAGTCTCTCAAGAGACTTGTTTTCCCCGGTAGAGCCGACAGATGGCATCTCCAAACAGAGAAGTTTGTGCACCTCTACAGCTCAGACAGATGGGGTCCCCCCAGCAAGTCTAACATTGAAAAACTTTCCATCAAATGGCATCTCCCCAGGAAAATTCGGCGAGAAGTTTGAGAAAAACCGCTACGAATAGCGTCCCTTGTCGAGAAAGCTTATTGACAAAAGAAACTAAGACCAGTTCCTTGGAAGGAAACCAGGATCGAGGGGAATTTTATTTCATAAGAAACTGAGAACAGTTCCGTGGCTGAAGGCCAGGATCGAGGGGAAGTTTCAATCAGAAACTGAGACCAGTTCCTTGGTAGGAAACCAGGATCGATGGGAAGTTTATTTCAAAAGAAAATTTAGACCAGTTCCTTGGCTGAAGACCAGGATCGAGGGGAAGTTTTACCTTGTCTAACCATCATCGCTTAGAAAAGGAAGATGAATGCGTAAGCTACCATTCATAACCGCCATCAAAATTTTGGGTATTCCGATATTTAATCGTCTTGCACCCCGAATGCCCGAATACCTTCACCATTCACACCTTCGGGTCCAAGAAGATTAAATAGGGGCATCTGTTATACCCCAAATTTTGACCACTAAGATTCCCATCATTGTGAAAATCATCATCACAATATGGATGGACCATTATACCTCATTAGTCTCCCCAAAGATGGGTGAGCATTCACTACAATCAAACTTAGGGTTCCAAGCCCTCTAAGAGCTCTTAGACAAAAGATCAATCAAGGAATGATATGATCTTCAACTTGTTTAACCTCTCAAACATCCACAATGGATCAAGAGGACTCCCGCCTCAAGGATTAAGCACAAGGCTGCAACATTCTGAGTGGATTAAGCCTTAGGATCGCCAGTGTCACCAAATTAGGGTTTGGTCGACTTGGGCCTCCAGATGGAAATTTTCCTCTGGGCATGAGCCAATGCTTCAAAGCACAACCTAAAATACTCTAAGGGACCTCATAAACCCAATCATCAAGTCAATTTAGCCTCATGGGATGCATTCATAAAAAATCAGGAATTAGGGGTTTTTTGACCTAATTCACCCCTAAGTTGACTTTTGGGACAAAACATGAGCCAAGATCTCAAGAGATGATTTGAGGGTCCCTAACACACTACATTGACCCATTTGCAACAATGGATTGATCCAAGAAGCTTGAGCAACAAGTTTTCAAATTCATCAGAACCACAATTAGGGTTTCGCGAGAAAAGTCAACTGTGCCTTTGACTTTCGACCAGGACATGCTCCCAAACCTTGGGACATGATTCAATACACCCTATAACACCTATGAAATCAATCCATCAAGTTTGATTTAGGTCAAAGACTTGATTTCATAGAGGATCGCACAGTTTGGAGTTCATCTGACAAAAAGTCAACTGTGCACAAAAGTCAACTTTGACTTTTTTAGATTTTTCACAATTATGGTTCTTTGACCCTAAAATGATGTTAATGTGTGATTGGGATCATCATTCATCAAGAAAAATCAAGAAAAGTGGGATAACTTGTAAAAAGGGTAACCATAAAAACTTAGAAATTTTCTAAGTTATGGAACAAAGTGGCTAGGGTACCAATTTTGGAGGATCATATCTCCTAAACCACAAGGCCATTTTTCCCCATTCAAAGCTGGATTTGTAGCTCTCATGGCCCTCTACAAAAGCTTCAACTACACCTCATTCCAATTCATCATGGATTTTGAGTTATGATTGGGTCAAAATGGCTGAAAACATGAAATGTCACTTTTTCCAACACTTAGTGAAATTTTCACTAAGTCAGAATTTGTTTCACTTTTTCCAAAATGTAAGGGAATTTTTCACTTGGATCCAAAAAGTTTCAAAACAAACTATGATCACACATATGTTGTATCATATGAGAGCTTTCCAAAATGACCAAGAACTTCACCAAACTCAATCTGAGCAAGAAGTTATGACAGTGGCAATATGCCTTGCTGCAACTATCATAACAAGGCAGATTTGGGGGTTTTGCTCGATTTACTCAAATTTTACAAAGAGCAAGCAGGTATATCCATCTGAACACCTCAAGGGGGGACCAAGGAGGAACCAACTCTGATCCATAAGCCTCCCAAGTCTTTGGAACCAAAAGTAGCATGCCAAACCTAGAAATGCCTAAAAGAGGGACAAGACTCCAATTTTGTTTTGGACCATTCAATGGATGCACCAAGGTGGCATGAACTGAGCCTCTTCCAACTGAATTCATTCAAGACTTATCCAACAACTAGGGAACCACAGCTCTATGCTCTAACCTCTAGTCAATGGCTAGAGGAGACTTGGATTCTCATAGTTCAACATTTGCCAAACTTCTGCAGCAGTTGCATTCACTATTGCAGCCAAAACAAACTTGACACACTATAAATAGAGCTCATTTGTGGTCAGTTTGAGTACACCAAAGCCATCAAATAGATGCTTTCCTCAAAATCACTTTCTCTAGGCAAAAATACCTTCTTTAGCAAGGTAACTCTGAGTTTTTGAGTTAGAGAGCATTTCCATCATAGCTCATGATCCAAACACATCCAATATGTCATATCTAAGCTGTCCAAACTCTTACAAGTGACTTGTAACACCAAAATCTCAAAGTCCTATCTCAAAACCTCAAAATAGGACTTTTGTGCATTTTTCAAGCCATGTCTTGAATCAGTCACTTTCCAAACCAGATAAAACATCAGACACACTCCAAATATCTTCCTTGAACTATCCCAAATGGTTCCCCACATCTGGAACACCATTTGAGAGAGTTGCTATTTTGGCCACTTTTGCCCCTTTTGCAAGAAAGGGCCAGTTTCCATTCTTGAGGTTTCCAGCTGGTTCCAACCACTCTAAAAGCTTCTAAGGGATCATTTGAGGGTGTCCAAAGCATCAAAACATTTATGGAATAAAGCACTTGGTAGATAGCCCAAAAGCTCCAAAGAGAGGTAAGCATCACAACTTGAACTCTCTGAAATATGCCTTGCTTTGAAGTCCATTGATCATGCATCTTTTATACATGTTATATGTGTTGTGTTTGCACCAATTTATCATGTAATTCACACCTGTACCAAGAGGTAGCACAGAAAATGCAAAACATGGCCTATTTCAAAACCTTTATTGGGTTTTGAGGAGGATTTGTTTTCTGGGAAAACCACCACCACCATTGGATTCCTTAGGAAATTCTAGGCCAGATGCATATAAATTTTGTCTCCATCCATGGAGAAATGAGAAATTTATGGCCTTCACGTTTCTAACCAAAATCTTGCATTGCCTTGCCTTGGGCCAGGCCAAAAACAAGGCAAACCTTGTATATTTGTGGTTGTGTTTCAATACACGGATGTATCACCACTCCAGTCGTAAGGCGCGCATGCTACACACAAGAGGTCTGGGGTTCGAATCCCCCTCGCCCCAGACCCCCTTTTTAATGCTTTTTCCACTTTTTTATTATTTTTCATATTATTTTCAATGATTTGAAAAATTAATAACTCCCTCAATTTTATTTATTTTTTATTGGTTCTTTTTGCAAAAAATCACAAAAATGTTGAAATATTTTATTCCATAAAAAAATCAATTTTATATTATTTATTTAATATAGTTGGTATTTTTGTGAGTAAATTCACTTTTAATTGTTTTTTAAAATTTTAAAATTGAATTTTCATGTTGAAAATCAAAACCAAATGAATTTTAATTCATCTTGTCATTAAAACATCATTTTTCAAATCTCAACCAAAAATCACAAGTTGTTTATTCAAACTTATTTGGTATTTTATCATTTTTTATTGATTTTCCTTGAGAATTTACTTTTAAAATGATGAAATTAGGGTTTCCTTGATTTTCACCCAAACAATACCTTTTAAATAACCATTGGGCCTCTAGTAGAGTGTAAGACCCAACCCTTTTTGAAAACCAAAATGATTTGGGCCTCAGTGTATTGTATAAGTCCCGACAACATCAAAAAGTTCGGCATGATCGTCGCCATTTTAACAAAAACCCATGGGCCTCTCCTTGAGTTGTAAACCCCATCTCTTGTACAAAAATAACCTCTCCGGGCCTCTAATAGAGTGTAAGACCCAACCCCCTTTTAACCAAAACTTTTTGGGTCTCAGACATTGTATGAGTCCCTCAGCGTTAAAAGAAAAATCTCGGCGTAATCGCCAGCTCAAAAATCAAATCATCTGGGACTACCCTCATGTTATAAGCCTCATTCCTTTTCTTTAAACATCTTTGGGCCTCTAATAGAGTGTAAGACCCATCCCCTTGTACATAGAAACTTTTTGGACCTCACCTATTGTATAAGTTCCTCTGTACAGTTTTTAAAACAATTGTGCGATCATCGTTAAAACTTGGGCCTCTCCTTGAGCTGTAAGCCCCAACAATCTCTTCAAAGCACTTCCTCCTTTGATTTTGAATTCAAATATATGTTGTTATCAAAACTTTCTTTGTTGAACAACTAACCAAACAGCATGGAAGCTCTACAACGGGTAAGTGTTTATCCGCTTTCATTTACCGCTTTCATATGTATATAACTGTATTGTGGGGCTGCTTCACTGTAAGTCTTCTTTCACATCCTTTTATATACTTGTCATATATCCACTGTGTAATACTAGTATAGTTATTTAGATTTTTCCCCGGCGACTACGTCTAGCGATAGGTAAAGCCCTGTTGGTCACTCTTAAATACAAATAAAATTAGATCCCCATAGAATTACCAGATATAGTCTTCCCTCCTCTTGGGGTTAAACAATATGGAACAAAGAGAAAGGCAGTATTCTTGGTGAACCATTTCTCAGACTGTCACCCTTAGAAATTGTCAAAGAAACTCTAACTCCCCAGAGATGATCTTTTCTCCGTGAATGGCATCTCTTGAGTTTCTTCCAAATCCTGGAACTTTCCTGGCTTGATCTATTCTCGGTGAATATCATCTCTTGAACTTCCCTTGGTTTGGGGACCCACATGCTTCCTAAAAGCATCCCCGCCTCCTCTTCGGCGTTGTATAAGGACCCTTCAGCTTCTTAAAAGTTCTCATGCCTTCTCTTGGGCTTAATATAAGGACCCTGATGACCTCTTAAAGGTATAAGACAGAACTTAGTCATCCTTTGCTAGAGCAGTCTTTCCAGCGTCAAAACTCCGGCTGTTGTAGGGTTGATACTCATCCCTTAATGCCCGTGCCTCCTCTTGGGCATTGTACAAAATAGAAAACTCTAGACTTGGACAGTCTAAGACCCTTGAGTCTCAAAGACATTCTCAAGTTCCTTTCCAACATAGGAAGAAACCCCGGTCTCTCTTGGACCCGCTTCAGGATCTTCAGAATCCACAGCCGTAAGGCAGCCTCCTCTTGGGCTTTGTACAAATGATTCTTCCTAGAAGAGCTAACCTTTTCAGACTCTTTTAGCCTCTATCTCAGGCTTCGTATGAGATAGAAAAACACTCTCTTGTTGAGTATAAAAAGACTCTCTTGTTGAGTCAACCTCCTTCTAGCCTCCATCTCGGGCTTCGTACGAGATAGAAAAACACTCTCTTGTTGAGTATGAAAGACTCTCTTGTTGAGTCAACCACTTTTAGCCTCCGTCTTGGGCTTCATACAAGGCATATATAAAACACTCTCTTGTTGAGTATAAAAGACTCTCTTGTTGAGTCAACCTTCTTTTAGCCTCAATCTTGGGCCTCATACGAGACATCAAATCACTCTCTTGTTGATTATAAAAGACTCTCTTGTTGAGTCAAACAACCTTCAGACTCTCTTGTTGAGTCAATCACCTGTTCAAGACTCTCTTGTTGAGTCTACCCTTTTTAGCTTCCGCCTTGGGCTTTATACAGGATAGATAAAAGTACTCTCTTCTTGAGTCAAACCATTTCAGCCTCCATCTCGGGCTTTATACAAGATACATTCTCCCCAATGGAGTCAAAATCCCTTTTAGCCTCAATCTTGGGCTTTGTACAAGACAGAAAGAACATTTTCCCCGAAATAGTCAAACTTCCCACCTCCTCTTAGGCTTTGTATAAAGAAAACCCCGGTTGAGTCAATCAACCTTTTAGCATCAAAGTTGTGCCTTGCTCACAACATACAAACATCAACAACTGCTCTTTAGAGATGACAAATTCTCTCTCAAACTTTTTGCTTCACATCTTGGGCTTTAAACAAGATACAAACTTCCTTCAGCTTCATGTTTTGGGCTTTGAACAAGACACTAAAACACCTCTTTCCTCCCATAGAATAGGAGGAACTACGATCGCTCAGATTTCCCTGTTTCGGCAATACGCATGCATAAGATTGCAAAAATCTTAGCGAGCACACTAATCAAAAACCCAAAATCCAGTACCTTCATATATCAACCCAAAAGCATCAAATCTAAACACATTACCAAAAACCTCACAAATGGTCCAAACATTCTATTCTTAACAAAATAACCGAAGAAAGGCCCACATCTTAATAGCATTTGTAAACCAACAGTTTTGACTATTTAAACTCAGTATGCAAGCAGGGTTAATTAGAGACATCTATTTCCCTTCCTTAATCAGCTTAACAGGATAAAAAATGAATCGAAATGTAGTGCCCAAGCGATAGTGATTCAAGACCACAAAAATCGCGCTACACCCGAATGCCCGAATACCTTCGCCATTCACACCTTCGGGTCCAAGAAGATTAAATAGGGGCATCTGTCATACCCCAAATTTTGACCACTAATATTTCCCATCATTGTGCAAATCATCATCACAATATGGATGTACCAACATGCCTCAATCAGTCTCCTCAAGGATTGTTGAGAATTCACTACAATTAAGAATTAGTGTTTCAAGCCCTCTCAGAGCCTTAGACAAAGGATCAATCAAGAAATGACATGATCTTCAACTTGTCTAACCTATCAAACACCCATAAAGGATCAATAAGACTCCCACATCAAGAATCAAGCAAAAAGTTGCAACATTCCAGGTGGATAAAGCCTCAGGATCGCCAGTGTCACCAAATTAAGGTTTTGGTCGACCAAGGCCTCCAGATGGAAATTTTCCTCTGGGCATGAGCCAATGCTTCAAAAGCACAACCCAAGATACTCCATGGGACCTCATGGACCCAATCATCAAGTCAATTTAGCCTCAAGGGATGCATTTACCCAAAAATCAGGAATTAGGGTTTCTTGACCTAATTCACCCCTAAGTTGACTTTTGGGACAAAGCATGAGCCAAAACCTCAAGACATGATTTGAGGGACTCCAATACACTACATTGATCCATTTGCAACAACGGATTGATCCAAGAAGCTTGATCCACAAGTTTCAATTTCATCTGGACCACAATTAGGGTTTTGAGGAAAAAGTCAACTGTACCTTTGACTTTTGACCAAGACATGCTCCCAAACCTTGGGACATGATTCAATACACCCTATAACACCTATAAA
Source organism: Lathyrus tuberosus (assembly GCA_022829125.1). Taxonomy (NCBI): domain Eukaryota; kingdom Viridiplantae; phylum Streptophyta; class Magnoliopsida; order Fabales; family Fabaceae; genus Lathyrus; species Lathyrus tuberosus. Next base: position 42,086,243 of record JALAZF010000002.1, read on the forward strand.
ACATATCCATAAAGTTTGATTTAGGTCAAGGACTTGATTTCACAAAGGATCGCACAGTTTGGAATTCATCTGATAAAAAGTCAACTGTGCACAAAAGTCAAGTTTGACTTTTTGAGATTTTTTACAATTATGGTTCCTCAACCCTAAAAAAAATGTTAATATGTGATTTGAATCATCATTCATCAAGAAAAATTAAAGAAAGTGAGGTTTCTTGTAAAAGGGGTAACCATAAAAAACTTAGAATTTTTCTAAGTTATGGAATAAAGTGGCTAGGGTACCAACTTCCAAGGATCATAACTTGAGATCCAAGCAACCATTTTAGCTGGTCCAAAGATGGATTTGTAGCTCTCATGGCATACTTTAAAAGTGTCAACTACACCTCATTCCAATTCCTCATGGATTTCAAAATATGGAGTGATCAAAATCGCTGAAAACATAAAAGGTCACTTTTTCCAACACTTAGTGAAATTTTCACTAAGTCAGAATCTGTCTTGCTTTTTTTCAAAATGTAGGAGCATTTTTCACTTGGATCCAAAAAGTTTCAAGATAAACTATTATCACACATATGTTGTGTCACATAAAGGTTTTCCAAAATGTCCAAGAACTCCATCAAACTCCACCTGAGCTAGGAGTTATGACAACTGCAACATGCCTTGCTGCAAACTGTCTTAGCAAGGCAGATTTGTGCATAAAGGCTCGATTTGCTCAAATTGTGCAAATCCAAGCATGCTTATCCATCTGCACACCTCAAGGGGGAACAACCAAGGGACAAACACTGATCTATTAGCCTCCCAAGTCCATGGATCTATGTTTAGGCATGACACTCCTAAATTCAAAGATGCTTCAAATATTCAATTTTGTTTCAAAGCATTTAACTGATGCATAGAGGAGGCATTCATCAAGACAATGTTTTCCAAGTTCAGTCAAGACTTGTCCCTGAACCAAAGACACATAGGCATGTGCTTTAACCTCTAGTCAATGGCTAGAGGAGACTTGAGATTCCAAAATGATCCAACTGGCCACAGACCTGTACCAGTTGCCATACACTATTCCTTGCAAAACAAACTTGCTCTACTATAAATAGAGCTCATTTGTGATCAGTTTGAGTACACCAAAGCACCCAAACTGATGCTTTCCTCAAAATCACCTTCTCACTTCCAAAATAGCCTTCTAAAGCAAGTCACTATCGGGTTTTGAGTTTGAGAGCAATTCCAACCAAAACAGTCACACACACACACCTCATAAACATCATATAGAAGTGATCCAAACACTTAAACAACATCTGGAACACCAATTTCACAAAACCACCAGCCAATTGCTCAAGCTTTCAACTAAGTTGCAATTGAGGTGCCATAACCTGTTCCAGTCCATTTCCAATCACTCCTAGCATTCAAACACATTCCATATGGTGTAGGGAAGCTATTCAGATCATCACAACTCATCTGTAACACCTCCAACTCAAAAATCAAATTGTTCTTGCTGCCACGACCTTCAAGTACGTCTAAACTTGGTCATTTCATGATTCATGCATATTTCCTCGCACAATAATTTTTCCATATGTTCATAATCATGTATGGAGGGTTTCCCCTTAATTAATTTCTTTGTTGAATCGTGTATCAAAATTCCCAGCCTTCATGCAGAATTTAGGGTTCTTGAGGTTTTGTCTTGATTTCTTATTCCATGCTTAAAATAAATGAAATTAAAGACCATAGACATGATTGTGAGGTGAAAACGAGTAGATTGATATGTGGATTGTGTAATTTCATCAAGTATTCAGTGAGATTGATGAGAAAACGCAAATCTGGGCAAAACAGAGCACGCAGGCAAAACCAAGGTGTTCTTGGTGCCCTTTTTCAAATATTTGAATATTTGAATTTTGTGATTTTATTTAATTGATTCAAAAATTAATTTCTCTCTGGTTTTTAATGATTTTGAGTTGATTCTTTTTTTAATAATTCACAAAAATGTTAAAATATTTTATTTTACAATAATTTCCCAAGAATATTATTTATTTCATATACTTGATATTTTTGCAAAGAATTAATTTTTATTTGTTTTTTGACATTTAAAGTATTTTTTCTTTCTTGATTTTCCAAACTTAAATGGTTTCCAATCATTTTGTGGATAAAAATGTGATTTTTCAAACATTAATCCAAGATCACAACTTGTTTTTCACACATGTTTGATAATTTTGATCATTTTAATTAAATTTTTATTTAATTAAAATACATTTTGAAATTAATTTAGGGTTTTGATCTTAATCACCCTAAACAAATCTTTTTCAAACTCTTTGGGCCTCTTGAGAGAGTGTAAGACCCAACCCTTTGAAAATACAAAACTTTTTGGGCTTCAGATATTGTATAAGTCCCTTTGCGTTAAAAAAATCTCGGTGAGATCGCCAGTTCAAAATCAAATCCTCTGGGCCTCTCCTCGAGCTATAAGTCCCAATTCTTTTCCTTAAAAAATACTTTGGGCCTCTAATAGAGTGTAAGACCCAACCCATTTTTGTAAATAAAAATTTTTGGGCCTCACATATTGTATAAGTCCCTCTGTATATTTTCAAAACAACGGCGCGATCGTCGCCTTTTCAAAATCAACCGGGCATCTCCCTGAGTTGTAAGCCCCATCTCCTGCACAAAAATAAACTTTGGGCCTCTAATAGAGTGTAAGACCCAATCCCCTTTTTTGACCAAAACTTTTTGGGCCTCAGTCGTTGTATAAGTCCCGATACGATATTCGAAACAACAGTGCAATCACTGTTAAAATTTGGGCCTCTCCCTGAGCTGTAAGCTCCGATCTATTCAAAATATTTTCTCCTTTGATTTTGAATCCCAATGTATAGTTGCTATCAAAACTTTCTTTAATTTCTTTGAACAACTAACAAAACAGCATGGAAGCTCTACAACGGGTAAGTGTTTATCCGCTTTCTTTTATATGCTTTCATATACATAACTGTATTGAGGGAAGCTGCGCATGGTTAATCTTCTTTCATACCTTTTAAATACTCGTCATATATCAACTGTATATATACTAGTATAGTTATTTAGAGTTTTCCCCAGCAACTACATCTAGAACTAGGTAAAGCCCTATTGGTCACTCTTTAAATACAAACAAAACTAGATCCCCAAAGGATTTCCAGATACAGTCTTACCTTCTCTTGGGGTTAAATAATATGGAACAAAGAGAAAGGAATTATTCTCGGTGAACCTTTTCTCAGACTGTCACCCCTAGAAATTGTCAAAGAAATTCTACTCCCCAGATTTGATCTATTCTCCGTGAATAGCATCTCTTGAGTTTCTTCCAAACCCTAGAACTTTCCTGGAATGATCTATTCACTGTGAATTGCATTTCTTGAACTTCTCTTGGTTTGGGGACCCACAGGCTTCCTAAAAGGATCCCTGCCTCCTCTTGGTCCTTATACAAGGACCCTTCGGCTTCTTAGAAGCTCTCATGCCTTCTCTTAGGCTTAATACAAGGACCCCCGCGACCTCTTAAAGGTATAAGACAGAACTTAGTCATCCTTTGCTAGAGCAGTCTTTCCAGTGTCAAACCTCAGGCCACTTTAGGGTTAATTCTCATCCCTTAAGGCCCTTGCCTTCTTTTGGGCATCCTACAAAAGATAAAACTCTTCAACGCCTGTAGACTTGGACAGTCTAAACCCCTTTGAGTCTCAAAGACATTCTCAAGTTCCTTTCAAACATAGGAAAAAACACTGATCACTCTAGATGAATCTCCAGCAGAAACCGGTCTCTCTCATGAGAGTTCCCCACCCTTGGGCCTGCCTATGGATCTAATCCTCAGCAGTAAGATAGCCTCCTCTTAGACTTTGTATAATGATCTTCACTCAGCATAGCTAGCCTCCTCTTAGGCTTTGTACAATGATTCTCCCCAGCAGAGCTAACCTTTTCAGACTCTCTTGTTGAGTCCATCACTTTTCAAGACTCTCTTGTTGGGTCAATCTCCTTTTCGCCTCAACCTCGGGCTTCGTATGAGATGACAAATCACTCTCTTGTTGAGTATAAAAGACTCTCTTGTTGGGTCAATCTCCTTTTAGCCTCAATCTAGGGCTTCGTAGGAGACAGAAAATCACTCTCTTGTTGAGTATAAAAGACTCTCTTGTTGATTCAATCAACTTTCAGGCTCTCTCGTTGGGCCAATCACATTTGCAATACTCTCTTGTTGAGTCAACTCTTTTAGCCTCCGTCTTGGGCTTTGTACAAGACATATAAAAGCATTCTCTTGTTGAGACAAACTCATTTCAGCCTCCGTCTTGGGCTTTGTACAAAACATATATAAACCTCCCCAACGGAGTCAAAAATTCCTTTTAGCCTCAATCTTGGGCTTTGTACAAGACTGAAAGAACATTTTCCCTGGAAAAGCCAAGCTGTTAGCCTCCTCTTAGGCTTTATATAATGATATCCCCAAAGAATCAGTCTTTTTTTTGCCTTAATCTTGGGCCTTGTACAAGACATATATACACTTTCTTGTTGAAACGGTCTTATCTAGCCTCCTCTTAGGCTTCGTATAAAGAAATGCCTAGCTGAGTCAATCAACCTTTTAGCATCAAATTTGTGCTTTGATCATAGCACACAAACATCAACAGTCCCTTTTTAGAGATGACAAATTCTCTCTCAGCCAAAACCCTTTAGCTTCATATCTTGGGCTTTGAACAAGATACAAATCACCTTTAGCTTCATGTCTTGAGCTTTGAACAAGACACCAAAACATCTTTTCCTCCCATAGAATATGAGGAACTACGATTTCTCTGATTTCCCTATTTTGCTAAACGGGAATACGTAGGCATAAGATTGCGAGATCTTAGCGAGCATACAAATCAAAAACTTTAGGTCCAGTACCTTCACATCAATCAAAACTTAGGTCCAGTACCTTACCCAAAACATAAACAAAACTCACTCTCACTGTCACACTTTCCCAAGAAACTTTCCCAACCCATTAATAGATAAAGAATATCAATTACAAAGCGAGACCTAAAAGCTAACATCCTGTGGATAACCACATATAGGATGGGTAATTGACAACTACCCATTGTATAACCTGACCCCGGACCCCCCAATCTCTTTTAAAGCGTTTGTTCAGTTAAATATTCACGTGCAAGGTTAGTTTTAGATACTTTCCCTTTCCCTTCCAGCTTCATGGGATAAATAAGAAATCAGAAAGTAGCACCCTTTCTCCATGAGGAGAAAACCCAAACTTCAGCGATAAGGTGGTCGCGTCACCGACAAAAATCGCTCGCTAAACCATGGTTTACACATGTTCCATACTAGTATATTATTCTTTTCTATACCATTCGGTATTTGGACACACGCCTCGGGCTTGCATGCGCGAGCGTCGTTGTTTAGGTTATCTATCAATTTCCTAACCACATTACTAGGTTCTAATATAGATTCATGGTGAAGTTCCTCACTCTCCCTATTCCATGTTTTAAACATGTTATCACTCAATTTTCTTTTACAATAAGAGATTAGATATAACACAATAGAATAGAATAACCAAATTCATAAAATAAATCAATTAATAAGATTAACTTAATTCTTGGGTTCCCTCAGATTTATTTAATCGGGTATCTTAATCAATATTTTTCACTTTTATCCCGTAGGATATTTTCATAGCTTTCCAATGACTATTACCATGCCTCGATCGGAATCACGATCCAAAAGATATGAATTTTTAAACATTTTTCAAAACTCACAACAGTGGTAACCAGTTACCTCAAAATGAGTAACCGGTTACTCAAGCTGCATTGTTTAAAACATAATCAAAATGAGCGTTAGAAGCACATTTTGGTAATCGGTTACCTCAAAGTGAGTAACCGGTTATTTGGTTCATTTTTCACGCAGGACCTCAATTTTTCCTGCATGTAACCGGTTACCTCAAAGTGAGTTACCGGTTACCACTGAACCAAAAGCATAAAAACCTATTTTTAATGGTGTAAACTCAAACCAAAACCAATCAAAACATGATCCATCACCATAACAAGTGCTATTCAGCAATTTCTCACACAACCCAATCATGTTATGCATTCTATTTCATATATCAACCATAGGAACAACATTTAACACATTAAATCAAAATCCACCATTTTTATTCAAAGCTCTAACCTAAGTTTCTACACTTAGGGTTCTAACTAGAACTCACCTATGAACAAGATGAAGAAGATGAAGAATATTGTGAGATGATATGGTGAAGAATGAAGAAGATCCAAATTGTTCTTCAACTTCTAGGTTTTTTTTCTCTTTCTCTCCTCTTGCTCCTCCTTCTCTCTACTTCTTACTATCTTTTCTTTCTATTTTTGTTCCAAATTGTCATACCCCAAATTTTGACCACCAAGATTTCCCATCATTGTGCAAATCATCATCACAATATGGATGTACTTTCATGCCTCATCAATCTCCTCAAAGATGGTTGAGCATTCACCACAACCAAGAATTAGGGTTTCAAGCCCTCTCGGAGCACTTAGACAAATGATCAATCACAAAATGACATGATCTTCAACTTGTATAACCTCTCAAACATCTATAAAGGATTAAGAGGACTCCCACATCAAGCATCAAGCACAAAGTTGCAACATTCCAAGTGGATCAAGCCTCAAGATCGGTAGTGTCACCAAATTAGGGTTTTGGTCAACTGAGGCCTCCAGATGAAAATTTTCATCTGGGCATGAGCCAATGCTTCAAAACACAACCCAAGATACTCCAAGGGACTTCATGGACCCAATCATCAAGTCAATTTAGCCTCATGGGATGCATTTACCAAAAATCAGGAATTAGGGTTTCTTGACCTAATTCACCCCTAAGTTGACTTTTGGGACAAAGCCTGAGCCAAGACCTCAACACATGATTTGAATGCCTCAAATACACTACATTGATCCATTTGTAACAATGGATTGACCCAAGAAGCTTGATTCACAAGTTTCATTTGCATCTAGATCACAATTAGGGTTTCGAGGAAAATGTCAACTGTGCCTTTGACTTTTGACCACGACATGCTCCCAAACCTTGGGACATGATTCAATACACCGTATAACACCTATGGAATCCATCCATTACGTTTGATTTAGGTCAAGCACTTGATTTCACAAAGGATCACACGGTTTGGATTTCATCCGATAAAAAGTCAACTGTGCACAAAATCAAGTTTGTCTTTTTAGATTTTTTCACAAATATGGTTCCCCTAAGTAAAAAACAATGTTAATTTATGATATTGATCATCATCCATCAAGAAAAATCAAGAAAAGTAAGGTTTCTTACAAAAGGGGCAACCTTGAGAAACCAAAATTTTTCTAAGTTATGGAACAAAAGTGATTTTCGTACCAACTTCCAAGGATCATAACTTGAGATCCAAGCAACCATTTTGGGTGATCCAAAGCTGGATTTGTAGGTCTTGTTACCCTCTGCAAAAGCTTCAACTACCTCAGTCTCCAATTCTTTACGGATTTTGAGTTATGGAGTGATCAAAATGATAAAAACATGAAAATGACACTTTTTCCAACACTTAGTGAAAATCTGCCTAAGTTACCAGCCTTGAACATGAATGTTCATGAGAATTTTTCAATGGGATCCAAATAGTTTCAAAACAAACTATGATCACACATGTTTTGTATCATATGAGGGCTTTCTAAAAAGCACAAGAGCCTCCCATAACTCAACCTGAGCAGGGAGATATGAATCCGTCAAAATCACCATTTCCAACTGTTCCAAGCAAGGCAGATTTTGTGCATTCTGCTCGATTTGAAAAATTTGGACAACTCCAAGCCCTGTCATCCATTTGGACACATTTGAGGATAAAACAAAAGGAGACTGATCTGATCCCAAAGCCTCCCAAGTCCAAGAATCTACATATAGCCATGCCAAACCTAAAAGAGCTAAAAAGTGCCAAGACTCCAATTTTGTTTCAATGCATTCAATGGATGCATCAAGGTGGCATGAACTGAGGCATGCTTAACTGAATGAGTCAAGCCTTATCTCTGAACCAAAAGACCATAGGCCTATGCTCTAACCTCAAGTCAATGGCTAGAGGAGACTTGAGATTCCATTTGATCCACATTGGCCACAGACCTGCTGTAGTTGCCACACACAATTGCTTGCAAAACAAACTTGCTCCACTATAAATAGAGCTCATTTATGCCCAGTTTGAGTACACCAAAGCACCCAAACTGATGTTTTCCTGAAACTCTCCCTTTCACTCCAATTTTACCTTCTAACTCAAGTCACTATCGGGTTTTGAGATTGAGAGTGATTCCAACCAAACCAATCACAGACACACCTCATAAACATCATGTATGAGTGATCCATAACACAAAATCACATCTAGAACATCAAATTCTCAAAATCACCAGCCAATTGCTCAAGTTCTTGACAGAGTTGCAGTTGAGGTGCCATATCAAGTTCCAGCTCATTTCAATCCACTCCAAACATTCAAACACAATCCATGGCACCTAAGGAAGTTGTCCAGAACAATGGAACCTAGCTGTAACACCTCCATCACCAAACTCGATCACCAGCTTCAAGAGGTAAGCATGAACCCTTCAAACTCTATATTCCATGCATCATAAATAAATTTTTGAGTTACCATCTTGTTCTTGCATGTATATAGAGTGATAACCCTCAATCAGTTGCCATGAATCAATCGTGTATGGAATTTCATTGTGTTCATGCTGAAATTAGGGTTCTTGAGGTTTTCTGTTGATTTCTTTCTCCATACTTAATATAAATGCAATTAAACTATATGGTTATGATCCTTGTTCAAAAACGAACAAGATTGGTACTTAAATCATGTAAAACCATTGAGAAATCATGGAGAAAAATGAGAAAACACAAATCTGCAAAAACAGAGGGCGCGGGCAAGAACCAAGTGTTCTTGGCGCCATAATTCAAATTTTTGAATTTTAGTTATTTTGTTTAATTTATTCAAAAATTAATTTCTCTCTGAATATTTATGTTTTTGAATTGATTCTTTTTCTCAAAATTCACTAAAATGTTTAAATATATTATTTTACAAAAAAATCCAATTTATATTATTTATTTAATATAGTTAGAATTTTTGTAATTAATTTCATTTTATTGTTTTTTAACAATTTTAAAATGAAATTCCCACTTTGATCTTTCAAAACCAATTGAATTTCAAGCTTTCATATGATTAAACATGATTTTTCAAAGTGTACAACTTGTTTTTGAATATATTTGATATTTTATCATTTATTATTTAAATTTCCTTTAAAAAATGACATTTTAATTTAAAATTAGGGTTTCCTCTCGATTTTAAATTTTAAAAACACTTTGGGCCTCTAATAGAGTGTAAGACCCATCCCTTGTAAATACTAAAACTTTTTTGGGCCTCAATCATTGTATAAGACCCACTGTATTTTCAAAAATCCCAGCGCAATCGCCAGTTCAAAACAAAATAACCTGGGCCTACCCTTGTGTTGTAAGTCTCATTTCTTTTTCAAAACACTTTGGGCCTCTAATAGAGTGTAAGACCCATTCCTTGTAAATAAAAACCAATTTTGGGCCTCAGTCATTCTATAAGTCCTTGTACAGTTTTTCAAAATAACAGTGCAATCGGTGTTTTTCATCTGGGCCTCTTCTTGAGTTGTAATCCCCATCTCTTGTATAAAAATAAACTTTGGGCCTTTATTAGAGTGTAAGACCCAATCACTTTTTTAACCAAAACCTTTTTGGACCTCAGTCATTGTATAAGTGCCACTGCGATTTTAAAATCTCGGCGCGGTCGTCGCCTTTTAAACGAAAACCATTTGTGCCTACCCTCGTGTTGTAAGTCCCATTTCTTTTCTTTTTCAAACTTTTGGGCCTCTCCTTGAGTTGTAAGACCCACCCTTTGTACGGAAAACCTCTTTGGGCCTCAGTCATTGTATAAGCCCCAGTACAGTTTACAAAACAATGGTACGATCACTGTTTTTCATCTGGGCCTCCCTTTGAGTATAAGCCCCAACAATCTTTTCAAAAAACAACTTCCCTTTTGATTTAGGTTCAAATCCATAGTTGTTATCAAAACTTTCTTTAATTTCTTGAACAACTAACCATACAGCTGTTACAATGGAAGCTTGCTCGCCCGTAAGTTTTATCAGCTTTCATTTACATGCTTTCATATATATATAATTGTTTGTGCTGGAAGCTTGCTCACCTGTAAGTCATTCTTTCATATCCTTTTAAATACTTTTCATATATCAACTGTATATATACTTGTATATCTGCTTAGAGTCTTCCCCGACAACTAGGTCTAGAACTAGGTAAAGCCAGTTGGTCACTCTTAAATACAGTCAAAACTAGATCCCCATAGGATTTCCAGATACAGTATTGCCTTCTTTTGGGCTTAAACAATATAGAACAAAGAGAAAGGCATTATTCCTGGTGAAACTTTTCTCAGACTGTCACAATTAGAAATTGTCAAAGAAATTCATTTCCCCTAGAGAGGATTAATTCCCGGTGAAACCTCTCTTGAATTTCTTCAAACCCTAGAACTGTTCACTAAAGAAAAGATTATTCTCGGTGAAACTTTTCTTGAACTTTTCTTAAGTTTGGACCCACAGGCTTTCTAAACGCATCCCCGTCTCCTCTTGGGCTTTGTATAAGGACCATCTGTCTTCTTAGAAGTTCTCATGCCTTCTCTTGGGCTTAATACAAGGACCCTGAGGACCTCTTAAAGGTATAGGACATAACTTAGTCATCCTTTGCTAGAGCAATCTTTCCAAAGAGTCAAAATCTCAGACCAATTTTAGGGTTGATTCTCATCCCTTAAAACATCTGCCCCCTCTTGGGCATCATACAAAGATAAACTCTTCTATACCAGTAAACTTGGACAATCTAATCCCCTCTTGAATCTCAAAGACAGTCTCAAGCTTCCTACAAACACAGGAAAAACCCTAGTCATTTAATCAATCTCCAGTTGAGTTAAAACCTATGGGTTCTAAAACCCAGTCTTTCTCCTAAAATTCACCATCCAGGGTCAGCTTACCATCAGTGTAACACTATCCCAAATCAGAACCTCAAGGTATCTGATATCCCAACTCTTCTGTAAACCCTCATCAAGAGTTGATTCCCCATTTGGACCTGCCTCTGGATCTCAATAATCCTCAGCAGAAGATAGCCTCCTCTTAGGCTTTGTATAATGATCATTCCTTTCCTCAGCATAGTCAGCCTCCTCTTGGGATTTGTATAATGATTTCTCCCAGCTGAGCTAACCTTTTCAGACTCTCTTGTTAAGTTAATCACCTTTCCACACTCTCTTGTTGAGTCAATGGTACAAAACAAAAACACTCTCTTGTTGAGTCAACCTTTTTTTGCCTCAATCTTGGGCTTTGTAAAAGACAGATAAAAACTTTCTCTAGTTGAGTCAATCAATTACTTTTCAGCCTCAATCTTGGGCTTTGTACAAGATACCATATAAATTTCCCTAAGCAGAGTCAATCCTCTTTTCTGCCTCAATCTTGGGCTTTGTTCAAGACATATAATACTCTCCTGCATAGTCAATCTTCTCTCAGCCTCAACCTTGGGCTTTGTACAAGACACCTAAAATATCCTCAGCCGAGTCAGTAAAGTCTCATTTTAGCCTCAATCTTAGGCTTTGTACAAGACAGATAAAGATTTCTTTCCCACAGAGTCAGTCTTCTTTTCAACCTCAATCTTGGGCTTTGTACAAGACACATACAAACCCTCCCCAGCGGAGTCAAAATCCCTTTTAGCCTCAATCTTGGGCTTTATACAAGACAGACAGAATATTTTCCCCAAAAAAGTCAACTTCTAGCCTCCTCTTACGCTTTGTATAATGATATCCCCAAAAGAGTCAGTCTCTTTTTAGCCTTAATCTTGGGCTTTGTACAAGACAGATAAACACTCTCTTGTTGAGTCAGTCTTTTCCAGCCTCCTCTTAGGCTTTGTATAAGGACTTCCCCAGTGGAGCCAATCAACCTCTTAGCTTCAACCTTGGGCTTTGATCAAGGCACACAAAAATCAACATCCCCTCAGAGGGAATCAAAATCTCTCTGTAGGAAGACATTTCTCTGTTTATCACTCTTCAAAACAGAAAATCAAACAAACCTTAATCCCAGATAATTGCTGTAAGTGGCACACTTGTTGATTCAAATATCCAAGCTGTTATCCATCTCTTATCCTGGTAAACTTCCTCTTCCATCTAATTGCTGTAAGCGGCAAGCCTCTGGATTATTTACATCCACGCTACTGTCCCTCTCTTAGCATGAAAGAATCCTAAGGAAAAATGACATTGCTCAACACTGAGTTAAAGTTTTCTTCTTTAGGACAAATGCCTATAAAGGAAATTATGGCATTACTGGATTCTTATATCCTAGTTAAAGTAATTCTCCTTTATAAATAGTCACCCAACAACTGTGATAAATATACGAGATGTCTCCCCTTTAGAGATGACAAGTTCTCTCTCAGTCAAACCTTTTAGCTTCAATCTTGCGCTTTGAGCAAGACACAAATAAACCTTTGAGCTTCAATCTTGGGGTTTGAACAAGACACAAAAAACATCTTTTTCCTCCCATAGAATAAGAGGAACTACGATTGCTCTGATTTCCCTGTTTTTTTAAATGGGAATACGTAGGCATAAGATTCCGAAATCTTAGCGAGCATACCAATAAAAAACTCTAGGTCCAGTACCTTCACACCAATCAAAAACTCTAGGTCTAGTACCTTCATACCAATCAAAACTAAGGTCCAGTACCTCACCAAAATCATCAAACTCTCTCTCTCTCTCAATATTCCCAAACTTTCCCAACCCATCAATAGATAAAAACCATCAAGTACAAAGCAGAACCTATAACTAACAACCTGTGGATAATCACATATAGTATGGGTAATTGATAACTCCCCATTGTATAACCTGACCCCAAACTCCCCGAATCTCTTTAAGCGTTTGTTCAGTTAAACATTCGCATGCAAGGTTAGTTTTAGATAGCTTCCCTTTCCCTTTCAGCTTCACGAGATAAATAAGAAATCAGAAAGTAGCACCCCACTACTACCATTGCGGTGAGGAGAAACCCCAATTTGCGATAAGGTGGTTGCGTCACTGACAAAAATTGCACGCTACACAAATGAAGAGGAAAGGAAGTGATGTGGAGTATATCAATTAGTTAGTAACACTACTAAATATCCAAAACATTTCTAAAGTATCAATTGATAAAACCTCAGGGTCAGATAATATTAATTTGATCCATTCTGAGCTCGTCAGTTACTCAAATTATCTTAACAGATAATTTCTCAGAGTACGCCTTAACCCAGTTGATCACAACTAATATTATCCAAAGCAAAATAAAATACGGGGTATTACAATTATTATATTATTAGCATAGCCATCTTCATTTGATAGTATTTGTCTTAAAACAAATTTAACTATGCAGATGTGATTTTGCTTTTGTCATGTTTAATCTATGATTGCTAAACATTTCTAACATTTGATAAATATAGTAAAGTTAAGCAATTTTATGTGTTGGAGAGTTTATAAATGGATATAAAATGATTATATTATGCTTACATTATATCACTACTTTGACTGTAATTTACTATAGATGTTGCCAACTTTTCATACAACACTGCATACTATTTTTCGTTACTAACTTGTATATAGTCAACTCTGCATATGTTTTTTGGTTAATATCTTTGAAAATGTATGATTCTTAGAACTTCCTAAATTGTTCCTCATCTACATTACTTCTATTTGGATCCTTTATAAATTCACCAACACTTTGCACTTTATAGTTTTTTGCAGGTTCAAATCATTTCTTGGATAGTAGATGTAGATGAAATCTTTCTTAAATGGATCAAAATAACTTGGTATGTTAAATTTATTTACAACTATTATACAACTAGTTTGATGATATATAACCAATCTATTTTTTTTACTATTTTTCAGTATGTTCCTAAAGATGTCTTTGACTATTATTTTCTAAACAAGGAGATTTCCACTATATATCTCATTAATGAAAACAATCAAGACATTTGCCACAATTGCAATATCATTAGCACATTGAATTATGGCCACAACATTTATTTCTATCTTGGATCTGATTAGAACGGACTCAAGAGAGAATGTAACTTGAAAGTTGGTGATCAACTTAGTTTTGTAGTTGATGAACCTAGGTGTTTATAAATTGATGTAAAAGTCTATCAAAAATACTTTTATTTTATTTGTGTTTTTATTTTTTTTATTTTATTATCTACAACTATATATTTTATTATTTGCAACTACATGTTATTCAATAAAAAAACAATTTGGTTAACAATATTTTAAATTATTAATCGATGCGTTTACAAGACATTTGAATCATCTGCATATCATGACATGCATTTCTTTCACCATAATGCCTAAAAAGTCAACCAGAATAAAATTTTAGTTTTATAGACAGACCGGCCGAATCGAGTTTCAATTACGCGTAAAAGTAACGGGCATAATATTTTGAGTTTGGGTCTGCAGCTGACTGTTTTACATATCTACGATTTGTATAGTTCAATATGGTGTGCTCGTTTAATTTTTTCGGATCCGAGTATGTTCAAATATTGACCAGTCTAAGCCTTTTTATCCGAGCATTTTTTATTGCAAAATTTGATCTTTACTTGTCTGTTTTACTTAACTATATTTCACATAGATTATTTCAATGCATTCATTTTATTTTTTCGCCCATTTTCGCATCAAATATTTATTCATTTTAATACCTTTTATTTTTTAATCAAAATGTAAAGAAAAAATAAATAGAATTAAGTAAATAGTTAGTTTAATTTTATTTTGTTTTATTAAAAATATTTGAATATTAGTTTCCTTTATTTTTTAAAACTCATTTTAGTATATAAAATATATATAAAGGTAATTTTGCAATTGCATTAAAATGAGTAAACCCTAAATATATACAATTTAAGCTAATTTTGGCAAATGAGAAAAAAAAACCAACAGACCAAAATACTCAGTAGCGTCTCTCTCTCTCTCTCTCTCTCTCTCTCTCTGATTTTGAAAAGAAAGATTGAAAAAATGTGAACACCAATGAATCTTTCTCTCAAAAAAAGGGGAAAATGTAAAACAAATGAAATTGAATGAAGATGATTGATCTTCTGGGTGGCTCACAAATCCACATTTTTCGTTTTTCCTTTCTCGAAGATCTCGCCACCAACAGTAACGCAACACAAGTACACTCCTTCATACCACGCTAAACAACCTTTGCACTCAGTATTTTCATTTGTCTTCATCCCCTTCGTCTCTCTTCTCCAAACCTACGCGCCAGAAACCAAATAAAATAATCATACCAATGCATCGAGGTTTCTTTACCGTACTGGGTCTTATACTATGCATCGAGGCCCAAAAAAGTTTCGGTTAAAAGGGAGTTGGCTCTTACACTCTAATAGAGGCCCAATGACTCATTATTGTACAAGTGGTGGGGCTAACAGCTCAAGGAGAGGCCCAAATGATTTTGCTAAAAGGCGACGATCGCGTCGTTGTTTTTGAAAATACAGTGGGACTTATACAATGACTGAGGCCCAAATATTTTGGTTTCAAAAATGGGTTGGGTCTTACACTCTATTAGAGGCCCAAAGTGTTTGAAAATTTTTGATGAGGGTTGAATTAATCAAAAACCCTAATTTGTTTTCAAAATATATTTTAATTGAATAAAAATTCAATTAAAATGATCAAATTTGTTAAACATGTGTGGAAATAAATTGTGATCTTGGATTAATGTTTCAAAAATTATGTTTCTATCCACAAAATGATTAGAAATCACTAAAATTTAAAAAATCAAGAGGGAGAAAAGATTTAAAATGTCAAAAAAACAATTAAAATATTAATTCTTTACAAAAATATCAAGTATATGAAATAAATAATATTTTTGGGATTTTTTGGAAAAATAAAATATTTTAACATTTTTGTGAATTATTAAAAAAAGAATCAACTCAAAATAATTAAAATTCAGAGAGAAATTAATTTTTGAATCAATTAAATAAAATCACAAAATTCAAATATTTGAATTTTCAAAAAGGGCGCCAAGAACATGGCAAGAACACGCGCCACCCTCTGTTTCTGCAGATTTTCGTTTTCTATCCAATCTCACTGAATACTTGATGATAACATGCAATCTACATTTCAATCTGCTCGTTTTCACCTCACGATCATGTCTATGGTCTTTAATTTCATTTATTTAAAGCATGGAATAAGAAAATCAAAGAGAAACCTCAAGAACCCTAAAACTTGCATGAAGGCTCAGAAATTCCATACACGATTCAAACAAAACAATTGATTGAGCGTAAACACTCAATGAATGATTTTGAACATATGGCCAAATTATTGTGCAGCAAAAATTGCATGGATCATAGAGTTAGAAGAGCTCATGCTTACCTCTTGCAGCTGGTGATCATGTTTTGTGTTAGAGGTGTTACAGCTTGGTTCCAAGGATTTGGACAGCTTCCCTAGGTGCTATGGAGTGTGTCTGGATGCTTGGAATGAATGGAAATGATCTGGAACTTGAGATGGTACCCCAACTGCAAATCTGTCAAGAACTTGAGCAATTGGCTAGTGATTTTGTGATTTTGGTGTTCCAGATGTTATGTAAGTGTTTGGATCACTTCTATATGCTGTTTATGAGGTGTGTGTGTGATTGGTTTGATTGGAATAGCTCTCAAACTCAAAACCCGATAGTGACTTGCTTTGGAAGGCAATTTTGGAGTGAAGAAGGAGATTTTGAGGAAAGCATCTGTTTGATGGCTTTGGTGTACTAAAACTGATCACAAATGAGCTCTATTTATAGTAGAGCAAGTCTCCTCTATTAATAGTGAATGGCAACTGCTGCATAGGTTTGGCCAATGTTGATCAATGAGAATCCAAGTCTCCTCTAGCCATTGACTAGAGGTTAGGGCACAGGCTGCTGGTTCCCTTGGTCTTGGATAAGTCTTGACTGAATTCAGTTGGAAATGGCTCAGTCCATGCCACCTTGGTGCATCCATTGAATGCTCTAAAACAAAATTGGAGTCTTGTCCCCTCTTTAGGGATTTCTAGGTTTGGCATGCTATTTTTAGTTCCAAGGACTTGGGAGGCTTGGGATCAGAGTTGGTTCCTCCTTGGTCTCCCCTTGAGGTGTTCAGATGGATAAGTGTATTTGTCATTTGCACAAATTTGGCAAATCGAGCAAAATGCACAAATATGTCTTGCTTTGACAGTTTTCAGCAAGGCATATTGCCATTGTCATATCTCATGGGTCAAGTTGAGTTTGGTGAAGTTCTTGGTCATTTTGGAAAGCCCTCATATGATACAACAACTGTTTGATCATAATTGGTTTTGATACTTTTTGGATCCAAGTGAAAAATGCCCTTACATTTTGAAAAAAGTAAGACAGATTCTGACTTAGTGAAAATTTCACTAAGTGTTGGAAAAAAGTGACATTTTCACTTTTTGTGATTTTGATCATTCCATAACTTAAAATCCATGAGGAATTGGAATGAGTTGTAGTTTAAGCTTTTGTAGAGGGCCATGAGAGCTACAAATCCAACTTTGAATGGGGAAAAATGGCCTTGTGGTTTAGGAGTTATGATCCTCCAAAGTTGGTACCCTAGTCACTTTGTTCCATAACTTAGAAAATTTCTAAGTTTTTATGGTTACCCCTTTTACCAGTTATCCCACTTTTCTTGATTTTTCTTGATGAATGATGATCCCAATCACACATTAACATCATTTTAGGGTCAAAGAACCCTAATTGTGAAAAATCTCAAAAAGTCAAACTTTGACTTTTGTGCACAGTTGACTTTTTACCAAATGAATTCCAAACTGTGCGATCCTCTATGAAATCAAGTCCTTGACCTAAATCAAACTTGATGGATTGATTTCATAGTTGTTATAGGGTATATTAAATCATGTCCTAGGGTTTGGGAGCATGTCCTGGTCAAAAGTCAAAGATACAATTGACTTTTTCCTCAAAACCCTAATTGTGGTTCTGATGAAATTGAAACTTGTTGCTCAAGCTTCTTGGATCAATCCATTGTTGAAAATGGATCAATGTGGTGTATTTGAGACCCTCAAATCCTCTCTTGAGGTCTTGGCTCATGTTTTGTCCCAAAAGTCAACTTAGGGGTGAATTAGGTCAAGAAACCCTAATTCCTAATTTTTTTGTGAATGCATCCCCTGAGGTTAAATTGACTTGATGATTGGGTTCATGATGTCCCTTGGAGCATCTTAGGTTATGCTTTGAGCATTGGCTTATGCCCAGAGGAAGATTTTCATCTAGAGGCCCGGGTCGACCAAAACCCTAATTTGGTGACACTGGCGATCTTAAGGCTTAATCCACTGGGACTGTTGCAGCCTTTTGCTTAATCCTTGAGGTCGAAGTCCTCTTGATCCATTGGGGATGTTTGAGAGGTTTAGACAAGTTGAAGATCATGTCATTTCTTGATTGATCCTTTGTCCAAATCTCAGAGAGGGCTTGAAACCCTAAGTTTGATTGTAGTGAAGGCTCACCCATCTTTGGGGAGACTAATGAGGCATAATGGTCCATCTATATATGATGATGATTTGCACAATGATGGGAAGTCTTAGTGGTCAAAATTTGGGGTATGACAGAATGCATCCCCTGAGGTCAAATTGACTTGATGATTGGGTGTATGAGGTCCCTTAGAGTATCTTGGGTTGTGCTTTGAAGCATTGGCTCATGCCCAGAGGAAAATTTTCATCTGGAGGCCTCAGTCGACCAAAACCCTAATTTGGTGACACTGGCGATCTTGAGGCTTGATCCACTTGGAATGTTGTAACTTTCTGCTTGATTCTTGATGTGGGAGTCCTCTTGATCCTTTATTGGTTTGAGAGTCTAGACAATGTTGAAGATCATGTCATTTCTTGATTGATCCTTTGTCTAAGCTCTAAGAGGGCTTAAAACCCTAATGCTTAATTGTAGTGAATGCTCAACAATCCTTGAGGAGACTGATAAGGCATGAAGGTACGTCTATATTTTGGTGATGATTTGCACAATGATGGGAAATCTTAGTGGTCAAAATTTAGGGTATGACACCTAGAAGCCAAGAAGTGGTACATGAAGTGTGTCGAGGTGGTTGAGCTTGCCAACGATCTGCTACAAGACATGCCTAGGAGGTTGAGAGATGCCTTCAAAGAAATAACACACGAGAATGTTCCTCCCACTGTCTTTGATTTCATCATCTTCTGTTAGGCTATGCTAAAAGATCTCTGGGTTGAACTAGAGTTGCTAAAGAGATCCCGAGGCAAGGATGTAGATTGATTGTTGTACTTTTTTTTCAAAATATTATACTCAATTCCCAAATTATTAATGGATGAGGTGGTTGTTATCTTACTATTTGTAGTTGCTTTCTACTTCTATTATCATATTTCTAAAATGCTCTTAAGTGATCGATGAAGCCTCTGGATTCCCTCGAAAATGAAAGATGCACATAAAGCATGCATTTACATTCATACATACATGCATAAAAAAACTCATTTTGTCCTTATTTCCCTAGTTCTAAGCTAATTCCTCAACACCAGTATCACACTCGAGCCAACGTTCGAAGGAAAATGGAGAATTTTGAGTAGGAGAACACAAAAATGTGGACATAAATAGATGAGCTATGAGGAAACGTGAGTAAAATCATGGAGATGCTTTAAACTTTTAAAACCAGGGTAGATCCTCCACAATGAACAATAATTTCTGAGATTATTGGTACTATTTTAGACCTTCAACCTTCCAGAGGAGTACTTGTCACTTGGCTAGAGTTTGGCTTACCTCCCAATTGTTCTCCACCATATTAAAACACTCCAGGAGTTGGTCACTCCACTCAACATGTTATGACATTAGCATTCGTTACTGAAACATAGCCAATTAAGCACACTATCGCACAAACTTAGTTTGATGATCCTCATCTGGTCTACCATGTCGTTGAACATCCAGATGATGAAGTGGAAATGCAAGGTGAGATCAAAGGAGTAAAAGAGCATTGCCAGACTCTCGAGAAGAGGTTAAGGGCTATTGAAGGTAACAAGGTCTTCGATACTAATGCAAAGGATAAATACCTAGTATCTGGCCTGGTAATTCCCTCCAAATCAAGACTCCAAACTTTGAAAAATACAAAGGTCACACATACCCAAAGAACCATTTTATAATGTACTACAAGAAGATCGCAACTCATGTAGAGAACGACAAACTGATGATTCATTGCTTTCAAGACAATTTGAGTAGTGCCTCTTTAAAATGGTATATGAGCCTCGAGAAGAGTCATATCAAGAGCTTCCTAGCTAAAAAATAATTGGTTGATATGTTGTTAGACACGATGCAACCAGCTTTTTATGAAAAGATGGTGGGAAGTGTATAATCGGGTTTTGCTGACCTATTTACTATAGGTGAAAGGATTGAACAAGTATTAAATAATGGTAAAATTACAAGTGTTGTTGGATCTTCCAACAACGTGAAGGAATTTTATGGAGGCTTTTAGAAAAAGAAGAATGGAGGAGAAAATGTCGTGTCCACTGATAGAAGAAGACCTCGCAAAGGGAAGAAACAACAATAATTTTTTTTACCAGCAACCCGCCTATCCAGTATAATATTTTGAGAAACCCTACATAGCAGCTGTTGTGCCAGCCATCAAATAGCAGTATGCACCAGTTTGTTAACATGCCTAGGCTGCACTACTTACCAGCAAGCACCTGTGGAATCAACTTATCAGCAGCTTATGGTACAAGCTCCCCGTCAACCGAATTCTCCTAATCAGAATAGGAACCAAAGAAATAGAGCTACCTTTGATCCAATTCCCATGACCTACAGTTACCAATATCCATCATTGATACATAAAGGTTTTTGCGGTTCCTAGGCCTTTCCCTCCTCTGCTAGAGCCTTATCATCCATGGTACAATCCTAACACCCATTGTATTTTCCATGAGAGAGCCCTGGGACATGACTTGGAAATCTGTTATGCATTGAAGAATAAGGTGCAAGAGCTAATCAGAAACAAGGTATTGACCTTCAAAGATGTGGGACCAAATGTAAAGAACATTCCTTTAGATGTGCATGGTACCCCTCCTATCAATGCCATAGAAGAAGTGTTTGATGTTCAATCGATATGTTAAGAATGTTAAGACTCTGCTGGTAGCATTCCATGTCTGACTGATGGAAGCTGCCTACTCAATGACAATCATGATATATATGAAGAACATGTAGTTCGTCCAGAAGGATGCCAGATTGTATAAAGAAACATACAAAGTTTGATGGAATAAAGTTTCTTGCAGATCAACAGTGTAGAAAAGACCGAGGATGTTGAAATGATTGAACCATATTTCAATTAGCCAACACCTGTGGAAATAGCTTTCCAAAGGGTAAATGGTGTTCAATCAACCCATATCTCACCAGTTGTCATGTGCATGCCAACTACATTCCAGTTTGAAAGCACCAAGATTGTGCCTTGGAGATATGATATAACTGTTGTGGAAAATGAATCAAAAGGATGTGATGAAAATAAATCAGAAGTTATTAATGTTAATGTCATAAATATAGAAGGGACAAGGAGAATGACCCAGAGTGGTCAAATATATAACTCTGAAATAAGAGTGACTAATGAAGCCTCCTAAGGAGCAACTAAGGAGACAATAGTTGTAATCCCTAGTAAGGAATTTTATTTGGTTAAATTTGACGAAGCTGCTAAGTTTTTGATACTTATAAAGAAAAGAGACTATAAGGTAGTTGATCAGCTTCATCAAACCATGTCCAAGATTTATATCTTGTCCTTACTAGTGAATTATGAAGCCTACAAAGATACAATGCTAGAAGTGCTTTCTCAATAACATATGACCCAAAGTATAATGGTAGACCAATTTGAAGAAGTTGACGCCAATATCACATCATGCAATACTTTGATCTTCAACAATGATGAGCTTACTGAGGAAGGCCAATCTTATAATCATGCTTTACATATATTCGTGAAGTGTCGAGATGATGTTTTAGCCTGAGTACTAGTGGATACTGGGTTCTCACTAAATGTTATGCCCAAAAGTACTCTTTCAAAACTCTCTTTTAAGGGGCCAGCCATGAGACCCAGTGCCTTAGTGGTCAAATTGTTTGATGGATCCAGAAGAATTATAGTTTAGGAGGTAGAATTACCCATTCAAATTGGTCTGCATGTATTCCAAATAGCTTTCTAAGTCATGGATATTAATCCAACCTACATCTGCTTGTTGGGAATTCCGTGGATACATGTAGTTGGGGCAGTGACATCTACCCTGCATCAAAATTTGAAGTTTGTTGTCAATAACAAATTGATAATCGTATTCGGCGAGGAGGATTTCTTGATTAGTCACTTGTCGTCTTTATGTTATATTGAGGCTGATGGGGATACGATGGAAAACTTTTTTCAAGCCCTTGAAATAGTCAATGCTACCTTTGTGGAGTAGAAGGACCCTAAGGAGAAGACAAACTCGTCTTTTGTCTCTTTGAAGAGTGCAAAATTAACCATGGAGAATGGAGGCCCTGAAGGATAGGGTCATCTTATCAGCATCAGTGAAAAGAAGGATCAATGTGGTCTAGGGTATGTACCTCCTATAAGGGGAGAAGCCTGAGTTCTTGCAAAGAACATTACATAAAGCATCCAGGAAGTGTTTCTTAGTTTTGGGTTCTTTCATGATAATTAGGCTGCAACTATTGAAGACAACACAATGGAAGGAGACATTCAAAATCTGGTGCACCATTGTAATGCTACTTTGAACAATTGGGAACCAATTGAGATACCATAAATATTTCTCGTGTCAAAGTAATTTGTTTTCTTTTCAAATACTTTAGCTCTGTCTAAGGGTTACAGATCATATGTAGGCCCCCCTTTATTTTCAAATGCTTATCATCATGAATAAAAGACATTTTGTTCAATCCTCATTGTTCAAATATTTTGTTTTTTTTTTTATTTTTAGAAAATGGCAACCTTTTCAAAAGCCACAAAATATTTTTTTTTCTTTTTTTGCATTTTAATTTTCGCTTTATAAAAAAATCACCATTAAAATCATGTAGAATAATCAATGAATCCGCTGAATCCAATAACCTTACGATCCCTTATAACTTTGAGATCCCCGTCTAAAAATTTGAAAAAGAGGGTGAGGACGATTGTGATCGCCCCAATGAACTATCAAGGCTGCTCAAGCACGAGTCCAAAGTTATTCAGCCACATCAAGAGCCAGTGGAGACAACCAACCTAGGCATAGAGGAATAAAAGAAGAAGGTAAGGATTGGGACCACACTTGAAGTAGGCGTCAAAGATAGGCTTCTTAAGCTCCTACAAGAGTACATGGATGTGTTTGCATGGTCATATCAAGATATGCACGGTTTAAACATTGACATTGTTGTACACAAACTACCACTTCGACGAGAATTCTCGCCTGAGAAGAAGAAGCTTCGAAGGACGAGACCAAATATGGCTCTTAAAATTCGTGAAAAAGTCAAGAGGAATTTTGATACAGGGTTCCTAGCAGTGGCCAAGTACCCTCAATGGGTCGCCAATATTGTGCCTGTGCTAAAATAGGATGGCAAAGTAATAGTGTGTGTTGACTATAGGGACTTAAACAAAGCTAGTCCGAATGACGACTTCCCTCTACCACATATTGATGTATTGGAATACAACACAACCAAATTCTTTGTCTTATCCTTTATGGATGGTTTCTCTGCTTATAATGAAATCAAGATGGCTTCAGAAGATATGGAAAAGACAATGTTCATCACCCCATGGGGAACATTCTTCTATAAAGTAATGCCCTTCAGTTTGAAGAACATTGGGGCTACCTAGCAACGAGAGATGGCCACCCTCTTACATGACATGATGCACAAAGAGATTGAAGTATATGTCGATTACATGATTGCCAAATATCATAGTAAAGAGGACCATATGGACCACTTGTAGAAGTTGTTTGACCGCCTAAGGAAATTCTGCTAAATGCACATTTGGTGTCCGATCCGAGAAGTTGATTGGGTTCATCGTCATTCAACGAGGAATTAAGGTAAATCCGAACAAAGTAAGAGCTATTAAAAAATTCCTGCTCCAGGTACCAAAAAAGAAGTCAAAGGATTCCTGGGAAGATTGAATTATATCTCTAGGTTTATTTCTCATATGACGGATACGTGTGAGCCCATCTCCAAATTGCTTCAAAAATATCAAGCAGTTGAATGGAATGCTAACTTTCATAAAGCCTTCGAGAAGATCAGACACTATTTGCAAAAGCCTCATATCCTGATTCCACCTATTCAGAGCAAGCCATTCATCATGTACCTAATGGTGCTTGAGGGATCAATGGGATGTGTGTTTGGGCAACACGATGAAACCAACAGAAAAGAACATGTTATTTACTATTTGAGCAAAAAGTTTTTGATTGTGAAACCAGATATTCACTTTTAGAGAAAACTTGTTGCACTCTAGCATGGGCCGCTCGTTGTCTGAGGCAATATATGATTGGTCATACTACTTTATTGATTTCCAAAATGGATCGAATAAAGTATATCTTCAAGAATCTTGTCTTAATTGGAAGAATTGCCCGTTGGCAGATGTTATTGTTTGAGTATGACATCTAGTACGTCACACAAAAGGCTATAAAAGGTAGCATGTTGTCGGAATATCTCGCACATCAACCACTGGAAGCCTATCAACCCATGAGGTTTGATTTCCTGGATGAAGATATTATGACTTTGAATGATAAGAAGGTCATAGGCGATGATGAAGGACCTGAAACAAGAGCTCGATGGAAGCTCGCGTTCGATGGCGCAACAAATTCCCTGGGGCATGGTTTTGGAGTTGTTCTGATCTCCCCAAGAGGTGGCTATACTCCCTTTACGAAGAGATTATGCTTTGATTACACAAACAATATGGCTTAGTACGAGGCATGTATCATAGGTATTGAAGCTGCTATTAACCTCAGAATTAAAATCCTCAAGGTATATGGAGATTCATCATTGGTAATTTATCAAGTGAAATGAGAATGGGAAACTCGTCTTCCTAAGTTGATCCCATATCGCGCTCATGTTGTAGAGTAGATGGAGTATTTTGATGAAATTAATTTTTATCATATCTCACGAGAGGAAAACCAGGTTGCAGACGCTTTGGCTACATTATCCCCAATGTACCAAGTAAGATTCCACAATGAAGCTCCTATCATCCAGATGGACCATAAAGATGAGAAAGTGCATTGTCAATCAGTTGACGAAGAAACTGAAGGTAAACCATGGTTTTAAGACATTAAATGCTACCTGCAAAAACATGAATATCCAATGAATGCTTCGGCCATGGGTACAAATAATTTGAGAAAGTTAGCATCCAAATTCTTCCTGAGTAACGACGTGCTCTATAAAAGGAATCATAACATGGTTCTGCTCAGATGCATGGATAGACACGGAACAAAAATATTATTCAAGTAAACCCACAAAGGATCTTTGGAACTCGTGGCAATGGACATGCGATGGAAAATAGGATTCTAAGGACAGTTGTATCAGAAACGACTCAAGAAGGCATTTGACAAAAAAGTATGTCCTCGACAATTTAAAGAAGGTGATCTAGTGCTCAAGAAGATTTTGCATATACCCAAAGATTTACGTGAGAAGTGGACTCCAAAATACGAAGGCCCATACGTTGTAAAAAAAGCCTTCTCTGGAGGAGCCTTGATTCTTACAACTATGGATGGCGAAGAGCTTCCACACACAGTGAACTCTGATGCAGTTAAAAAATATTATGCCTTACAAAGAGACCACTAATTCGAAAATTTGAAAGAGTGAATTAGGAAAAAAAAAAAGGGCATCTTGGTGGACTGAAAACCCGAAATGACGCTCCAAGAAAAAGTTAGGGATAAAATCAAAATTGATAGATCGCTAAGTCAAAAACCTGAGAGGGCGACCTAGGAAAAAAAGAGCATCCCTAAGGGTTGAAAACCCGAAAGGGTGGTCTAGGAAAAAATTAGGGACATAAAAGGAAAAACACTGCATCAAGCAAGACTGATCAACATAGAAGACCCAAAAGCGGGAAACATCAATCCAGTTGCTCCCTTCAGATGCAAGGTTTTGTAAACTCATGGTTATATGGAAAGTAGTGGTTATTATGATTCAATGTAAAACCCATTCCCATTGCCATTTTCAATTTGTAAAATTCCATATGGAGCCACATCTTTGTGTGCTACCATTGTATGAATAAATACAAATTTTCCTATCAAATACTATAATTCGTGCTTTTCTCTATTTTCTTTGTTATGCAAAATGTCATTTATTATTTAATGATGAAAATTTGAAATAAAAGAATAATAAAACATATTGAAAAGACAGAATTTCTTTGACATGTGAGATGATTAAAGGGAAATCATTATTTTCTTAAAGGTCACAAAGTTGAAAAAGCACCCTAGATTGCCACAACATGAATCTTTATGGAGCGAAACCCATCAATCCTCCAAAAGGACCTTTTACTAGTTGAAACTAGCAAGCTTGGTAGAAATACTTCTAAATACATCTATCACAGAAGAGATTTGGTAGAGTTCCTGGTGTTGGGGAATCAAAACCTCCATAAAAGCCTCTATAAACTCCATGTTTTCATAAGAATCAACATTTGCATGCAATGATCATTCATATATCATGCATTGAAGCAAAATTAAAAATCATGCATAGCCCGAAGTATACTTCACACTCATTTGCATTGATCTAGGTCTTGTTGTGATCAACAACTTATCCCTTAACCTAAATCCCAATTTTCATCGACATCTCCAAAGCCTAATTTTCCTTACCATTTTCAAAGCCCAAAGTCCAATTTTCATTGGTATCTCCAAAACCAAAGTTCAATCTTAATTGGCATCCTTTTCAAAGTTTGGTTGTTACCAGCATCCATTTCAAAGTTCGGTTGTTACCGACATCCATTTCAAGGTCCAGTCGTTACCGACATCCATTTCAATGTCTGGTTGTTACCGCCATTAATTTCAAAGACTGATTGTTATCGACATCCTTTTCAAAGTCCGGTTGTTACTGACATCAATTTCAAAGTACGATTGTTACCGGCACTTACCCTAAAAAGTCTAGTTGTTACTGGCATCATCCATAAAAAGTCTGGTTGTTACCGACACCTATTATCAAAAATCCAACTTTGTTTGGCACCTATAGAGAATTTATATCTGTTATTTTTGGGAAATCTCTCCTGTTGTTCTAATGCATTCCTATAAAGTCGGTTGTATGACTCTTCGTTGTAAGGAATTTCTAGAACATTGTCTTGGATAAATTCTTTCTAAAAAATCTCCAAAATCTTTGATTGGATGAATTTCTTGTTGGAAATCTCCAGAACCATTCCGGTATATTCCTAAGCGTTTGTTTTTCATCTTTGACAAGTTGATGAAACCCACTTTTGAATATTCCGTAGTGAACTTCCATATAAATTTCTCCAACAGGATCGTTATCCTCAGCAGACTTTCACCCTGTTTTCCATTTCATTCCCTGTGGACCATCATTACCACATATCTCCATTAATCCCCACTAGTCCACCTTTCATTTTTCATCCATCATAATACATTTTTCTAGGGTTCATCTCATATCACATCATATCCCCATCGAAGAAAAAAATAGTCCTCCATAAATTCATAACATGTCATATCATTTTATTACATATAAGGCCAAATTTCAGGTCTATGTATTTAATTACCTTTCACCAGGATTCTATGAGGATGATCATTACTCATGTCATCATGAAAAGTTATTTAAATAGGGGCAACTGTCATACCCCAATTTTGCACTCAAATTAATAAATTTATGCATTCATAAGACATTTGCATCATCTGCATATCATGACATGCATTTCTTTCAGCATAATGCCTAAAAAGTCAACCAGAATAACATTTTGGTTTTACAGACATAACGATCGAATTGAGTTCCAATTGCGCGTAAAATTAGCGAGCGAAAAATTTTCGAGTTCAGGCTTGCAGCTGACTGTTTTACTGATCTATGGTTTGCATAGTTTAATTTGGCGTGCTCGTTTAATTTTTTCGGATCTACGTGCGTTTGATTGTTGATCAATCTCAGCCTTTTTATTCGAGTAATTTTTATTGCAAAATTTGATCTTTACATGTTTTTTTTACTGAACTATATTTCGCATAGATTATATCAATGCATTCATTTTTTTTTGCACATTTTTGCATCCGATTTTTATTCATTTTAATTCCTTTTATTTTTATTTTTTATCAAAATATCAAGAAAAAACAAATAGAATTAAGTAAATATTTAGTTTGATTTTATTTTATTTTATTAAAAATATTTGAATTTTAGTTTCATTTATTTTTTAAAACTCATTTTAGCACATAAAATATATAAGGGTAATTTAGGATTTGTATTAAAATAAATAAACCATAAACATATACTATTTAAGCTAATTTTGGCTGATGAGAAAATAACCAACGAACTGAAATACTCAATAGCGGCGCACTCCCATTGGATCTCTCTCTCCCTCTCTCTCTCTCTCTCTCTCAAATTTTGAAAAGAAAGATTGAAAAAATGTGAACACCAATTACTCTTTCTCTCACAAAAAAGGGGAAATGCAAAACAAATGAAATTGGAAGAAGAAGATTGATCTTTTGGGTGGCTCACAAAACCACATTTGCGTTTTTCCTTTCCATAAGATCTCACCATCTACAGTAACTCAACACAAGTCCACTCCCTCAGACCACACAAACCACACAACATTTGCACTTAGTATTTTTACTTTTCTTCATCCCATTCGTCTTTCCTTTCCAAACCTCCGCGGCGGCAACCACATAACATAACCATACCACAATTTCCGCCACCCTCCAACCACCTAACAACTCACCATACACGACCACCTTACACCCCAAGTACCGCCGACCTCATCTTATATACAACTCAAATCCTCTACCCTACTTTGGTCGAACCATCATAAACACTACCACCTGTGACTTCCACTCTTCAACTCACAAACTAAACCACACACCTCTTTACCTTACACCACCAGCTCCAACCGGAAGCCACGCCTCATCCGACCATCTTGCTCTTAACATAGACGCTAAACAACTTCTTCATCAAAACAACAACAACATTGCATTTGGGTAATATTTCGATTTTGAGTATTTTCTTGGTTATTGCTTTGTCTATTGTTTTACAGTTCATTTGGATTTCGATTCTGGTTTGCATTGTCTCTCACGGCGTCTATGTTGGACTTTTGCATTTGAGTGTTGTAATGTTGCTATAATGATGTAAAAATAATTAGGATTATGGGCATGTTGTTTGTATATTTTCATTGCTGACAAATTGAGCCAATTTAATTCGCATGTTCGACATGGTTTTCATATCGTGACTCTACTGGATTTTTCTCTTTTTTCATATTAATGTAAATATTTGGTAAATGTACCACAATTTTTTTTGTCTATTGTTGTGCCGAAATCGAATCTGAGGATATCATACATATTCTGGTTAATTTTTTTTGTCAACGTTGCTTTATGCGCTTTACATTTTGATTACAATGATCGCATTTGGAGTTAGCAACTTGTTTTTTGTTTTTATTTTGTATACGTGCCACATTTTCATTTTAGTTATGATCACATTTCAATTTGAGATCGTATACGCTTTTGTTGGTTTGACATAGCAATAATTCGCATTTGCTTTTCGATACATTGCGTTTCGATACGTGGCTTTTACTTTTGTTATGTTGTATTCCTTGTGTTTAATTCATTTGAGATGACCGCGCTTCACGTTTGCAACTTGTGATTCAATTTGTGTTGACATGCAATAATTCAGTTTTTGTTACAATTAAATCAAATTTAAATTTCGCATTAGCAACTTTAGCATCACACATTCTCGCGTTACGTGAAATTCAATTCGCGTCCTCGCGTTGTGATACTTTGATATGTGCATGCTTCATTTTTGCTTGCTTTCTCGATTCAATTATGATGAATGTGTTGCTGTAATTATTTTGTATGCGCTTCTATCCTCTTATTTTATTATGTGTCATGTGCATGTGTACTATTCGATTTGTTTGTGGCGTAATTTACGCATTGCATTAGAGTTTACGTTATCACGCTAGAATTCACGCCCTCACAGTCTAACTTGCAACTTTTCATTATGTTTCTCACCTTTCATTATTTGTCAACCATTTCACCATCGATTCAAATGATTTCCAACCATTTTCAAAACCAAGTCAAACTATTTTCATAAATCATTTTTCAACTAATGCAAATAAACCCTCGATCGACATCGAGTTTCTTTCCTGCTTGTCCAAAGCGTGTTGATAATCCTTTTCTCAAATAAACCAGATGAAAAAGTATTTATTGGGTGTAGACCTTTTTTCCCTCGAGTGTTTGGACACCGGCTGTAAAGCTCGTTGTTCGAAGACTTATCATTTGAATTAATATACAATAATTAACCGAATTTGGTTTGTTCTTTCATATAAGAAAAAATATTAATTGGGTGTAGACCTCTTACTTCCTCGAGTATTTGGACACTGACTGTAGAGCTCATTGTGTGAATACTCGTCTTCCATTAAAGAACCATTATTCAATTCAATTCACCTCTTTCACAACAAACTTGGATGAAAAAGGAGTATCAGGGTTTAGACCTCTTTCTTCCTTGAGTATTTGGATAGTGGTTGTAGAACTCGTTGCGTGAATACTCGTCCTCCGCCTAAAAAATAATCCAACACATTCAAACCCTTTTCCATTTGACTTTAAAACTCAAACCCTTTTCATAAACGAAAGATGTTTCGTCTCAAGACAATGCAAAATAGTGTTTTATCCTTATATGTGTGAGTAAGCTAGCGACGTATTCCCGTAAATATGATATTTCAATCTAATTTGTGGTGATGCAAACATTCACTTTCTTCACTATTTTGGGTAGTAAGAAATGTTTTCCATTCGATTTTGACTAAATAGATTTTGCTAAAATCGACCAATAAATAAACATTTCTACCCATAACTACGTAGCCTTGAGTTTTCCATCCCACTTGGAGATACATGGGAGCGAGCTTCAAAGTCTCGTTAGGCACCCTAATAAAATACTTTTTTTAGTGTTTCTCTCTTTTTCTCAAACTTTTAATAACTCGAAGAAAGCAAATAAAGAAATCTAACATTCTAATCGCAAAGCTAACTAAATGGTTCTTGTTGACTACAACGGATATGAAGGGTGCTAATACCTTCCCCATT
This sequence comes from Lathyrus tuberosus, assembly GCA_022829125.1. Lineage (NCBI taxonomy): Eukaryota > Viridiplantae > Streptophyta > Magnoliopsida > Fabales > Fabaceae > Lathyrus > Lathyrus tuberosus. The sequence continues at coordinate 42,117,395 of JALAZF010000002.1, forward strand.
GCATAATCGACTCCCGAACCCGAATTTGGTTTTGACGACCATTTTATTTTTCTTTTAATGGTTTTATCGATTTTTTCCTTCTTTCGGGAATAAATAAAGTTCGGTGGAGACTCTACTTATAACCCCGAGCGTGCGAGTGCTCGTGGTCATTTTTCGTGCCGCGACATATTTATATTTGGATTCACTAAGGGACAGACCCAATTTAACTATTTTAGATTTCATACATTCAAAGGAAAGCCTAGAACTTGCCATCTTCAGATTCATATAAGATAGAGTATTAGCCAAGCTAGCTACTTGGTCACCTTCCTTTCTGTTATTGGGAGGGTTCAATTGGTTCAATCAATCATACGAGGCAGGCTTTGTATAGTCTTAAGATTTATGAATGGCCAATCAGTCTTCTTAGCAAACTAGATTCTTGCATAATACATTTTTTGTGGACATGTAACATAGACAGTAGAAAGTTGATTACTATATCTTAGAAGGTTATGTGCTCACCTTTGTTTGAAGAAGGTCTTGGTCTCAGAGATATTAAAATAGTGAACAAAGAGATGGTTATTTATCTCTTTGTTGGAAGTTGTTTAAGATCATTAATTAATGATCTTATATGCTTATTAGTAGATACTTAAAACACAAAAAATAAATCATGCATCATATTTCTACTTCGATATGGTCTGACATTAAGCATTCATAGACCTTTTTGGAGGAAAATATGGCATGTAAGTGATGAGAAGGATGTTTATTTATGGATTGACAATTAACTAGGATACAAAATTAAATATTTACACCTAATATTACAAATGGATATTCCATTTATACAAATTGCTAATGTCAATTCAATTTTCAAGACATCCATCATGGCATATCCATTTTGCCTCCTCAAAATTTTGAAGACATTTTGAATATTAATTTTTCATTTGATATTACTATTGTTGATAAACTCATTTGGACATAATATGGAAATAGTGATTTATCTTTTAAAGGTGCCTACAATTGTATCAGGATGGATCATATTGAGCCTTCTTGGACAAAATTTATTTGACATCGCTACATATCTTCTGCTAAGTCATCAGTGACTTGGAAGCTAATGTATAATGTTATTAAAATAAAAGATAACCTGATTTGAAGGGAAATATGCATAATTTCACTGCGCTCTCTCTCTGCAATCGTGATGTGGAAACTGCATACCACATAGTTCTTAGATGCTAGTACACCTAAATCTTCTTGCATTAGATGAAACAATTTTTTGGCATGAACATTGATAGAAATAGTTATGAAAGATTATTCAAACTTGTTGGTAGTACTTAGAGCTCTAAAATTCAGAATCTAATCATGACTCTCATCATAATAATTCTTTGAAAAACTTGGGGCATAAGAAATGATATCAGGTTTAAAATAGTAAAGTTTACTTTGATAGAGGCATTCTTCATGTTAAACAATTGGTCTATATGGAATCTACTTATTTCAAAGGCACACGTACTCTTCAATTCACGGGATTACAATTATTAAATGCTTTGGCATAAATTTTTGTGAGGTCAAGATTCCTTTTTACTATGTTTTAAAGATGTCAAAACTAGGATATTTCGTACTTGTGTATTTTGGACGGTATCACCTTGTCTAAGTCATGCATTCATCTCTTACAAACGTGCATAAATATCCTTATACATGTATTAGACATATAGGATCATACACAGTATCAAAATGGGTTTTGAGTCATTTTTAAAGCCATAGGTCGACTCACGTAGGCCTTAGGTCGACTCACACTGAAGGAAAATGGTTTTTGAAACTTCATGGCTTGCTTGCGCCGACCCATGGCTCCTACAGGTCGACACACACTGTAAGGAAAAAGTTTAAAAATTATCTTCCTTGCATACGTCGACGCTTGTGTGTCTGTAGGTCGACGCATGGACCTAGTTTTATGCATTTTTTACCTCTGTCTTGCTCATGTCGACTCACAGATCCTACAAGTCAACCTCTCGCGCGTGTTCACCCCGTTTTTCCGTGTCTTTGTGTTCCCAAACTCAGGTTTTCTTTACACATTCATGTACATACATATATACTCATATGCATAACTTTGAAAAAAGAAGAAGATTGAAAGATACTTTGTTTGCTCTTTATCTTCACTCTCACAATTGCATTCATAAATAATCACACATAATCATCTTTATTGATTGTGCTTCGTCAAGAGTGATAACGTCCAAACGTAGGATTTGTAAATTAAGTTTGGGTAGAGATTCAGTGGGATTTTCTTTGAATAAAACCATTTGGGTTTTTTCCTCCAAGATCTTGATAGATTTGGGGGGTTTTACACAAATCTTTGCATCACAGATTCAGCCAAATGAAAGCCTTGAAGAACTGTGGGTTCGGTCAAGAGAGTAGCGATACGTAGCAGGAGGATTCTTTTGAAAGATTTGGGGTCAAACATCTTGTGATCGAAATCAGTCGAGTGAAAGACTTAAAGAACAGAAGGTTTGGTCAAGTGAGTCGCGGTAACCGGAGGTTTGTTCAAAGTGTTTGATACACTTGATTCAGCTGGAATTAGGGGGAGAGAAGTGGTTAGATTCAACCTCAACAATTGGGTTAGATTGTTGGTTAGCTAGGACTTCTCTTGTAATTTAATATTGCACACAGATATTATACATATCTCAATTTTATTTTAGAATTGAGGACAGACGTACTCGAAGCGAGGACGAAAGGGGAATTGCCTAAACAAATTGGGCGTCATTCTCTCTCTCTCTCTCTCTCTCTATCTATCTATCTCTTTACTTTATATTGTTGAAATTTGTGTTAAATCAATTATTAGCAATATTTCGAATGAATTTGTAGTGTTTCAAACAGCTTTGTAAAACCATTGCAATCACTTTGATTGCAAATGAGAAAAATTTTGCACTACAAATTCAAAGGAAATTTAACTTGGTGTGTTTCGCACGCCAAGTGTTTGACATATTGATAACATACAAACTATTTGATAAATTGTCAATTCAAATTTTATCCTCTATTAAGCATTGGAATCTGGTTCACCTTAAGTGGCTTTTATTTGAATTGTTGATTGAGAACCTTATTGATTCTACTCTCTTATCAAGATCATTCCATTCAGTTTCGCATATCCGATCTTTCCAATAACAGTTCATTTAGACGAGTTTTGATCCAAGGCCGCTTTTGCATATTTTAGAACAATATTTTGAAGCGCAAATTATTAAAAATTTGTGGTCTATTCAACCCCCCTTCGAGATCAGTGCCATCGTCTAACAAGTGGTATCCCGAGCACTGGTTCATCTAGTGCTTCACATATAGCTTATTAGAAAATGGCTAACGAACCTAAAGGGGCGTATAATAGAGCGCCAGTTTTTAATGGTGATAATTATGGTTATTAGAAAGATTGTATGCGGGTGTATATCAATTCTATTGATAGAAAGGTGTGGAACGTTATTCAAAATGATCCTATTGAAATAACCATGACCAATGCAGATAATGTTGTTGTACCTAAATCAGAAGCACAATGGAACAATGATGATGAGAAAAAGTACAATTATGATTGGAAAGCAATAAATATTCTCATATCCTCTTTGGTAGTTGATGAATACTATAGGGTTTCTCATTGTACGACCGCTAAGGCAATGTGGGACGCATTACAAGTTGCCCATAAGGGAACTAATGATGTCAAACTAGCTAAAATCAATACTTTAACACAATATTTTGATCTGTTTCACATGAAGCGTGGTGAAACCATTGCGGAAATGCAAAAGAGATTCACTCACCTAATTAATCGTTTAAATTCACTTGGTAGACCCGTTTCCAATGATATTGCTACTAACAATATTTTGAGATGTCTTAATAGGGAATGACAACCTAAGGTTACAGCAATCAAGGAAGCTAACGATCTCATGACATTGGACACCACAACATTGTTTGGTAAGCTTGAAGAACATGAGCAAGAGCTCATAAGTCTTGATCAACATGAAAAGAAAGAAAAGAAAGAGAAATCAAAAGACACAAATAAGAAGTTTATTGCTCTAAAGGCTTCTAGCTCAAAGTCCTCCACCAAAGAGCTTAGTGAAAGTGAGTCAAATGATGATGATGGAGATTCAAATGATGATATGGGGTTGTTCGTAAGAAGGTATAATAGATACATCAGGAAGAATGGAATACAACATTCAGACAAAAATCTCATTAACTTTAGACGTCAATCAAAATCCTCAGAGGAATAAGGAAATAAGAATACAATGTCAAAGGGTTCATGCTTTAATGGAGGAAAGGCCAATCACTACAATTCGGATTATCCCTTGATGAAGAAAGACAAAGGAAAAGATAAACATCATTAACAAAAGAAATCGAGCAAGCCTAGAAGGGCATACATCGCATGTGAGAGTGATAGTGAGTCCTCAAGCGAAAGTGGCTTGAGTGATGAAGACGAATCAGTCAATCTTTGTCTCATGGCTCATCAAAAGAAGAAAAAGAATGTAAGTCATTCTAAATATGAACATATTGATAAAATGCCTTATTCCGATTTGCAAAATGCTTTTGAAGCTCTACACCATGAGGCTAAAGAGGATTTCAAACGCCTAGCCTAAAATAAGAAAAATTTCTCACATTTAGAGAAAAATATTTCCAATTCCGAAAGGGAATTAGAAGCTCTTAAGAAATCAATGGTAGAAGCTACAAAAGCTAAAACCGAGGATGACAAGTTCTCTTGGTTTAATTGGGCGGGTTGTGAAACTTGTCACATTTGGCAAAAGGAGGTTAGAACTTTTAAAGCCAAATTAGACAAAGATTTAGAACCCAAAGTTACATTTGGTGTTTATCGATCACATTTAAGAAGTAGTATGAATAATCCTTATCAGAAATATACATATGTGATAAGAGATCAAAGTACCAAAAGTAACTCCAATTTAAACATAACTTGTCTATATTGTTGCAAGAAGGGACACACCATTACAAAATGCCGATTTAGGAGATTCTTGGTTCCTAAAGGTATTTTCCAATGGTTTCCCAAATGCAACCAAAGTTTCACTCACACACAAGGACCCAATAAAAATTGGGTACCTATTTCCCTTGTTTAATTTTCTAGGTGAAATGTCTTGAATCTACAGAGAGAAGATGGTTTCTCGACAGTGGATGTTCAAGACATATGACAGGTGACATTTCCTTTTTCATTGACTTTGTGGAAAAGAAGAAAGGGTTTGTAACCTATGGTGATAACTACAAGGTAGCAATACTCGGAAAAGGTAGTATAGGTAATCCCTCTTCTACAACTATCTCAGATGTCCTTTTAGTTGAAGGTCTTAAGCACAATCTTATTAGCATTAGTCAAAAGAATGTTGCATGATTGAACACAATGATAAGAAAGATGATGTGTTTAAGGGCTTGAGGGTAAATAATGTCTATATGCTTGACTTGAATGAAGTATCTTTGACTAACACTAAATGTCTTGTCATCATGAGTGAAGACTCTTGGCTATGGCATAGGCACTTAGCGCACATCAACTTTGACTTGCTAAATAAAGTAGTTTCAAAAGATCTAGTTATCGGTCTACCCAAGATTAAATTTTCAAAAGATCATTTATGTTACGCTTGCCAAATGGGGAAGCAAACGAGGATCTCATTTAAATCTAAAAATGTTGTTTCTACATCGAGACCTCTTGAACTTCTTCATATGGACCTTTTTGGGCCATCTAGAATCAAAATCTTGGGTAGAAATTACTATGGTTTTGTTATTGTAGACGATTACTCTAGATTTTGTTCGACTATATTCTTGGCTAGTAAAAGTGATACTTTTTCAGCTTTTGAAAATTTTGCCAAGGTTTCTCAAAACAAACTAAATTATAGCATTGTTACTATCTGAAGCGATCACGGAGGTGAATTTGAAAACCACCTCTTTGAGGAATTTTGTGATTAACATGGTATTGATCATAACTTTTCTGCTCCTAGAATTCCTCAACAAAATGGAGTAGTGGAATGTAAAAATCATATTTTATAAAAGCTAGGAAGAACTATGATCAATGAAAGTGGGCTTCCTAAATATTTTTGGGCCGATGCTATTAGTACGGCATGTTATGTGTTGAATATGGTACTTATACGTCCTATTCTCAACAAAACTCCCTATGAACTTTTAAAAGGTAGGAAGCCAAATGTATCACATCTTCATGTTTTTGGATGTAAATGTCTTGTTTTAAATAATGGAAAAGATAATCTTGGCAAATTTGACTCAAAAGCCGGTGAAGGTATCTTTCTCGGATACTCTCAATCTAGCAAAGCATATAGAGTATACAATAAAAGACTACTTATTGCGGAAGAATCTGTGCATTTTACTTTTGATGAATCTTATCCAAAAAGTGTCGCGAAAGGTATTTCTTTTCATGGTGCAGGTATTTCTTCAGAAGACATACTCAAAAGACTCTGAAGAAGGGATTGATCAACATTAATAGGTGAAAGTTGAGGAAGAGGAAGATCACAACTCTGAAAAGATTGAGGAGGATCATCCAATTAGCAACGATGACCTTCCTTTGGCATGGAAATCCTCTAAGGATCATCCAATTGACAATATTATTGAAGATATAACAAAAGGAGTTATTACACGGTCTAAGATAAGTAATTTTTGTTATCACTTTGCTTTCGTCTCTCAAATTGAGCCTAAAAACTCCAAAAAGGCCTTACTTGATGAACATTGGTTTTTGGCAATGCAAGAGGAACTGAATCAATTCAAGAGAAATAAGGTATGGGACCTTGTCCCCCTTCCGCGAGGCCATTGAGTAATTGGAACAAAATGGGTATTTAGGTACAAACTAGACGAAAATAGAGTAATAACTCGTAATAAAGCCCGAATAGTGGCTCAAGGTTATAACCAAGAGGAGGGCATTGACTATGAGGAGACTTATGCTCCTGTTGCCCGCCTTGAGGCTATACGCCTTTTGCTAGACTATGCTTGTCCAAAGAATTTCAAATTATATCAAATGGATGTTAAGAGTGCTTTCTTAAATGGATATATTAATGAAGAAGTTTATGTATCTCAACCTCCCGATTTTGAAATTCATGAGTATCCAAATTACGCTTATAAACTCAAACATGCTTTGTATGGTCTCAAACAAGCCCCTAGGGCTTGGTATGAGCGACTTAGCAAATTTTTACTCGACTAAGGATACTCAAGAGGGAAGGTTGATACTACACTCTTCATTCAGCGTCAAGGAAATCACTCTATTCTAGTCCAAGTTTATGTAGATAACATTATTTCTGGATCTACTAATATGCACTTGGTCAAGGAATTTTCAAAGCTAATGTAGGGTGAGTTTGAGATGAGTATGATGGGGGAGCTTACCTACTTTCTTGGACTTCAAATCAAACAACTCGAAGAAGGAACTTTTGTGAGCTAAACAAAGTATTGTTATGATATACTCAAGCGCTTTGATATGGCAAACACAAAATGTATTGACACTCCAATGCCCACAAATGTGAATTTAGATCGAGATGAAAATGGTAAGGTTGTTGACGTGAAGAAGTATAGAGGTATGATAGGTTCTCTTCTATATCTCACTGCATCTCAACCGGATATCATGTTTACTGTTTGTATGTGTGCTAGAAATCAATTATGTCCCAAAGAATCACATTTGAAAGCTGTAAAGCACATACTTAGATACCTTTGAGGTACATCTAAGTTTGTGCTTTGGTTTTCCAAGGGAAGTGATTGTAATATGGTTGGTTATTCCAATTTTGATTTTGCCAATTGCAAATCGGATAGAAAGAGCACTAGTGGCACTTGACATTTCTTTTCAAATTCCATAGTAAGTTGGCATAGCAAAAAGCAAATCGGTAGTTGTTGTGCCCAAATTTTGTGGCTTAAACAACAACTACTCGATTTTGATGTTAAACTCCATTGTATTCCTATTCTTTGTGATAACACGAGTGCCATCAATTTAACCAAGAATCCAGTGCTACATTCTCGCACCAAACATATTGAGATTCGTCACCACTTCCTCACGGATCACGTTGAAAAAGGAGATGTCGTATTCGAGCATGTTGATAGTAAAAATCAACTTGCGGATAATTTTACAAAACCTCTCGCGACGAAACCTTTCTTTAACATTCGTAGGGAACTTGGTGTTCTTGATATCTCAGATCGTGTTAAATGAATTGTTGCATGCTCTCTATCTATGCTTGTTTATATATTGCTTAACCATGTTTGAAATTTTACACTATGTGAGAGCATTCTTCTTTCATCACCACTGGAGGTAATATTGTTCCTATCTAATAGCTTTATCTTGGTTAAATAGATGTTTTCAATTATGTGTGGAGTGCAATTTTGATGCTTAAATGATAGTTGTATTTGTCACTCTTCTTCCATATTGATGTTTGAAATGGTATAGGCTTGTTATATGTCTTTCTCTGCATCATTCATATCATTTTTTCTGTTTTTATTTTTATTTTTCAACAGCATGCGTCGACACATGATCATCAAAACTCAAGCTTGAAAGTCACTTCCTGTCATACGTCGACCTGAGTGACCCCTTGCGTAGACTCATACTAAAACCTTAAAATTTTTGATAAATTAATACTCATGCGTCGACGCATCGCACCTGGAGGTCGATGCATCGCTCGTGTTTTCTGATTTTTTTAAAATAAAACCTTTCATGCTTGTGGTTTTGTCTTGCATCTTTACATTTGTGTCTCTTGTGGTCTTCAACTCTCTAAACTCTTCCAAAACCCTAAAACCCCCTTCAAAGATACTAAAAAATTAGGGTTTCAAACTTGAATTGGTGAAGAATTTCGCCTTTCTACACTCATTTCTACTGCTGCAACTGTGTATCTTCATCAACAAAGAAGGTTTTTCTCATATGACAACTTCAAGAGTGACTGGTAAAAGGTCTGGTAGGGCATCATCTTCTCAAACTCGGTAAATGTTTTATCATTACTTTCTTCTGAATTTGCTGAAGTATATGAGAATGATTTTAGAAAAAGGTCTATTGTTAAGAAACATCTGTATTACCCCAAGGTAGCGGACATGATGCATATCCCTGAAATTGTAGATATTCTAAACCATCAAAAGATTAATGCCTTTTTGGAATGTAGTACAAACTATAATGATGATATGGTTAGAATGTTTTATGCTGGATTGATGGATAAATTTACTGGGTATAAGTTTGCTTTCAAGATGGGGGCAAAAAGTTATAATGTTGGTAGCACTATGTGGCGAGACTTGCTTGACATGTTTCCTCGCATTTCTCCTGACCTTCATATAACTAATACCAAGTTGGCTCCACAGTATGATTTTAAGACCTGGTTGAACTCCATGCTTAAGGATCCTTATCCTGTGATTTCTTCCTTAAGTTTGTCACAACTGGTCCGTTGAAACGGGAGGATCGAATTCTGCAGTGGGTCGTCTCCCACATTTTACGACTGAAGAAAGGTGGTTACTCAAGTGTTGGTCAAGCTAAATTTCATTTATCTTATCTCCTGAAGAACAAGATCAAGGTAAACTGGCCTTATTAGATCATGTCGGAATTTCTGTGCCAAGCATCCCTTACATCTCTCTTACTGCTGACCAAGAGTTTAGTCAAAAGACTATGGCTCTTATGGGATATATTTGGGATAATCAACAAAAAAACTTATGTGCTCAAGACAAAGGGTTCAAGTTGACACATCTGTAATAAAGCCGAAGAGTAAGAGCGGGATGAATATGAGGAAACTCATCCCATGGAAACCGAGGCTTCTTATGAAAGTCATGATGATCCTGCTTGGTTGGGTGACTCTCCAGTTCAGGACACCAACGATAACCAAGTATGGGGTACATGGCGTCACAATGCTTGGTCTGAGCAAGGCACCTCATATGTGCATCCTTCTCCAAGTAATCCTCCAACTGACAATTTGGCCGTTCTTGAAATGCTCCAAAGTATGTAACTTGAGAACCAAAACTTTGCAGCCCTTCAAGAACAGCAGTATGAAGCAATACATGCACAGATTCATGCTCAGAATGAAAACTTTGATCTCTTTGCATCAAGGGTCTTGGGCCGGTTCGATCAAATGGCTGAAACCTCAGCATATCAGCATCGTTCCCTCTCATTGAGCTTCAACACTCTCAACCGAAGTTTCCTTGGTCTGTGTGAACGTCAGGACGCTCAAGGAGCAAATCAAGATCAATCATTCCGGGGGAGAGGTCAACCTCATAGGGGTCAAAGACCATAGTTAATTGAGTTGTGTTGTTTTCTTGTCTTGCATCTCATTTTGCATTATTTTGTTTTTCTCAAGACTTGTGTTGAACTATATATTTTATTTAATGCATTACTATTTCTCTATGGTTCTTAAGTTATTTATCTTTATTGTTTGCATTGGCAACATTATATGTGGATGATTATTAATTTCGTATTTGTTGCAATAGCATATGTTTGTGTTGTTATGTGTATGGTATGTTTACAAACGACCGGTTGCTTTACTCTTTTTGATGTTGTCAAAGGGGGAGAAAGCAAAAGCGTGTTCACAAAGTTCAGAATTCTATGGAAGTGCATATAGTCAGGGGGAATGTCCTTCAAGTACTCAATGTTTTGGGAAGGTTTTGCCATCATCAAAAAGGGGGAGTATGTGAGGGCAAGGTTCCTTTTTACTATGTTTTAATGATGTCAAAACAAGGATATTTTGTACTTGTGTATTTTGGACGGTATCACCTTGTCTAAGCCATGCATTCATCTCTTAATAACGTGCATAAATATTTGTAGACATGTATTAGACATATAAGATCATACACAATGTCAAAAATGGGTTTTGAGTAATTTTTAAAGCCATAGGTCGACTCATATAGGTCATAGGTCGACTCACACTGAAGGAAAATGGTTTTTGAAACTTCTTGGCTTGCTTGCGCCGACCCAGGGCTCCTATAGGTCAACGCACATTGTAAGGAAAAGTTTGAAAATTCTCCGCCTTACATGCGTCGACGCATGCATGTCTGTAGGTCGACGCATGGACCTAGTTTTATGCATTTTTTACCTCTGTTTTGCTCAGGTCGAATCACAGCTCCTACAAGTCAACCTCTCGCGCGTGTTCACCCATTTTTCTGTGTCTTTGTGTTCCCAAACTCAAGTTTTCTTTACTCATTCATGTACATACATCTATACTCATATGCATCACTTTGAAAAAAAGAAGAAGAAGATTGAAAGATACATTATTTGCTCTTCATCTCCACTCTCATAATTGCATTCATCAATAATCACATATAATCATCTTTATTGATTGTGCTTTGTCAAGAGTGATAACATCCAAACGTAGGATTTGTAAATCAAGTTTAGGTAGATATTCAGTGGGATTTTCTTTGAATAAAACCATTGGGCTTTTGTCCTCCAAGATCTTGATAGGTTTGGGGGTTTTGCACACACCTTTGCACCACAGATTCAGCCTAGTGAAAGTCTTGAAGAACGGTGGGTTCGTTCAAGGGAGTTACGGTAAATGGAGGATTGTTTTGAAAGATTTGGGGTCAAACATCTTGCGATCGAAATCAGCCGAGTGAAAGACTTAAAGAACGGAAGGTTGGGTCAAGTGAGTAGCGGTAACCAGGGGTTTATTCGAAATGTTTGATGCACTTGATTAAGCTGGAATCAAGGGGAGAGAAATGTTTAGATTCAACCTCAACAATTGGGTTAGATTGTTGGTTAGCAAGGACTTCTCTTGTAATTGAATATTGCACACATATATTATACATATCTCAATTTTATTTTAGAATTGAGGGCATACGTACCCTAAGCGAGGACGAAAGGGGAACTGCCTAAACAAATTGGGTGTCATTCTCTCTCTCTCTCTCTCTCTCTCTCTCTCTCTCTCTCTATCTACCTATCTATCTATCTATCTATCTATCTAACTATCTATCTATCAATCTCTTTACTTTACATTGTTGAAGTTTATTTGAAATCAATTGTTATTTCGAATGAATTTGTAGTGTTTCAAACAACTTTGTAAAACCATTGCAATCACTTTGATTGCAAGTGAGAAAAATTCTGCACTACAAATTCAAAGGAAATTTAACTTGGTGTGTTTCGCACGCCAAGTGTTTGACATATTGATAACATACAAACTGTTTGATAAATTGTCAATTCAAATTTTATCATCTATTAAGCATTGGAAACTGGTTCACCTTAAGTGGCTTTTATTTGAATTATTGATTGGGAACCTTATTGATTCCACTCTCTTATCAAGATCGTTCCATTTGGTTTCTCATATCAGATCTTTCTAATAACAGTTCGTTTAGACGAGTTTTGATCTGAGGCCTCGCATACTTTAGAACAATTTTTTGAAGCGCAAATTATTAAAAGATAGTGATTTATTTAACGCCCCATTCTAGATCAGTGCCATCGTCTAACAATGTTGACCTCCTCTCGCACCTAGAATTATACAAGTTAATTGGTGTTTTCCTACTCATTATTAGATTAAGTGCAACAAATATGAATCTATAAGAGTAAATCCTAGAATACCAACTTGTGGTGGCATATTTAGGGATATTTAAGAAATTCTTGGAAGCATTCTCAACTAACATTGGAGTTTGCTCCCCCTTTCAAACTCAGTTGCATGGAATCATACTTGCTATTGAATATGCTAACATGAGGAATTAAAGAAATCTTTGCCTTGAAATTGACTTAATGTGTGTCATTCGTGCATTTTCTAATGTAATTTTTGTCCCTTGGTATCTTTTAATTAAATGGAAGAATATTTTACACTATACATTTCTTTAGATTCAATATATCTCACATTTTCAAATAGGGAAATGCATATGCTGATAGATTAGCCAATCCAAAAGTTTTGTTGTTGATTAAGAAGTTTGGGTGGATTCTCTCCCTATTTGTACTTTTGAGAGTTTTTTAAGGGATATGTTGGGCATGTCAAAATATCGTTTGTGTGTGTTGTTTAATGGTTTGACTTTTATGTCTCCTCATTCTTTTTCATTTTTCCTTTTTTTATTTAATAATAATGATTTATTAAAAAAGAGATAATTGAAGTGTTTGGATTATCTACAATTAGGGGTGTTCGCGGGCCGGTTCGGTTCGGTTTTGAGAAAACCCAATGCCCAAACCGATAAAAAAATATATGGATTGGTTTGGATTGGATTTTCACATTTTTTCGATAAAACCCAAATCAAACTAAATCGAGAAATAACGGGTTGGTTTGGGTTGGATTGATTTGATACATTAGAAATAAATGTGCAAAAATATTTTTTAAAACATCTAATTTACATCAACTAATTTTCCATAATAATATAAAATTATTAATTTTTTTCATTTTTCCATATAGGTCGTGAATGTAACAAATGGAGTTTCAATGTAACGAATGGAGTTTCATTTTTCTTCTTCTTGAAGTTATATATCTTATACTAGTTTCTAAGATAATGATGATATAAGTTATATGAATTAATATGGTTGGTTCGGGTAGACGGGCTCGCGGGTAAAATTTAAAAGATCTGTTGCCCGAACAAATTAACATCGGGTTTCATTGGTTTGGTTTAGTTTTTTCCCGAACTAAAAAATGTTCGATCCAAACACTATGATTTGGTTTAGATTCCGATTTAGTTCAGATTTGCCCGAACAAATGAACACCCCTATCTACAATTAATTTTATGATGCAGTTTCCTATAGGTCATTAAATTTATAAAAAAAATTCAACATCCTATACTGTAAAAGAATTCAAATTCATATTGATTTTTAATTGAGCAACAATCATAATAATACTAATTTTGTTATTTATCGAGTCTGCAAGTATAAGAATAAAAATTATAAAACCAACATATTGTTTTTAAATTATTGATTTACTTCTCACAAGGTTCTAGAAAATCTATAAGATTGTTGTAAAATTGCAAGATTCAATCACATCAAAAAATTTGATGTGTCAGGGCAAAGAACAATGATAACCAAAATAAATGGTCTTCAATAAAAATAACTTTCTATGCAATAAGACGTCAAATTCAATGGGAAGAAGAAGGTAAAATAAAGACAAGAAATACAATAACTTGTTTACATAGTTTGAGCAAATGATCTATTACGGGGAAAAGAGAAGCTCTACAATTCACTATACTTTCAAAATGATACAAAAGGATATAAATGAGTTATAAGAAAATAGTTACGAACGTTCCCAAAAATAAAATCTATTTTCTTAAAAAAATTATTTCTCAATATTTTCAACTCTCTATATATGAACCACATAAGTCCAACATGTTTAGAAGTGTTTTAAATTTTCCATAGACACCCCCCAAAAAGTCTCCCTTAACCCCTGTTTCTCTATGTTTTCCCTTACTATGATTGTCACTCTTTCCTTCTATTTTGAGTTGTAAAGTTCTAAAGGTTGTGATAACAAGAATGACAAAGATACACAACTATAATTGCTGAAATCCAATCGATACTTAATAGGGAAAAAAATACAATTAACAAACTGACCCACAAACAGAAACAACCAAGTTCGATACACTAAAACTACTTGTACCGAATCTGATACCTGTTAAAGTTGAATCGCTTGTCGAAACTGACCCGACCAATGTTGTTGTCGACCCGCTAGCCATCGCCACTCGAAAACGACCATACTGTCGCCGACCTCTATCAACTTCCAGACTGATTAATGGTTTCTACGATCTTGAAACATGTTTCCTTTGTCTTTTTCACTTAAGGTTTTAAGGCATATTTCAACATAGAGTTTGATTACTTTGCTGAAAGTATATAAATTTTTTATTTTTTGAAGTTTGAATTCACTTTTAAAGTTTCAATATGTATTTTTTATCTAATAATCTATAATAGACAAAAATCCACCCTTAAAAATGAATAAGTTAAGTGTCTCCATTTCTAACTCATGTCTCTAAAAAACTTTCTATTAGGAATATCAATTTGCATCTATTAGCGGGGATCTCCACAGGAATATTCCCTTTCGAGATTTTAAAAATGGGAGATTTTCCCCACATGGGGATAGGGAGAAAAATCTCCCGAGAGCACTTCAGGACAAGGGCGGGGAAAGCATCAGCCACCACCATGAGAGACCCAACCCCGTGAGGGTCCCCGCCCCACCTATTTATTTTAATGCATTTAATAAAATATGTAATTTGTGTTTTATATTAAGTGTTTTTGTCTTTTCATTTATGCCTTTTATTAAAAAAGAATTTGTGTGCGTGCGTGCGTGATTAAAATCCAAAACAACTGAAGTGATCCTTCTATCTGTTTTGTTTCTATGAAGAATTATTATAATTTTTAGTTATTTGTGTATATTATACATGTGAAATTCTTATTTTTTTTATTTTGATAAGAAAAATTATAAAATTTTAAAAATAAAATGTTAATAGCTATTTGTAGGATTCCCGAAGACATGTAGGGATCTACTAAGAACATGGATGAAAATAAAATTTCTATGTGGTAGATATTGAGGATGAGGCATGGAATGAATGAGTCGGAGAAAGAATGAAAGTAAAAAAAACTCTTGCTTAATCATATAATTATAAGAAAAATGTTATTTTTACACTAAAAATGACACTACACCCAATACACTGTTCACAAATAAGTGAACAGTGTTTTCATATTATTTTGATTTTGTAATATATTTTTCTCTAAAATTAGTTTGGTTAATAAAATATTAAAACTTTGTTAATACAGATCAAAGTTTGATTAATATATATTCTGTATATATACCTTTTAGACTTTGATTAATATTATGTATAAATTTGATTAATACAATTCATAACTTGGTCAATGAGTTCTCAAACATAAAAAAATTATATTAAAATAAAGTTTGTAAATGGAGTATAAAAGTTGGTTAATACATTTATAACTTAGTGTCAAAACATGGTTAATAGTATTGTTCTGGACTGGGCCAGGGCATGCTCATCAGTCGAGCAGGCCCAACCCACAAGGCCAGGGACGGCCCAATAAGGGCTCCCAAATAGATCGCTGCCGAGCACAGGCCCACCTCCACAGGTCGGGCACACGCCTAACCTCGGGTGTGTACAGCACCCTCGGGTGGCCGTCGGGTGCAGGTCCTAAGCTCTCGGGCTCGCCTTACCTCGACGCCCATGTGCTCCTCCCCGGGAGGAGCCGGCTTCGCCCACAGGTCAGTCCTCCCCGCGAGGACGCGTCTCTCCCCGACGCGTGAGAGTCCTCCCCGTGAGGACACGTTCTCATGTAACCACCCCACCCCCGATGGAATCGGTCTGCCCTAATTTCGGAGATTCAGGAACGGTTACCCCAGGGCGAAGACCACGTGCTGGTCTTCACTACGCCAAGTAAGCCCTGGCAGTTACTTGGATTGGGCCTGACGATCCAGCCCAATGCAAGTAACCGTTGGCCCCGCGCTGGGGGCTCTCTATAAATACCCTCTCACTTGAGAGGGTCAGGTTAAGTTCACTTTCACTCTCATATCTGTACTTGCTATTCTCTGACAGTCACCTTACTTGAGCATCGGAGTACCTTGCAGGTACACCCCCCCGCCGTCTTTCAACCGCACCGGAGCTGAAGCCCAGACGACGTTGTTGGCCACTGAAACTGTCTGATCCAGGTACGATCAGTGGCGCCGACTGTGGGGACCCTTTACTTCCCCGTTTTTCCTCCGTTAAACCAAAGCAACTCTCATTCATCACCGTCATGGCCAGTAATCCGTTAGTTACCAAAGCTCTGGACACCGTCCTCATGCAACTCGAGAACGGGAACCACCGCGAAGGCGCCGCTGCCCTCCACATCGAAGAAGGCGACGTGAGAGATGGGCAAACCGCCTCCCCAGACTCCCAAGACGTGGCTTACAATGCCGCCCACCAAGACGATCAGCAAGCCCTTTTTTAGCCAGTTGCTCCTCCACCCAATGCAGACGCGAGCACCGTGGCCCTGTTCGCCTTGATCAATCAGACCAATCAGCTGATCGTGCACCAGAATACCAGAATTGAAGCGCTGGAGCAAGGGCGGGCACGACGATCTTCCCCGCGAAGACATCGTCGTCCACCGTCGCCCCGCCGTTCCCCTTCCCCGCGAAGGACTCCTTCAGACGAATCTCGGACCCCCTCGCCAGTACGCGAGGGTCGTCGACCACGTCTCGAGCGCCCCCAGCCGGCGATCTCCCAGAAACGCCCTCGTTCCCCACCTCGGAAGGAACCGAGGGCCTCCACCGCTACCAAGAAGTCCAAGCAGGTCGAAGAGAGGCCGAGTTACCGCTCGAGGAATTCCCCTCCATGACATCAACGATCCCCCTCGGTATCCCCGACAGGAAGTGACGACGATGACTAGGGGACCCCGCTGTCATGGGAGATCATGAATGCCCCAATCCCCGCGGGCATGGAGAAACCTCCACCGCTGGGGACCTACGACGGTCTCTCCGACCCCGATGATCACATCGAGAGTTTTGAAGCAATGCTCGACTTCCGAAACGTCAGAGGAGCCATCAGGTGCAGGCTTTTCCCCACCACCTTGCGGAAGGGCGCGATGACTTGGTACAAGGGTTTGGAGCCTGGGTCGATTACGTCCTGGAAGCAGCTAAGACGACGCTTCACCAAACACTTTACTGCGTCTAGGCGACACCCGAAGACGGAAGCTGCTTTAGAAAGCATCTTCCAGGGGAAGAACGAACCTCTCCGAAATTACATCGAGAGATTCAACAGAGAAGCTGTCGAGGTCCATACGACCGACGACATGAAGAAGTACCTAATCATCCATGGACTACGTTCCGGATCTGATTTTGCCAAGTCCGTAGGCCTCCGTAGACCTCGCCGTCTCGAGGACCTCCTCCAACGAGCTCAATCGTATATCGAGCTCAAAGAATCTGAGGCAGCGCAGATCGCCCTTGAGTCGAGGCGCAAAGAAGGCCCCAGCGGCCATAAAGATGAAGACTCTCCTTCCCGGTGGGGAGGAGAAAGAAAGAAAGAAAATCGCCCCCGTGATCCTCGTGAACCGTGCGGACCAGTTGGCCGGTTCACGGAGTACACCCTGCTAAACACTCCCCGCGCGCGTATCCTCTCCGAGTGCCAGAACTCAGAATTTGTGAAAGGCGAAGTCCGCTTTCCGAAGTCCTCTGCCCCCAAATCAAACATCGACAAGTCAAAATACTGTAGATTCCACCGGAGTCACGGGCATGTGACGAAAGACTGCATCCATCTCAAAGATGCGATTAAAATTCTGATCGAGGGGCATTTGAAGAAATACGCCCAGAAGAACGATAATCCTCGTCCTATCTCTCGGGAAACCCAGAACATCGAGGAGACGACGCCTCCTCCCGACGAGAGTCGCCTTCAAGTCGCCCTCAGTGTCACCCGACCCGAAGACTTCTTTGTCCCCCCAATCATTAAAGGACAAGAAGCAATTCGCAACTTGTGGGCGACATTTCCCCACGAGGACCCCGTTACTGCCCGTAGCACCTGGGAAAGCTTCCCCAGGACGATGGTCATCTCCGGGGGAGGTCCAGAGAAGCTGTCTGTCAGATCAATCAAGCTGAAATTTGACAAGCTGGAATCCTTAACGTCGGCGAAGGCAACCACCCTCGAGAAAGTGCGGGGAAACTCCAACCCCATCACCTTCTACCTTGAGGAACTCCCCGGGGGAGCACCAAACGCCACTATTCCCCTCCTGATCAGGACGCAGATAGCGAACTTTGACGTTCGAAGGATCCTAGTCGACCAAGGGAGTTCGGTCGACATCATGTATGCTCATCTGTTCGGGACCCTTCAGCTCGACGAGAGGCATCTGACCCCGTACGTCGGTTCAGATCTACAGGGGTTCAATGGAACCACCACCAGACCATGGGGTTACATGGAGCTAATGGTTACATTCGGGGCCGAAGACACTGCCCGACAGGTGAAGATCCATTTCCTGGTGGTCGAATGCCTGTCCCTTTACAACTGCATCCTCGGGAGGACCACCCTGGCTGAACTTACAGCGGTACCATCAACGGTCCACCTCAAAATGAAGTACTACACGACCAGGGGACGAGTAGTGACGATGCACGGGGACATTGACGCGGCCAGAAGGTGCTTCGACACCGCCATCAAAGGCCTGAGTTCCATCGGCCCCAAACCCAAGATCGTGGCCAAGCCACCCCAAGACGCCGAACAGGTACCTCTCCCGCGCGTCAACGCGGTCGAACTCGACAGCAGGTTCCCGGGCGAGCCCGATAAAGACGGGGCAGAGGACCTCGACCTCCAGGCGGAGAACAATGGGTGGCCTCTCTACCCAACGCCCCCCATCCCGGACGGTGACTTTGAGCTCGTGGTACTCGGGGACGATCCAGATCGTAACGTGAAGATTGGCACTGGGATCCCCGACCTGGAAAAGGAGCAGCTGAAGGCATGTCTGAGGGAGAACGCTGATCTTTTCGCATGGAGCGCATTCGAGATGCCTGGCCTCGACCCCGAGGTGGCTTGTCATCAGCTCGCAGTAGATCCGGCTGCAAGGGCCATAGCACAACGTAGGTGTAAGCAGTCTTCCGAAAAAGCGGAGGCTGCTGAAAAAGCTGTAAAAGACCTGCTAGAGGCAAATTTTATTTCGGAGGCCAAATACACGACCTGGCTGTCCAACGTTGTACTTGTTAAAAAGAATAATGGAAAATAGAGAATGTGCGTTGATTATACTGATCTTAACCGGGCTTGCCCGAAAGACTGTTATCCCTTGCCTAACATCGACCAACTGGTCGACAATTCTGCAGGTTACAAACTACTATCCTTCATGGACGCTTACTCGGGATACAATCAAATTCCCATGGACAAGGTCGACAAACAACACACGGCCTTCATGACCGCGTCGGGCAACTACTACTACAACGTAATGCCCTTCGGTCTGAAGAACGCCGGTGCGACCAACCAACGGATGATGAACAAGGTTTTCTGGGCTGAAATCAGCGACATGCTCGAGGTCTACATGGACGACATGATTGTCAAATCCAAAGAAGAAGTCGACCACGCCGCGCACCTCAAGAAGGTGTTCGACACGGCGAGGAGATGCCGCATGAGGTTTAACCCCGACAAGGGCACCTTCGGCGTTCGGGCATGTAAGTTCCTCGGATTTTACCTCACAGAACGAGGAATCGAGGCCAACCCCGAAAAATGTAAGGCTTTTTCCGAGCTCCCTACTCCGAACTCAAAGAAGTCGATACAATCATAGAACGGGGTGCTCACCGCCCTCTCCCGCTTCGTCACCAAATCCGCACAGTACGCACTCCCATTTTTTAAACTTCTTTGACAAAAAGCAGAGTTTGAGTGGAGCGAGGAATGCGAGCAGGCGCTCGTCCACTTAAAACAAGTCCTATCACAACCCTCGGTCCTCTCACGGCCCGAGAACGGGGAGACACTCTTCTTGTATCTTGCAATCACGAGTGAAGCAGTCAGCGCCGTCCTCATTCGGGAAACCTCAGACGGGCCGAAGCCAGTTTACTTCACGAGCAAAGCCCTCCAAGGCCCCGAGCTCAGATATCAACAGATTGAGAAAGTCGCCTTGGGCCTCGTCACCACGGCCAGGAGGCTACGCCACTACTTCCTCGCCCACACCGTCGTCGTAAGGACCGAACAGCCTATAAGGCAGCTCCTCGGACGACCGGCCATGGCGGGGAGGATGCTCAGGTGGTCACTCGAGCTCGCCGAGTTTAACATCCAATACGAAGGGAGGAAAGCCCTGAAGGCACATGTACTGGCCAACTTCGTAGCAGAGATGACCGTCCTGGAACCTTCGGCCAACGGATCACAGAAATGGACTATCTACGTCGATGGAGCATCCAGCCCGAAGGGAAGCGGGGTGGGTATCATCCTCGAAAATGAGGAAGGCATCCTGATCGAGGTATCCCTCGAACTATCCTTCCCGACATCGAACAACCAAGCCGAATACGAGGCCATCCTCGCCGGACTTCGGCTGGCCGAGGACCTCGGCGCCAAGGAGGTCAAACTCTTCACCGACTCCCAGCTCGTGGCCTCGCAAGTACGAGGAGAGTACCAAGCAAAGAACGACAGCCTCATAGAATACTTGGCCTTGGTAAAAGAAAAGATGAAAAAGTTCACCTCCGCGGAAGTAACTCACATCCCCCGCGAGCACAATGCCCGAGCAGATGTCTTGTCCAAATTGGCAAGCACAAAGAAGAAAGGCGGGAACAAATCCGTCATACAAGAGGTGCTTTCCCACTCGAGCATCGACAAACCGGGCATGGTTTCGGACATCAACACCATCGGGGATAGCAACTGCTGGATGACCCCAGTATACGAATACCTCATGATGGGCAAACTACCCAAAGATCCCAAAGAAGCAGGGATGGTCAAGAGGCGGGCGTGCTCGTACACTATAGTCGAGGATAAGCTATACCGGCGAGGGTTCTCTATTCCCCTCCTCAGATGTGTCGAGGAGACTAAGGTCCCCGGCATACTCCAGGAGGTCCATGAGGGAATCAATGCACAGCACCTGGGTGGGCGATCGTTAGCCCGTAAGGTGCTCCGAGCAGGGTATTACTGGCCCACCATGCAACATGACACCAAGGAACACGTCAAGAAATGCGATAGATGCCAACGATACGGGGATATGCACCTCGCTCCTCCTAACGAGCTCAGTCCGCTGTCCTCCCCGTGGCCATTTGCGTGGTGGGGAATAGATATCCTCGGACCTTTCGTCCAGGGGTCGTATCAAAACAAATACCTCATCGTCGGGGTGGACTACTTCACGAAGTGGATTGAGGCAGAAGCGTTGGCCAAAATCACGGCCTTCAACATACTACGTTTTTACAAAAGAAATATCCTCGCCCGGTTCGGCATGCCCCAAGCCATCGTCACCAACAACGGAACACAGTTCACTGACAGGAACTTCCAAGACTTCGTCGCAAAACTAGGCACGAAGCAACACTTCACGTCGGTCGAACACCCTTAAACGAATGGACAGGAGGAGGCGGCGAACAGGGTGATCCTCCGAGGATTAAGACGTCGACTAGGCGACGCCAAGCAACGGTGGGTCGAGGAACTACACAGCGTCCTCTGGGCCTACCGGACGACCCCACACTCCACAACCGGGGAGACCCCCTTCCGTTTAACCTACGGAATCGAAGCGGTGATCCCCGTGGAGATCAGGGAACCCTCGAGGGGAACAGAATCCCCCCTCGACGGGGACGCGGGCGACGAAGCCTTGAGAGAAGAGCTCGATTTTGTCTAGGAGATACGTTCGGGCGCTTCTCTCCGAGAAGCTTCGCTTAAGCAGAAAATAACATTGCGTTATAACAACAAAGCTATTAAACGTGATTTTCAGGTAGGCACCCTCGTCCTACGAAGGAACCAAAAAGACTCGCGAGAAGGCAAACTCGCCGCGAACTGGGAGGGCCCGTACCGCGTCTGCGCGAAAATGGGGACAGTAGCCTATTTCCTCGAAAATCTGCACGGGGAAGAACTTGCTCGACCGTGGAACGCTGAAAAGCTAAAACAATATTACAGTTAAGCACTGCCCGCGATGCACTAGCATCGCGATTACGGGGACGCGCTAAGGTACGGGCGCGACACTCCTAAACAGAACACGATGATCGAAGACTGCGTTGTGTGTGCGCGAGGACTTTGATCTGACGGGGATACCTCGATCGAGCTCCGCCGTCGCTGTACCAATCAGGCAGAACACCCAGCTCGCGATGGGAAGTTCACGCTACGAAGCTAAGACCTCGACCGAGCTCTTAGCCTCGTTGAAGGTTGGAATACATCTCCGACCACTCGACCAGCTCTCCACGCGGTCAGGGACTATCAAGGTCGAGCAATCCCAAAGTATTTATTACTTAGACAGAAAAAAATAGTATAGCAAATGCATTAACATCACACACAATTAAAACCATGCAAACAATACTAGCAGATGAACAAAGGTATAATAAAACGGGCAGAAACCCAGTGTACAAATATTACAATTAAAGGTTAAAAAGCCCCTGGAACGCAGGCTAGGCAGAAATATCACAATAGATAAAAATGGCTTGAAGGGCGAATAAAACAGGAAAGAAAATCCTACTCGGCTGCGGTCCCCTCAGGTTGCTCGGGATCATGGACCTCATCGTCTCTCATCAGTTGCATGATCTGACCGTCGACCACCTCGTAGTCGGGATCAATCCCCTCGGTCAAAAGATCGGGGTTGAGAACCCTAAGCTGCTCCACCGCGTTCTTGAAACCTATGCCCGCCACCACA
Organism: Lathyrus tuberosus; assembly: GCA_022829125.1. Lineage (NCBI taxonomy): Eukaryota > Viridiplantae > Streptophyta > Magnoliopsida > Fabales > Fabaceae > Lathyrus > Lathyrus tuberosus. The sequence goes on from JALAZF010000002.1 coordinate 42,140,481, forward strand.
AGATTGTCTTCCTCGGCTTCACGGAGCTTCGCTATCAGCGCGGCCCGCGAAGTCAACAACTTATCCTCTTCGGTTTCCTCCTCAGTGGGGCGGACAGCCTCCTCCAACTCAGCGATCCTCGCCATGAGACGATCCCTCTCCTCCTCGACACCGGCGAGACGTTTCCGCTCCTCCTCGGCATTCTTCAGCTTTTTCTCCATTGTCTGTTGAAGCTCGAGCTGGGTCTGGTTCTGGCTTTTGCAGTCAGCCAGCTCCTTACTCACCTTCTCCATTTCAGCTGAGATGGATTGAAAACTCTCCTGCAACTTGTTCAGCTCGCTTGCGGGGCACGCCTCATCGTTCAGAGCCAAGCCGGTCAACGTCCTCCACCAACATCCTCCGCCGAGAAGCCTTATCAACGCTTAGGACGGCCTGTGTTTCAGATCCACCCACGCACAACGAATTGTTCTCCGTAAAGAAGTTTGGCCTTGTGTAACAGGGCGGGAGCATAAATTTCACGGCAGGGGGACTCTCGTGCTCGGTAAGGTCGATGTCCACTACATCTGCAATCCTCTGCCTCTTCGGAGAGCTCTGGGGGCTGACGGAGTCACTACCCTGGTGAGAGCCAGAGGAACCCCCGGTTGTCGGGGCAGGAACGGACATCTGCACTCGGAGTTGGTCGACTCGACTCTTGCCTCCTCTCTTCGCAGCACGGTTGGCCTTCAGCTTCTTGAAGTGCTCCTCAGCATTCGACATCTTATCTGCAAAGAAAACAAAGAGGTTAGTAGTTCGAAAAGAAAGGTAAAAGGAAGGACATGTCGGGGAGACCACCCCCACCTAACAACTCGAGGGCCTCCTCGTCAGAAAACGTCTCGAGAAGAGCCCTAGTAATGATCACTCGACGCCTCGTCAAGACCTGCCCGTCATCACCCCGAATGAAGACCCCGTTTGGCGTCACGAGCTTTGCTTTGTTAAAACCGTTAACGAACGCTACTATCTGCTCGTAGGCCAAGCGATCCCCCTCGTCAAGACGGCTAGGCCTGACGATATAGCTGTCCGTTCCCCTAGTAAAGTGTTCTTCAGTCCAGAACAACGGGGAACTTAGGCACAAGGGTCTCCTCTCGCCGTCCGCCCACCTGTTTGACGGCCCGAGTGTACATAGTATTCACGGCCTCATGGGTGACCGGCCTCACGAGGTAATACTGGTACTTGAAATTCCGCACGGAGTCCATATACGTGTGAAACAGGCTGTTCACCTGTTTGAAGGACACCCAATCGTGCCTACCGTCCCCGGCCTGTCGCTGGAGGTGGAAAATGCGAAAAAACAAGGGCACAGTCGCCCTGATCTTCAGATACTTGCATGCCAACTCGAAGGCCCTAATAAATGCAAGAGAGTTGGGATGGAGTTGAGAGGGGGACAAACGCAGCCATATGAATACGGCCTGCTGGAAGTCCGTAAAAGGCAGACGCCACCCCGCCGCGTCGAACATAAACTCGTAGATGTGGAACCGCATCCCGCTGTACGTCAAGCAGATCCGATGGTGTGGCAGGGGCCTAAACACGTTCCACGACTTCGGGGAGCCGATGAGGCGGTGCTCGACAGTGCAAAATATTCCCTCTTCGTCCAGGTCGACGAACTCGGACATCATGTTCACGGCCTCCTCGCAGGCCCAATCGTCGGGCGTCCTCTCCCCGACGCTGGATGTCTCCGCCATGGGTGAACTAGGCCCGTCGTAGATATCCAAAGACCCCACAGCCACTTGCAACACGTCCATTAACCTGAAAAGCAGAGGGAAACGGTGAATTCGATGACCCATATCAAATCCACCCCTTCCACCGCTGATCAAGTGAAAGGGCGAGGAGGGAACGTCGGGGAACGCGACCCCGTGACCATCCTCAGGTCCACGGGAGCACCCCGAAATATTCAGCCCACGTCCTCGTGACATTCTGCGTTTCCTCGGGGATCCTACCATTTATCCCCGGGAGATTCAACAAAAAGAACTAAGAGACGTTCATCCCACGACCCCGGGACATTATTCATGTCCTTGGGGATTTCAGTGTTTCTCCCCGCGAGATTCAACAAATAAACTATGAAATTCCGCTGTTTTCGCCGGATATTTCGTGATTTCCATGGGAACTTCATCAGTTCACCTTAAAAATCACCCTACAAATGCAAACAAAAGAAGGAAAAGAGAGAACTTACTTGAAAAAGTACTTCCGGGAGGTTCCGGTGCGGCTGTTTGCGGCGGCGAACGGAGGCGATAGGAGGTTAAAGGGAGAGCGAGGGAAGAGAAAATTAGAGCAAAGGGAGAGCGAAAAACGTGCAAATGGCACGGGCTTCCCCTATTTATAGGGCTCTCACAAGTCTCGAGGGCTCCTAGGCAATCGATTGCGCTACCCTAGGGTAGCCGCCCTAGGGAATGATGAGTTGTGACGCGTGGCACACGTTTCCCCACACGCGTCTTTTCATTTCCCAACGGGCACCTTCCCATTCGCCTCGCTTCAGACTTCTCACCTCCCCGCAACGTCGCTCAGATTCGGTCAGCCCATCTCGAGGGTCGATTTGTCTCTCCCCTCTTGACCTACAGCTCCTCGACAGTATTCATTCCTCGATGCGTCCTCGACATGGCTAGCCCTTAAGTCATCACTCTGATGCTCAGAGCAACGACTTGGGGGGCTCCTGTTCTGGACTGGGCCAGGGCATGCTCATCAGTCGAGCAGGCCCAACCCACAAGGCCAGGGACGGCCCAATAAGGGCTCCCAAATAGATCGCTGCCGAGCACAGGCCCACCTCCACAGGTCGGGCACACGCCTAACCTCGGGTGTGTACGGCACCCTCGGGTGGCCGTCGGGTGCAGGTCCTAAGCTCCCGGGCTCGCCTCACCTCGACGCCCATGTGCTCCTCCCCGGGAGGAGCCGGCTTCGCCCGCAGGTCAGTCCTCCCCGCGAGGACGCGTCTCTCCCCGACGCACGAGAGTCCTCCCCGCGAGGACACGTTCTCATGTAACCGCCCCACCCCCGATGGAATCGGTCTGCTCTAATTCCGAAAATTTAGGAACGGTTACCCTAGGGCGAAGGCTACGTGCTGGTCTTCACTACGCCACGTAAGCCCTGGCAGTTACTTGGATTGGGCCTGACGATCCAGCCCAATGCAAGTAACCGTTGGCCCCGCGCTGGGGGCTCTCTATAAATACCCTCTCACTTGAGAGGGTTAGGTTAAGTTCACTTTCACTCTCATCTCTGTACTTGCTATTCTCTGACAGTCATCTTACTTGAGCGGCGGAGTACCTTGCAGGTACACCCCCCCCCCCCCCCCCCCGGCCGTCTTTCAACCGCACCGGAGCTGAAGCCCAGACGACGTTGTTGGCCACTGAAACTGTCTGATCCAGGTATGATCAAGTATGTATTTTATTGGTTAATGATTAATAGTATGTATTTTATTGGTTAATGAAGTAGTGAAAGTGGTTAATGAATTATATGTAAAATAATTATTTAATGACGTACATATTTATGGTTAATACAATTGTGAAGTTGGTTAATTATACAATCTTATATTTGTGTTATAAAATAAATATTTTTTTAAAAAGAATTAATATTTTTAAAAAATTATTTTAATAAAAAACATTGCTTTACTATATACAGTGAACCGTGTATACGGTATATGTATTTGATGTAAGAAATTGTGTCAAAAGCTGTAATTATATTAATAATAGAAAAAATTTAAGACTTTAATAGTAACATGGTTTTTTCTAAATTTAGAATAACATAAATATTGTGTTATAGTATACCCTCTAAACGATCACCATGATGAGAAAAACGACCTTGATGTCAAAATTCCAATATACTCATCATAAAGCCTAACTATAAATCTTTTGTCTCCATGTCATGATGATTGGTAGGAAAACTCTAAGCTTAATTAGCAATATATTAATGTATTCTCACGTGGTGTAAAGTGGTGGGGTTAGATGCAAGTTGGGTGCAATTGATTTGATGACATTTGGGATGCGATACTTTCTTACATATTCATAATGCACAAAGTTGGGACCACGTAGGAAAATAATATTATTACTACTCCTACAATTTCGATCCACACCTTTGAGAACCTAGCAAGCTCCAAAAGCAACATTTTCGAGAAAAATACACACACACACACGTAAAGAGTTTAGAATGATTGAGAAAAGTTTATGAGATCCTCATGACATTCAAGCCGTCATTTTATTTAAGTCTAACTCTAGTTCTACTATCAATTCTCTAACTTGTAAGCCTTAAATAGATTCTTTTCGGTCCATTTTCTAAAACCGTTGTTTTTTATTTCCTCTTTATAAATTAGAGATACATCACATCTATTAAAGTATAAAAGACACGGAGACGTTTGAATAAACTGTATGTTTAAAAAACACTATGAAAATTATAATATATATCGAGAGATTACAGCTACTTACATGTTATAGTCGATGTGAGACTATTTTATATACAAATATTCTTAACACTCATTCTCAAACTGGATCATATATGTCATATGAGTTGAGCTTGTTACAGATGTAATCCACTCGAGAACCCTTAAGAGACATTATAAACATATAAGCTAATTGGTCTTCAGATTTTATGAAATTTGTGGTGATTTCTCCCGATAGTACCTTGTCCTTTACATAATGACAGTCTATTTCTATGTGCTTGATCCGTTCATTGAAAACCAAATTAGATGCAATGTGGAGTGTTGCTTGATTATCTCATATGAGTTTTGTACTCTGAAGATCTCCTATCCTAAGTTCGGAGAGTAAACTTTTCAGCCATGCAAACTCCTTTGAGGTTGCTGCCATAACACAATATTCAGCTTCAACACTAGATAGTACAACTATATTTTGTTTCTTACTTCTCCATGAGATCATATTACCTCCAATGAGAACGCAATATCTAGATGTGGATCTCCCATCCGACGGTGATTCGGCCCAATCTCCATCTGAAAAAAATGATTTTAACATCACCCTTATCTTCATATAATAGTCCTCTTCCTGGTGCATTCTTTATATATCTAAGAATTCGAATGACTGCATCCCAATGACTATCACAATGAGCTTTCACAAACTGGCTCATAATGCTCACTGCAAATTTAATATTTGGTCTGGGGACTGTAAGATAGTTTAGTCTTTCAATGCCTCCCATTGACCCGGAAGAAGCTTGACGTTGGGATCCATATATGTATCAATAGAACGCAAATCAAGCATACCAGTTTCACTGAGAATGTCTAAGGTATATTTGTGTTGGTTAATTGTAATGTGGGATGAGGACTTGGCAACTTTAATACCTAAGAAGTATCTGAGTGGACCCAAATATTTTGTCTAAAAGTTTTTGAAAAGATGAATTTTGAGCCGCTGGATACCCTCAGTATCGTCTCTAGTGATAACAATATCATCGACATAGACCACAAGAAATATGTGTTGACCGGTGGAGAAATGAAGGAAGAAAACAAAGTGATCTGACTCACATCTAGGCATACCAAATTGTATCAAGGCAGAGCTAAAGCGACCAAACTAAGCACGTTGGGACTGTTTCAGCCCATAGAGAGAATGATGAAGCCGACAAACAAGTTTAAAATTTCTAGGAACAGTAAAACATAGAGGTTGTTTCGCATAAACTTTCTCCTCCAATTCTCTGTGTAAAAAGACATTTTTAATGTCCAAGTGATGAAGTGACCAATGATGAATATCTGCCATTGCACGAAAGAGACAGACTGAACTAATCATGGCCACAAGAGAAAAATTGTCAGCATAATCAAGACCAATTATCTGTGTATATCATTTGGCTACCAAACGGGCTTTGAAATGATCGATTTGACCATTTGGTCCAACTTTCATTGCATAAAGCCATCGATATCCCACTATAGTTTTGTTTGGAGGTAAAGTAACAATGTCCCAAGTGGTATTTGAATGCAATGCATCCATTTCTTCCACCATTGCCTGATGCCAATTGGGATTAGTCATAGCTTCACTTGTAGACTTAGGAATAGACACATAATCCAAAGCAGATACAAAAGAGAGAGATAGGAAGTAGAGAGACAGTCATAATTTAAAACACAAGCATATTTAGGATTAGGATGATAATATCAAATACCTTTTCATAATGCTATTGGAAGATAAAGTTTAGGTAACGTAACTAGAGGAGCAATTGGAGTAGGAGATGGTGTTGGTAGATCAATATCATCTATAACCTCTCATGTACATGGTGTCTGTCGCTGCTAAACCTGCAATGGAAGTGTAATGGGTGTGGGGATGATGGAAGGGATATCTCGAACATCTGAACTACAATTCTCACCGGGTGACACAGAGGTAGAAAAGAATGGGGAATTTTCAAAGAAGGTAACATCAGAGGAAATAAAATATCGTTGAAGTTAGGGACAAAAACAACTATATCATTTTTGTATACGTGAGTATCTTAGAAAGATACATCAAGGAGCTATATAAAGCGCACAAGACCAAGGAAGAAGGTAAAGAAAACATATTGAAGATCAAGAGCTGGAGGCTTAGAGTCTAGGGTTTGTTTAGAGTACTTGTAATCACACTATTCTAGGTTTAATAGGTGTTGAATTTTCTGTCCTCTCTAGAAGCTGTGAAGCAATAGAGAGTTGTTGATTGATCGAAGCTAGGAAGCAAGATCAAGGGATATCAAAGAGGTTGTTCTTTGAGTGTTTTAGGGGATTGAGTAGTGTTCTCATATCTAAGTGGTTTCTTGGGTAGAAAGTCACTAGTAGAGTATAAGTTTAGGAGATTGTCAACTGGTGTGTTGAGTCTGTAAATTATATCTACAAGTAGTGAATTTCATCCCTGGCTTGGTAGCCCCCAGACGTAGGTAGTTAGACCGAACTAGGTGAACAATTCCTTGTGTTTTCTTGTTGCTTATTCTGTCCATTATTGCAGAGTGTGTTGTTGTGACATCGCACCTTAACATCACACGTCTGGTACCAGAATTTCAATTGGTATCAGAGCAGGCATCCTGTCTGTCTCTGGGTGAGATCTAGGGAAGTTACTTTATGGTGTAAAGATGGACAAAGAGGTTGGAGGATTTGTCAACAGACCCCCTATTTTGGATGGCTCAAACTATGAGTATTGGAAGCCTAGAATGACTACCTTCTTAAAGTCATTAGACAACAGAGCTTGGAAGGCTGTCATTAAAAAGTGGGAAGCTCCAGTTGTGTGTGAGAAAGATGATGCTGGCAAGGATAAAGAAGGCACCTCTAAGCTAAAGCCTGAAGAAGAGTGGACCAAGGAAGAAGATGAGCTTGCCCTTGGGAATTCAAAAGCACTAAATGCTATCTTCAATGGAGTTGACAAGAACATATTCAGGTTGATCAACTCATGTGAAACTGCTAAGGCTGCATGGGATATTTTGAAGGCCACTCATGAAGGTACTTCTAGAGTAAAAATGTCAAGACTTCAGATTTTAGCATCAAAATTTGAAAGTCTAAAGATGAAGGAAGATGAGACTATTCACGACTTCCACATGAATGTCCTTGAACTGTCCAATGCATCCAGTGCTCTTGGTGAGAAGATGACAGAAGAAAAGCTTGTAAGAAAGATCCTTAGGTCCCTTCCTAAGAAGTATAAGATGAAGGTAACTGCCATTGAAGAATCACAAGACATCAGCAAGATGAGAGTTGATGAGCTCATTGGGTCTCTTCAAACTTTTGAGCTTGGCTTGAACGAGGAAGAACCAGAAAAGAAGCCAAAGAGCATAGCCTTGGTGTCAAATGACCAGGAAGAAAAGGGAAAGAGTTCTGAGTCCCAGGAGGATCTGCCTCAGGCCATAGTTATGTTGGGAAGGCAGTTCAACAAAGTGTTCAAGAAGATGAACTATAACTCCAGGCCTAATGTCGAGAACATCTCTTCTGACATCAGCAAGCCAAAAGAGAAGGATGAAGAGAAGACTACCCAAGATAAAGGAGTTCAGTGCTTTGAATGTGAAGGTTATGGACATGTCAAGAAAGAATGTCCCACATTCTTGAAGAAGCAGAAGAAGGGCATGACAGTTTCTTGGTCTGAATCTGATAGTGAAAGTGAAGGCGAGTCAGCAAAGCATGTTAGAGCCTTAACAGGAACAGTTGTTTCTGATGGTGATTCTAGTGAAGAGGAACTGACTTTTGAGGAGTTAGCAGCCTCCTATCATGAGCTGTGTCTGAAGAGTGCAGAAATCTGTCAAGAAAGTGAAAAACAGAAGATACAGATTGTCCAGCTTGAGACTGCTAAAGCTGATTTAGAAAATGAAGTCTTATTGGTCAAAGCTCATCTTGATCATATGAACAAATCTGTTAGGATGCTGAACAGTGGTACAGACACACTTGATAAGATCCTTCAGACAGAAAGGGTAGCTGGAGACAAGACTGGATTAGGATTTGTGGCTGAGAAAAAGGTAACTGCTGAAGCAAGTACTTCAGGAACCAAGAAGGAGATGTCTCAACCAATGTCTCAGCATCAAACAAAGAGACATAATTCTACACCTAAGAAGGTTACTCATCCACAGCCTCAGAATGTTGAGAAGAAGAGTGCTCATCATCAGAAGAAGGTGCAATCTCAGGGAGCTAGTCAGTATATGCCACCTCAATATCACAAGAACATGAAGGCTGCTAGGTTCAATCAGAACATGGTTCATCAACATCAGGGGAACATGTATGAATATGGATACAACAATGCTGTGTCTCATAACTATGGAAGAAGGAAGCCTCATCACCATAGGAGACAGTTCAAAAGACATTATCCTTACCATAGAAGACAGTCAAACTATGGTAGTAGAAGACAACAGCCTTATCATAGAAGAAGAAATCAACACTATGGATGGCAGCACCAACAACATTATCATCATGGTGGCAGAAGGTTTAACCACTTTAGAGATGACAGAGTTAGATGCTTCTACTGTGGTAGATTTGGACATATGCAGTTCTCTTGCTTCAAGCTTCATGGTTATCCAAATTCTGCTCCTCAACCCAGACAGAAGGAGGTCAGGCCCAAAGTAGTAAAACAATGGGTTCCTAAAGCTCACGTCACATGTCTATTGGCTCACACATCAGATGGACATTTTTCTATGGATGCATGGTACTTTGACAGTGGATGTTCAAAGCACATGACTGGATCCAAGAAGCATTTGGTAGAGTTCAATCCTTGCCATGCAAATGATGTTATTTTTGGCAATGGTGAAAAAGGAGTAGTAGAAGGAGTTGGAAGAGTGAAGAATCATGATGGTCTTACTCTTGATAATGTGCTCCTTGTTCAAGGGTTGAGTGCTAATTTAATTAGCATAAGTCAACTTTGTAATGAAGGTTACAAGGTAAGCTACACCAAAGATGAATGTGTGGTAGCTGATGAGCAGAATGAGGTAGTGATGAAGGGAGTAAGATCCAAAGATAATTGCTATCAGTGGATACCTCAAGAGGACAGCTTATCTAGCGATGTTAAGGTTAATGTTGTAACATCAGATGGTGACATCAAGTGTGAAAGTATGGTGAAAAGTCAATCTGGGTTAATGACTTATGGTGCTGTTACTCCTAAGTTGGATGATGTGTTAAAAGCCAACTTGAGTAGTCAGTTATGTGAGCAAAATGAAGGAGTCAACAATGTTGATGGAAGGATCAAAAGCTGTGACCTTAAGAAGTGTTGGGAGCTGAATACTTGCAAGGCCAAGAAAGATGACAACCTGACTAATGACTCCTATAGTTCAGAAGAAAAATTTCACAGGTTGACAATCCTTAGGTTGGAAGATGCAGATGTTAGAGCTGGTGTTAAAACATCTCAAGTCAAGAAAGGTACTTCAAGCCTTAAAATAAAGAAGAGTGATGATGAACTAATTGCAAAAGTGGTTCCTGGGGTTGCTAAATGACTGAAATCAAGGAAGAGGAAAGCTATTGAGTCACCTCCAAAGATGAGAACTGATAAGCAGAAGATCTATGTGCATGATACTACAAAATCCAGGAGTAAAGTGTTCATCTATTCCAGAAATAGGAAGATCAGAGATAAGTCTGATGATAATGTCCAGGATATCTCTCAAATGAAGGAAGCCGTTGTTGTTAGAACTTCTGAGAAAATTCAAAAGGCCATACTAGATAACATTCCTGTGCTTTTTATAAAATGGTGGAAATATGTTCTGGAAAAAGAATTTGGTATAGATACTCTGGATATGGTTGAGTTTGCTAGGATATGGTACAGAGAGGGTGTGGGAACTTTTGGTATTCAGGTGTGTATGAATAAGTTGCTCTGACTGTGTTTTATTGGGAGCTTCTTGAAGGACTTCTGTGTGCAATGAGTCCTTTGAATGGTGATAAGAAGCTGATGTCCCAAAAGATGTTATAACGTCATGTTTGCTGGTGGTTATATCTGGAAGATGATTAAGATTGGACATGTGGAGCATTTTTGGTCAGAAGAGGTGGAGATTATGGTCATGTGATTAGTAGCTGGTTTTGGCAAAGCATGATTATTGTCTTTGAAGACTTCACCAGTTTCAACAACTACTGGTGGATGTAAGGATAGAGGAATTGTGATCTTTTGAAGAGACTGGATCTCAGTAAAGCTTATAAGTAAGCTGAGAATTTGTGGAGTTTGTGACACAGTGTTGAGTTTGGATTATTTTGCTGATAGTAAATCCAGTAGTGGAGCATATGTAATACCTTGGTGTCAAAAGTGTCAAGAGTATCCTTGGTGAAGGATGTCTTTGTTCTGGATCTGAAGCTTAGTGCTTACATTATAGCTAAGGAGCATCTATATAGTCATACGGGAGAATGATGAAGTAGATGGTTTGCCTTAAATGGTTCTAGTCATATGAAGCAAATTGTGTGAATCTTGTGCGCACATGCTTCTGAGGAGATGTCTGAAGACAAGATTGAATCATGGCCTTGAATAGATTGTACACTTGTCTTGGTGTGTGTCATTCTAAGTGTGAGGAGTTGACTTAGAGTTCAGTGGCAGGCATTGTGTGCTTCAGATCTTGTGGATGACTGTGTGAAGCCTTCATAATTGGATGGATGAAGAATATGTCTGGATTTTCAATATGTGGATATTGCTGACAGAAGAAGTATGGTTTTGTACAGGGTGTCATTGGCTGTACTTGTTGAGGTTTGTCAAATTATGGCTAAAAAGGGGGAGAGTTAATAATTGCCATAAAGAGAAGATGTTGATGCTGCAAAAAGAACAAGGTGTTTAGTTGAAAAGTGTTGATGCAGCTGTTGAGGGGGAGTGTTGGCAGTATAGATAGAGCTGCTAGTGAAGTATTCATAGCATTGAAGAGTGTAGAGTGCAGCAAAGCAGACATCAAGGGGGAGATGTGTTGCACATTGTGAGCTACTGAACAGCTGTGATGCTGGTTCAAGTTTTTGAGGGGGAGCACCAATTGGCTGTTGTCAATAATGAAGATGGTGCTGCAGCAGATCAAGTAATGAAGACTATATGAAGATTGTCAAACTGCTGCAAGTTAAAGTTTCAAAATATTGAAGATATTCCGTTGCTGAAGTCTCTGAAGATGCAGAGATTGTTTTAGCCAAAATTAGCCAAAGGGGGAGATTGTAAGTTCCTGGATTGGCTGGAATTTTGGTAAAACAACAAGGTGTTCAATGCTGATGTCATGGTGTTGATGTTGCAGCATTGAGTCTTAGTACTGGGCTGTACTAAGTTGTGAAGGTTAACTATGTTTGATGTCATGGGCTTGATGTCATAACATTGCACTTAACACTGGGCTGTGTTAAGGTTGCTAGTTGCTGAAGTGGATGTCTGATGTCACATAGGTGATGTTGTAACATCAGACCTGCAGAACTGAAGCTAATGACAGCATGGGCTTGTTGTTATTAGGGTCGCGTATTAGCTGGAATTGTGGAGAGTGTTGACTCGTTGGATGAGAATATCTTGGGCTAGATATTTTCTGTTACATGGGAGATTTGATTGCAGGTTTGTTAGAGAATTAAAAGGTGGAAGATTTAAAAAGATTTTGGGGATAAAATCTGTTTTAAAAGATTCAGTTTTTAATTAACAAATCTGATCAAATATTGTGACAAATCCAATCCAAATTCAAGGAGCTATATAAAGCGCACAAGACCAAGGAATAAGGTACAGAAAACAGATTGAAGATCAAGAGCTGGAGGCTTAGAGTCTAGGGTTTGTTTAGAGTACTTGTAATCACACTATTCTAGGTTGAATAGGTGTTGAATTTTCTGTCCTCTCTAGAAGCTGTGAAGCAATAGAGAGTTGTTGATTGATCGAAGCTAGGAAGCAAGATCAAGGGATCTCAAAGAGGTTGTTCTTTGAGTGTTTTAGGGGATTGAGTAGTGTTCTCATATCTAAGTGGTTTCTTAGGTAGAAAGTCACTAGTAGAGTATAAGTTTAGGAGATTGTCAACTGGTGTGTTGAGTCTGTAAATTATATCTACAAGTAGTGAATTTCATCCCTGGCTTGGTAGCCCCCAGACGTAGGTAGTTAGACCGAACTGGGTGAACAATTCCTTGTGTTTTCCTGTTGCTTATTCTGTCCATTATTGCAGAGTGTGTTGTTATGACATCGCACCTTAACATCACACGTCTGGTACCAGAATTTCAAGATTTATTATCAGTCATATGATCAAAGGCACTAGATTCAAGGACCCAAGGACCAAGAGAGGATGTAGAGAAAAAGGCTACAAGATTACCAGACTGAGCAACATTGGCATATAATGATGGTTGAAATTCTGGTACCAGATGTGTGATGTTAAGTGCGATGTCACAACAACACACTTTGCACAATGGACGAAATAAATAACAGAAGAACACACCAAATTGTTAACCCAGTTCAGTTCAAACAACCTAATCTGGGGGCTACCAAGCCAGGGATGAAATTCACTACTTGTAGAATTAATTTACAGACTCAACAACCCAGTTGACAATCTCCTAAACTTAATTCCTACTAGTGACTTCCTACCTAAGAAACCACTTAGATATGAGAACACTACTCAATCCTTAAAACACTCAAAGAACAACCTCTTTGAGAAACCTTGATCCTGCTTCACAGCTTTGATCAAGTTACACAACTCTCTATCGCTTCACAGCTTCTAAGAGAGGATAGAAAACAACTCACCAATTCAACCTAGAATGGTGTATACAAAACTCGTACAAAATACTCAAGACACTCAGCCTATGCTCTTGATCTTCTCTCTTTATTTCTTTACCTTCTTCCTTTGATCTATGCGCTTTATATAGCCACCTGAATTGGGCTTGGACTCCTTGCAATATTTGATCTGATTTGTTATTTAAAACTAAATCTTCAAAACAGATTTTATCCCCAAAATCTTTTCAAATCTTTAACCTTTTAAATCTCCTACAAATCTGCATCAAATCTCTATGCAACAGAGAATATCTAACCCAAGATATTTGCATCCAATGAGACTACCAGCTCTCCACAATTCCAGCTAAAATGCAAACCCTAATAACATCACTAAACCTGATGTTATTAATTCTGCAGACCTGATGTCACAACATCGCATGTGACATCAGACATCCAACTTAAACACTTAACACAGCCCGGTGTTAAGACTTAATGTTGCAACATCACTACCTTGACATCAACATTGAACAACCTTTGTTTTACCAAAATTCCAGCCAATCCAAGAAACTAACAATCTCCCCCTTTGGCTAATTTTGGCTAAAACAATCTCTGCACCTTCAGAGACTTCAGCAGCAGAATAAACTTGAATATTTTTTGAAACTTCAAGCAGCAGATTGAAACTACAAGCAGCAGCATATTTTCTTCACAACAGCTTCACAAACAAAGACTTCAGCATGCTGCACACATACTCCAATACTCTGCTGCACACAACCTTCACCACTAACCAGCAGCATGGGGCAAGCTCCCCCTCAAAACCAGAACCAGCATACCAGCTGTTCAACAACTCCCCCCCTCAATATCTGCACTTCTACATTTATTTCAAAACTCCTTGGCATACTCTTGACTAACTCTCCCCCTTTTTAGCCACAATTGGACAAACCTCAACATGTAAGTCCTATGACAACCTGTACAAAACCATACTTCTTCTGTCAGCAATATCCACATATTTTGAAAATCCAGACATGGTCTTCATCCATCCAGTCATGAAGGCTTCACACAATCATCCACAAGAATTGAAGCACACAAACAATGTCTTCCACTGAACTCTAAGTCAACTCCTCACACTTAGAATAACACATACCAAGACAAGTGTACAATCTATTCAAGGACATGATTCAATCTTGTCTTCAGACATCTCCTCAGAAGCATGTGCGCACAAGATTCAAACAATTTGCTTCATATGACTAGAACCATTCAAGGCCACACCAAAACACCAATCAACAACCTAATGTCATAACATGCTATCTGACATTATATCCTCATAAGAGGCAACCAATCTCCACAAGCTTGATCAACATGCAATCTTCACACTAAATGCACCTTGTAGAAAACACCATAGATAAGTACTCCCCCTGGCAAGGATAACTAATGCTCTAGATGAATATGAATATTTGAGCACACTTGCTGAGCACATGCATTTTGGTACCACTGTCCCTTTCTCCAAAGGCAATCAAACAATTCATCTTCACCATCCAAGGCAAACCTTCTACTTCATCATTCTCCCGTATGACTATGTAGATGCTCCTTATATATAATGTAAGCACTAAGCTTCAGATCCAGAACAAAGACATCCTTCACCAAGGATACTCTTGACACTCTTGACACCAGGGTATTACATATGTTCCACTACTGGATTTACTATCAGCAAAATAATCCAAACTCAACACTGTGTCACAAACTCCACAAATTCTCAGCTTACTTATAAGCTTTACTGAGATCCAGTCGCTTCAAGAGATCACAATTCCTCTATCCTTACATCCACCAGTAGTTGTTGAAACTAGCCAGAACAAACTACTAAACATATGACCATAATTTCCACCTCTTCTAACAAAAAATGCTAGAGCATCCAACTCCACATGTCCAATCTTAATCATCTTCCAGATATAACCACCAGCAAACATGATGTTATAACATCTTTTGGGACATCAGCTTCTCATCACCATTCAAAGGACTCATTGCACAAAGAAGTCCTTCAAGAAGCTCCCAATAAAACACAGTCAGAGCAACTTATTCATACACACCTAAATACCATAAGTTCCCACACCCTCTCTGAACCATATCCTAGCAAACTCAACCATATCCAGAGTATCTATACCAAATTCTTTTTCCAGAACATACTTCCACCATTTTATGAAAAGCACAGGAATGTTATCTAGTATGGCCTTTTGAATTTTCTCAGAAGTTCTAACAATAACGTCTTCCTTCATTTGAGAGATATCCTGGACATTATCATCAGACTTATCTCTGATCTTCCTATTTCTGGAAGAGATGAACACTTTACTCCTGGATTTTGTAGTACCATCCACATAGATGTTCTGCTTATCAATTCTCATCTTTGGAGGTGACTCAATAGCTTTCCTCTTCCTTGATTTCAGTCGTTTAGCAACCCCAGGAACCACTTTTGCAATTAGTCCATCATCACTCTTCTTTATTTTAAGGCTAGAAGTACCTTTCTTGACTTGAAATGTTTTAACATCAGCTCTAACATCTGCATCTTCCAACCTAAGGATTGTCAACTTGTGAAATTTTTCTTCTGAACTATAGGAGTCATTAGTCAGGTTGTCATCTTTCTTGGCCTTGCAAGTATTCAGCTCCCAACACTTCTTAAGGTCACAGCTTTTGATCCTTCCATCAACGTTGTTGACTCCTTCATCTTGCTCACATAACAGACTACTCAAGTTGGCTTTTAACACATCATCCAACTTAGGAGTAACAGCACCATAAGTCATTAACCCAGATTGACTTTTCACCATACTTTCACACTTGATGTCACCATCTGATGTTACTGCATCACTAGATAAGCTGTCCACTTGAGGTAACCACTGATAGCAATTATCTTTGGATCTTACTCCCTTCATCACTACCTCATTCTGCTCATCAGCTACCACACATTCATCTTTGGTGTAGCTTACCTTGTAACCTTCATCAGAAAGTTGACTTTTGCTAATTAAATTTGCACTCAATCCTTGAACAAGGAGCACATTATCAAGAGTAAGACCATCATGATTCTTCACTCTTCCAACTCCTTCTACTACTCCTTTTTCACCATTGCCAAAAATAACATCATTTGCATGGCAAGGATTGAACTCTACTAAATGCTTCTTGGATCCAGTCATGTGCTTTGAACATCCACTGTCAAAGTACCATGCATCCATAGCAAAATGTCCATCTGATGTGTAAGCCAATAGACATGTGACCTGAGCTTTAGGAACCCATTGTTTTACTACTTTGGGCCTGACCTCCTTCTGTCTGGGTTGAGGAGCAGAATTTGGGTAACCATGAAGCTTGAAGCAATAGGACTGCATATGTCCAAATCTGCCACAGTAGAAGCATCTGACTCTATCATCTCTGAAGTGGTTATTTCTTCTGCCACTTTGATGATGATACTGTTGGTGCTGCCACCCATAATGATGTCTCCTTCTACCATAGTTGGCCTGTCTTCTATGGTGCGGTTATCTTCTCCTGTACTGAGGATGCTGTCTCCTAGGCTGTCTCCTATGGTGATGAGGCTTCCTTCTTCCATAGTAATGAGGCACAGCATTGTTGTATCCATATCCATATCCATACCAGTTTCCCTGATGTTGAGACATCTGATGAGACATGTTTTGTTTGAACCTGGCAGCTTGCATGCTCTTGTGATATTGGGGAGGCATATACTGACTAGCTCCTTGGGGCTGCATCTTCCTCTGATGAGGACCATTCTTCTTCTCAACATTCTGAGGCTGTGAATGAGCACCCTTCTCAGGTGTAGGATCCTGTCTCTTTGTTTGATGTTGAGACATTGGTTGGGACACCTCCTTCTTTGTTCCTGAAATGCTTGCTTCTGTAGAACCCTTTTCCTCAACCACTTATCCTATACCTGATTTATCTCCAGCAGTTTTCTCTGACTGAAGAATATTATCAAGAGCAGTTGTACCACTGTTCAGCATCCTAACAGATTTTGTCATCTGATCAAGTTGAGATTTAACTAGTACAACTTCATTTTCCATATCAACTTTTACATTCTCAAGTTGAGCAATCTGTTACCTGTGACACTTGTTTTCTTGACAAATCTTAGCACTTTTTAAACACAGCTCTTGATAAGTAGATGCTAACTCCTCATAAGTTATTTCTCCATCACTATCATCATCAGAAACAACAGTTCTTGTTAAGGCTCTAACATGCTTTGCTGACTCACCTTCACTTTCACTATCAGATTCAGACCAGGAAATTGTCATGCCCTTCTTCTGCTTCTTCAAGAATGTGGGACATTCTTTCTTGACATGTCCATAACCTTCACATTCAAAGCACTGAACTTCTTTATCTTGGGCAGTCTTCTCTTCATCCTTCTCTTTTGACTTGCTGATGTCAGAAGAGATGTGCTTGACATTAGGCTTGTAGTTATTGTTCATCCTCTTGAACACCTTGTTGAACTGCCTTCCCAACATAGCTATGGCCTGAGATAAATCCTCTTGGGATTCAGTACTATTCCCTTTCTCTTCTTGAGCATTTGAAGTCAAGGCTATACTTTTTGGCTTCTTTTCAGGTTCTTCTTCATTTAACCCAAGCTCAAATGTTTGAAGAGATCCAATGAGCTCATCAACCTTCATCTGGCTGATGTCTTGTGCTTCTTCAATGACAGTCACCTTCATCTTGTACCTCTTAGGAAGTGACCTAAGAATCTTCCTTACAAGCTTTTCTTCTGACATTTTCTCTCCAAGAGCACTAGATGCACTGGCCAGCTCAAGAACACTCATGTGGAAGTCATGAATAGTCTCATCTTCCTTCATCTTCAGGCTTTCAAACTTAGATGTTAGAAGCTGAAGTCTTGACATCTTAACTCTAGATGTACCTTCATGAGTAGCCTTCAAAATATCCCATGCAACCTTAGCAGCTTCACATGAGTTGATCAACCTGAATATGTTCTTGTCAACTCCATTGAATATAGCATTTAGGGCTTTTGAATTTCCAAGGGCAAGCTCATCTTCTTCCTTGGTCCATTCTTCTTCAGGTTTCAGCTTTGAGGTTCCCTCTTTATCTTTCCCAGCATCATCTTTTTCAAACACAATAGGTGCTTTCCGTTATTTAATGATAGCCTTCCAAGCCCTGCTGTCCAAGGATTTCAAAAAGGTGATCATCCTTGGCTTCCAATAATCATAATTCTGGTACCAGATGTGTGATGTTAAGTGCGATGTCACAACAACACACTCTGCACAATAGATGAAATAAATAACAGAAGAACACACCAAATTGTTAACCCAGTTCAGTTCAAACAACCTAATCTGGGGGCTACCAAGCCGGGGATGAAATTCATTACTTGTAGAATTAATTTACAGACTCAACAACCCAGTTGACAATCTCCTAAACTTAATTCCTACTAGTGACTTCCTACCTAAGAAACCACTTAGATATGAGAACACTACTCAATCCCTAAAACACTCAAAGAACAACCTCTTTGAGAAACATTGATCCTGCTTCACAGCTTTGATCAAGTTACACAACTCTCTATCGCTTCACAGCTTCTAAGAGAGGACAGAAAACAACTCACCAATTCAACCTAGAATGGTGTATACAAAACTCGTACAAAATACTCAAGACACTCAGCCTATGCTCTTGATCTTCTCTCTGTATTTCTGTACCTTCTTCCTTTGATCTATGCGCTTTATATAGCCACCTGAATTGGGCTTGGACTCCTTGCAATATTTGATCTGATTTGTTATTTAAAACTGAATCTTCAAAACAGATTTTATCCCCAAAATCTTTTCAAATCTTCAACCTTTTAAATCTCCTACAAATCTGCATCAAATCTCTATGCAACAGAGAATATCTAACCCAAGATATTCGCATCCAATGAGACTACCAGCTCTCCACAATTCCAGCTAAAACGTAAACCCTAATATCATCACTAAACCTGATGTTATTAATTCTGCAGACCTGATGTCACAACATCGCATGTGACATCAGACATCCAACTTAAACATTTAACACACCCCAGTGTTAAGACTCAATGTTGCAACATCACCACCTTGACATCAACATTGAACAACCTTTGTTTTACCAAAATTCCAGCCAATCCAAGAAACTAACAATGGTTGATGGGCCAGCTTGAGTATAAGGAAATCATTGTAATTAGCGGCGAGAATAGTAAAATCTTTAGTGATCGTCAGTTGAGCAACGACACTGACCAGTGGTTGTAATTGTTGTTTTCTTGCCTTTGTACAAAAGTTGGTTTCAATGTGACCGTAATGATTATAATAGTTACAATGAATACCATAGCATTGAACACCACGACATCTGGTTCGTTCACCACGACCATGGTAGTGGGAAGCAGGAGAAGATGATTCGATGGGATATGGAGTAGAAACTGGTCCAAAAGGATGAGGTGTAGCCAATCGCAACCGTTGTTCACTAATTGTTTCATAGTTAGGAACAGTGGATCCTGATAAAATCTAGTTATGAAAGGAATCGAGTTCTGGTGGTAGTTCGACAAGTACCAAGATTATGAAATACTTATTGTGTTGTTCAGCGTGAGTAGCGTCTGTTGTAAAAGGCATTGGGGTTGTGAAATTTGTCTTCAATGCATCAAGCTTACTCAGATAAGCTTGCATATCCATATTCTCCAATTTCAAAGAGTTGAGTTTGAGGATGGCACTGCAAAGATTATGGACGTCATTAGAGAATAATTTATTAGCCTTTTCCCAAACCTCATAGTAAATGTTATATGCTTGGTACTGTGCTTGGGGATTAGTTGCTATGGAAAACCATAACACACTGCATACAGAAGCATCAGTTTGTTTCCACTTATCACGTTTGGCGGCGGGAATATTATCCAATTTTATGGTTAAGTGGTCTTCATATCCTTGACCATGAAACCACATTTTGACAGCACCAGCTCATATGATGTAGTTGGATGTCCTGGTTAGTTTCTCACATGGGATAAGCAAAACCTTAGTAAACGTGACGGAATCGGTGTGTCCCATGAGAGTTGATGGCTTGAAACAAAAATTGACTACAGATTCTGAAAAAGGATAGGACGGTGACGTCGGTAATGGAAAGCGTGACGAGAAGGGATTCCGAACATGTTGTCACACGTTTCTACAGCGGTGACTCATTATATCCACGAAAAAGAAGTGGTGCATGAGGGTGCAAAAGAATGCGGGCGGAAGGGATATTTTGGGGATGAAAGAGTTGATTCCATTAGTATAGGTATTTCATCGGAAGGACATCAGGAGCATCGACGCTAGGGTGGCAGTGTTGATTGAGGCCGGAAAAGCGACGGTATGGTGGTGTGACAGGAATAATTCACCTAAAAGTTTTTCTTCATCAGAAAGTGGGTCAACCAGGTAAAGCCATGCAAACAGTTGAATCTCATCAAGCTCTAGATAATATATTGAAGTATAAGAGAGTGAGAGACATTTGAATAAACCATGTCTTTAAAATTAACTATGGATACTATATTATATATATATATAGAGAGAGAGAGAGAGAGATTACATCTAATTACATGATATAGTCGATTTGGGACTATTTTATATGCAAATATTCTTAACAACCGCAAGTCGTGTACCAAATGAATAGTTTATTTTTTATGTAGAGATATGTCTATCAACCGACAATGAAGAAAATGAAGACATGTTTTGAATCTTTTAAAAATTATAGGCATTAGAATCTTAGAAAAGAAATAGAGAATTCAAAAACAGAAGTTGGTGGCACCAGAGCCGCGGCCCGACGGTGGCGAGGTCAGGGCAGTAAAGGCTGGCGGTGTACGACATAGTCAGGTGATTTGTGGTGTAATAAATAATCGAGTGTTTGAAGGTCCACATAGGGTGGCGAATGGAGTCCATACGATAGTGGTGGCAAAGTTATGCCTAGAGGCAACAATCAGGTATGGTCCCGACAGTTTGCGGGTATCGGGTTGGGTCACTATGGTTTGTGAATATGTTCGTTAATGGGTTGTGTTTTGGACCAGTTATGAATATATTGGGTTTCAGTAGTTATAAATATGTATCTCTATCACTTTTGTTAGTAGAATTCAAAGAGAATAAGAAATAGGAAAGTAGTGGTAATCATAGTTAGTAAGGAAATGGTAGAATATCCTTATATAATGAGAGTTGGAGAGATTGAAAAATACCTGGGTAGAAAATAAGGGTTGTTCTTGGAAACTTATGTATATATTTTCTTGTAAGTCTTTTATAATCTCTTATAACAATTCTTATACGTACAGTAGTGAGTCGATAGTTGCCCCCTCCCTCAAAGTATATCAATTTGATCGAACATGATTATCAAGTTCTTGTATTCTCGCCTTTCATCTTCATTTCTTGCTTGTTGTAGACTTGGTTACAATATTTCGCATGTTATTTTGTTTCTTACGATCATTTATTTTAGTAGTCATTTTTCTTTATCAAACACATCATTATTATTTTTTATTTTATATTATATGACTTCACGACAAGAAAGTCTTGGTGCGGTTGAGACTTTCAATTTTACAATAATTTCAATTGAAATATAAAATATAAAATATAAAATACATTTTAAACGATCTACATGTCTGTGTAAAAAAAGTGTTGTAAATTTGACTTATAAATAGGAAAATATGTATTTATATCAAAAAAGATCTTAAAAGTAATATATATATATATATATGTATGTCGCGGTGAGAATCAGATACCAAAGCTATCGGATCAGCTTGGCTCGCAAAACATGATTTTTACGTTCCACAACACCATTTTGTTGTGGAGGTCTAGGAGCGGAAAAGTTATGCTCAATGCCATGTTTGTCACAATACTTTTCAAAGAGGTGATTTTGAAATTCTCCTCCATGATCACTTCGAATGGAAACGATTTTCAAATTCATTTTATTTTTGAATAATCTAGCAAATTATTTAAAAGTCTGGTAGGTCTCATCTTTACTAGACAAAAACAAGACCCAACAAAATCTATATTAATCATCTACAATAACAAAGCCATAATAATTTCTACCTATGCTTTTGGTCCTAGAGGGACCAAAGAGTTCCATATGCTGAAGCTCAAGAGGTCTCGAGGTAAAAACAAGATTTTTTATTTAAAGGAGATTCTGGTTTGCTTCCTTATTTGATAAGCTTCACATATATGGTCTTTAGTGAACGTTATTTTAGGTAGACCAATTACTAAATATTTTGAGGATACCTTGTTTAATAATTCAAAGTTAAGATGAGTTAGGCATCTACACCATAACCAATGGTTTTCACTCATGGTAGCTAGACACTTATTTCCATCTAGGGATACCTCATCTAGGTTAAGCATATAAGTATTATTAACCCTCACACCCTTAAACACACATTACTTTTTTTCATCATGCACAAACAAGCAACAATTATTTTTAAAAGTGACTTTAAGACCCTTGTCACACAGTTGTCTAATGCTTAGAAGGTTATGTTTAAGACCATCGACCAGCATAACATCGATGATAGTAGTAGATGAGGAATTACCTACACTACCTTTTCCAAGTATAGCTCCTTTGTTATTATCTTTGTATGTGATGAACCCCATTTTCCTTGGCACAAAGTCAATGAAGAGATATATGTCACCCGTCATGTACCTTGAACATCTATTATCAAGATACCACATCTTTTCGGTAGATTCAAGACATTCAACCTGAAAATTTAAACAAAGGAAATAGGTACCCAATTTTCATTGGGTCTTTGAGAGTGAGTGAAATCAAAGTTGCACTTAGGAAACCATTGAGCAACTCCTTTAGGAACAAATAGTTTCCTAAATTTTCACTTTCCAATGGTATGACCCTTTTTGCAACAATAATGACAAGATAGGTTTTTATGAGATTTGTCCTTGCTATTGAAATCCTTATACACATATCTATGTTTCCTTTTATAATGGTTTAAAAACTTTTCAACCTTTAAAGGATCAATAGCAAAATCAATATTAGGTTGTAATGCATTATCTAATTTAACTTGAAGAGATTTTACTTCTTCTTGTCTATTATGACAATGTTCACAACCAAACCTAGGAGGTTTTATATCCTCATTCTTGTCACTTTGAACATCTATCATAGATTTCTTAATAGCTTCAAATTTCCTTTCGGATTCTAACATTTTAGCTTCTAAATTTAAAATGACTTTTTCATGTGAAGCTAACTTGTTGAAAGCTCTTAAGGCCTCTATATGAATATTTTCAAAGGCATTTTGTAATTAAGAGTAGTATATATCATTAATAGACTCAAGCTTAGAGGGGCTTACGTTTTTTTTTCTTTCTATTTTCCATAAGGAAAAATTGAGCTGATTCAACGCTTGACGTTGTGCTTTCATCACTAGATGAGTCACTGGCACTTTCCCAAATGGCATAAGCTCTCCTAGATTTGCTCGATCATATGCTGATTATTTTCTTTGTCCTTCTTCCTCATCTAACATTTCGGTCTATAGTGACCAATTTCACCACAATCATAACAAGATCTTCTAAGCTTACTCCTTCTATCCTTATCATCCTTTGAGGAGCTTGCCAACCTTCTAAA
The DNA here is from genome assembly GCA_022829125.1 of Lathyrus tuberosus. Lineage (NCBI taxonomy): Eukaryota > Viridiplantae > Streptophyta > Magnoliopsida > Fabales > Fabaceae > Lathyrus > Lathyrus tuberosus. Next base: position 42,164,045 of record JALAZF010000002.1, read on the forward strand.
CATGACTATGTTCTTGTCGGAGTGTTTGACTCCATTCTATCTAAAATACCAATATACCATTGGTATCTTGTGACAAACAATCCCATATCCTCATTGTAGGAACTCTTGGAATCTTCACATTCACCCTCACTTTGCTCAATATATAAGGACTTTGAGTTAGAAGTCTTTAGAGCTATGGACTTCTTCCCTTCTTCTTTGTCTTTGCCTTTCTCATTCTTCACTTTCTTTTCTTGCTCTTTTTCATATTTTGCTAAACAAGTGAGTTCTTGCTCATGCTCTTCTAATTTTCCAAAAAAATTCGTGAGATCGAGCACTTTTAGATCGTTTGCCTCTTTAATAGGGGTGACATTGGGTTGCCATTGCCTACCTAAACATCTCATCACTTTTTTAGTAGCAAGTTCAATGGAAACATGATTACATAGTGCATTTAATCGATTAATAAGATGTGTGAAACATTTTCGCATATCCGCAATGGTTTCACCAGGCTTAATACGAAATAACTCAAACTCTTAACTTAATGTGTTGATCATAGCTTATTTGACATCATTAGTACCCTCATGGGCAACCTCTAATGCATCCCACATAGCCTTGGCAGTCTCACAATGAGAAATGCGATAATACTCATCAAAACCCAAAACGAAAGTGAGAATATTTTCCGCCTTCCAATCATGTGACCATAATTTCCAATCATTAGCATCCCATTGTGCTTCCAGTTTCGGTAATGTAACACCCTCACCATTGGTCATGGTTGAGACAGCCAATGTCCCATTAGTGAAATTCTAATGACACCTTTAATAAAAATACAGAAAATTTAAAACTTTTAAATAACGAGACTGAATTATTTAACAACATGCTGCTTCACATACATATACTTCAAATATATTTTACATAGAGTTTGACATCGTCAAGGCTAGTGGCCTTGCTGTCATACCCCAAATTTTGACCACCCGATAGTCAAAACCCGAATGTGTTTTCACTTCGTGTCATCTGCATATCATATCATCTTTTTCTATCATGCATATTGTTTGAATTTTCAGTAGAAATATATACGTTGAAATTTCTGTCTTTTTTGGTTAATTATGCGAAAAATCGATGAACGGACGTGTTTTTCAATTAAATTTACAAATGTTCATTATTCATCTATCTTTCGCGCGATTTAATAGATTTCTCATTTTTATTTTATTTTTATATATAAAAAATAAAAATGAAAATAAAAATAATAAAAAATAATATATATATATATATATATATATATATATATATATATATATATATTTGTTTGTTTTTGTCTTTTTATTTTTTATATATTTTTTATATATTTTTCATATTTTTTATATGTATATATATATATATATATATATATATATATATATATATATATATTTAAATTATTTTTAAAATTCATATATTTTGTTTTTTAATACAAATTTTGTTTTTTATGAATTTTTGTTTTTTATATATATATATATTTTTATATTATTCTATTATATAGATATTTAATTTAGCTTAAAAATTAAGTTAGCTTAAAAACTAAGTTAGCTTAATTTTTAAGCTTGTTATATGTCATTGCATACATCACCATTGCTTAGTTTTTAAGCTAAAGTTTTACTATAAATAGACAAGAGATCTTCACATAATTCTCACACCAAAAACAATTTACATGCTTGTTTTTCTCTCAATTCTCTCTCACACATATATTTCTCTCTTTCCTATTTCTCTATTATTTATTTTTAATTTTCTTATTTCTAGTTTTAATTATATTTATAAATATTTAAAAATGTAAAAAAATATTGTTTAATTATTAATTAATTTATATATTTTTATTTAATATTGATTAATTAAATTATTAATTAATCTTATTAAATATTAATATTTAAATTAATTAATTATTCTTCTTGTGACCCATTTTTTCTTTTTAATACAACTTTTTTTTTTAGTTTAGTTAATCTTGATTAAATGTTCTAAAATATGTTAATAATTTCTAAGTTATTAAATTTGCTTTAATTAATTTGTAATTAATCATTTAATTGTTTAAATTGTTTTATTCAATTATTTTGTAATTTATTCTTAGGATTATTTTCAAGTAAAACTTTTGTAAATAATTAATTAAATGTTCAAATTCGATTCTAACCACTTGATAAGACTTAGGGAATTTCTCTATGATCTCTGGTTTTCTCTGCTTTGTCTTTTACCAGAAGCAGGAGTTCTTATATACTTTGGGGATCATTAACTCGCTTCTGGAAGCTTAAGAAGAGGCATTGGACCTTGCTCTAATAGGTAAGTTTTCTTGAACTCATTATCCATGTTTTATTCACACGATGCTTTTCCGTGTATATTTTCAATTTCCATGATATCACGATGTTTTGCCGTGTATATTTTATTACATGATGTTTTTCCATGTATTCAGTTGCACACACGATGTTTTGCCGTGTATATGCTTTTAATCTCCGGATGTTTTTCCGTGTTTATTATATCTGTTCGTTACCAGGATGTTTTTCCGTGTATATTTTATCTGTCACGATGCTTTGCAGTGTATTCATTTATTCCACAATGCTTTGTTGTGTATTCATTTATTCCGTGATGTTTTGCCATGTATGCATGTTCCCTTAGGATCTCTTAGTTCAAACTTAATTTTTGATTAGAGACAGACATTAGAATATTCAACAAAGTATGATAACTTTAGGTTAAATTTCCCCTTTCGCCGCCGTGCGATTTAAACTTTATTTTCTGTAGTTCGTGCCCCTTAGGGGCGAACTACGACCGCTCTGATTTCTCAAGATCCCGTTTGAGAATACGTAGGCATAAGACTGCAAAGTCTTAGCGAGCGACCTTTTTATTTTTATCTCTTTCAATCCCACATTTTCCCGAATATTTTCGACCTTTTTATTTTTATCTCTATCAATCCGACGTTTTCCCGGATATTTTCAACCTTTTATCATCTCTTTACATCCGACGTTTTCCCGGATATTTGTATTTTCAACCTCTTATTTTTTATCTCTTTTTATCCGATGCTTTCCCAGATATTCATATCTGCAATCTTTTCTTGCAATCTGATGTTTTCCCGGATATTCATATCGTTTCTTTTCAAAATAACTTTTCTTGTGATTTAAATTCAAATACATATTTGTTATCAAAACTTTCTTTCATTTATTTGTTGAACAACTAACAAAATAGCATGGAAGCTCTACAACGGGTAAGTGTTTATCCGCTTTCATTTACTGCTTTCATATATATAACTGTATTGTAGGAAGCTGCGCATGGTTAGTCTTCTTTCATACCCTCTTTAAATACTTGTCATATATCAACTGTATATATATTAGTATAGTTATTAAGAGTTTTCCCAGGCAACTACGTCTAGAACTAGGTAAAGCCCTGTTGGTCACTCTTTAAATACAAACAAAACTAGATCCCCAAAGGATTTCCAGATACAGCCTTCCTGTCTCTTGGAGTTAATCAATATGGAACAAAGAGAAATGCAGCATTCTCAGTGAACCTTTTCTCAGACTGTCACCCCTAGAAATTGTCAAAGAAATTCTACTCCCCAGAGTTGATCTATTCTCCGTGAATAGAGCATCTCTTGAGTTTCTTCCAAACCCTCGAACTTTCCTGGAATGATCTCTTCTCTGTGAATTGCATTTCTTGAACTTCTCTTGGTTTGGGGACCCACAGGCTTCCAAAAAGCATCCTCGCCTCCTCTTGGGCGTTGTACAAGGACCCTCCGGCTTCTTAGAATTTCTCATGCCTTCTCTTGGGCTTAGTACAAGGACCCGACAACCTCTTAAAGGTATAGGAATAGAACCTAGTCATCCTTTGCTAGAGCAGTCTTTCTAGAGTCAAAACATCAAACCAATTTAGGGTTGATTCTCATCCCTTAAAACATCAGCCTCCTCTTGGGCATCATACGCAGATAAAACCAGTAGACTTGGACAGTCTCACCTCCTTTTGGATCTCAAGAAACCCTCAAGTTTTCCTAAAAAAAACACAGGAATAACCCTTTCCTTTTATTTTTCATCCGACGCTTTCCCGGATATTACTTTTCTTTACATCCGACGCTTTTCCGGATATTCCTTCTATTTTCATCCGATGTTTTTTTTGGATATTCATATCTCAATCTTTAATCTTTTCACCCTTTCAATCAATTCCCACAAACACCCTTTAACTTCAATCTTGGGCTTTAAACAAGACACCAAACGTCTTTTTCCTCCCATAAAAATAGGAGGAACTACGATTGCTCTGATTTCCCTGTTTTCTTTAACGGGAATACGTAGGCATAAGATTGCAAAATCTTAGTGAGCACACTAAACAAAAAACCTTAGGTCCATTACCTTACCATAAACATCGAAAAATCCAAAAACAACAAAAATATCTTTTCAACATCTCTCAACCTTCCCACATGAGAAACTTTCCCATTTACAACAGATAAACACCAGTAAGTAGAAAACAGTAAGGGAAATTGCTAATAACCCATGGATAACCATGTATATGATGGGTAATTGACAACTCCCCATTGTATAACCTGACCCCGAACTCCCCAATCTCTTTAGCATTTATTCAGAAAACATTTGCGTGTAAGGTTAGTTTGAGATAACTTCCCTTTCCTTTCCAGCTTCATAGGATAAATAAGAAATCAGAAAGTAGCACCCAATCCTATTCGCAGGCGGATGCGGGCGGTCACGAAAACCGCGCTACAGAAAAATGGCGACTCTGCTGGGGAAACAAACTAGGATTATAATTCCTAAGAGGTCTAGGTTGTTAGAAATTTTGCTATATACTATATAATATATATCGCTTTTCATAATTGATATTTGTGTTTATTTTTTCTGCTAATGGGAATGCGTGTGATGCCGCATGTGGAAAGATTGAGTATACACCTAAGATAAGTGATGGCACTAGACGGGTAATCTTATAGGGAGTGACTCCCAAATAAGAGGTCCCGGTCGACCATCAAATCAGTGGAGATATCCTTTGCGGATTCAATGCCTATACGACTTCGGTTGTTGAAAACAGATTGTTCGATTGGGTTATCTGAGAAGCTGAGGATTTTAGTAGACTGAAACCATTTTGTAGTGCGGAAGCTATCGGAAATAGTTGTCACGCGATACTACCCTCATCTGAGATTATTCTAAGATACATCAGCTTGCTCAGGTGATTCCAGCCTGCTGTTGTTATCCCAAGAGGGGTCAATGATTTTGCGGACAGGTACAAAAAATCACCAGTAAAACCTTTGGGGATGGGTAGAGCCATGACTTCATGACACCGAACCTTTGACCCCATGTTTTTTCTATGTTTTTGTGTGCTGCATCCATGCATTACATTTGCATCCCTTGCATATTTCATACGTACGTCCGGGTCATCGTCAATTTATTCCAACCTTCTATCTTTCAGTCGTCTGTAAGTCGTCAAACTGATTCCTCATCACCGATACAGAACTGAAACTTCAATCAACTTCAACTCAGTTACTTCCCAAAGACGGGACAACTCATCCTGGTGTTTGATTAGTCACTGACCTTGTTTCTGTCTATTTTGCATTTTCCTTATTTGTATCATATTTATTTGCTTTCAAATTTGTTTATCTTTAAATGTCAGCTTTAATGAAATGAGCATGTACACTATTTTGATTCAAATCATCTGTTTATTCGCATCTTTATGCTTTCTCTTTCAAAAAACAAAAACTTAAAAAAAAAATACACCTCTTTTTCAAATTTTTGACTATGCAAATATTTGTGGAAGGATGACGAAAATATAATACCCATAATTGTTGTCGGTATGCTTTCAAATAAAAAACTTTGTTGATGATGTAAGGCATTTTTTTCAATTCCCAAACACTGGAGATATAAGGAAGATAATCCCTCGTTAACCCCTTTGAGCCTTGAAGTAGGAGTTTCTTTCTTTATAAAAAACCCATAATTTTAACCAGGGGCAGGGTAGTTCTCAGTTTAATTTGTGCTGTGTATTCGAGTTCAAAAAGTTTACATACAACAAACAGATGCTAAAAACGTCTTTCAAATCAAAAACCAGTGATGGTTCATCGTAATCATAAATCTAGCAGTCACTTCCTTTCGAAATAAAAAAATAATAAATAAAAAAAACTCGCAAAGTCAAAAAGCTTAGGCAAAAACTAGGGCATCCCGCTGACTATAAATTTCAAAAAAATAGGTCAGGCAAAAGTTAGGGATAATACAGAGAAGAGGTCCTTAAATCCTCGATTTTCAAAAAGTCCACAAAGACGAAAAACAACTAAATGTTGTAAAGAAGCAGTAGCTACCGTCTCAAGACTTCTGGACCATCGTCATCACTATCATCAGTACAATTCCAAACCTTTTGGAACCTGAATGCACAATTTAAGTTTAACTGAGCATAGGACTGGAGATTATCACGAAGTTGGGATGGGCACAAACAAATTTTGAGCCTTTATCTTTCTTTCATAAACCGTGAACCAGGCCACGTTATAACCCTCAAAAGACCTAATTGAAGCAAGGTTATTTTGAAAGTATACTACAACAAGGTTGCGTAAATTGACTCCGAAATTATTTTTTGCAAATCATTTGTTTTGGTATCATACCTCTGTTTTACTTTTCATTAAAAATGTTTTAAACCACCGTGTTTTTAATCAGTAATTCATATTACTGTGCTTTTTCTAAAACAATGATTTTTGTTTACAAAAATTTTGCATGAACTTTGCATTAAATTTGCCATGTTTAAATAAACATTTTTGATTGCAAACTAGCTTTCCTCTCAAGGAATTTTCAAAACAGTTTAGAAACTTGGTCAGTGATCCTATCAGGGGCAAGTTCTTTCCAGAGCCTGTTAAGAATCAGTTCAAGATTTGTTTAGTGCAAGTCCTTCTCGAAATTGGTTTATTCAGAAAAACTTTCAAGACTCATTACTGGGGCAAACCTTCCTAGTATACAACATACAGTCATTATTATTCAAGCTGAAGCAATAATCAGTTCATCTACAACAGTCAGCAAGTTTGGGGCAATTTATTTGGAAAAATCCCCAGGCAAGCTATCCATCCTTCCTCCAAGGATTATAAATTCGATACAGTTTATTAGTATGGTGAAGATGTGTTTAGCAAACAGAATTTTCAGTTCTTAAGCAATGACAGTGATCTCTGTGTTGAGGAATCAGTCCTGTCTGGCACTCCCCAAAAGAGTATAAACTTGTTGGGTGTCACTCCTCAAAGAGTCTAAACTTGTTGTCAACATTTTCATTTTGCGTCACATACATTTAATCATACATCATAACATTTTCATATACTATGCATTCAAGAGTGTTTTAATCCTCATTTGCATTCATCAGTGGTTGCGTTATTATCAACGTCTTACTTTTCTACAAAGTCCAATTTATCTGGCACATATACTTTTATGTCTTATCTGATGTTCTTCCAGATATAATTTTGTTTCTATCTGATGTTCTTCCAGATATGTCTATCTGTTCTGATGCTTTTCCAGAACGTTTCTCTGTGTCTACCCGATGTTCTTCCTGATGTATCTTTTGGTTTTGAAGTTTTTCCAAAACCCGTTCTGATGTTTTTCTAGAACTTTCTTTGTGTTCATTCGATGCTCTTCCGGATATGTCTCTATTATTCTGATGCTCTTCCAGAAACTCTTTACAATGCTATCTGATGCTCTCCCGGATATGACTTTTTCTCATCTGATGTTTTTCCAGATGTAAATTTTGTTCTGATGTGCTTATCTGATGTTTTTCCGGATATGCCCATCATTCAACCAGTCTTCTAAAAGTTTTTTCTCGTACATTTAACGTTTTTCTAAATGTTTCGAATTTACACTCAAAGTTATTTTTAATACATTCAATGCTTTATTAGATGTCATTAATATATCTTCAAATTTGGTCGACAACTCGGTCCAATGCTTTTCTGGATGCCTTCGAGTTTGTTTCTCATTCATCCAATGTTTTTCTGGATGTGCCTGATTTATTTTTCAGACTTCATTCAATGTTCTTCTGAATGTCTCTGATAATCATGTCTGCTTCTGTTCCAAGATTTCATTCAATGCTCTTCTGAATGTCTCTTACGGTTGTTACTGTTCTTTCCCAGGGTCTTCAATACATGTCTTAAAATCTCTGATGACTGTAACCTTTTTCCCAGTAAAGTTACCTTTGCTTTTTGGATGTTCCCGTGTATTCCACAATAAAATTAAACCGCTTTCTCAGAAGTCTCTGACATATTCTCAGACCTGGTCTCATTCCATATCTAATGTTTTCCTAGATGTTTCTGATATATTTTCCAGAGTATGACACTTCTTTCACATCTGATGTTTTTCCGGATGTCTGTATCTTTGTTTCAGGGTTTATCCCTCTCTTTCTAAATATTGCTGGATACTTTTGTCGCATCGGCAAATTTCCACAATATCTTATATCCCAAGAAAATTTTGTTGGTCTGTCTCCTGTGACATCATTCCCCACAGTGTTCAAAAGTCTTCCATTCATCATATATCATTTCATCTGTATTCACGGTCAAAATTCTAGGTACTCTGATATTTAATCCTCTTATACCTCGAATGTCTAAAACTCTTTGCTATTCACACCTTCGGGTCCAAGAAGATTAAATAGGGGCATCTGTTATACCCCAAATTTTGACCACCCGATTGTGTTTTCACTTCGTGCCATCTGCATATCATATCATCTTTTTCTGTCATGCATATTGTTTGAATTTTCAGTCGAAATATATATGTTGAAATTTCTGTCTTTTTTAGTTAATTATGCGAAAAATCAATGAACGGACGTGTTTTTCAATTAAATTTACAAATGTTCATTATTTATCTATCTTTCGCATGATTTAATAGATTTCTCATTTTTATTTTATTTTTACATATATAAAATAAAAATGAAAAAAAAAATAATAATATAATAATAATAATATATATATAAATTTTCGTATTATATATATATATATATATATATATATATATATATATTGGTTTTTTTTGTCTTTTTATTTTTTATATATTTTTTATATATTTTTCATATTTTTTATATGTATATATATATTTTATATATGTATATCGAAAATATATATATATATATATATATATATATATATATATATATATATATATATAAATTATTTTTAAAATTCATATATTTTGTTTTTTTATAAAAATTTTGTTTTTTATGAATTTTTGTTTTTTTACATATTTTGTTTTTATATTATTCTATTATATAGATATTTAATTTAACTTAAAAATTAAGTTAGCTTAAAAACTAAGTTAGCTTAATTTTTAAGCTTGTTATATGTCATTGCATACATCCCCATTGCTTAGTTTTTAAGCTAAAATTTTACTATAAATAGACAAGAGATCTTCACATAATTCTCACACCAAAAACAATTTTCATGCTTGTTTTTTCTCTCAATTCTCTCCCACACATATATTTCTCTCTTTCCTATTTCTCTATTATTTATTTTTAATTTTCTTATTTCTAGTTTTAATTAGATTAATAAATATTTAAAAATGTAAAAAAATATTGTTTAATTATTAATTAATTTAGATATTTTTATTTAATATTGATTAATTAAATTATTAATTAATCTTATTAAATATTAATATTTAAATTAATTAATAATTCTTCTTGTGGCCCATTTTTTCTTTTTAATACAACTTTATTTTTTTAGTTTAGTTAATCTTGATTAAATATTCTAAAATATGTTAATAATTTCTAAGTTATTAAATTTGCTTTAATTAATTTGTAATTAATCATTTAATTGTTTAAATTGTTTTATTCAATTATTTGGTAATTTATTCTTAGGATTATTTTCAAGCAAAACTGTTGTAAATAATTAATTAAATGTTCAAATTCGATTCTAACCACTTGATAAGACTTGGGGAATTTCTCTATGATCTCTAGTTTTCTCTGCTTAGTCTTTTACCTGACGCAAGAGTTCTTATATACTTTAGGGATCATTAACTCGCTTCTGGAAGCTTGAGAAGATGCATTGGACCTTGCTCCAATAGGTAAGTTTTCTTGAACTCATTATCCATGTTTTATTCACACGATGCTTTTACGTGTATATTTTCAATTGCCATGATATCACGATGTTTTGTCGTGTATATTTTATCACATGATGTTTTTCCATGTATTCAGTTTCACACACGATGTTTTGTCGTGTATATGCTTTTAGTCTCCGGATGTTTTTCCGTGTATATTATATCTGTTAGTTACCAGGATGTTTTTCCGTGTATATTTTATCTGTCACGATGTTTTGCCGTGTATTCATTTATTCCCCAATGCTTTGTTGTGTATTCATTTATTCCGTGATGTTTTGCCACGTATGCATGTTCCCTTAGGATCTCTTATTTCAAACTTAATTTTCGATTAGAGACAGACATTAGAATATTCAACCAAACATGATAACTTTAGGTTAAATTTCCCCTTTCGCCGCCGTGTGATTTAAACTTTATTTTCTGTAGTTTGTGCCCCTTAGGGGCGCACTACGACCGCTCTGATTTCTCAAGATCCCATTTGAGAATACGTAGGCATAAGACTGCAAAGTCTTAGCGAGCGACCTTTTTATTTTTATCTCTTTCAATCCGACATTTTCCTGGATATTTTCGACCTTTTTATTTTTATCTCTTTCAATCCGACGTTTTCCCGGATATTTTCAACCTTTTATCATCTCTTTACATCCGACGTTTTCCCGGATATTTGTATTTTCAACCTCTTATTTTTTATCTCTTTTTATCCGATGCTTTCCCGGATATTCATATCTGCAATCTTTTCTTGCAATCCGATGTCTTCCCGGATATTCATATCGTTTCTTTTCAAAACAACTTTCCTTGTAATTTAAATTCAAATACATATTTGTTATCAAAACTTTCTTTCATTTCTTTGTTGAACAACTAACAAAATAGCATGAAAGCTCTACAACGGGTAAGTGTTTATCCGCTTTCATTTACTGCTTTCATATATATAACTGTATTGTGGGAAGCTGCGCATGGTTAGTCTTCATTCATACCCTCTTTAAATACTTGTCATATATCAACTGTATATATACTAGTATAGTTATTAAGAGTTTTCCCCAGCAACTACGTCTAGAACTAGGTAAAGCCCTGTTGGTCACCTTTAACTACAAACAAAACTAGATCCCCATAGGATTTCCAGATACAGACTTCCCTTCTCTTGGGGTTAATCAATATGGAACAAAGAGAAAGGCAGTATTCTCTGTGAACCTTTCTTTAGACTGTCACCCCTAGAAATTGTCAAAGAAATTCTACTCCCCAGAGTTGATATATTCTCCGTGAATAGCATCTCTTAAGTTTCTTCCAAACCCTCAAACTTTCCTGGAATGATCTCTTCACTGTGAATTGCATTTCGTAAACTTCTCTTGGTTTGGGGACCCACAGGCTTCCTAAAAGCATCCCCGCCTTCTCTTAGGCGTTGTACAAGGACCCTCCGGCTTCTTAGAAGTTCTCATGCCTTCTCTTGGGCTTAGTACAAGGACCCGACGACCTCTTAAAGGTATAGGAACAAAACCTAGTCATCTTTTGCTAGAGCATTCTTTCTAGAGTCAAAACATCAAACCAATTTAGGGTTGATTCTCATCCCTTAAAACATCAGTCTCCTCTTGGGCATCGTACACAGATAAAACCAGTAGACTTGGACAGTATCACCTCCTTTTGGATCTCAAGAAACCCTAAAGTTTTCCAAAAATAACACAGGAATAACCCTTTCCTTTTATTTTTCATCTGACGCTTTCCCGGATATTACTTTTCTTTACATCCGACGCTTTTCCAGATATTCCTTCTATTTTCATCCGATGTTTTTTTCGGATATTCATATCTCAATCTTTAATCTTTTCACCCTTTCAATCAATTCACACAAACACCCTTTAACTTCAATCTTGGGCTTTGAACAAGACACCAAACATCTTTTTCCTCCCATAAAAACAGGAGGAACTACGATTGCTCTGATTTCCCTGTTTTCTTTAACGGGAATACGTAGGCATAAGATTGCAAAATCTTAGCGAGCACACTAAACAAAAAACCTTAGGTCCAGTACCTTACCAAAAACATCGAAAAATCCAAAAACAACAAAAATATCTTTTCAACATCTCTCAACCTTCCCAAAGGAGAAACTTTCCCATTTACAACAGATAAACACCAGTAAGTAGAAAGCAGTAAGGAAAATTACTAATAACCCATGGATAACCATGTATAGGATGGGTAATTGACAACTCCCCATTGTATAACCTGACCCTGAACTCCCCAATCTCTTTAGCATTTGTTTAGAAAACATTTGCGTGCAAGGTTAGTTTGAGTTAACTTCCATTTCCTTTCCAGCTTCATAGGATAAATAAGAAATCAGAAAGTAGCACCCAATCCCATCCGCAGGCGGATGCAGGCGGTCACGAAAATCGCGCTACACTTGCCACATAAAATAAAATTACAGAAAGGAAACCAAAAGAAAGCATAACAAATAGGACTTCCTTAGTCCAACAAGACTGACACTTATACTGACTATAGTAGTAGGGATGTGATCAGCGTTTGACAAAACGCTAACAAATCCCAATCTAGATGTTATAGTAACCCATCTCCACGTTACTTCATATCCTTTCATTCTGAACTTTCGGGAAGTAAGCAAGATTTGAGCTCGTTGTTTGATCATCGTAGATTAACCCAAAATGCAAAACAAAAAGGACACAGGGCTAAGATTTATGTACAAGTTTAAAAGTGGGAATGAATGTGTAAAATAATAATATATATGGAAACCACAATTATTCAAACAAGCGTATCTTTAACCCATAATCATATATACTCTATCTTTATTTATTCTAATGCATCCCTGAACTATATGCTGGCTCAGGCCACTAAACGTTGTCAATAATATATATCCCATTTACCAAGATCAGATATCACAAGACCACATGCCACCAATGTACTCCCAATTACCAAGAGCTACGCCACCTAACTTCACACGAAGTCTAGGTGTTATAAGTCGATCGTCCCTGAGAATTCAGGCTAAGAACTTTGCCTTGCCTAGCATGCATAGATAATAATAATCCCCGTCGAGATTGTAGGCGAGTGATCAACCTCGTGCGTCCCATACCGCACGGCAGTGGACTTACACATTCCTCAATGCAAATCTATATGATCACTCAATCATCTTGTGGCAACTCAACCATAAGTATTAAGTTAATACTTGGGAAATATCGTATCAACCCTTAAGGTTATACTTATTATCTACATACTTAAGTTGAGTGCCAAATCCATCATATGTCTTGTCGTATTTCTTCTTGGCATGATCCTTATCTCTACATAATCAATTCAGTTTGTACAATGAGTAATTGTATAGTTGACTTCCCAGGTAAGAGAGGTGGACCGTAAAGGACATAGTCGACCAAGTCTTTCCTTAGCCAGAATCCAACCAAATACAACTACTCAATGCATCTAACTTCCCTTATGTTATTGGGGATCTAATACTTAATATCTAGTAATATTGTTCTCTCCTTAATAGATCATTATTCTTAGTCTAACCATCACAATCATTCAAGTATAAATAAAATAAACAATTTAGACAATTAATCAAACAATGCAAGCACAATACAACCTAAAATTGGCATAGATTATTCCTATAATAAATAATTAAGGCTGACGTAACCTCGTTCAATGATTCGTGAATATCATTATTCGAGAATAGGCTCTCCTTACTTATTTATTACTAGTAGGGCTTGGGTCACCGCTACACACATATATATTAAGCTATTTTATGCTAACTGTCCCAACGTATACGAAATCTTGCCCCCACCTTTTGTTGTTGAGCGTTGTTGAAAGTCCACGAGCGTTTTCTCTGATCTTTGCCAAAAACCTAATTTACGATAACCGTTGAATTGTACGAAATTTATAAAATTATTAGAATATAATTTATGGTTAATTAAACATAATTCCGTTACAACTTGAAATATTTATTTATTAAAATATTTAATAATAACTTCCATTATATTTAAATAATTATAAAACTCAAATATAAATTAGACTATACCTCCGTTTGGATTTGTTCGTTTTAGAAAATTATCAAGAGTATATTCCTAATAACACTTAAATTATAATAATACTTGGGCATTATAACGACTTAAAATGGTAAAATTTATTTTGGACTTTATAAGTTCAATATCTCGACGTCTAAATGGAATTTGCATAGAAATTTTAAAATAACCTTTATATAAATAACATAGTTAAAATAATATAATTAAAATAAAATGGACATTATAACGGCTTACCGGTTTCTTATGAAAATGATTTGGGCAGAACTTTGACATATAAAATTCCTTTGAAACTTTAGAAGAACTTTTACCACAAAATAACTCTAAAAGTTACGAACCGACACCGTGAGAACCTCGATAACTAAAACTAATATTGCTATATGAAGAAACTAGATAAGGAAAGAAATAAAGAGATAAGAAAGAATATTTGTGAATGAGTGAATGAAAATGGGGTGGGAAAGACCACTATCTATACTAATTGTAAAATATTAAAATAACATAAATGTGTCTTCTTTTTCCCATACCTTCTAATTTTTCAACTCTTGCTAGTAAATGTCTTTATCAAATATTTACTAGTCTTACATCAATAGTTCTTTAGATGTTCTAGTATGACTTTTGTGAAAATAATTTATGAGAAATGTATGAGAGTTTGATATTTTAATGTTTCATGACATAATATCATTTATGATATTAATAAAAAAAATGAGATATATATTTCTTTTATAAAAATGAAATGATAATAATAATAATAAAAATAATAATAATGACAACAAGGATAATTATTATTAACTTAAGATTATTTTATTTACTCATTAGTTTGTAGAGTAAAATGATAATATTCAAATAAAATAAAATCAAATAATAATAACAAAACAACAACAATAATAATAATAATAAATATAATATGAATAATTAATTAAATTAAAGTTAAGTATTTTTAAGTATTAATTTCAATTTCAAAGTTTTGTTTGTAAAATGAAACGATGATATTCAAATAGAATAATAAGATTAATAATAAAAATTAAGGGTAATTAATTGATAAATTAATTATTATAGGTGTTAGTTTCAATATTTAGTTTTTAATAATTAGCGATGTTAAAATCTCAAATCTAATCAGATATATGATTTAAAGTATGGAAAATTAGGATGTTACAATGGTTATTTCATTTGGACCATATTTTATGGCGTCCCATATACCTTTGTCAACGAAGTTGACATGAATACGCATACAAGCTTTCCAATAGACAAATTTTTTGTCGGTGAAAATTGGTGCTCTATTGTACGCTCCCTTAGGTCCGATAGCCATTCTTCTAAAAATTAAATCTTAAGCACGAAATTAACCAGAGCTCGTGATACCACTTGTTAGACTATAGGCTTTAATCTAGAGGGGAGATGGATAAATCACAAATTTAAAAACAGAATGTTTGGAAAAAATTGTTTTCAAAAGTCTTATGGCACAATGGAAACAACCCGAATCGAATCGTCTAACCGAACCTACTATCGAAAAGCTCGGATATGCGTTATGTAAATAAATTGGATGATAATGAACACAAATTGTTCAATAACTATTAATTCACAAATAAATTTAATGTTATGCGTAAAGCTTATTTCCAATGAACAAAAATCAATTAAAATACTCAAAGGCATTTTATCGAACACTTTGTGTGCGATCGATAACGTTTGGAAATTCAATTTGTTTTATTGATGTTAAAAGCCAATCACAATCAAAGTGATTATGATTAAATCAACAAAACACTTTAAAAGATAGTTGAAAAACAATTTCCAATCCAATTAATCAAAACAACAATGAACTCAATAATTTGCAAGAACAACAATTAAAGAGATGTTTAGAGAGAGACACACAAAAATTTGTTTAGGCAGTTCCCCAATCGGCTTCGCTATGGGTACGTCTGCCCTTAATTCGAAATCAAATTGAGATACTTGCAATTATCCTTATCTTTGTAAAAATGTTTATACAAGAGATGAAGAACTCTAACCCCACAAACCCTATGGTTTGTTGTTGATTCTACCACCTCCAAACTCTTGATCAAAGTTTGATCAATTCACCAACAATGATGCTAGAATCCACCAATTCTTGACTACTTACTTTCAATACCTCCTCGTCTTCAAGGTTTTCGATCGGTCGGATTAATCCCTAGCACACACTTATTGAACCCAATATTCATGAACACGATTCACCATCTCGCGTTACTCCTTTGCAATGAACCACCTTGTCCCAAGGCCTTCACTCGGTCGAATCCGTATTTCTGTGATCTTGTCCAAAACCTTCAAATCACAATGATCTTGAATGAAAACCCCAGCTTGGTTTTCTTATTTGAAACACACAAAGATCCCAACCCAATATTCTCGGTTACACCAACCTAATTTGACGTTATCAACCCTAATCTAGATGGTCACCCAATCAAAAAATGATTATGCGTAGTTTGATTATGTGTATGCATAGAAGAGAGGTTGAAGATGATGGGAATGCTTTGTAATTTTGGTTTCGTTTAGGTTTTACACTAGTACATTGCAAGAATATGATGCATGTATGTGTATATATTGGTATGGAAGAAAATGAGCAAAAGTAATGCAATTGGATGGAGCAAAAATGAAATTCTTAAGAGGAAGCATCGTATGTGTCAGTCTATTAAAGCAATAGGTCGGCCTATCAAGGTACTTAGGTCGGCCTATGAAGGTTTTAGGTCGGTCTGTGAAGGTTTTGTGTCGACCTAAGTGAGGCGAGCTGAAGGCAGTGGCTACTAGCTTTAATATTGATCTGTGGGAGCCAACCTAAGATGACCATGTGTCGACCTCTACTGAAGTTGAAACTTCTATATGTCGACCTGTTTACGCATGTGTCGACCTGAACAGTGTTAACAACCCAAGAACTTATTTTTCAATGCATTTTTCACAAAAACTAAGTTTTTAATGCATGTATGATGTAAACTCATTTTTCAAACTATTTGAATTCTTCCTAATACTAAGATTCTCATCTAGAATTGGAGGATATTGTCCGATGTACATAATGCTACATTATCCTAGTTTTGACATCATTCAAAATCCAAAAGTACACTCACAGTACTCTTTTGATTTTCTATAACACAAGCCAAGGTTAATAGTACCTTTCAGATACTTGAAGATCCTCTTAACAACTGTTAAGTGGGATTCTCAAGGATCTTATTGGAAGCGATCACATAAACAGGCACTAAATAAAATTTCAGGTCTAGAAGCAGTTAAGTATAAGAGAGAGATAATCTTACCTTTGTATAATGTTTGCTCTACCTTAACGTTTACCTCATCCTTATCAAGAATACATGTAAGATGCATAAGAGTTTTGGATATCTTGGATTCTAACTTGTCAAACTTCTTTATAAGTTCTTTGGTACATTTACTCTGATGAGTATAGGTTCCTTATGGACTTTGATTAATCTAAATTCCCATAAAGAACTTGAGTTCTCCCATCAGACTCATCTCAAACTCTTCCTGCATAGACTTAGCAAATTCCTTATACAAAATAGCATTAGCAGAACCAAATATGATAGCATCTACATAAATTTGAATGACAAGAATATCATTTTTGAATGTTTTACAAAACAAAGTTATATCAACCTTCCCTCTGGTGAAATCATTTTCTAAAATAAAATTGCTTAGTCTTTCATACTGCTCTAGGAGCTTGCTTCAGACCATACAAAGATTTCTTAAGTTTGAAAAGGAAATATGGAATTTTATGATTTTCAAAACCACAAGGTTGGTGTACATACACTTCTTCTGTTATGTAACCATTCAAAAATGCACTCATAACATCCATATGATACAAGATGATGTTATGATTAGCAACAAAAGAAATTAAGAGACGAATAGACTCTAACTTTTCAACTAGTTCAAAGGTTTCAATATAGTCAATTCCCTCTTGCTGACTATAGACTTGTGCAACTTGTTTCTAAACACCCACTTTGTCCCAATGACATGAGTTTCTTTGGGTCTAGGCACAAGAGTACACACATCATTTCTGGAGAATTGGTTCAACTCTTCTGCATTTCCAGAATCCACTATGTGTCTAGAAGCGCTTCATCAACAAATATACGTTCTATAAGGGACATCAAACCTAAAAGTGTCTCTTTAGAAGGTTTGAATAAGGATATGGCTCTGGCTGGTTCAATCTTATCTCCCATAATTAATTCTTCAGAGTGTGAGGATCTTTGTGCTTTCTCAGAGGGGTCTGAACTTCAACAACTTTGGGTTGAGCTATTTCAGAGTCTTTAGTCTCAGATTCATTGGCTTCTGATTCTTTACCTTCAGAGCCTGAATACATGATTTCCAAATCTGCAAAATTTTCAACTAGCTCTGACTTTTCAGCTTCAAGCTTTTTGTGTTTCTGTGTTGTATACCCTATAGCCCTTAGAGTGTTCCGAGTATCCTAACATAATACAATTTTTTGCCTTAGAATCAAACTTGTTCAGATTGTCTTTAGTGTTTGGCATAAAACAATCACAACCAAAAGGATGAAAATATGAAATGTTGGGTTTTTTGTTCTTCCACAATTCATAAGGAGTCTTACCCATAATATGTCTTATTGAGATCCTGTTCTAAATTTAACATGTTGTGTTGACTTTCTATGCCCATAAGTGCTTAGCCACATTAGTCTCATTGATCATGGTCCTTGCCATCTCTTAGTGTCATATTCTTCCTCTTTATAACTCGATTCTGTTGTGGTGTTATATGGCAGAAGAAATCTTGGGAAATGCCATTCTCATAAAAGAGTTTATTAAAATCTTTGTTTTCAATTTCTCCACCATGATCACTTTTGACTTTAACAATTCTAAAGACTTTCTCATTTTGTAATTGATAGCAGAAGGTAGCAAACACAGAATGTGACTCATCCTTGTGTCTTAGAAACTTAACCCATGTCCATCTGGTATAGTCATCTACAATGACTAAACCAACTTCTTGCCACTGACTGAAGTAGTTTTTACTGGTCGAAAAAGTGTAAGTTCTGTTGTTTATGAATTGAGTACATTTTGGTAAAACAACATGTTGTTAGCAAGATGTTAAACCATATGTTTTGTCATGACAGACAGACATCATGTTCAACATGATGTTGTGACATGTGCCAGGACATGTTATACCAGAAAGTTAAAACATGATTGTTTTGATATTTTTAGTGTGATTTTTTAGTGTGTTTTAATTCACACGTTTGCGTTATCCAAGGGAGGATATTGTGAAAATTTCTGTTTTGACAGATTATGTTAGTTTTTGTAAAAAGGATCCTTGAGCCTTTTTAGGAAACTTTGTATTTTGTTCCTATTATTGTGCAAGAGTTTTGCTTATGATTTAAAGCTAATTCCTGGTATTTTTGTGCTTCAAGAGAGCCCAGGCCCAAGTGGACAGAAGGCTATTTAAAGAGAAGACCTAACCCTATTGAAGTAGAGAATCACATGGAATTTGGAGCATTAGGATTAGTTGTGTTTTGGTTGATCTTTAGGGTTTAGTGTGTGTAATTTGTATGTCACTCATGTATCTTCTTATGCATTGAGGTAGACTGATTATTAATTGTTAATTGTTCACTCTAAAGCTTTTAAGAAAGAGTGTATTGTTCTTGGTTGAAGCTTTTAAGCAAAACCAATTATTGTACTTAGAAGGGTTGGCACATCTATTTGTGGTGGTTGTTAAATTGTCACTGGGATTGTGACTAATTAGGAAGTGAGAGGGGGATCTCATATCTAGAAGGTGTCATGGTAGAAGTTGCACAAGGTAGGGATTAGGCGAGAAGTTGTAAACGGGGGAGTTAAGCTTTGAACTAATACTATCATAGTGGATTTCCTTCCTGGCTTAGTAGCCCCCAGATGTAGGTGAGTTGCACTGAACTGGGTTAACAACTACTGGTGTTATTTTACTTTTCTGTTATTTAAATTTTTTGCATTTTTATTGTGTGATCAAGCCGTTTTGATCCCAGTGTTGTGACATCTGTCTCGATATCTGGTATTTGCGTGCCAGAATTTCAATTTGCATCAGAGCATATCACCCTGTTCTATTTTTGGGTGAGCTCTAGGGAGTTTGTATTCTGGTACTATGGACAATGAAGGAGGAAGAAATGTTAACCGGCCTCCTATCTTAGATGGCACTAACTATGACTATTGGAAGACACATATGGTGGCTTTCATAAAATCTATGGATAACAGAACTTGGAAGGCTATCGTCAAGGGTTGGGAGCACCCTGTGGTTAAAGATAAAGATGGAAAAAAGACTTTGAAGCCAGAAAAGGATTGGACCAAGGAGGAATATGAGAATTCTCTTGGAAACTCCAAAGCCTTGAATACTTTATTCAATGGAGTTGACAAGAACATGTTTAGGTTGATCAACACTTGTACTGTGGCTAAGGATGCTTGGGAAATTCTTAAGACAACTCCTGAAGGAACATTCAAGGTAAAGATGTCTAGACTTCAGCTTTTAACCACCAAATTTGAAAATCTAAAGATGAGAGAAGATGAAAGTATTCATGACTTTCACATGAATGTGCTTGAAATAGCTAATGCCTTTAGTGCCTTGGGAGAAAAGATATCACCAGAAAAGCTGGTTAGGAAGATTGTCAATGTTCAGAAGTTCCAAAGGCTTAGAGGTAAAAATAACATCATTTTCTTTAAAAGAATTTTTTGAAAACTTACCTTTCTGAAATGCTTCACAAAAAGCATCTGAAGAGAACTTCAGATTTGGAAGGCCTCTGACTAAATCAAGCTTATTTATTTGATAAATCCTCCTCATGCTAACATGGCCCAATCATCTATACCATACCCATTGCTCTTCATTAACAAACATAAGACACTTTACATTATGATTTTTAATGTCAGAAAGTCTAATCTTATAAATTTTGTTCTTCCTATTTTCATTGAAAAGAATAAAGACATCCTTATGACTAACAACTTTACAAGACTTTTGATTAAAGATTATATCATAACCACTGTCACTTAATTGACTTATGGACAATAAGTTATGCATCATTTCTTCAACTAATCAAACATTATTAATATAGTGGAGAGAACCATAACCAAATGTTCTGGAGCCAATGATCTTCCTTTTCTGATTACCTCTGAAACCAACGATGCTACCAGGCTTAACTTCCAAGCTTTGGAACATATGCCTTCTTCCCATCATGTGTCGCGAGTAGCCAGAGTCCAGGTACCATTATTGGTGTCTTAACTGTGCTGCTACGTGTAGCGAGCGATTTTGGACGCGGTTCTTAAGCGCTGGTCGCTCTCTGCGGTTGAGCTTAAACTACAGGTCGATTCATTTTTTATCCTATTGTGAGCTGAATAAGGAAGGGAAATAGATGTCTCCAATTAACCCTGCTTTGCATACTGAGTTTAAACAGCGGTCTGTTAGGTTACAAATGCTATCAATGTGGGGGGGGCCTTTGTACTGGTTATTTGTGTTTTCGCCAATACAGGTTTCTTTCTTTTTTTATCTTGGCAGAAGGTTTCTGGCGGGGAACAAGGATTAGGATGTTAGGACTGATGTTTTTGAATTACTGCTTTTGATTGATCGAGATATGGGATTTGGGTTTTTGTTTAGTGTGCTCACTAAGATTTTTTCTTTCAATTTTATGCCTACGTATTCCCGTTTACCGAAACAGAGAAATCAGAGCGTTCGTAGTTCCTCCTATTCTATGGGAGGAAATTGGTTTTTGGTGTCTTGTTCAAAGCCCAAGACGTGAAGCGAAAAGGTGGTTTGTATCTTGTTCAAAGCCCAAGATGTGAAGCTGAACGTCCCAACTTTAGAGAGAATTTGTCATCTCTAAAGGGGGGGTTGTATGTCACAACTGTTTTATAAAGGAGAATTACTTTAACCAGGATTTGTGAATCTGGCAATGCCATAATTTCCTTTATATGGGGTTTTAACCTGAAGGAGAAGACTTTAACTCAATGTAGAGTAATGCCATCTTTCCTTAGGAATTTCTCATGCTAAAAGAGGGACAGTGGCATGGATGTAGATGATCCAGAGGCTTGCCGCTTACAGCGATTAGATGAAGGGGAGTTGTTGATGTTTGTGTATTGTGAACGAGGCACAGCTTTGATGCTAAAAGGTTAATTGGATTAACCAATGGTTTTCTTATACAAAGCCTAAGAGGAGGCTAACATGTGTCTCGTACAAAGCTCGAGAGAGAGGCTAAAAGGTTTTGACTCAGCGAGGGAATCCTTTGGTATCTCGTATAAAGCCCGAGATGGAGGCTAATTAACTCAATTAGAGAGTTTTTTATGTGTCTCATACAAAGCCCAAGAGAGAGAGGCTAAACATTGTTTCAGTTGAGTGACAGATCCAATATACTGATTTTAAAGAGAAAATCAGTTCTTATATGAGCAACACTATACTCAGGGATTTGATTCAAGGATCCGGGTTATTCTTGTTCTTTAAGGAAGCGGGAAGTCCGAAGGGTATTGAGACTGTTCGAGTCTGCGGGTTTCCTTCCTATTTAACGAAGGGGTCACTTGAGAATGTCTTTGAGACTCAAGGAAGTTAGACTGTCCAAGTCTAGAGTTTTAACCTTTTGTACTATGGTTTGAGAAACAGTAGTAGACTCTATGAAAGGACTATTTTATGAAGATGACTAATTTTTGTTCCTATACCTCTAGGAGGTCGTCGGGACAATTTGTACGAAGCCCAAGCGGAGGCTAGAAACTTTTAAGAAGCCGACGGGTCCTTGTATGATGCCCAAGAGATGGCTATCATTCCCGGAGGAAGAGATCATTATACGAAGCCTAAGAGGAGGCTGTGAATACTTCTAAGAAGCCGTAGAGTCCTTGTACTAAGCCCAAGAGGAGGCGGGGTTGCTTTTAGGAAGCCTGTGGGTCCTTGTACGATGCCCAAGAGAAGGCTGATGCTTTTAAGAAGCCGATGGGTCCCCAAACCCCGAGAAATTCAAGGCAATGCTATTCACCGAGAATAGATCAAAGTCAGGAAAGTTCGAGAATTTGGAAGAAACTCAAAGATGTCATTCACGGAGAATACATTCATCTCTGGGAATAGAGTTTCTTGACAATTCCTAATGAGGACAGCCGAAGAGAAGACTGTATCTGGTGATCCTATTGGGGATCTAGTTGTCTATTTCTATGACTAAACGAAACGGCGTCACTTAGTTCTAGACGTAGTTGCCGGGGAAACTCTAAATATCTATACTATTATTACACAGTCGATATGAGCTTATGAAAGAAGGCTTACAGTGAAACAGCCCCACAATACAGTTATATGTATATGAAAGCGGTAAATGAAAGCAATAACCACTTACTCGGTTGTAGAGCTTCCATGCTGTTTGGTTAGTTGTTCAACAAAGAAAGATTGAAAACAACAGTATATTCAAAATCAAAGGAGAAAGTGCTTTGAAAAAGAAAGATTTGGGGCTTACAGCTCAAGGAAAGGCCCAAGGTTTTATCAGTGAGCGCACTGTTTGAATTTGTACAGAGGGACTTATACAAGTGACTGTGGCCCAAAAATTGTTTTCTGTGCAAATGGATGGGTCTTACACTCTCTCAAGAGGCCCAAAAAGTTTTAAAGAAAAAAGAGTGGGGCTTATAACACGAGGGTAGGCCCAATTTATTTTTTCATTTAAAATGGCAATCGCGCCGAGGTTTTCTTTTAACGCAGAGGGACTTATACAATAAGTGAGGCCCAAAAAAGATTTTGGTTAAAAGGGGATTGGGTCTTACACTCTATTAGAGGCCCAAAATGTTTTGAATGGGTCTTATAGCTCAAGGAGAGGCCCAAGGTTATTATTATTCTTTTTTCAAAAAAGGGCGACGATCGCGCTGTTTGTTTTTGACGGTATCGGAACTTATACAATACACTGAGGCCCAAAAAGATTTTGTCAAGAAAGGATTGGGTCTTACACTCTATTAGAGGCCCGAGAAGTTTTGAAAATGATTTATGAGGGTTGAATTAATCCAAAAACCCTAATTTGTTTTCAAAATTGTATTTAATTGAATAAAAATTCAATTAAAATGATCAAAATTGTTTAACATGTGAAAAACAAATTGTGATTTTGGATTAATGCTTCAAAAATTAAGTATTGACCTACAAAATAATTAGAAAGCATTAAAAGTTGCAAAATCAATGTAGAAAAAATATTTAATATGTCAAAAACAATTAAAATATTAATTCTTTGCAAAAATATCAATTATATGAAATAAATAATATTTTTGGGATTTTTTGATAAAATAAAATATTTTAACATTTTTGTGAATTATTAAAAAAAGAATCAACTCAAAATCATTAAAACTCAGGGAGAAATTAATTTTTGAATCAATTAAATAAAATCACAAAATTCAAATATTTGAATTATTCAAAAATGGCGCCAAGAACACACCAAGAACACGCGCGTGTTCTGGGTTTGGCTGATTTGCATTTTCCATCAAATCTCACTGAATACGTAATCATATCATGCAATCCACATATCATTATGCTCGTCTCAACCTCACGATCATGTCTATAACACTTAATTTCATTTAAATTAAACATAAAACATGAAATCACGAAGAAACCTCAAGAACCCTAATTAGGCTAGGATTTTTGATACACGATTCAAACAATGCAATTAATTGAGGGGAAACATTTCATGCATGATTATGAACATATGGCCAAATTATTGTGCGAGGAAATATGCATAGATTGAGAGATGACCAAGTATATGCTTACCTCTAAGCCGTGACAGCAAGTGCAATGTGATTTTTGATTTGGAGGTGTTACAGATGAGTGGTGATGATCTGAACAGCTTCCCTACACCCTATGGAGTGTGTTTGAATGGTTGGACTTGATTGAAATTGGCTGGATCAATTTGTGGTACCTCAGCTGCAACTTGATTG
This sequence comes from Lathyrus tuberosus, assembly GCA_022829125.1. Classification (NCBI taxonomy): domain Eukaryota; kingdom Viridiplantae; phylum Streptophyta; class Magnoliopsida; order Fabales; family Fabaceae; genus Lathyrus; species Lathyrus tuberosus. The sequence goes on from JALAZF010000002.1 coordinate 42,188,894, forward strand.
AAAATTTGAGCAACCAGCTGGTGATTTTGTGAAATTGGTGTTTCAGAAGTGATCTAAGTGTTTGATCAGCTCATATGTGATGTATGTGAGGTGTGTGAGTGATTGGTTTGATTGGAATTGCTCTCAAACTCAAAACCCAATAGCTACCTTGCTAAGAAAGGCATTTTTGCCAAGAGAAAGAGATTTTGAGGAAAGCATCTGTTAGATGGCTTTGGTGTACTCAAACTGATCACAATTGAGCTCTATTTATAGTAGAGCAAGTTTGTTTTGCAAGGAATAGTGAATGACAGCTGGTAAGTAGGTTTGGCCAATGTTGGCAAATGAAAATCCAAGTCTCCTCTAGCCATTGACTAGAGGTTAGGGCACAGAGCTTTGGTTCCCTTGGTCTTGGATAAGTCTTGACTGATTTCAGATGAGAATGGCTCAGTCCATGCCACCTTGATGCTTCCATTGAATGCTCCAATCCAAATTTGGAGTCTTGTCCCTATTTTGGCCATTCTAGGTTCAACATGCTATTTCTTGTTCCATGGACTTTGGAGGCTTGGCTCAGTGATTGTCCCCTTTAGATTCAATCCTCATATGTGTCCAAGTGGATAGGAGCATTTGAATTTGGCTGATTTTGGCAAATCGAGCAAAGTTGCAAATTCTGCCTTGCCTTTGACAGATTTCAGCAAGGCAACTTGACAATGTCATATCTCATGGTGTAAGTTGAATTTGGCAATGTTCTTGACCATTTTGGAAAGCCCTTACATGATACAACAACTGTTTGAACAAGTTTGGTTTTGATCTCTTTTGATTCCAAGTGAAAAATCCCTCTACATTTGGCAAAAAGTGAAGCAAAATCTGACTTAGTGAAATTTTCACTAAGTGTTGGAACAAAGTGTGATTTCTTGATTTTGATCACTCCATAACTCAAAATTCTTAATGAATTGGACTTAGGTCTAGTTGAAGTTTTTGTAGAGGGTAATGAGGGCTACAAATCCATATTTGGATGAGAAAAAATGGCCATGTGGTTTAGGAGTTATGATCCTCCAAAGTTAGTGTATTAGTGGTACTTTATTTTTAACTTAGAAAATTTTCTAAGTTTTTATGGTTACCCCTTTTACAAGTTATCCAACTTTTCTTGATTTTTCTTGATGAATGATGATTCAAATCATACATTAACATCATTTTAGGGTTAAAAATCCATTTTGGTGAAAAATCTCAAAAAGTCAAAGTTGACTTTTGTGCACAGTTGACTTTTTATCAGATGAATTCCAAATTGTGCAATTCTTCAGGAAATCATGTCCTTGACCTAAATCAAACTTGATGGACATGTTCCATGGGTGTCATAGGGTATATTGAGGCATGATCTAGGGCTTGAGAGCATGTCCTGGTCAAAAGTCAAAGTTACAGTTGACTTTTCCCTTAAAACCCTAATTGTGGTGCAGATGAAATTAAGACTTGATGCTCAAGCTTCTTGGATTAATCCATTGTTGCAAATGGATCAATATGGTATATTAGAGACCCTCAAATCATGTCTTGAGGTCTTGGCTCATGATTTGTCCCAAAATTCAACTTAGGGGTGAATTAGGTCAAGGAACCTTAATTCCTGATTTTTGATGTATGCATCCCCTGAGGTCAAATTGACTTGATGCTTGGGTCCATGAGGTTCCATGGAGTACATTAGGTTATGTTTTGGATCATTGGCTTGTGCCCAGATGAAAAATTTCCATCTGGAGGCCCTGGTCGACCAAAACCCTAATTTGGTGATACTGGCGATCTTGAGACTTGATCCACCTAGAAGGGAGCAACCTTGTGCTTAATCCTTGAAGTGGGAGTCCTTTTTGATCCATTGTGGATGTTTGAGAGGTTAGACAAGTTGAATATCATGTCATTCCTTGATTGATCCTTTGTCTAAGGCTCTGAGAGGGCTTAAAACCCTAATTTTGATTGTAGTGAATGCTCAACAACCCTTGAGGCATTTGGTGAGGCATGATGGTTCATCCATATTGTGATGATGATTTGCACAATGATGGGAAATCTTAGTGGTCAAAATTTGGGGTATGACACTAAGGATGCCTGCAACATATATTATCTTATCCTTAGGTACCCACAATTTTCTGGGTCCTTTTTGGTTAGTCTTCCCAGAGTTTTTAACAAACTTGGGTTTCTGTGCAGGATATTCATACATGTATGCATAGTTGAAACGGGAATGAGCTTTTTCTTTAGCGTTAGGTTTTGAAAAGATTTTACCTTTAGCATAACACCATTTTTTTACCAGAAGGCACAAAACGGGAATGAAAAGTTTTTGGTTTATCTTCTTTTTCAGAAGTAGATTCTTCATCGGAATCATAACCAATTCCTCTTGTTCCATTTTTGCTTACACCATAAATCATTGAAGCTATTACGCTTCTATTCAGGCTTCTAGCAAGAAATTTATGGAAGGATTTTTCATATTTCTTTATGACATCATTAGAGTCTGTAGAGGCGTTTGAAAGATTTCCTTCTCAAGTTAGGAACTCTTGCTCTGAAGCACAGAGTTATTATTTTTCAAAATAAAGTTTTCTTCATTTAAACTTGAGAAATCTTTTTTAAACTTATAGTATGCTTCTGACTCAAATAATAAACCTTTTTCAGATCTTTGTATTTGTTTATAAGCTTATGATACGTATCCAGAACTTGTGTTAAACTGGATTCAAGTTCAGAGGGAGAGAGTTCAGTGAATACCTCTTCAAAGTCTGACTCAAATTCTGATTTTGATTGAATCTTCTCAGCAGGAGCTTCTGCGCATGCCATCAGCGCCACATTAGCTTGCTCTTCCTCAAAGTCATCTTCTGAGGATTCTGAATCATCCCATGTAGCCATCAAACCTTTATTTTTTCCTTTTGAAATCCTTCTTCTTTGGCCTATATTTCTTCAGCTTGGAACACTCATTCTTATAGTGACCTAGCTCCTTGCACCCGAAGCAAATAACATCCTTGCCAACACCTGACTTCTTCAGTCTAGATGTAGACTCAGAGCGACCATATGTCCTTCTAAAGCGTCTGAAATTTCCTTGTCTTTTCTTCCAGAGTTTATTAACATATATGGACAGAAGAGACAATTCATCTTCTTCTTCAGAGTATTATTCTTCTTCATCTTGAAAGGCTTTGTTCTTTTCAAAATTTCCCATGGATTTCAGAGCCACATATTTGACTTTGCTTTAAGGCTCATCCTCTTCAAGCTATATCTCAAGACTTCTCAAGGAACTCACAAGTTTTTTAAGAGTGGTGTTGTTCAGGTCTTTTGATAACTTCAACGCAGTTACCATCTCCATCTTTTAGGTAGACTTCTGATGATCTTCCACATGATCAGTAGTTGTGTCATACCCCAAATTTTGACCACCAAGATTTCCCATCATTGTGTAAATCATTGCCACAATATGGATGTGCCATCATGCCTCATCAATCTCCTCAAGGATTGTTGAACTTTCACTACAACCAAAAATTAGGGTTTTGAGCCGTCTCAGAGCACTTAGACAAAGGATCAATCAAGAAATGACATGATCTTCAACTTGTCTAACCTCTAAAACATCCATGAAGGATCAAGAGGTCTCCCAATTCAAGAATCAAGCACAAAGTCGCAACATTCCAAGTGGATCAAGCCTCAAGATCGCCAGTGTCGCCAAATTAGGGTTTTGGTCGACCAAGGCCTCCAGATGAAATTTTTCCTCTGGGCATGATCCAATTATTCAAAACATGACCCAATATACTCAAAGGGACCTTATGGACCCACTCTTAAAGTCAAAACAACCTCAGGGGAAGTATTCATCAAAAATCAGGAATTAGGGTTTCTTGACCTAATTCACCCCTAAGTTGATTTTTAGAGAAAAGCATGAGCCAAGACATCAAGACATGATTTGAGGGCCTCAAATACACTACATTGATCCATTTACAATAATGGATTGATCCATGATAGCTTGATTCACAAGTTTCAAATGCATCTGGACCACAATTAGGGTTTTAAAGAAAAATCAACTGTACCTTTGACTTTGGACCAAGACATGCTCCCAAACCTTGGGACATGATTCAAGACACCCTAAAACACCTATGGAGTCCATCCATTAAGTTTGAATTAGGTCAAGGACTTGATTGCACAAAGGATCACACAATTTGGATTTTATCTGATAAAAAGTCAACTGTGCCCAAAATCAAGTTTGACTTTTTGGAATTTTTCACAAATATGGTTCCCCTAAGTCCAAAACAATGTTAATGTATGGTTTTGATCATCATTCATAAAAAAAAATCAAGAAAAGCAAGGTAACTTGCAAAAGGGGCAACCTTAGAAAACTTAAAATTTTCTAAGTTATGGAACAAAAGTGGTTTTTACCCAACTTTGCAAGGTCATAACTCCCAAACCCTAAGGCCTTTTTCTTCCATCCAAAGCTTAAATGAAAGTTCACATGACATACTTCAAAAGTGTCAACTACAAGAGATTCCAAATCCTCATGGATTTTGAGTTATGGATTGATCAAAATCACAAAAAGTGGAAATGACCACTTTTTCCAACACTTAGTAAAATTTTCAACAAGTCAGAATCTGTTTCACTTTTTCCAAACTTTGAGGCCATTTTCACCTTAATCCAAGCTGAATCATGTCCATTTGTGAACATCAAAGTTAAAGTATGTCATGAGAGCTTTCCAACAAGTACCAGATCATCTCCAAATTCAATTTGAGTAGGGAGTTACAACCCTTGGAACATGGCATCAAAGATTGTTTTCTTCCCAAGGCAGATTATAGGTCATTTGCTCGAATTAGCTAAATCAGACAATTACAAGCTTTGTCATCCATTTGGACACCTCAATGGATAACATCTAAGAGACAATGTCTAATCCATAAGCCTCCCAAGTCCAAGGATCTACATGTAGCTACGTGTCCCCTAAAAAGGCTAAAAATCTCACAAAGACTCCAATTTTGTTCCAATGCATTCAATAGATTCAAAAGGTGGCAAGCATCAAGACATTGCTAACTGAATTGAGTCAAGCCTTATCTCTGAACCAAAGCTACAATAACCTGCTGCACTGAGCCAAGTCAATGACTATAGAAAACTTTGATTCCTTTATGCAACCATTGGCCAAAGACCTGTACCAGTTGCCATTCACTATTGCTTGGAAAACAAACTTGCTCTACTATAAATAGAACTCATTTGTGATCAGTTTAAGTACACCAAAGCACCCAAACTGACACTTTCCTCAAAATCACATTTCATAAACCAGATTTTCCTTCTATTTCAAGTCACTATCGAATTTTGAAATAGGAAGCAATTCAAACCAAACCAATCATGCCAACACCTCATATACATCATATATGAGTGTTCCATGGCCCTGAAACACATCTAGAACATCAGAATCACAAAATCACCATCCATTTGCTTAAGCTTTTGGTCTGTTTGCTGTTGAGGTGCCACGACAAGTTCTGGGCTGATTCAATCCATTCCAAGCCTTCAAACACATTACCTGAGGTCCATTGAAGCTATCCAGATCATTACACAACATCTGTAACACCTCTAACATAGAATTTGATCACCAGCTGCAAGAGGTAAGCCTGAAGCCTTCAAACTCCATATTACATGCATCATAAATGAATTTTTGAGTTACATCTTGTTTCTACATATATATAGAGAGTGTTAACCCTCAATCAATTGCTATGTATGAATCATGTATGGAATTTCATAGTGTTCATGCTAAAATTAGGGTTCTTGAGTTTATTCTCTGATTTCTCACTCCATACTTAATATAAATGCAATTAATCTATATGGTTGTGATCCTTGTTCAAAAACGAGTGAGATTGGTGTTTAAATCATGCAAAACCATTGAGTAATCAGAGAGAAAAGTGAGAAAATGTAAATCTGGGAAAAACAGGGCACGCGGGAAAGAACAAGTGTTCTTGGCGCCCTTTTTCAAATTTTCAAATATTTGAATGTTTGATATTTTATTTAATGATTTCAAAAATTAATTTCTCTCTCATTTTTTATCATTTTTCATTGGTTCTTTTTTATAAAGTCACAAAAATGTTAAATTATTTTATTCTGCAAAAAAATCCAATTTATATTATTTATTTAATATAGCTAGAATTTTTGTAATTTATTTCATTTTATTTGTTTTTAAACATTTTAAAATGAAATTCCCACTTTGATCTTTTCATTCCAAATGAATTTCAATCTTTCATGTGATTAAACCATATTTTTCAAAGTTGATAAATTGTTTTTGAATATATTTGATATTTTATATCATTTCTTTATTTAATTTCCTTTGAAAATTATATCTTTTAAATTCAAAATTAGGGTTTTCTCTAAATTTTGATTTTTCAAACTTCATTCAAAACACTTTGGGCCTCTAATAGAGTGTAAGACCCATCCCTTGTCACATAAATAAATTTGGGCCTCAGTCATTGTATAAGTCCTACTGTGTTTTCTAAAATCGCGGCGCGATCGCCGCCTTTTAAACAAAATCGTCTGGGCCTCTCTCCTTGAGTTGTAAGACTCATTCTCTATTCTTTTTAAAACTTTTTAGGCCTCTAATAGAGTGTAAGACCCATCCCTTGTTGTATAATCTATTTTTGGGCCTCAGTCATTGTATAAGTCTAGATACGATTTTCAAAAACGACGATGTGATCACTGTTATTCATCTTGGACTCACCCTGAGTTGAAAGCCCCATTCTTCTTTTTTTAAAACACTTTTGGGCCTCTAATAGAGTGTAAGACTCACCTCTTTTGTAAATACAATAAATTTGGGCCTCAGTCATTATATAAGTCCCTCTGTTGTTTTCAAAACTATGACGCGATTGTCGCCTTTTCCAAAGAATTCATCAAGGCCTCTCCTTGAGTAGAAGCCCCAAAAATTAATTTAAAAACAACTTTTTTTTTTATTTAGATTCAAATTCATAGTTGTTATCAAAACTTTCTTCAATTTCTTGAATAACTAACCATACAGGTATTTATAATACTGAAAGCTTGCTCACCTGTAAGTTCTACTGTCTTCTTTTACATACTTGTTTATATATATTTCATCTTGTTGCGGTGAGAATCGGATAACAAGCTATTAATTAACTTGAATCACAAAACATGAAATTCACCACCGAGCTTTGATTTATCCAAAGGAAAGGGTAAAGAACGAAAACCCTAATAAGAGAATCTAGGTTTGGGGGTTGGTTATACTAAGGGAAAGTATTAGCACCCTAAGTATCTGTAGTACTCTACAGGAACCTCTTGTTTATATTTGTGTTATGTTATGTTTGCTTACTAAGGGAACTGTTCAATGGTAAAGAAACACCTAGGGGTATATACACTAAGTATGCTCGCCAAGACATCGCATCTCGTGCCTACGTATCCTGACGGGAATGGAATCAGTGCATTCGTAGTTCCCCTCAATGGGGGTGAGGAACCCTTGACTGTGGTCAAGGTTCCAAGGGAAAGCGGGGTGAAAAGCTTGAAAGCAAAGCTTGTGAGGATTGATTGATTAGGAGAAGAGATTAATGGCTATCTCTTGTGAAAGGATTTGAAGGGTTAGACCGTCGTGAATGAGAAGAGATTAATGGCTATATCTTGTTTAGGTTAAAGAAAGGTTTAAGAGTTATAAGAGATTAATGGCTATCTCTTGGGAAGGCTAGGTTAAAAGGGAATGAAATGTTCACGGGAAAGTAGGGTCTGACAGCAAGACGCCAATGTGGAGTACGGCGACTCCAAACCTAGGCTAGGTTAAAAGGGGTAATGAGCTATCTATGACCTTGCGGTCAATACAGAGACTTTCCTTTGGAAGGAGGGGAATAATAACTTGTAAACAAGCGTTGAAGGGGATTGAAAGTAAATGAACAAAATGAGTACAGCAAAGATATTATTCTCAAAGCTTTGGAATCAGATACATGTCAAGTTATGAAAATTAGCAACAAAAGCCAATGCATACAAAACAGAAAGACGTTGTTCAAGTCGAGGAACAATAAACAAACATTTACATGTTACAGAATAACATTCTCAAAAGTTTTTGGGAAACCGCTGATGATCTTCCATGAAACAAACTAAGGATTAAATCAAAGTTAATGCATATTTTTGTTATTTTTTATTTTGGAGTTTTTAGAAAGGAAGTGAAATTTATAAGAAATGAAATAAATAAAAAACAACAATTAAAGTGGCAGGCGCCACTATTTGGTGGCCAGTGCCACACTTAGTGGCACACCAAGGCAGGCGCCACGTCTACCTATGGCAGGCACCATTAGTGGTGCATGTTGTATGGTAGCAGGCGCCACTTTAAGCAATGGTGGCAGGCGCCACTTTAAACAATGGTGGCAGGCGCCACTTTGCTTCATTTTTTTATTTTTTTTAATTTTCGTTTATCTTTTTTATATCATTCATAATAAAACCAAACAAAATCTATAGGACATTATTATTTACAATGCATTTTCCAGAAAAATATTAACATGCTAATGAACTTGATAACAGCGAACAATGATCATGGCACTTTGAAAATGAAGAAATAAAAGAAGTGAATGTTACCTAGTGGAGACGGTCCACTGCCTCTTTGCTGGTACAAATTCCGGAAAGAAAATGAACGAGCTTCTTTTTCCTCAAAATGCTACAGCAAGGTTGAACGGTGGAAAATTCGAACCGAAAAACTTTCGTAACAATATTCAGAATAACAGTAACTGGGGGAGAAATATGAGGAGAACATTCACTATTTTTTCGGTGAATCTCGGTGTCCTTGAAACTGAAGTGTAATGTCCTATTTATAGGAGAAAGTGAGGGTGTGGTCTGATTTTTCACATTGTCCAAAATAACCTTTTTCACATTTCTTCGGGCAAGTGAGCTGGCTGAGATTTGAAAAATCTTCATTTTTCAGAAATAGGCTCAGAGGATAGGTTGGCTGATGAGGTGTAGAACCATGCTTTACTAAAAAGTTGTTCTCATTTCATGATGAATTCCAAACCACTTGCATTTGCTTAATAAAACACATTATTATTTTATTTTTTTGGGAAGCAGAAGTCATGGCAGGCGCCATGCTTCTTTTGTGGCGGGTGCCGCCCTTAATTATACATGGCAGGCGCCACCTTAATGGTGGTGGGCGCCATGTATCCATTTTCTTTTTTTTTCTTTTTTTTTCTTTTCTTCTTTTTTTCTTTCTTTTCTTTTCTTCTTTTTTTTTTCTTTCTTTTCTTTTCTTCTTTTTTTCTTTTCTTTTTTTTTTCTTTTTCTTTCTTTCTTATAAAATTTCAAAAAATGCCTTGTGATCTCTCGTGCTCCAAGGATTGAATACATTAAGAAGGGATGCAACTTGAATACTTCATCTTGGTCCAATAACATCAAAGTCAGAAGCTCGACTTTTTTCGGCCCAAAACCCTAATTTCCTCAGGAATTCCACTGGATGGTCTTTGAGAATCTTGCTTCTTTAATCTCTTCCAAGGTCCATAGATGGCCTCTAAGAATGTCCAGTATCATGTAGAATCATGTTCCAAAGCTTGGAAACATGTCTTGATCAAAATCAAAGGCAATGGTTGACTGATGCTGATAAAACCCTAGTTCGAGTCGTGGTGAATCTTGGGGCTCAAGGCACTTGTAATAGGAACCAAACACACTTGACTTCTTGTTGAATAAGACCTCTTGAATGTAGGTGAGTTCAAATGGTTGCTTTTGGAGCCAGAGACCTTGAAATATGGGAGAGTCTGGCTTATTGACTTTTGTTCACTTTCCTGTGCAAACCCTGGCTTTCACAAGAAACAAACTGGCAAGATATGGGTTAGTTAACAATGCATAGGTGAATGAATCCTAAATGTAAGTGCAAAATGTTATGACATCTAAGGGGTAAAATTTGGGGTACAACAGTTGCCCCTATTTAAATAACTTTACCGGATGGCATGAGGAATGGAAATCCTCGGGACATCAAGGTGAAAGGTATTTAAATATAGCAAACCGAAAATTTTGCGCTTAGATGGAATGCAGATGCTAAGGATAAACAAAAGACATGCAAATGCTGACATGCAATGATCTACTAGTATGATGATATGATAGTGCAAAGGTGTAGAAAAACAAGACATCGGAGTAAACAACTACAGCTGAGCTTTACTAGGGAAGGATAAGGTTAATATCCATAAGGAAGACTTACTGGGGATATAGATTGACCAACGTAAGAGACTCACTGGGGAGACTCTGGGGATAGACAAATAAAACTGAGGGGAAACCTCACAGATCCTCACTGGGGATGGGAGCCAGAGAGGTGTTCTCCAGTGGGGAAAGATCCAGGGAGATGGACGACAGGTTTATAGGTGACCGGAAGACACTGGAGAAATGAACGTACACTCTTTACTGGGCATGAAACCAGAAAGAAGACATGATCTCCAGTGGGGATCAATTTAAAATAAAATGATAGACATCAACAAAATATTTTCTAGGATTTTCTTATACTGAAGAGTTCAAACGGGATCTTCAAGAAAAGCCAGAAAAGACAGAGAAAGGCACATCCGAAAAAACATCAGATGGCAAAAGAAACCAGACATCCAATAATGGCTTTGAATGAGAGGTACAAATCACATCTAATAATGGCTTTAGATAAAAGTGAACAAAGCAGGGATCCAAGAAGGAATTGGATAAGAGGACACCAGTCATCCAATAATGACTTTGAATGAAGGGTACAATCACAATATCTGAGAATGGCATCAGATGAAAGTGAGCAAACAAGGGTAATCCAAGAAGGCGTTGGGTGAAAAGAAACAATCATCCAATAATGGCTTTGAACGAAAGGTGTAAATCATAATATCTGAGAAGGCATCAGATGAAAGTGAACAAAGCAGGGATCCAAGACAGCATTGGATGCAAAGAAACCAGTCATCCAATAATGGCTTTGAATGAAAGGTAAACTCAAACTATCTGAGAAGGCATCAGACGCAAATGAGACAAAAGGTGAAATCCAAGAAGGCATTGGATAAACTACAACGTCCAAGAAAGCATTGAACGAAAATGATCAAGGAAACACCCAAGAAAGCATCACAATATCCAAGAAAGCATTGGATAAAAGGACACCAGACATTCAATAATGGCTTTGAATGAAAGGTAAACTCATAATATCTGAGAAGGCATCAGATGCAAATGAGACAAAAGGTGAAATCCAAGAAGGCATTGGACAAAAAGAAATCACAACGTCCAAGAAAGCATTGAACGAATATGAACAAGGAGATACCCAAGAAAGCATTGGATAAAAGGAATCACGATATCCAAGAAAACATTGGATAGACGTGAACAAAGGTGAAATCCAAGAAAGCATTGGATAAAAGGAAATCACAGTATCCAAGACAACATTGAATAACTGTGAACTTTCAGGAATGGCACTGAAAGTAAAGACAAATCACTATTTTCAGGAATGGTATCGAATGATAGAGAGAAAGACATCCAATAATGGCTTTGAATGCACAGGAGAAAACTCATCCAGGAATGGCACTGAATGAACAAATAAGACTTTCAGGAATGGCACTGAAAGATATCCAAGCAAATTTGATGGAGTTACAGGAGATAGGCAAAACTTCCAAGAATAGCACTGGGAGAAACAAGAGGAATAAGATATCCAGGAATGGAACTGGAGATCACAAGAGACGGATATCCAAGAATGGCACTGGAGTGAGAAAGAGACAGACATCCAGGAATGGCACCGAAGTGAGAAAGAGACAGACATCCAGGAATGGGATTAGATGCTCAAGGAAACGTCAACATTCAGGAATGGCACTGAATGAAAGGACAGATAACGTTCTGGTAGGTGCCAAGTAAGTTAGACTTTGACCACAAGGTAAGACGTGGATAATGACAAGACCTCAGGAGAAATGCAAATGAGGATGAAACACTCATGATATGCATATGGTATATGAATTATGCCATGCAAATGCAGATGCTGACGGCACATCTCGACTCTTTTGGTGAGAAAATAAGATTGGAAGACTGATTCCTCAACACGGAGATCACTGCCATTCAGCCTGGGACCTAGAGATGCTATTGCTGAACACATCATTGCCACACTGGTAAACTGTATTAAGTGATGATCCTTGTAGGAAGGATGGAAAGTTGCTTGGGGTTTCTTCAAATAAACAGTCCCAGATTAGCTGACTGTTGTAGATGATCTGATCATTGCTTCAGTTTGTCTGATTCTAGAGTGACTGTTTTGTTGTACACTTGGAAAGCTTGCCCCTGATTAGGCCTTGAAAAATCTTCTGGATAAACCAATTCTGAGAAGCCGCCATTAAACCACAAATCTTGAACTGATTCTCAAAAGGATATGGAAGGAACTTGCCCCTGATTGGATCACCAACCAAGTTTCTTAATTGTTTGAAAATTCCTTGAGAAGAAAGCTAGTTTGCAAACCAAAGTATTTATGCAAACATGGTAAATGCAAAGTTCATGCAACTTTTGAAATCAAAATCATTTTTGGAAAGACGCAAAGCATATGGGTCACCGGTCTGAACGCGGCAGTTCAAGACACCAAAAAAAAGGTATGATGCCAAAAACAAATGATCTGCAAATATCTTTGGGAGTCAGTTTACGCAACCTTGCTGTAGTATACTTTCAAAATAACCCTGCTTCAGTTAGGTCTTTTGAGGGTTATAACGTGGCCTGGTTCACGGTTTTAAGAAACAAAGGATAAAAGCTCAAAGTTTATTTGTGCCCTCCCAATCTTCGTGATGTTCTCCATTCCTATGCTCAGTTAACTCATCTTATGCAGTCAGGCTTCCATAGGTTAGGAATTGCACTGATGGTAATAATGGTGGTTCAGAAGTTAAGGGAATTGAGATGGTAGTCACCGCTGCTTACAACATTTTGTTGTTTTTTATGAGGACCTCAGTCAACTCGTTTTGTCTTTGAGGATTTTGGTAACCTCTTGATTGATTTTTGTTATCCCTAACTTTTGCCTGAACTGTGTCATTTGAGCTTACAGCCAGCGGGATGCCCCAATTTTTGCCTAAGTCTCCTTCATCGGTTTTGACTTAGCGGGATTTTATTTTGATTTTTTTTCACTCTCCTTTTTTTTAGTGACTGTCTGGCTTAATGATTACAGTGAACCATCATTGGCGTTTGACTTGAAAGACATCTTCGACACTTACTTGCTGTGTGCGAAGGAAAACTGTGAATGCAACTTTTTGTTGAAAGGTGTCTTATATTTGAATGCACACTCAAGTTAACTGAGAACTACCCTGCCCCAGGTTAAGATTGCGGGTTTTTTTATTTGTAAAGAAAAGAAACTCCTACTTCAAGGCTCGAAGGGGTTAAAGAGGGGTTATCTTCCTTATTTCACCAGTGTTTGGAAATTGAAACAATGCCTTACATCGTCAGCAAAGTTTTGATTGGAAGCATACCAACAGAAGTTATGAGTATAAAGTTTTCATCATCCTCCCTCCAATCTTTGCATAATCAAAAAGAGATAAAATATTTTGCCAAATAAAGCATAAAGATGTAAATAGTGGACAAAATGAATTGAATCAAAAAGTTGCAATGCTCATTTCATTAATCATGAAAGTACAAACATAATTTGAAGGCAAACAGCCCGTACAAAATAAGGAAAATGCAAACAACAAGAAACAAGGCCCAATGACTAGTTAAACACAAGGATGGGTTGTCCTGCCTTTAAGAAGTAGCTGAGCTGAAGTCGACTGAAGCTTCACTTGGTGTGCCCTGGCAGAGGGTTTCTTTGGACATTTGGATTATCCTTAAAGGAGAGGATTTTGTTTCTCATCGGCTCTTGTACTTTAGCCTTCAATGCAAAGCAACCTTCCAAGTTATGGCCTGCACAACCTTGATGGTATTCACAATGAAGATCAGCCCTATAGCCCGCTGGAAGGGGATTTGGAGGATTGCCGCAAGTGAATAGTGTTCTGACATCTTGCATCTGTAGTTAGCTCTAGTCCGATATCGGTGTCGAGGAATCAGCTTGACGACTCACAGGTGACACTGGAAGATAGAGACAGCTAGAGATGAGCCACTGGACAAATAGACACATGCAATGAAACATGCAAAGATGTAAATGATATGCAATGCAATGCAAACAGGATGCAAAACACATGCAACAGGATCAAGGGTTCGAGATCACAACATGGAGTATGAGTAAAGAACCAATCACAGGGTGTGTACTAGGGTTTATCAGCTGTAGAATAGGGTTCAAAAAGTTCCCAGAGTCTACGTAAATCCTTCAGATATTATCGGCCTACGTGACTACTCACGCGGGTTAATAATATTCTCAAGATAAACTCGTTTGAGTGTAGTATCGCGTATCAACCATTTGGGACTACTCCCTCATAGCCATCGCACTACGTCCTAAAAAGGCCAAGTGGGGTAAAGGTAACTACGGTACTCAGAATCACGGGAACCCAAGTTGGAAAGAGTGACATCAATGCGACTACTCACATCAGACGTCAACAATCCCAAAGGGCCTCAACTGAGCGTGGTCATCATATGCCAAAAATTGTTAGGACTATTCCCAACAACCGACTATTTATTACACCACAATCCTATCATAAGTGCTCTCAAATCCGGGTTAGGACTTATCTCACCACTCAAAGTAACAACCCTACACACAGAAAAACCCATGCACAACAGGCAAATATACATATATGAATATGTACAGATATACAAGCAAGCAAACATGTAAGATAACACAAATACAAACAAGATGGGCTTAACCCTTTTAGGGGATGATCCCTAGTGAAGTCGCCATTTTTTGTTGCGGTGAGAATCAAATAACAAGCTATTAATTAACTTGAATCACAAAACATGAAATTCACCACCGAGCTTTGATTTATCCAAAGGAAAGGGTAAAGAACGAAAAACCTAATAAGAGAATCTAAGTTTGGGGGTTGGTTATACTAAGGGAAGGTATTAGCGCCCTAAGTATCTGTAGTACTCTACAGGAACCTCTTGTTTATATTTGTGTTATGCTATGTTTGCTTACTAAGGGAACTGTTCAAAGGTAAAGAAAGACCTAGGGGTATATACACTAAGTATGCTCGACAAGACATCGCATCTCGTGCCTACGTATCCTGACGGGAATGGAATCAGAGCATTCATAGTTCCCCTCAATGGGGGTGAGGAACCCTTGACTGTGGTCAAGGTTCCAAGGGAAAGCATGGTGAAAAGCTTAAAAGCAAAGCTAGTGAGGATTGATTGTTTAGGAGAAGAGATTAATGGCTATCTCTTGTGAAAGGATTTGAAGGGTTAAACCGTCGTGAAGGAGAAGAGATTAATGGTTATATCTTGTTTAGGTTAAAGAAAGGTTTAAGAGTTATAAGAGATTAATAGCTATCTCTTGGGAAGGCTAGGTTAAAAGGGAATGAAATGTTCACGGGAAAGTAGGGTCTGACAGCAAGACGCCTACGTGGAGTACAGCGACTCCAAACCTAAGGCTAGGTTAAAAGGGATAATGAGTTATCTATGACCTTGCGGTCAATAGAGAGACTTTCCTTTGGAAGGAGGGGAATAATAACTTGTAAACAAGAGTTGAAGGGGATTGAAAGTAAATGAACAAAATGAGTACAGCAAAGATATTATTCTCAAAGCTTTGGAATCAGATACATGTCAAGTTATGAAAATTAGCAACAAAAGCCAATGCATACAAAACAGAAAGACGCTGTTCAAGTCGAGGAACAACAACCAAACATTTACATGTTACAGAATAACATTCTGAAAAGTTTTTGGTAAACCGCTGATGATCTTCCATGAAACAAACCAAGGATTAAATCAAAGTTAATGCATTTTTTATTTATTTTGGAGTTTTTAGAAAGGAAGTGAAATTTATAAGAAATGAAATAAATAAAAAACAACAATTAAAGTGGCAGGCGCCACTATTTGGTGGCCAGTGCCACACTTAGTGGCACACCAAGGCAGGCGCCACATCTACCAATGGCAGGCGCCATTAGTGGTGCATGTTGTATGGTGGCAGGCGCCACTTTAAGCAATGGTGGCAGGCGCCACTTTGCTTCTTTTATTTTATTTTATTTTATTTTGTTTTATCTTTTTTATATCATTCATAATAAAACCAAACAAAAACTATAGGACATTATTATTTACAATGCATTTTCCAGAAAAATATTAACATGCTAATGAACTTGATAATAGCGAACAATGATCATGGCACTTTGAAAACGAAAAAATAAAAGAAGTGAGTGTTACCTAGTAGAGACGGTCCACAGCCTCTTTACTGGTAGAAATTCCGAAAAGAAAATAAACGAGCTTTTTTTTCCTCAAAATGCTACAGCAAGGTTGAATGGTGGAAAATTCGAACCGAAAAACTTTCGTAACAATATTCAGAATAATAGTAACTCGGGGGAAAAATATGAGGAGAGCATTCACTATTTTTCGGTGAATCTCGGTGTCCTTGAAACTGAAGTGTAATGTCCTATTTATAGGAGAAAGTGAGGACGTGGTCTGATTTTTTTCACATTGTCCAAAATAACCTTTTTCACATTTCTTCGTACAAGTGAGCTGGCTGAGATTTGAAAAATCTTCTTTGTTCAGAAATAGGCTCAGAGGATAGGTTGGCTGATGAGATGTAGAACCATGCTTTACTGAAAAGATGTTTTCATTTCATAATGAATTCTAAACCACATGCATTTGTTTAATAAAACACATTATTTTATTTTTTTGGGAAGCAGAAGTCATGGCAGGCGCCATGCTTCTTTTGTGGTGGGTGCCACCCTTATTTATACATGGCAGGCGCCATGTATCCATTTTCTTTTTTTTTTTGCTTTTCTTCTTTTTTTCTTTCTTTTCTTTTCTTTCTTTTCTTTCCTTTTTTTTTTATATATTTTTTTTCTTTTTCTTTCTTTCTTATAAAATTTCACAAAATACCTTGTGATCTCTCGTGCTCCAAGGATTGAACACATTAAGATGGGATACAACTTGAATACTTCATCTTGGTCCAATAACATCAAAGTCAGAAGCTCGACTTTTTTCGGCCCAAAACCCTAATTTCCTCAGGAATTCCACTGGGTGGTCTTTGAGATTCTTGCTTCTTCAATCTCTTCCAAGGTCCATAGATGGCCTTTAAGGATGTCCAGTATCATGTAGAATCATGTTCCAAAGCTTGGAAACATGTCTTGATCAAAATCAAAGGCAATTGTTGACTGATGCTGATAAAACCATAGTTCGAGTCGTGGTGAATCTTGGGGCTCAAGGCACTTGTAATAGGAACCAAACACACTTGACTTCTTGTTGAATAAGACCTCTTGAATTTAAGTGAGCTCAATGGTTGCTTTTGGAGCCAGAGACCTTGAAACATGGAAGAGTCTGGCTTATTGACTTTTGTTCTCTTTCCTGTGCAAACCCTGGCTTTCACAAGAAATAAACTAGCAAGATATGGGTTAGTTAACAATGCATAGGTGAATGAATCCTAAATGTAAGTGCAAAATGTTATGACATCTAAGGGGTAAAATTTGGGGTACAACACATCTGTATATATATACTTGTATATACTTGCTTAGAGTTTTCCCCGGCAATTAGGTCTAAGATTAGATCATATCAGTGGCCACTCTTTCAACACAGTCAAAACTAGTTCCCCATAAGAAATTCCAGATACAGTCTTGCCTCCTCTTGGGCTTATACAATATGGAACAAAGAATGGCATTATTCCCGGTGAAACTTTTCTTAAGACTGTCACTACTTAGAATTTTGCACAAGAAATTCATTTCCCCAGAGAGGATTAATTCCTGGCGAAACCTCTCTTGAATTTCTTCAAACCCTAGAACTGTTCAGTAAAGAAAGGATTATTCCCGATGAAACCTTTCTTGAACTTTTCTTAGGCTTGGACCCACAGGCTTCCTAAAAGTTCCCAGCCTCCTCTTTGGCTTTGTACAAGGACCCTCAGGCTTCTTAGAAGTTCTCAGCCTCCTCTTGAACTTAGTGCAAGGACCCAAAGGCCTCCTACAGGTATAGGACAGAACCTAGTCATCTTTTACTAGTTCAATCCTCAAGAGTGTCAAAATATCAGAACATCAGAACAATTTAGGGTTGATTCTCCTCCCTTAAAACATCAGCCTCCTCTTAGGCATCATACAAAGATCAACCTTTTCATACCAGTAGACTTGGACAGTCTCATCTCCTCTTGGATCTCAAAGAAACCCTCAAGTTTCCTAAAAATACAGGAAAGACCCTGATCATTTCATCAATTTCCAACAAAGTTAAAACCTCCATAGGTTTCAAAACTCAATCTTTAAACTGTCACTTTCTAAATCCCTAGCTAGGGTCAAATTACTATCAATAAACCCTCTATCAGAACCTCATGGTCTATGATATCTTAACTCTTCTGTAATCCTCAGCAAGAGTTAATTCCCCAATTTGGACCTGTCTCTGGATCTCAATAATCCTCAGCAGAAGCTAGCCTCCTCTTAGACTTTATATAAGAAATTCCCCCAACCAGCCTCCTCTTAGGGTTTATATAAAGATCATCCCTCAGCAGTTTTAGCCTTAATTTTGGGCTTTGTACAAAACACATAAAAATATTCTCCGGCTGAGTCAGTCAATAACTTTTAGCCTCAATCTTGGGCTTTGTACAAGACATATATAAAACTTCTCCCCAATGGAGTCAATCCCTTTTAACCTCAATCTTGGGCTTTGTACAAGACAGACAAAATATTTCCCCGAAAAAGCCAATTCCTTCCAGCCTCCTCTTAGGATTTGTATAATGATCTCCTCAAAAGAGTCAGTCTCTTTTCAGCCTCAATCTTGGGCTTTATACAAGACAGAAATAAAACTCCCTAAACAAAATCAACCTTTTAGCTTCAACCTTGGGCTTTGATCAAGGCACATAAAACCAAAAATCCCCTCAGAGGAAATCAATATTTCTTTGTAGGAAGACATTTCTCTGTACATCACACATCAAAACAGACAAATTAAACAAATCCTAATCCCAGATAATTGTTGTAAGTGGCACACTTATTGATTCAAAAATCCAAGTTGTGGTCCCTCTTTATCCTGGTAAATCCCCTCTTTCATCTAATTGTTGTAAGTGGCAAGTCTCTAGATTATTTACATCCAAGCCAATGTCCTTCTCTTAGCATGAAAGATTTCTAAGGAAAAATGGTATTGCTCTACACTGAGTTAAAGTTTCCTCCTTCAGGACAAATCCCTTATAAAGGAAATTATGGCATTGCTGGATTTCACATATCCCAGTTAAAGTAATTCTCCTTTATAACCAAATACCCCAACAACTGTGATGAACAGGTGAGATATCTTCCTTTAGAGATGACAAATTCTCTCTCAGTCAAACCTTTAGCTTCAATCTTGGGCTTTGAACAAGACTCAAATACTCATCTAGCTTCAATCTTGGGCTTTGAACAAGACACCAAACATCTTTTTCCTCCCATAGAATAGGAGGAACTACGATTGCTCTGATTTCCCTGTTATCATTACGGGAATACGTAGGCATAAGATTGCAAAATCTTAGCGAGCACACATAACAAAAACTTTAGGTACAGTACCTTCACAAAAACACCGAAAAACCCAAAAACAACAAAAATACTCTCTCAACTTTCCCAAAGAAGAAACTTTCCCAAATTTACGACAGATAAACACCAGTACGCAGATAACAGAAGAAAATGCCAAACGATCTATGGATAACCATATATAGGATGGGTAATTGACAACTCCCCATTATATAACCTGACCCCGGACCCCCCAATCTCTTAGCATTTGTTAAAGAAAACATTTGCGTGCAAGGTTAGTTTTAGATAGCTTCCCTTTCCTTTCCAGCTTCATAGGATAAATAAGAAATTAGAAAGTAGCACCCAATTCCAACCATTGCGGTAAGGTGGTCGCGTCACCGACAAAAATCGCACGCTACAAGTTGAATACCCTTTGTCTAGATTGTTCAGTCCTGAAACAAGAGTCTAAAACCTAGAGAACATTTTCTCAACAGTTTCATTGTCTTCCATCTTGAAGGCTTCATACTTCTAAATCAAGGCAAGTGCCTTGGTTTCTTTAACTTGAGCATTTCCTTCATGAGTCATATTCAAAGAATCAAATATGGACTTTATTATATCACTATTTGTGATCTTTTCATACTCAGTGTATGAAATTGCATTTAATAAGATGGTTCTTTCTTTGTGATGATTCTTGTAGTCTTTCTTCTGTTGATCACTCATTACTCTTCTTTCTACCTTGTTACCACTAGCATCTACAGGATGAACGTAGCCATCAACTACCATATCCCATAGATCCATATCATGACCAAGGAAAAAACTTTCTATTATATCTTTCTAGTAATCAAATTTTTCTTCATAAAAGACTGTAGGTTTTACACTATAGTAATCTCTATCAACGGGTGCAATTGGTGGAGGGATAGCAGCCATTGTGTTTTACAGGCTAGATCTTTATCTGACACGGTGAAGTGTTTGATTTGTAATCAATACTAGAACTAGGCTCTGATCGCAATTGAAGGTGAATGGAAACACAAGAAAGGGGGTTTGAATTGGGTTTCTAAAAATGAAAATTTTTCATACCCAACACAATGAATAACAAACAAGGAATAAAATTAATGACACAATGATTTTTATACTGGTTCGCAATAACACAAGCTACCTCCAGTCCACCCGCCAAGGTGATTTTTCTTTATCAATAAGGACTTAATTCACTATAACCAAACTTGATTACACCACAAATACCAACTGTCAATGTCTTCTTGAGTCTACTGACTAAACCCAAGTCACTCAAGGAACAAAGAATACAATTAAAAGATTGATACAAAAGTGTGTTTACAAGTTGGTTCTAAGAAAGTAGATTACACAAGTGAAATACAAATATCACACAAAAGATTTACAGTGAATAATATGAACAAAAGTTTTTGTGTGAGTGTTTCTTTTATCTCAAAATATTCGCAATAGCACTGTTAGCGTTCTTTCAAGTGAGTTGCGTGAGATCGTTAGTTTTCCATTCTTCCAAGTCTTCTGTATGTAGGCAATAAAGAGATCTGTTGAATGGATAGAATTGGAATACCAAAATTTAGTTGTATCCTTGCATAACGGCTTGTGAATATAGGAGACAAAATGGTACAATAGTACAGTCTTTAGCCCACAAAATCAGTGTAGTGGAAGGAATATTTGATCTTGTATTGTGTACTATTTTTCTCATGTAAAACACTTTGATCTTATCTTCAATATTCAGAGGCTTCTTATAGGTTGGTGATGAGACATGCATAAGAGAAGAATAAGGATATGGTTGAGAGAATATTCAGAAACTTTGGTCTTTAGAGTCTGTTGATAATATTCATAGTTGATTGGAGCGTAGGGCTTCAAAGCATAACAGCTTCAGAAGCTTCAGAGTATCAAAGCCTTGGATAAGTAGAAGTCATAAGTGTTGTGTACAGAATCCAGAGCTTGATCAACTTGTAAACACATAACCCAGAGTCAGAGTATACAAGTTTCAGAGTCTGATGATGTCACACGTCATTTAGTCAAAATCAGAACTTGAATATAAAATCTACATGCTAAGCAAAATTATTAGGGTACAAAAGTTTCTCTAAAACACTATATTTTTATCATTAAAACATAAGGCCAGATGTAGAACCAAATCTCGTTTTAACAGACCTCACACGGTTAGTGTCAGCTGACACTGACAGGTCGTGTTAGATAACACGACCATGTTAGACAACGCATAAAGGGAATAAAAAACGCATAAATTCGAAGAGAAATGATGAAAACACACATGAAATCGAAAGTAAAACAAGCTTAAAATATGGTAAATTTACGCCTTATCAAAATGCATGCAATAAATCAAACAAATAAGAAAGTATGTATCATCTTGTTAAATATTTGGTTGCATGCTAGTTTAAGCAAAATTTGATGACAAACCAAAGAAATGCAAAGATTTTGCAATAGGGTTTTTAGGGATGAAATGAGAAATTTTAGAAACGATGGAGAAGATGAAATATATTGCAAATTATATAGGGTGTTTGAATTTTAGAATTTGAAAGCTTAAAATAACTCATTTTAGATTCTTGACTCCGAAGGATATTTTTGAGCTTTCGAATGGTTTTTGAGAAATTAGAAATGAAATAAGTTAGAAAGTGTACTAAATCTTCGTCAAGTAATAAATTAAAATTGTCTATTATCACGGATGGCTCAATTTCAATTAAACAATTATATTGTACTAAAGATATTCAAGTGGGGGTTTTGTATAAGGGTTTGTTTAACAAACAAGAAAATAAAATAGGTTAAATTTATCAATGATTTAAAACGAATCGACCTTTTTGAATCCTTTATTTCTCCATATTTGGTAATTGTGTCTATTCGCTGAAATTGATTCTCTAGTATCGCAATGAATCAACAAAATTGTTATTACCAATTACTTGGCTCATAACTCTTTCTTTCAATTACAATACTCTAATTTCTTAGGTGAATTCATAATCAAATGAGGTTTTATTTAACGTTAATTTCTATATCACAGATGAATAATTCAATATATCTAAAATAATTATTGATTGAATAGTTAAATTAAATAGAATTTCAAAAGTTATAGTTAATAAACAATCTCAGCTTAGAATCAATTCATACATTGTTAGCATATTAAAGGTATTGAACATAAATCTAACTGAATAATACCAAAATTGAAGTTGGTTTAAAGAATGATACGAGATTTAGAGATGAAAGTTGATCTTCGACTGTGTATAAATTCAATAATAATTCTAAAAACCGTTATTGTTGTCAAAATTCAATAATAATTCTAAACCCATCTCTTTCTTCTCTCTAAATAGGAGTTGATCTCCAAAATGGAATTTTATCATGGAAATCGTCATTTAATCAAATAAAACCTAAATAGTGAATTTTACTAAAAGTTTTAATTAATTAATGACAAAAGCAATAAATATTAACTAAATTAATTAAAATACTTAGATAAAACTTATAAAAACGATGACTAAAGCTCCTTTGATTTGCTTTTGTAAAACTGATATAAAATTTTTAAAATTTGAAGACAATAAAATTTGTCTTACATTCTATTTTTGCAAAATTATTTGGCTAAATTACAGTTTTTGTCCTCTTTGTTTTGGCAAAATCACGAAATTAGTCTCTCTGTTTATTTTTTAAATATTTTTGGTCCTCCTTGCCCATTTATCACCAAAAAATGTTGATGTGTCATTTTCTTAAACACGTGGATTTAGTTTTGTTGCCAGGTCATTATTAAATAAAAAACAAATTAAAAAAAGTTGTTATTTTTTAAATGTCTATTTAACAAATGAAATTGATAATTCAGAAATCAAATCTAGGTCATCGTGTTCACATTCATCATCGTGTTCAGCTTAATCATCGTGTTCACAGCTTCATTATCGCCCAGTTTCACCATCGCTTTGTTCTTCTCATCGTTGCCCTAATTTGTGTCTTGTGTGATGGGTTTTGAGTCTGTGCAAATTACATGTTCTTCATCTTATTCTAGGAGGAGAAGGATCCAATGTTATTGTGGGTTGGATTCACCACTTGCAACTGCGTGGACATCTAAGAATCCAGGTAGGAGGTTCTATGGATGTGGGTTATTCAAGGTGCATCTAAAACCCTAATTTTTAGTTTTATTCATCTTGTGAATTCAAATATTTTTGGGTAATTGCTTGCTAAATTCCACCTTCTTATCTGTTTTATTCAGTTAAAAGGGAGGAGAGGTTGTTCTTTTTTTATTGGTATGATGACAAGATACCAGAACGGTCAAAGGAAGTGATTAACTCGCTTTTGAAGAAGGTTAATGAGTTGAAGAAGAAAGATAATTTAACAACGAAGAGTGATGATGACATGAAGAAGAACAACAAATTGTGGATTATGTTGTTGATTCTATCTTGGTTTTTTTATCATCATGTTGATCACAAAATGATTTGTTTAAGCTTAGATGTCATTGTTGTAAGGTTGAGGTTAATGTTGTAAGGTTATTGTAGTAAGGTTAGAGTTCAATTGGTGTTACTTTGATGTTCTGTTGTAAGGTGTTACTTATGTTCTTAATGTAACAATGTTACTTATGCCGTTAATGTAACAATGTTACCTATGTTGTTAATGTAACAATGTTTGGACAATGTTGTGATACAATTCTTCTGTCACTTTATTTCTGTCCATTCATAATTCACTAATAACATACTACAATCCATAATTCTTCTATTGTGATACAATGTTTTGACAATGTTGACAATGTTTTGATACAATGTTCTGATAACATAATACAATCCATAATTCTTCTGCTGTGATACAATGTTTTGATATAATGTTTTGACAAAGTTGACAATATTTTGATACAATGTTCTGATGTGATACAATGTTTTGACAATGTTGACAATGTTACCTATGTTATTCATAATTCTTCTGTCACAGCAACACAATTCACTGATAACGTGATACAATCCATAATTCACTAATAAGATTTCTTTAATATTAAAAGTTCTTCATCCTTAGAAGGTTATACATTAAAGTTGTAATTCTCTTCAAAAAGTGATGCACCTTACAAGGAGATATCATCTTACATACAAGGTTACATATTAAAGTTGAAATCCTCTTCAAAAAGTGATAGCATCTTACATTACAATATTACACAATAAGTTCATAACACAAAAGGAATTCATCACACAGTAGGTGAACTAAACTACTACATTAGTCTTGTGTTTATGGCGCTTGTGATCCTTGTGTCAAAATGGTTGGTGGTTCTTTTGTCGAACCTTTCTTTTTCTTCTTTGCCTTGTTACTTCCTTTGGCCAATTATCGGTCTACCATTGTTTTTCCTTTGCAAGTTCTCAAATTATGCCCAAAATTCCCATAGCTCTTCCACTTACAGTTGTGAAATACCTTGGTAATACATTGCATGAACTCGGTTCGTCATTAGATTTATTTCTCTTCTTCTTCAGTCTACCCGTAACTCGTCTCATCACCGGTGGATTAATTGGTTCCCCTTGATATTTTGGCCAAAGTCTTGGACCATTAGACAGAAGAACAATGTATGAATATGCTGCCATGAAGCTTATTTTTCTGTTGAATATATTACACATTTATATCAGTCTAGTACAAAATACATTACACATTTATATCAATTCAATACACAATTATACATAGCAATATGACATCAAATCGACATCCCATTTCCAATTCACTTTATCTACCTTTCCATCTACATATAGCTTGCAAGGATAATGAAGTAAACTCCCTCCATGATTAATTCTAAGTGTTACTACATTTATCTTACCTGACCTGCACTGAAACAAAACGAACAAACAACAACAATCATATAATATAAGTACATACTAGTGCAACTATCAATTTTAGATCAGTTCCAGAACATACAACCATAGCATTGTGTTGAATGCCAAATATGCCTTAAATTGGACCATCTTTGTTGGCATTTTTCAACTCTTTAATTGTGTTTAAATTGAATTATTCCATGAAAATGTATGAATCTTCAATATAATTGCATATACCTTTGGATTCCTTGATTTATGTGTTATTGTGTAGGCATTAGGCTTAATCATCATAGAAAAAGACACAAAGGAATGGAAGAGAAGCCAAATAAAAGAAGAGGTTCATTTTTGTGAAGTTTTAAAGTTGCAAGCTCACTTAGCCCGGTTTCCAGCATGAGCCCGGTTTCAAGCACCCTTTTGAAGAGAAGGCAGTAGCTAAATGAAACAAATCGCGCTTAGCCCGATCATACTGTGCTTAGCGCGCTTCCTGAGATTTGGCCTTGTCTATTACTGACCGCGCTTAGCGTGCTTCCTGAGATTTGGCCTTGTTGGTTACTGACCGAACTAAGCACGCTCTGCGTGGGCTTAGCGCGGTGTCACTTAGAGGCATTTCTTGGCACTTGTATATAAAGCAACTTTGTAGATATTTTGTGGACAACTTTCACTTTTCAGATTTAGAGAAGATATTTTAGGTCTAGAAGCTTAGAAATTCCAAAAGGGGTAAAAATCAAAGCTTTGGATCATCAATCTTCGATATTTCGACTTTGATGCTAAAGAGATTTATTTCTTACTTGTGAAGCAAGCTACCATGGTGATAGGTAGCTAAACTCTTTTGTATCAAGGATAGATGTAGACTTCCTTGATCTTGTATGTATTTTATTTATTCTTTTGTATCTTAAGAAGTTGATGATTAATATATGGTGAATATGTTTGTTCTTAATGATATATCTTTGATTTGAATCACTCTAGACATAGATTTTGCAAAACTTGACCTAAGATATTCATCTATCAATGAACAAACTCTAGACATACATTTGTGATTTGATATTTGGTTTGTATCAATCTTAAAGATTATTGTATTGGTTGTTAGCACGAGACATCAACTAGCGATGGGTACAATAATATTCACAAAACCGCTTTAGACATAAACGGTATTGAGAGGGTACATGATTACATTGATCAAAAACAAGTTCACATGTTTGATTAATAGAATATATGCAAGTTAGGTTGATGAAATCAATTCTTGATATGCTTTGTTAAACAGGCATCTTTCAAACTTTACACTTTTCTACTAAATCTTGTGAAAATTTATGATACCAGACAAAACACCTTTGAAAACCTTACTTAAATTTCTTTTAACTATAGAACGATAAATGATATTAGAATAATCCCTGTGGAGACGATAAAAATATTACCCACCTATTATACCTTCAACAAAATGGCACCGTTGCCGAGGATTGTTGATTGATATTGCAAGCATTTTAATAGTTTACATTGTTTTAAGCTTTGTATTGTTATTTCTCACCTCAGTTAATATTCCTTGTGCTTGTTAATTTGTTTGGTTAGTGTTTCTGATACCTGTTTATACGAGTAAGTGTGCTCGTAGACCAACTTCTATTTGATCCACATATTGATAGAACCGTATGGAGACTTAATAGCAAAACCAGAAGACGGAGGCAACTTGATAAAGAAAGAAGGGAGCGTGAAGGAACTTATTCAAGTAATCCACCTACTACCCACATTGTTACGCCAATCATGGCAGACGTACTACCTCCACCACCTCCTAGAGGTCCATACACCAATAGTCTGCGGCATAATGCTCAGTTTGCTCGCAATGCAAACAATGGAAGGCACTCAGAGATGAAAACGAGAATTCTTCAACTCTTATATTAAAATCCCTTTACCGGGCTATATCATGAAGACCCATTCACTCATCTTACAAAGTTTTACGAGATCGCAGGAGCAACGGGAGCTCCGAAAGCATAAGAAGAATCATTGTTCAAGAGGCTATTCCCTTACTCATTGATAAGAAATGCTAAGGAATTGTATCTTGACCAATCAAATCTTTTGATGACAAATTAGAATTTGTTGGAGGAGAAGTTTCTTGAAAGATTCTTTCCTCACAATAGGTTCATGGAGGCTAAGACGAAAATTTTCGTATTTGCTCAAGGTGGTAATGAATCTCTCAATGAAGCGTGAGAGAGGTTCAAATCTATGTAGAAGAAGTGTAAATGCCATGGGTTTGATGATCTTACACAAGTGTATATATTCCAGAATGGACTCCAACCGGTTCACAAAACTCTTTAAGATGTTACCTCGGGTGGATTGATAAGTGTGTTTTGTATCGTTTTTATTAGCATGTTTCCGAATCATTTCATTATGTTTTGCATACTCTTCCTTGCTTTTTCTACATTTTATGCTTTGTTGTTATGTTTATGTCATTTTTCAGGTCCATATGATCGTACCGGAAGAAAAGGGGATCAAATAAGCTGAAAATCGATGAAAAGCGTGAAATTCGAAAGTCCCAGTACAAAGACCAGAAGTCTGTTACAAGCGCCCGTAACGCGTGTTACGGCCCGTAA
Organism: Lathyrus tuberosus; assembly: GCA_022829125.1. Taxonomy (NCBI): domain Eukaryota; kingdom Viridiplantae; phylum Streptophyta; class Magnoliopsida; order Fabales; family Fabaceae; genus Lathyrus; species Lathyrus tuberosus. The sequence goes on from JALAZF010000002.1 coordinate 42,216,641, forward strand.
CAGCTTGCCTAAAGACTTCCCTTTTTTTCTTGCGCCTGGGCCAAATACCAGAGGCCTGTTACGGGCGCCCATAACGCGTGTTACGACCAATAATAGGAGTGCAAAAAACACAACTTTTTGTTTCCTTTCTCGGCGATTTGTGACAGTTTGAAGTTTCCAACACTTAGTTGATATGATGGATTTGACATTATGAGGGCATTGAGTGAACTTTATTTTCATGTTTTATTTTGAATGCTAAAACTCATAGGTTGTTGGAGTTTTGGGGCATCCAACTTTTATCGTACTTTTCGGAATTTTTCTGCAACTTTACTGTAAAAGTCTCTTTAGAGCATTTGGATCTTATTTTTTATTGCAAACAATTTTATTCAGGTTATTCTATTCCTTTCTACTGATTTCATTTTTGTTACGGATTGTATGCATTCTTTGTTTATGTCTTTTCTCACCATGAGTGAGTATTCCTTTAAGGAATAAGGGTCATGAGACCTAACTAATGACTCTCTGTATGATAATTTGTATATGATACAAGGAATGAAGTGTTTTTATTTTGAAAGTCCAAGTTTTTATTTAACTTTGTTACGAAAGTAAAAATTTCTTAGGTATTGATAGTGTTCCGAAAGGACTCGTATCAATACCCGAAAAGATATTTTTTTTTAACAACCGATTCCGATGTTATGAAAGTACTGGGAAGAGTTTGAGAAATGTTCCTTTATAATAGAATGTGCGATAACAATGAGGTTTCAATAAATAACTTCGAATAAGCGAAAGCTGACGAATTATTTATTGAAACCAAGATAACACGCTGGCGAAAGTAGGTGTTATCTACAAAATCTATTTTTCTATAATTCATGTGAAAATCCTTGTGGAAGACCAATTTTATCATATAGAGATGTTAGAGTAAGGAATTTTGACCCTAAATCCTATTTGTTTTGAATATTTTTCCAACTTTTACTCATTTAAGATGTTTTCAAAAGTGCTTATTCAAATAAGTAGTTTTAGCTTAAGTGCTTTTTCACTTAAGTTTGTCTATTCTCAACATTTTGATTGCCCTAGATTTACATTGATAAAATAGAAAATGGTAGTTAACCATTGGACCTTGTGGTTCGACATTCTTTTACTACTCTGACAGTAGTCGTGCACTTGCGACGTGTCAAGTTTTTGGCACCGTTGTCGGGGACTAATTGCGTTAATATTGGAATTCTATTTGATCACCGTAGAGATTAAGGTCTTATTTTCTTGTTTATGCGAAGAGCGCTTTCTGCTGATATTTCAATTGAACCCGTTTGAAGAAATCGAGTGTTTCTTGCGAGAGCGATGCCGAGCTCAGAGACAGCTTGTGATGGCTGCCCCTGTCGTTGATACCAAACCTTTGAAAGACTACGCGATTCCCACCAATGAGTAACCGCATTGTAGCATTGTACACCCGCCTATCGAGGCAAATAATTCTGAGCTTAAGCCATCATTGATAGGTATGGTTCAGCAGGACCAATTTTCTGGATTACCTTCTGAAAATCCGAACCTGGACCAATTAATATTTGTTGACAATTGTGGTACAGTGAAAGCCAATGGCGTCGACCAGAACGCCATTCGTCTTAGACTTTTTCCATTCTCCCTAAGAGACTGAGCACAGGCTTGGCTCCAATCTCTACGTGCCAATTCTATTACTTCTTGGCCCTAGTTGAAAGCCGCCTTTCTTACCCAATACTTTCCGCCAAGTAAGACCGCTCAAGTTAGGGATGAGATTAACAATTTTAAGCAAGAGGATGGTGAGTCTTTATTCGATACTTGGGAACGTTTTAAGGATTTGATGAGACTTTGCCCTTTTCATGGGATTGAAGAGTGGATGATTATCCACATCTTTTATAATGGTCTCTCACACTCCACTAGGTTGACCCTTGATGCGGCTTCGAGCGGAGCCTTTATGAATAGTCCTAAGGACGTAGCTTACAATATTATTGAGGAGATGGCCAAAAACCATCATTCCTGGGGTAGCGTGCGACAAGTCGCCGCTAAAGCCCCCCTAAAATCGGGGGTATGTATGAGGTGAATGCCTTTGATTGCATAAATGCTAAGGTTGATGCACTTTATAAGAAAATTGATGAATTAAGCATCGCTCAGGCTGCCCCTACCCCTGTTGCTGCCGTTTCGTGTAACACATTTTTTCTACCCAACAAACAACACGAAAGAAACGACAAATAAATCAGAGTAAGGTCCCAAAAAGGGCATCACATATCGTCATAATTCATCAAATATCCACCTGTCCCGTAACACGGGTTTTACCATCATAATTCAATTAAACACCACGCAACGGAAAAATCAAGTTTAACGAAACACTTTTATAATTCAAAACTCCTCAAATAAAACTCATGAAAAACATCATCTCCACAAAACAAAACAACGTAATCGTTCGACTCAAACGTCCAGACCCGATGTTACATATCAGAGCAAGACCCTCTAATCGACGGAGAAATAAAAAATACTTCCAAACTAAATCTTCATGCGCCAAGGGAGCTAAGCCTGATCATCTACACGTTACCCACGTGGAGGCAACATTCAAACAGGAAGGGTGAGTAATCACGAAATCAATATATAAGATATAAGTAAAAGATAAAGCATAAACAACAACAACATCAAGTCATTCACAACGTCAAGAATACATCAATCACATCAATCTAATTCAATGCCATACAATATGCAATGCAACCTCAAAGACTCATGCATGTGGTACCAACTCATCATAATAGATGGACATTGGTCCATCACCCCCCAAAGATCCCCACCAATACGATCGATTCTACACAAGAACCGGAGCACATCATAAAATGCTACAATCCACACAATGGGATTGAAGCCACCAAATGGACCGAAGTCCTAACTATGCCATGAATGCATGATACAAATCGTCATGATAAACATCGTCATAAAAGCATCATAATTGCATCATCATTCATGAATCATCATCAAACAAACATCAATATGTCACACCAAGTCGCACTCGTCAAAGTTCATCATTACACCTCACAATTCGTCATGTTTTACTCATCACATAAAAATCCCCGATTTTATCCCGTTCATCATCATTACTAGATTACTTATGTCTTATTATCTCATCATAGCCCTATGTCTCAAAGAAACCACGTCACAAGCGAAATCGGGACAAAAATTGCAAAAACGGGAAATTCTGCCTACAGCCCTGCCCTTACGCGTAATGCCCCTCCTATTACGCATATGGCTCAACCTTTACGCCGTCCATTAAGCGTAATGCATACTCCATTACGCGTATCAACAGAGTGGGTTTTCCTCTCAATTCTCCTTCAGATTCTCCCTTACGCGTAATGGTTAACCCATACGCGTAAGACACTAACCATACGCGTAAGACATTACCCATACGCGTATGCCCCTTTTTCCTTCAATTCCCTTACGCGTAACGCCTCCTTGTACGCGTAATACCCACATTCTCATACGCGTATGGTACGCGTACCGGAAGAGGGCCTAGCCAACCCTTGGGGACAGGTGCATATGCTACGCGTAATACCATGGGAGTGTCCCCCATTACGCGTAACACCTCCCCTGTTACGCGTATCATCAGAAGCCACCCCAAAACTCAGATCTGGCATCTGAACCAAAACTTCCTCATTCCAGCACCTTCGATCTACCAAAATCACTCCCAAACTAGCTTCGATTCATCACAAATCTACATTTTTCATCCTACTTCATTGTCTACATCAATTTCTCCTAATTATTAAGTCTGAATTTGGTTAATATCAAGTACGATTTTCAGATCTAGTTACCACAAGTTCATCACAACAGCAACTAATATTCACACGAAATTTACAGCAAATCGCACAGAATTCATCACAGAAATCGTATACATACAAGCACAAAATTTCAACAGAGATTCATCACAGATTTCAGCACAAAATCATCAGAAAACAAAAACACACAATTACCTCTACCTTAAACCTATATCAAACATATTAATCTGGATTACCCCCATACCTCGAATTTCCAGCAGATATTCTTCGTTTTCCAGGGTTCTACAGTTGATTCCTCATTCTAGCCTCCTTTCCTTAGCTCTCTAATCACTTCTTAGGGTTGCACAAAACTAATTCTCATAATCCTTATTTTTCTTTTGTTAAACCTATGTTTTGGGCCTTAATTACGATTTACCGCATTATCCTTCACTAATCCCCTCAACATTACCGTCTTACCCTTAATGGTCTCCTAATTATTTTAATTAACAATAATAATAATAATCTAAATAATATTCGAATTACTCAAATTATTCTAATATTATTATTAATGAAATAATCTAATTAATTACTACTTCTAAGAGGTCTCAATGTGCTCTTAACCCAAGGCTACCCCACAGCACCACATAACTTCGTCAACATCACAAATCATAACAAAGCACCAAAACACCGAATAATCATAATAATTTAATTAATTAAATATTATAATTATTTTCGGCCGTTACAACTCTCCCCCACTTAAAGAATTTTCGCCCTCGAAAATTACCTGAAGGAAACAGAGTCGGATACGACTCCTTCATCTGATCTTCATGCTCCCAAGTCCAACTTTCGCCCGCTGGTCCCCCCCCACAACACCTTCACCAAAGCTATGTCCTTACCCCACAGTTGCTTTATTTCACGACCATCAATCCGCACAGGTAACGCTTCCACGGTTAGATTATCCCTCACTTGTACATCATCCATCTGAATCACATGCGACGAATCTAAAATATACTTCCTCAGTTGAGACACATGGAACACGTCATGCAAATTCGCAAGCGTCAGCAGTAAAGCAATCGGATAGGCCAACTCTCATATCCTCTACAAGATTTGGTAAGGACTCACAAAACGTGGAGTGAGCTTCCTAGACTTCAAAGCTTGACCCACACCAGTCATTGGCGTCACCCTCAAAAACACGTGATCTCCCTCTTGGAATTCAAGTGCCTTCCTCCTCTTATCATGGTAACTCTTCTAACAACTCTACGAAGCTTTCATCCTTTCTTGGATCATCTTAATCTTCTCCGTCGTCTCTTGCACAATTTCTGGTACGAGTACAGCACTCTCGCCCAATTCATACCAACACAAGGGAGTCCTACATCTTCTTCCATACAACGCTTAATAGGGCGCCATTCCAATACTAGCATGAAAACTATTATTGTACATGAACTCAATCAATGGTAAATGGCTATCCCAAGATCCTCCGTGATCCAACACACATGCCCTCAATAAATCCTCTAAAGATTGGATAGTCCTTTCCGTATGACCGTCCATCTGCGGATGATATGCTGAACTCATCCTCAACTTGGTACCCAAAGCATCCTGCAAACTCTTTCGGAACCTCGATGTAAATCTCGGGTCTCTATCCGACACAATACTCGAAGGTATACCATACAACTTCACAATTTCCTCAATATACATCTCAGGTAACTTCTGCATAGAATGATTAATCTTCATCGGCAAAAAATGAGCCAATTTAGTCTATCCATAATCACCCAAATCGAATCATTCCCCTTAGCAGTCCTCGGCATTCCTGACACAAAATCCATGGAAATACTATCCCATTTCCACTCCGGAATATTCAACGGTTGCATCATACCTAAAGGCTTCTGATGCTCAATCTTCGACTTATGACAAGTCAAACACGCATAAACAAACTCCGGAATATCCTTCTTCATCCCTGGCCACCAAAACAACTTTTTCAAATCTTAGTACATCTTCGTAGCACCGAGATGAATACTCAACCTACTTCGATGGCCTTCTTCATGAATGCTCTTCTTAATTTCTGGAACGTCTGGGACACACACCCTGTCTCTGAACATCATTACATCATTCTGGCCAATCCAGAATTCACCTCCGTTACCTTGGTTAATTAATGGCAACTGGTTAACCAACTTCAAATCAGATTGTTGTCCCACTCTGATCTCTTCCAGAATACCACTCGTCAACTTCAACATTCCCAACTTCACACTGTCGGGAGTCGTTTTACACACCAAACTCAAATCTCGGAATTGTTCAAGTAACTCCAACTCTTTCACCATAAGCATCGACATATGCAATGAATTTCTGCTCAATGCGCCGGCCACTACATTTGCTTTACTAGGATGGTAATTCAAATCAAAGTCACAATCCTTCAACAATTCCAACCACCTTCTCTGCCTCATATTCAACTCTTTCTGATTAAACAGATACTTCAAACTCTTATGATTGCTGAACACTTCGAATTTAGAGCCAAACAGATAATGTCTCCAAATTTTCAATACAAACACCACTACTGCCAATTCTAAGTCATGGGTTGGGTAATTCACTTCATGAACTCTCAATTACCTGGAAGCATAAGCAACAACTTAACCATTCTGCATCAATACTCCTCCAAGACCCGTCTTCGATGCATCATAGTACACCACAAAAGATTCATTCGGATTAGATAAATTCAACACTGGAGTAGTAGTCAATCTCTTCTTCAGTTCCACAAAACTCTCTTCATAAGCTACATCCCACACAAAAGCTTGACCCTTTCGAGTCAACTGAGTCAAAGGTAATGCCAGCTTAGAAAAACCTCCAATAAACTTGCGGTAATAACCCGCCAATCCCAGGAAACTTTGTATCTCAGTAGCAGACTTTGGAGTCTTCCACTATAACACAACATCAATCTTAGAAGGATCAACAACAATTCCACCACTTGAAATCACATGGCCAAGGAAACTCACTTCCTTCAACCAAAACTTACACTTCGACAGCTTGGCATACAACTTCTTCTCCTTCAATACTTGCAACACAGTTCTCAAATGCTCAGCATGCTCTTCTTCATATTTAGAGTATATCAGAATATCGTCAATGAAGACCACAACAAACTGATCCAAATACTCATGAAAGATCCGATTCATATACTACATGAACACGCCAGGTGCGTTGGACACTCCAAACGGCATCACATTGTATTCATAGTGGCCATACCTCATCCTAAAAGCTGTCTTTGGAATGTCGTCAGGTTTAACACGAATCTGATAATAACCCGACTTTAAATCAATCTTGCTAAACACACAGGCACCTACTAACTGATCCATCAAATCCTTGATTCTCGGAAGTGGATATTTATTCTTGATCGTCACTTTATTCAACTGCCGATAATCAACACACAACCTCATACTTCCATCTTTCTTCTTCACTAGCAGCACAGGAGAACCCCACAGAGAAACACTTGGTCGAACAAACCTCTTCTCAAGCAGCTCTTCTAATTGTTTCTTCAATTCACTTAACTCAGAAGCGAACATCCGGTAAGGAGCTATTGACACCAGACTCGTACCTGGTACCAAGTCCACTGCAAACTCTACTTCACGTTCTTGAGGCAAATCACTGATGTCGTCTGGAAACACCTCTGGAAATTCACAGACAACAGGAAACTCCACCCCGCAGCTTCACAATCAATCTGCAATGATGCAAACATCGCAAACACCAAGGCTTCGTCTTCTAAAAGTTCGTCCACTTGCTTAGCAAACAAGAACATCAACTCCCCACTGTCACCAAACTCAGAAAACTCTACAGTCTTGTTATAACAATTGATATGAACGCGGTTGAACTCCAACCAGTTCATCCTAAAGATTACATCGATTTGGTACAAGGGTAAGCACACCAAATCCATCACAAAACTCTTCTAAAAAATCATCACAGGACATCTTAAACACACAAAGGTAGTAGTAATAGAACCATTAGCTGGAATTTCTATTACCATATTATCATTCATATCAGATAACTTCAAACCCAATCTATTAGCACATTCAAGCGAGATAAATGAATGAGTAGTACCAGTATCAATAATAGCAACCAACTCGATATTATTAATAAAGCACATACCTCGAATCAGGTTGTCCTTCTCTGGAGCTTCTGCACCACTCAAAGCAAACACTCTTCCACTGGTCTGAGCAGCAGTAGCAGTCTTCTTCAGCTTCTGACACTGGGTACAAATGTGACCCTTCTCCCCATAATTGAAATAGGTTGTACCATTATCTTTGTAATCAGTAGCCCAATGACCCTTCTTACCACATCTGTAGCACCTCAAAACATTATTAATGCAACCATCAGCACAATGGCCTTGCTCGCCACACTTGTAACACTTCCCAAAAGCGGGAGCTGCTCCCCCACTTGACTTTTTCCCATCTGAAGCCTTCTGCTTCCCTTTGTCAGCTGAAGTCGTATAAGGCTTACCCCTATACTGCCCTTTCTTCTCACTCAACTGCTTATAGTGAGCAGATCGAGCTCGGCTATCCTCATCGTAGATCCTACTCTTATCCACCAGCTCAGCAAACCTGCGAAACTGTTGGTATCTAATACCCTACTTGATTTCTGGTCTCAGCCCATTATCGAACTTGAGACACTTGGACATCTCAGCATCAGCACGATTGTAGTGAGGACATAACTTTACCAACGTCTCGAACTTGGCAGCATATTCTGCCACAGTCATGTCTCCTTGCTTCAGCTCAAGGAATTCCACCTCTCTCTTGCCACGAGCATCCTCTGGAAAATACTTTCCTAGAAACTCCTGCTTGAACACAACTCAGGTTATCACAATGTCTGCATCTTCCAGTCTCTGACGTGTATTATCCCACTAATCCTCGGCCTCTTCTTCCAGCATATGCGTTCCAAACTGAACTTGTTGCGCATCAGTACACCCCATCACCCAGAAGATCTTCTCAATTGCCTTCAGCCACTTGTGTGCACTTGCCGGATCATGAGTACCCACAAAAGTCGGTGGATTGTTCCTCTGAAACTTCCCCAAAGCACAAAACTCATCTAGAACTCCACCATTTGGATTGAGTTGAGCCACTACATTAGCAACTGATTCCAATACATCAGCGATAGCACGATCATTTCTTCCAGCCATCCTGCACACCACCAATAAGGTTAGAAGAAACAAAACATCGACAGTGCACACAGACTTGTCGACTGACAGGGGACTGACATCAAGTAAAAACCTGGCCGGATGGACCGACCTGCTCTGATACCACTTATGTAACACCCTTTTTCTACCCAACAAACAACACGAAAGAAACGGAAAATAAATCAGAGTAAAGTCCCAAAAAGGGCATCACATATCGTCATAATTCATCAAATATCCACCTGTCCCGTAACACGGGTTTTACCATCATAATTCAATTAAACACCACGCAGCGGAAACATCAAGTTTAACGAAACACTTTTATAATTCAAAACTCCTCAAATAAAACTCATGAAAAACATCATGTCCACAAACTAAAAGAACGTAGTCGTTCGACTCAAACATCCCGACCCGATGTTACATATCAGAGCAAGACCCTCTAATCGACGGTGAAATCAAAAATACTTCCAAACTAAATCTTCATGTGCCAAGGGAGCTAAGCCTGATCCCCTGCACGTTACCCACGTGGAGGCAACATTCAAACAGGCAGGGTGAGTAATCACGAAATCAATATATAAGATATAAGTAAAAGATAAAGCATAAACAACAACAACATCAAGTCATTCACAACGTCAAGAATACATCAATCACATCAATCTAATGCAATGCCACAAAATATGCAATGCAACCTCAAAGACTCATGCATGTGGTACCAACTCGTCATAATAGATGGACATTGGGCCATCACCCTCAAAAGATCCCCACCAATAGGATCGATTCTACACAAGAACTGGAGCACGTCATAAAACGCTACAATCCACACAATGGGATTGAAGCCACCAAATGGACCGAAGTCCTAACTATGCCATGAATGCATGACGCAAATTGTCATGATAAACATCGTCAGAAAAGCGTCATAATTGCATCATCATTCATGAATCATCATCAAACAAACATCAATATGTCACACCAAGTCGCACTCGTCAAAGTTCGTCATTACACCTCACAATTCGTCATGGTTTATTCATCACATAAAATTCCCCGATTTTATCCCGTTCATCATCATTACTAGATTACTAGTGTCTTATTATCTCATCATAGCCATATACCTCAAAGAAACCACGTCACAAGTGAAATCAGGATAGAAATTGCAAAAACGAGAAATTCTGCCTATAACCCTGCCCATACGCGTAATGCACCTCCTGTTACGCGTATGGATCAACCTTTATGCCATCCATTACGCGTAATGCACCCTCCATTACGCGTATCAACAGAGAGGGTTTTCCTCTCAATTCTCCTTTAGATTCTCCCTTACGCGTAATGGCTACCCTATACGCGTAAGACATTAACCATACGCGTAAGACCCATACGTGTATGCCCATTTTTCCTATAATTCCCTTACGCGTAATGCCTCCTCATACGCGTAATACCCACATTCTCATACGCGTGTGCTACGCGTACCGGCAGAGGGTCGAGTCAGCCCTTGGGGACGGGTGCGTATTCTACGCGTAACACCTCCCCTGTTACACGTATCACCAGAAGCCACCCCAAAACTCAGATCTCGCATCTGAACGAAAACTTCCTCATTCCAGCACCTTCGATCTACCAAAATCACTCCCAAACTAGCTTCGATTCATCACAAATCTACATTTTTCATCCTACTTCATTGTCTACATCAATTTCTCCTAATTATTAAGTCTGAATTTGGTTAATATCAAGTTCGATTTTCAGATCTGGTTACCACAAGTTCATCACAGCAGCAACCAATATTTACACGAAATTTACACTAAATCGCACAGAATTCATCACAGAAATCATATATATACAAGCACGAAATTTCATCACAAATTCATCTCAGATTTCAGCACAAAATCATCAGAAAACGAAAACACACAATTACCTCTACCTTCAACCCATATCAAACATATTAACCCGGATTACCCCCCATACCTCGAATTTCCAGCAGAGATTCTTTGTTTTCCGGGGTTCTACGGTCGATTCCTCGTTCTAGCCTCCTCTCCTCAGCTCTCTAATCACTTCTTAGGGTTGCACAAAACTAATTCTCATAATCCTTATTTTTCTTTTGTTAAACCTATGTTTTGGGCCTTAATTACGATTTACCGTATTATCCTTCATTAATCCCCTCAACATTATCGTCTTACCCTTAATGGTCTCCTAATTATTTTAATTAACAATAATAATAATCTAAATAATATTCTAATTACTCAAATTATTCTAATATTATTAATAATAAAATAATCTAATTAATTACTACTTCTAAGAGGTCTCAATGTGCTCTTAACCCAAGGCTACCCCACAACACCACATAACTTCGTCAACGTCACAAATCATAACAAAGCAGCAAAACATTGAATAATCATAATAATTTAATTAATTAAATATTATAATTATTTTGGGGCATTACATTTCGCCCGCTTCACTCAATTCTGAGATTTGCGGAGTGAATGGGCATATCAGTAGTGATTGCCAAATGATTCTCGCTGGAGGATCTACTTAGGAAAATGTTAATTACCTGAACAATCAGAAAAACAATCCTTACTCCAATACCTACAACCCCGGGTGGCGAGGCCACCCAAACTTCTCCTACAAAAACAACCAACCACTACAAGCTGCGGGACCTCCGGGTTTCCAAAACATCGTGGCAGCTGCTCCTAAGAAGTCCAACTTGGAACTTCTAATGGAAAATTTTGTGATGACACAAACACGTCAAAACGAAGACTTTAGGAATCAAAACCTCCATACCAATGAGGTACTTAGGAAGCTGACCACCAAAGTAGAAAATATTGTTACCCACAATAAAATGTTGGAGACACAAATCTCCCAAGTTACGCAACAACAAGCTTCTTCTTCTTTCCCTCAAGGATCATTTGCGGGGCAACCCGAGCAAAATCCTAAGGGACAACTGAGGTTAATGAGCCGACCCCTCCTGAAAAGGACAACGTCGGCGAAGTTGAGATGGAGGCACCTTATGTAGCCCCTCCCTTGTACAAACCACCTATTCCCTTCCCGCAAAGATTTGCGAAGGCCAAGGTAGAGGCTCAATTTAAAAAGTTTGTGGAACTCCTTAAAATATCCACATTAATGTGCCCTTTTACCGAGGCGTTATCCCAAATTCCCACTTATGCCAAGTTTCTAAAAGAGATCCTCTCTAACAAGAGAAAATTTGAAGATCATGAAATTGTGGCAATGACTCTCGACAGCAGTGCTATGATTAAAAACATGCTTCCCAAAAAGTTAAAAGACCCGAGAAGTTTCTCCATCCCTTGTCAGATTGGAACCATGAATTTTGAGAGAGCCATATGTGATTTTAGGGCTAGCGTCAGCTTAATGCTCTTATATATTTGTAAGAAATTAGACATGGGGTAGATGAAACCGACCAATATCTCACTGCAACTTGCAGACAAGTCGGTTAAGTATCTTGTTGGTGTGTTGGAAGATGTTCCTGTGAGGATATGAGAGTTCTATATTCCTGTTGACTTTGTCATTATGGAGATCGAAGAGGATTCTCAAATCTCGATACTCCTAGGAAGGCCCTTTCTAACTACGGTTAGGGCCATCATCGATGTTAAGAGAGGGAAGTTGACTTTTGAGGTTGGTGAGGAAAAGATTGAGTTCATTCTTGCGAAACTCATGAAAAATCCTTCTTTTAGAGACTCTTGTTATCTTGTCAATGTTATCGATTCTTGTGTCAAAGAGAACGCATCCGAACCCCCTCCACCCGAAAGTTTGGAGGTGTTCTTGTTCTAAAGCATAAAAGATCATAAAAAGTCAGAGGTCAATGAGGAATTTATGGATCATAATCCCATTTCTCATAGCCTTGAAGTGCTTATGACACAAGGCGATGAAAGTGAATCCAAGAAAACCCAATCGGAACTAAAACAACTTCCCCAAACCCTTAGGTATGAATTCCTAGGCGGGGAATCCACCAAGCCCGTGATAGTGAATGTGAGTCTTGGAGGGCCCGAGACCGCGAAACTCCTTCCTATTCTTGAGAAGTACCCTAAAGTTATAGGGTACACCATAAAGGATTTAAAAGGGATTAGCCCCTCCGTTTGTATGCATAAGATCATGTTAGAGGAAAATTATAAACCCTCTAGAGAACATCAAATGAGGCTAATTCCTAACATGAAAGAATTAGTTAAGAAAGAGGTGCTTAAACTCTTGGAGGCCAGGATAATCTATCTCATCTCCGATAGTAAGTGGGTGAGTCCTGTCCAAGTTATCCCTAAGAAAGGAGGGATCACAGTTATTAGGAGTGCAAAAGGTGAGCAAGTTGCTACTAGAACTGTCACAGGATAGAGAATGTGTATAGTCTATAGGAAGCTTAACAAAGCTTCTCGTAAGGACCATTTTCCACTCCCATTTATTGACCAAATGCTTGAGCGCCTAGCCAAGCATTCTCATTTTTGCTACCTTGATGGGTATTAGGAGTTTTTCCAAATCCCCATACACCCTAGTGATCAAGAGAAAACGACATTCACTTGCCCTTACGGCACATTTGCTTACTAGCGGATTCCCTTTGGGATTTACAATGCACCTGCTACTTTTCAGCGCTGCAAGATGTCGATTTTTTCCAAAATTTTGGAGGATATCATGGAAGTCTTCATGGATAACTTATCGGTCTACGAATGTAGTTTTGATGAGTGTTTGTTGAACCTTCATAAAGTCTTAGAGAGATGTTTCAAAGTCAATCTTATGTTAAATTGGGAAAAGTGCCACTTCATGGTGAAGGAAGGCATAGTCCTAGGACACTTGGTGTCCGAGAGAGGAATAGAGGTTGACAAGGCTAAGATTGAGGTGGTAGAAAAGCTAAACCCCCTACTGTCATACCCCAAATTTTGACCACCAAGATTTCCCATCATTGTGCAAGTCATCATCACAATATGGATGTACCTTCATGCCTCATCAATCTCCTCAAAGGTTGTTGAGCTTTCACTACAACCAAGAATTAGGGTTTCAAGCCCTCTCAGAGCACTTAGACAAAGGATCAATCAAGAAATGACATGATCTTCAACTTGTCTAACCTCTCAAACACCTATAAAGGATCAATAGGACTCCCACATCAAGAATCAAGCACAAATTTGCAACATTCCAAGTGGATCAAGCCTCAAGATCGCCAGTGTCACCAAATTAGGGTTTTGGTCGACTGAGGCCTCCAGATGGAAATTTTCATCTGGGAATGAGCCAATGCTTTAAAGCATAACCCAAGATACTCCAAGGGACCTCATGGACCCAATCATCAAGTCAATTTAACCTCAAGGGATTCATTTACCAAAAATCAGGAATTAGGGTTTCTTGACCTAATTCACCCCTAAGTTGACTTTTGGGACAAAACATGAGCCAAGACCTCAAGACATGATTTGAAGGCCTCAAAATTACCACATTGATCCCTTTACAGCAATGGATTGACCCAAGAAACTTGATTCACAAGTTTCAATTTCATCAGGACCACAATTATGGTTTTGAGGAAAAAGTCAACTGTACCTTTGACTTTTGACCAAGACATGCTGCCAAACCATGGGACATGATTAAATACACACTATAACACCTATGGAATCCATCCATTAGGTTTGATTTAGGTCAAGGACTTGATTTCACAAAGGATCGTACAGTTTGGATTTCATCTGATAAAAAGTCAACTGTGCACAAAATCAAGTTTGACTTTTTGGAATTTTCCACAAATATGGTTCCCTTAAGTCAAAAACAATGTTAATGTATGATATTGATCATCATCCATCAAGAAAAATCAAGAAAAGTGAGGTTTCTTGCAAAAGGGGCAACCTTGAGAAACCAAAATTTTTCTAAGTTATGGAATAAAAGTGGTTTTGGTACCAACTTCCAAGGACTATAAATTGAGATCCAAGCAACCATTTTGGGTGATCCAAAGGTGAATTTGTAGGTCTTGCTACACTCTACAAAAGCTTCAACTACCTCAGACTCCAATTCTTTATGGATTTTAAGTTATGGAGTGATCAAAATGACAAAAACATGAAAATAACACTTTTTCCAACACTTAGTGAAAATTTGCCTAAGTTACCAGCCTTGAACATCAATGTTCATGAGGTTTTTTCAGTTGGATCCAAATACTTTCAAAACAAACTATGATCACACATGTTTTATATAATATGAGGGCTTTCTAAAAAGCACAAGAGCCTCCCATAAATCAACCTGAGCAGGGAGATATGAATCCCTCAAAATCACCATTTCCAACTATCCTAGGCAAGGCAGATTTTGTTGTTTTGCTCGATTTGGGAAATTTGAACGAATCCAAGCCTTGTCATCATTTTGGACACATCTGAGGATAAAACAAAAGGAGAATGATTTGATCCCCAAGCCTCCAAATTCCAAGAATCTACATTAGCCATAACAAACCTAAAAAGGCTAAAAAGGTGCCAAGACTCCAATTTTGTTTCAATGCATTTAATGGATATACCAAGGTGGCATGGACTGACACATTCCTAACAGAATGAGTCAAGGATCAACACTGAATCATAGGACCATAGGCTTGTGCCCTAACCTCAAGCCAATGGCTAGAGGAGACTTGAGATTCCTTTTGCTCAACATTGGAAAAAGGTCTGTTGCAGCTGCCATTCACTATTGTTTACAAAACAAACTTACTCTACTATAAATAGAGCTCATTTGTGCTCAGTTTGAGTACACCAAAGCACTACAACACTTGCTTTCCTCAAAATCTCTTTCTTTAGGCCAAAATGCCTTCTTTAGCAAGGTATCTCTGAGTTTTTGAGTTAGAGAGCAATTCCACCACAGCTCATGATCCAAACACCTCTAATATGTTGTATCTAAGCTGTTCAAACACTCACTTGTGACCTGAAACACCAAAATCACAAAGTCCACTTCCAAAACCTCAAAATTGGACTTTTCTACATTTTTTAAGCCATGTCTTGATTCAAACAATGCCTCAAACACACTCCAAATATCATCCTCAAACTGTCCCAAATGGTTCCCCTCATCTGGAACACCATTTGAGAGGGTTGTCATATTGGTCACTTTTGCCCCTTTTGCAAGAAAGTGCCACAACTTGTTCCTGAGGATTCTAGCTGGTTCTAATCATTCTAAAAGCTTCTAAGGGATCAATTGAGAGTGTCCAAAGCATCAAATTACTTCTGGCACAAGGAACTTGGCAGATAGCACAAAAAGCTCCAAGAGGTAAGTGCATGACAACTTGAACTCTTTGAATTATGCATTCCTTTGATGTCCATTGATCATAACCATCTCATACATATTGTATATGTTGTGTTTGAACCAATTTTCCATGTAATTCTTGCCTGTACCATGAGATAGCATAGAACATGCCAAAATAGGCCTATTTCAAAACCACTATCAGATTTTGAGGAGGAAACATTTTCTGAAAATTCCAAGGGTACCATTGGATTCCTCATGAAATTCTAGGTCAGATGCATCTAAATTTTGTCCCAATATATGGAGAAATGAGAAAGTTAGAGGTTTCACGTAAATTGCCCAAAAGCTTGCCTTGCCCAGGCCTAGAAACAAGGCATGCCTTATGAATTAATTGGGTGGTTTTGATACACGGATGTATCACCACCCCAGTGGTAGCGCGCATGTGTGTTTGTTGACAAGGCCGTGGGTTCAAACCCCGCCCAGACCATTTTGCCATTTTCTTTGTTTTTGCTATTTTTTCCATATTTTCATGTTTTTGTTAATTAATTGAAAAATTAATTTCTCTCTCAATTTTAATTATTTTTTATTAATTATTTTTTTGAAAATTCAAAAAAACATTAAAATATTTTATTCCATGAAAATTTCATAAAAATATTATTTATTTCATATATTTGGTATTTTTGTAAAGAATTATATTTTTATTTGTTTTTAAACATTAAAAATATTTCTTTCTCTTGGTTCTGCAAAATTAAAATGATTTTTAAATCATCCTATGAATGAAACATGATTTTCCAAATATAAATCCAAGATCACAACCTTTTTTTTTACATATTTGGTTATTTTAATTGAATTTTTATTCAATTAAAATGCATTTAAAAACCAAAATTAGGGTTTTGATCACTATCACCCTAACAAATCTTTTTTCAAACAACCTTTGGGCCTCTAATAGAGTGTAAGACCCAACCCCTTTTGTACATAAATAATTTTTGGGTCTCAGTCATTGTATAAGACCCACTATGATTTCAAAAATCTCGGCACGATCGCCATTTCAAAACATTTTCATCTGGGCCTACCCTTGTATTGTAAGTCCAATTTCTTCTCTTTTTTAAACCTTTGGGCCTCTTCTTGAGTTGTAAGACCCGTTCCTCTGTACAGAAAACCTCTTTGAGCCTTAGTCATTGTTTAAGCCCAAGTACAATTTTCAGAACAACGGTGTGATCCCTGTTATATCTGGGCCTCTCCTTGAGTATAAGCCCCAATCTTTTCAAAAACAACTTCCCTTTTGATATAGGTTCAAATATACAGTTGTTATCAAAACTTTCTTTAATTTCTTGAACAACTAACAATACAGCTATGGAAGCTTGCTCACCTGCAAGTTTTTATCAGCTTTCTTTTACCCGCTTATATATATATATATATAACTGCATTGCTGGAAACTTGCTCACCTGTAAGTCCTTCTTTCATATCCTTTTAAATACTTATCATATATCAACTGTATATATACTTGTATATTTACTTAGAGTTTTCCCCGGCAACTAGGTCTAGAACTAGGTAAAGCCAGTTGGTCACTCTTTAATACAGTCAAAACTAGATCCCCATAGGATTTCCAGATACAGTTTTGCCTTCTCTTGGGCTTAAACAATATGGAACAAAGAGAAAGGCATTATTCCCGGTGAAACTTTTCTCAGACTGTCACTATTAGAAATTGTCAAAGAAATTCATTCCCCAGAGAGGATTAATTCCCGGTGAAACCTCTCTTGAATTTCTTCAAACCCTAGAACTGTTCATTAAAGAAAAGATTATTCTCGGTGAAACTTTTCTTGAACTCTTCTTAAGTTTGGACCCACAGGCTTCCTAAAAGCATCCCCGCCTCCTTTTGGGCATTGTACAAGGACCCTCGGCTTCTTACAAGTTCTCATGCCTTCTCTTGGGCTTAATACAAGGACCCTGAAGACCTCTTAAAGGTATAGGACATAACTTAGTCATCCTTTGCTAGAGCAGTCTTTCCAGATTCAAATCTCAGACCAATTTTAGGGTTGATTCTCATCCTTTAAAACAGCTGCCTTCTCTTGGGCATCATACAAAGATAAATTCTTCCATACCAGTAGACTTGGACAGTCTAATCTCCTTTTGGATCTCAAAGACATTCTCAAGTTCCTTACAAACATAGGAGAAACCCTGGAGATTTTAATAAATCCCCAGCAAATTAAAACCCATGGGTTCTGAAACCCAGTCTTTCTCCTAAAATTCCCTAGCCAGGGTCATCAGTATAACACTATCCTAAATCAGAACCTCAAGGTATCTGATACCTCAACTCTTCTGTAATCCTCAGCAAGAGTTGATTCCCCATTTGGACCTGCCTCTGGATCTCAGTAATCCTCAGCAGAAGATAGCCTCCTCTTAGGCTTTGTATAATGATTTCTTTCTTTGTTCTTCCCCAGCAAAGATAGCCTCCTCTTAGGCTTTGTATAATGATTCTTCCTTTCCTCAGCACAATCAGCCTTCTCTTGGACTTTGTACAATGATTTTCCCCAGCTGAGCTAACCTTTTCAGACTCTCTTGTTGAGTCAATCACCCTTTCAGACTCTCTTGTTGAGTCAATCACATTTCAACATTCTCTTGTTGAGTCAATCTTTTTCAGCCTCCTCTTAGGCTTAGTATAATGATTTCCCCTAGCAGAAGTTAGCCTCCTCTCAGGCTGTGTATAATGATTTCTCCAGCTTGGTCAGCCTCAATCTTAGGCTTTGTACATGACACCATATAAATTTCCTAAGCAGAGTCAGTCGTCTTTCAGCCTCAATCTTGGGCTTTGTACAAGACAGATAATACTCTCCAAAAGAGTCAAGCTCATTTCAGCCTCAATCTTGGGCTTTGTACAAGACACCTAAAATATCCTCTACCGAGTCAGTACAGTCTTCTTTTCAGCCTCAATCTTGGACTTTGTACAAGACAGATAAAGATTTCTTTCGCACCGAGTAATTCTTCTTGTCAGCCTCAATCTTGGGCTTTGTACAAGACACATACAAACTCTCCCCGGTGGAGTCGAAATCCCTTTTTTATCCTCAATCTTGGGCTTTGTATAAGACAGATAAAATATTTTCTCCGGAAAAGTCAAGCTTTTAGCCTCCTCTTAGGCTTTGTATAATGATATCCCCAAAAAAGTCAGTCTCTTTTAGCCTCAATCTTGGGCTTTGTACAGGGCATATATAAGCACTCTCTTGTTGAGTCAGTCTTTTCCAGCCTCCTCTTAGGCTTTGTATAAAGACTTCCCTAGTGGAGTCAATCAATCTCTTAGCTTCAACCTTGGGCTTTGATCAAGGCACACAAAAATCAACATCCCCTCAGAGGAAATCAAAATCTCTCTGTAGGAAGACATTTCTCTGTGTTATCACACATCAAAAATAAACAAATCAAACAAACCATTATCCCAGATAACTGATGTAAGTGGCACACTTATTGATTCAAAATATCCAAGTTGTCGTCCACCTTTTATCCTGGTAAATCCTCTCTTTCATCTAATTGCTATAAGTGGCAAGCCTCTGGATTATTTACATCCACGCCACTGTCCCTCTCTTAGCATGAAAGATTCCTAAGGAAAAATGACATTACTCAACACTGAGTTAAAGTTTTATCCTTCAGGACAAACCCCCTATAAAGGAAATTATGGCATTGCTGGATTCTCATATCCCAGTTAAAGTAACATTCCTTTATAATCAGTCACCCAACAATTGTGATAAACAGACGAGATATCTCCTTTAGAGATGACAAATTCTCTATCAGTCAAACCTTTTAGCTTCAATCTTGGGCTTTGATCAAGACACAAATACTCCTTTAGCTTCAATCTTGGGCTTTGAACAAGACACAAATATACTTTTTTAGCTTCAATATTGGGCTTTGAACAAGACACCAAAACATCATCTTTTTCCTCCCATAGAATAGGAGGAACTACGATTGCTCTGATTTCCCTGTTATCTTTAACGGGAATACGTAGGCATAAGATTGCGAAATATTAGCGAGCACACCAACCAAAAATTTTAGGTCCAGTACCTTCACATATACCAATCAAAACTGTGGTCCAATACCTCACCAAAATCATCAAAAACTCTCTCTCTCTCAAACATTCCCAAACTTTCCCCAACCCATCAACAGATACACACCATCAAGTACAAAGCAGAACCTAAAACTAACAACCTGTGGATAACCACATATAGGATGGGTAATTGACAACTCTCCATTGTATAACCTGGCCCCGGACCCCCCAATCTCTTTAAGCATTTGTTCAGTTAAACATTTGCATGCAAAGTTAATTTTAGATAGCTTCCCTTTCTTTTCCAGCTTCACGGGATAAATAAGAAATCAAAACGTAGCACCCCATCTCCTCCTCATTGTGAGGACAAGACCCTTCGCGATAAGGTGGTCGTGTCACCGACAAAAATCGCACGCTACACCTACCACCATAAAGGAGGTTAAAAGCTTCTTAGGCCATGCAGGTTTTTATTACCGGTTTATAAAAGACTTTTCTAAGATTACCAAGCCCCTAATCGGGCTATTGATGAAAGATGCTGACTTTAATTTTATTAGAGAATGCCTTGAAGCCTTTATGACTTTAAAATAGGCATTGATTTCGGCATCTATAATGCAGACCCTTAATTGGGACGATCCTTTTAAGATTATGCATGATGCCAGCGACTATGCGATAGGCGCGATATTGGGGCAAAAGAAGGATAAAAAAGATGCATGCCATTTACTATGCTAGTAGGACTCTTGATGAGGCACAAGTTAACTATGCGACCATAGAGAAAGAGCTTTTGCCCATGGTTGTTGCCATTGAAAAATTTCGTTATTATTTAGCAGGATCAAAAATAATTGTCAACACAGACCACGCGACCATTAGATATCTCATAAGTAAAAAGGATGCTAAGCCTAGTCTCATTAGGTGGATTTTGTTGTTACAAGAGTTTGAAATTGAGATTAGAGATAAGAAGGGGACGAAAAACATGGTAGCCAGCCACTTGTCCTGATTGACTTATTTGAAAGCGGAAGAGTTACCTTTTGATGACTATTTCCTGGATGATAAGCTTTTTACGTTAATAGGAAAAGAAATGCCTTGGTATGCTGACTTTGTCAACTACCTCGTTGTCGGAGTCATACCTCAATATATGAATTACCAACGCAAGAAAACGTTTTTCTCCGATCTCAAGCATTACTATTGGGATAAGCCACTTCTTTTTCAGAGAGGCACCGACGAAATCTTCCGAAGGTGTATCCCTAAAGAATAAATTGAGAGTGTGATGACTCATTATCATGCCTCTGCCTATGGAGGGCATGCTAGTACCAACAAAATTGTGTCGAAGATTTTGCAGGCGGGCCTCTATTGGCCTACTCTCTTTTAGGATGTTAATGCTTTCATAAAATAAGAAATGAGGTTAAACGAAGCACTTAGTGGGAGGCAACTCACTGTTTTTTAGCTAATCCATTTTTTATTCTTGTTGTTTTTCTTTTTGTTTTTGTAGATAAGCAAGTAAAAGAAATGAGAAATCAGAAAAAAAATCAGTGCAGGAAATCAAACCCGGAAAAATCGAGCCAGAAAGCTAAAAATCGAAAATGCCACAGTAAAACATGTGGTGCATTATGGCCGCCCATAATGGGCATTACGGATCGTAATGCAAACCACACCTCACCCCATACAAAAACCCTTGGTGCATTACGGCCATCCGTAACAGGCATTACGGCCCGTAATGGATCCAAACCTTCCCCCACTCCTTTCCCATACAAATACCCGCAACGCATTACGGCCGCCCGTAACGCGCATTATGGCTCGTAATGCGCTGCAGCGAAAAAAATTCAAATTTTTAAAAAAACAAAACCACCCCCATTTTCCTCTCTCATCTCATTAAACCACATAACCCACCATAAATCATTATCTTTTCATATTCTCTCACTCTCTCTCTCTCTCTCTCTCTCTCTCTCTCTCTCTCTCTTCCATTCTCTCAAATTTTTTCAAAACCTCCATTAAAGCTCCACCAAAAGCTTCATTCTTTACCCACATACACCACCTAAAACCCTATACCCCTTCACAAAACCTTCACCATTCAACCCCCTCATCCATAATCTGGGTTCTTTTTCCACAAATCTTGAAAGAAATGTTTTCGAAATTCTCTCATGGCCCCAAAAAGGAACGATCAAAGGAGGGAAGTCGGTGAATCATTAAGGCCCAAAAAGAGAGGGAGCACCGAGATGCAAACATCCATGGTATCGTCTTCGCGGATGACAAACAAGCAGAGCGATACAGAGTACTCACCAAGTGGAAAATTGTTCTGACCAGGTATCTCTGTGAGCAAACCCTTACTACTCCAGGCTTAAAAACTGAAGTAGATAGATTGTTGAATAACATTGGTTTGCTGGATTTTATGTTGAGGGATGCTCCCACTTTCGAACATATTACGCTAGAATTTCTGAGCACTCTAAATTTTAAGCTTGAGAAAAAAATGGCAGGATGGAGTGAGGGTCTATTTCGAAACCCTCTATTTCCGACTTATGAATCAAGACCTCGTCTTGAGCGTTGAAGATTTAGGAGAAATTCTCCGATTACCTACATTTGGACCCGGAGACGTTCCCTAAGGGTTTGATTTCACCAGCTTTTGGTACGCTATAACTGGGCGTAATGAATATTCTGCGGCTAATGCAAAGGCCTAAAGGATTCAAAATCCAACCTTTAGGTACTTGCAAAAGGGCTTGGTCTATACCTTATTTGTCTGCGGTGACTCTACTAGTGTTGCTTCCCAAAGGGAACTATTTTTCATGTTTATATGATTAACAATGATTTGCTCAATGTTGCAGATTTTGCGTCTTATCATTTAGGAAAAGTTGCTAGAGCTTCTACAGGTGATATATCGGTGGGCGGCATGATCATTTTGATAGTCGAACACCCTGAGGTTGTTTTCTGTTCTGAGGCGGACACTATGGTGGCAGGAAAAACCAAGCTAGACATGGAATCTTTAGTCCACCAAGGCATGATTCACTTGGATGGTGGTAGCACCTACTCAGTAATGATGGGCACCGCGGCTATCCTGGACCTTCCGAACCCCAGGAAATCACAGGTTGATGTGAACAGGAATTGATTATATACTACGGTCTCCTACTCTCTAGATAATTCCGAGGAGGACGAAGACCTTGATTTTGCTAACTTTGATATGTAGGTACCTCAATGTCAGATGACTCCGCCGCTCCTCCCCGTCCTACCTACACTGAAACTGGTACTTCAACACAAAACCAAGATAGGTGGGACTGGGTACATAATGAGATCTGAGGCATGCAATGAGAGTAAGCCCGTCAGGCCACAATCTTTGATGACATAAGTGAAGAGTAAAACCGGTAAGGCACACTTCTGGATAGTGTGCAAGAGATGATGCAACATATGATGTTGCAGTTTCCTCCTCCTCTTCCTCCTCCTCAGTGAGGTTCCTTGTGAGTTCCCCCTCCATTTCTTTGCTAAAACATTGAGGACAATGTTTGCTTAAGTTTGGGGGGTCTTTAATTGCTTTTTAGTTTTTAATTCTTGTTGTTATTTGCCTCTGTTTTTTATGTTTTTCCCTTAAATGATCTAAAACCACTGTTGAATTTCACCCCAAACTAGGGCCGAAATTTATTTTATTTTATTTGAATGCTTGTGATTTTAGAGAGTGTTGAGAAAGTATATTGAGTTCAATGGAATAGAGGCTAGGAATAGGGACTTCGAGAAAGTTCGAAAACATAAGTATGACTCAAACACCCTAGGTCTCCCGGAGTAAGGACACGAGTCCAACATGTAGATTTGTGCCATAGTACTCAGATTTGAAAAGTACCTCCCGAGTAGTTTATCTTGACAGTTCGGCATGATTTTAAAATTTGCATAAGTAAGGTTGGTTGAGAAATATATATCAAGGCACCGAAAAAAATATGAATAAAAGCGATAAAGACAACTGTCCTTCTAAGTTGGGTAACCCTCACCCGGTTACTTAGCCCAACGGTGGTTGAATCTCAATTTCGTCCCAATGTGGACAAATAAAATGCCATTGTGCGTAAAAATAAAAATACAAAATGGTGCCTAGAAAAAATGCTCTTGATCAACCTTATACGTGTGAAGAAAAATAATTCTGAAATTCCTTAAACTGATTGTCCGAATAAAAGGAGGAGAAAAATTGAAAATGAGACTTAAGCCCAAAGCGTAGTTGGAGAGGTGGCCGAAAGGGGTATCTAGGTCTGTGGTTTCACCGCGGTTTGTGTTCTTGAAATACTTTCGTCAACGGACGATTACTGAAAGAACTAAGGCTAGCCTATCGGAACAAGAACTCCCGTATAAGTATCGACATGATTTAACCTCATAATTTTCTCATTTGAAATGAATTTCTTGGTTTGAAAATGTGTTAAGCGAGCTTTGTTGCTTGAGGACAAGGAATAGTTTAAGTTTGGGGGAATTTGATAAGTGTGTTTTGTATCATTTTTATTAGCATATTTTTGTATCATTTCATTATGTTTCACATACTTTTCCTTGATTTTTCTACATTTTATGCTTTGGTGTTATGTTTCTATCATTTTCAGGTCCATATGATCGTACCAGAAGAAAAGGGGATCAAATAAGGTGAAAATCGATGAAAAGCGTGAAATCGGGATGTTGCTCGGTTTTTGTGGCATGACCACTACCGCTTTTTGGTGCTACTTTCAGATTTCTAAGATTTATCCTATGAAGCTTAAAAGGAAGGGAAAGATATCTCAAACTAACCATGCGCGCAAGTGTTTTCCCTTACAAATGTGAAGAGATCTGGAATCGGGAGTTGGTTATACAAAGGGAAGCTATTAACACCTAGTGTATCTACAGTAATCTATAAGAACCTTAATTTACATATGTTTTTACTGTTGAATTGCTTAGTTGTTTGGATTCATTTACTGTTGAGCAGTGAAAGTTTCTATCTTGTGAAAGATGAGGGATTATTTTTGTTGTTTTGGGTTTCTATTGTTTTTGGGAAGGTACTGGACCTAAAGTTTTTGATTAATGTGCTCGCTAAGATTTCGTAATCCTATGCCTACGTATTCCCGTAAAGAGATTTGTGGAAATCAGAGCAATCGTAGTTCCTCCTACTTTATGGAAGGAGGAAAAAGAGTTTGGTGTCTTGTTCAAAGCCCAAGATTGAAGCTAAAGTTTATGTGTGTCTTGTTTAAAGCCCAAGATTGAAGCTAAAAGTGTATTTATGTCTTGTTCAAAGCCCAATATTGAAGCTAAAATTTGACTGAGAGATAATTTGTCATCTCTAAAGGGAGATATCTCACCTATTCATCACAAACATTAAGTAATTGGTTATAAGGGAAGTTGTTTTAACTAAGATACATAGAATACATCAATGCCACATCTTCCTTTATAAGTCTCTGCATGCTAAGAGAGGGACATCGTCATAGATGTATATAATCCAGAGGCTTGCCACTTACATCACTTAGATGAAAGAGAAAATTTAACCAGGATAAAGGAGGGACTCCAACTTGGATTTTGAATCAACAAGTGTGCCACTTACAGCAGTTTATCTGGGAAAATGTTTTTTGATTGTTTGTCTATTTCGTATTGTATAGAGGAAATATCCTCCTACAGAGAGGACTCCTGGTCTCATCTGTGGGGATGAAAATTTTGTGTCTTGATCAAAGTTGTAATGCCCTGTATAATATATACCTAGAATAATACAATACAAGCATTTTATTGTGGTACTGACACATCAAAAGTGCCTAATGGCATAGTTCACATACTTGTCCATTCATAAAATATAAATACAACACATGGCACAAGTCATGGGAACTAGCCAAAGAAAATAAAATCTAAGAATATACAATATCCCCAATTGTATACAACAAACATAATACATAGCGGAATAAGCTTAACTAAGCTTCTCTTGAAACGTCCGAGCATCGCTCCACTTGTTACCAAACCTGCACCTGAAATAAAGCAACTATAGAATCACATAATGGTTCATCGCATAAAACATCCCTTTCGGGGTCCCCCGGATTCATTTAATCGGGTATCAGATCAATATCGACCACTGTTATCCCATAGGATATTTCCACAGCTTTACATTGGCTACAACCATGCCTCGATCGAATTTACGATCCAAAAGGTGTCAATTCCAACATTTCACAAAACATTAATTTCCTTCATTTTCCACTAAATCATTTATCCCACATCATACCCAATATTTTCACGTTTTATCGGATAGAGGGTCTTCATAGCTTTCTAATGACACCAAGAACGTCCCGATCCGAGTTACGGATCAAAAGTTATGAAAGAAACAAGTTGGAGGATCTGCTATGTTCGCAATGCGAAGCATCCAGCGAATGCTCGCTTTCTCATTCGCAGTGCGAAGCTCCCAGCGAATGCCTAAATACACTGGGTTCGCTGTCCCATTCGCAGTGCGAACGTCTGGCGAACCGTGGCAGAACCAAAACAGGGTAATGTTCGCAGTGCGAACCTCTGGCAAATGCTCGCCTTCACCTTCGCCGTGCGAACAACCAGCGAATGTTCGATTTCCCCTTCGCTAGGGGATTCGCAGTGCGAACCTGCGAAAACCCAGAATCGCAGCAGCGTAACAGCTGGGGCCTTTGGGTCCAAAACCCATTCCAAACACTACCCAATGCACAAATAAGCATCAATAGATGATTCTATACACATATTGATCATACAACACAGTTTATAACTCATTTTATCCGTTAGATTTCATTGATTCAACAATTTATCATTTTCTTTCAAATTCTAACCTAAGTTCCAACCACCTATTTCTAGAACTTAGAGTTTCTAACTAGAACCCACCTGATAATCGAAGAGGAGTTTGAAGAAGATGGTAATGATGATGATCCATGGGTTCCTCTCTTCTCCCTTCTTCTTGTCTTCTTTACTTTCTCTTCTTTCTCTTCTTTCTTTCCATTTCCTCTTTTCTTCTTTTTCTATCTTTTTCTTCTTTCCAAATATATATATATATATATAAACCAATATTATATAATATAATCCAATAGAGTAAAATATCTTCAATTGATATTTTGTCATCTCGACCAATTGATCAATTATTAGAGTTATCATAAAAGTCTCTCTTGAACTAATAACAAATTGATCTCTTCAGAGTTCATTAGCTGCTCTATTGGTCCCAATTGATAATGCTTAGAGTACTTAGAGGATTCCATTAATCCAATTTGCCAAGGATAGAGCATATAGATGCTCATCTGATCTCATCTGATATCCAATTGAGCATTTAGATAATACGGGGTATTACAAAAGCCCAAGGTTGAAGCTGAAGAAGTTGAAAACTAAATCAACTAGGGAGTTTTATATATGTCTTGTACAAAGCCCAAGATTGAGGCTGCCTGGGAAAGTCATTATATGAAGCCTAAGAGGAGGCTGACTCTTGCTGAGGATTATTTAAATCCAGTGGAAGGTTTATACTGCTTTGAGGAATAAAAAAGGGAACCAACTCTTGTTGGGGATTGAAGAAGAGTTAATTTATCAAATGCCATGAGGCTCTGATACTTTTGGGGATTTGTTGGTGATGGTCTGACCCTGGCTGGGGATTTTAAAGATGAAAGTTACACCTTGTTTGAGGATCAAGAGAGACTCAGAAAGGTAAGTCTGTATATCCTATAGACTTTGACTTCTCTTGGTTTTGAAAAATCAAGAGAAAGAATGTATTTAAAATGTTTAAAAACAAATTAAAAGAGAATTCTCAAAAATATTTAAAAATATGTCAAATAAAATATTTTTTTTTTTGTGATTTTTTGGGTGAATAAAATATTTTAATGCGTGAGTGATTTTTGTGCAAAAAATCATTTTCAAATAACTAAAACTGATTTAGAAAATAATTATTTAAAATAAAATATTAAAAAGATCAAAAAATGACAATATAAAAAAATGAAAAAAAAAATGGCATGGGTGGGTGTTGAACCCACACTCTCCAGGCAAACACACTTGAAAAACACACGCGGCTACCACTGGGATGGTGATACATCCATGTGTCAAAACCACCCCATAAACATATATGGGTGGCGTGTTTTTAGGCCAGGCCAAGGCGCCATGGCCTGGCCCTTCCCAAGGATGACCATATTTTAGGCCTCTTGCAAGAGTACCATAACTTTATTATTTCTCCATGAAAATGGATGAAACTTAGATGGATACTACCTAGAATTTCATGAGGAATCCAATGGTGATCTAGGAATTTTCTAAAAATGCCTACATTTTAAAACCCGATAGTGGTTTCAAAATAGGTCAAAATTTGCAAGTTCTATGCTACAACTTCATACAAGCAATAATAGCATGGCAAATTGGTTCAAATATAACACATATGATATGTATGACATGTTCATGATCATGATCAATGTACATCAAAGCAATGCATATTTCACAAAGTTCAAGTTGTTATGCACGTACCTCTTGAAGCTCCACTTGCTAACTTTCAAGATGCTTGTGCCAGAAGTAATCCAATGCTTTGGATACTCTTAATAGACCCTTTAGAAGATTTTACGATGAACAAAATCAACTGGAAAGTTCTGGAACAGATATTGGCTCTTTCTTGCAAAAGTAGCAAAAGTGACCAAAATGGTAACTGTTAGTTCTTGTATTGGCTGGAATTTTGGTAAAACAAAGCTGAACAATGTTGATGTCATAACATTGGTTCGTATCATTAGTTATTGCAGGGTAGCAGTTTTGTGGTCTGATGTTATACATAATGTCTTGACATCAGTTGACAGAACATCAGAAAACCATCTGTTGTGGTTTTTGTATTGCAGAATGTTAAGGTGTAGAAGAGTTAAAGTGCTGAAGAGTGATGTCACATGCGATGTCTTGACATCACTATACCAGAACATTAAAACATCAGGTTGTGATGTTTTTAGGGCTGCACGCATTAGTTTGATTTGAGGAGATCTGTTAGTTAGATTGGATGCGAATTTATTGGAGAAGATTTATTCTGATACAATTAATTCTGCATATCTTATGGAGAATAGTTTGTTACTATTTTTGTGCAAATAGACATGGAGAATTGTTCCTATTTGTGTGGAGAAGATTGTTCCTATTTGTGTGGAGAAGATTGTTCCTATTTGTGTGGAGAAGATCTTGCAGCTGATTTAAAGAGAAGATTTAAAAGATACATAATATCCTGGAAATATTATGTGGAGCTGAATTTAATGCATAAAGATATGGAGAATATTTAGAGTTAATTATTGAAGATTTAAATTGAAGATTTGATTGAAGATCCAATTAATAGAAGAATCTGTTGGAGATTTGGAACAGAAGATTTGATATGATTTGAAGGCCCAAATCCAGTTGGGAAATAGGTTATAAATAGAAGCATTGTAACCTAGTTTTGGGAAACCAGCCATCATGTAGATTATAAGGGCTGTGTTGGTTGATGAACCACTCGGTTTGTGGGATGGTCATCGTGTTTATCTCGAAGCCTGTAGGTAAGAGATGTATTGTTCTTGGAGGAAGCTGTTAAGCAACTCTAAGTATTGTTCTTAGTCATGAGGGTCATGTCTAGGTATTGTCATGGAAGTGTGTCTTCCAAGGTTATGTGTGTGAATGAATACGTTTAGGAAATCAAGCTGTTGATGCAGTAACGGTGTAGTTGACTGCTAGACATCATCGAGATGATTGGAAGTGAGATGGAGTCTCTTACCTAGGGAGGACTTAGGTAGAAGGGTCATTGGGTAGGGATTAAATTAGGTAGATTGTCAACTGGTCTGTTGAGTCTGTAATTTGATACTACTAATAGTGGACTTCCTTCCTGGCTTGGTATGCCCCCAGATGTAGGTTGGTTGAACCGAACTGGGTGAACAATTGATTGTGTTCATATTCTGTTTTTATTGTCTTGTTCATGCAACAGAGTTTGATGTTGTGACATTGCACCTTAACATCACACATCTGTACCAGAATTTCAATTGGTATCAGAGCAGGCATCCTGTCTGTTTCTGGATGAGATCTTGGGAAGATACTTTCTGGTTCATGAGCAAGGAAGATAGTTTTGCTGGGTTATGGACTTGGTCAGTTCATATAGTTGTTTGTATGATCCCTTGAAGTGAAGGATGGACTTTTCATAAGAACTGCTGTTGTGACTGTGTTGACACTTGGCTTATGGTGATGATGTGCAAGGATTATGGAGCAGTGCCTGACGGTTGTAGAGGAGTTTTCTGGTGTGTGTTCCGCTGCATATATATATATATATCTGATGGAAAACTCCTGGTGGTTTTGTGTTAAGGCTGCAACATTCTGTTCTCCTCTGAAGATGTATCACATGGTGTGGTGATACTTGAGGATATCTTCAACTAGCTTGTTAGAGTTGCCAAAGATACTTGTGGTTCATCCCAAGTCCACTCATAAAGGAACTCTTATATGAGCTTGTTGAAAAGAGGTCTGAAGAAAGAAGCAATTTATTCTTGCCTCCAACCTTACAAGGTCAATCTCTGGGCTGTGTTAAAGGATCTTTTGGTGTGTTTCTTGTGAAGAGAACTTATGTCCTACCAGATGTTGGAACATAAAACCAGCAGATTGTGCAGAATCTTGTTGGATAAAGGTATAGCATAACAGATGCTTGGGGGCTAAACAAATGTGTATTGATCACATCTGTTTGGAACCTACTCCTGGCTTGGAAGAGGAGGCATCTAGGTTATGTGTCTAAGAAGTTTCCTTCAAGAAACATGTCATAGATATGTATGTTGGTCAAGAGATGATCAATATAGTGTCACTCATTGGATTAGTATATTTCGGATCCAAGTGAGTAGGTGTTCAAAGGCTGTTTGTTTTTGTGAAGGTCAAGCTCAAATGTCAAGGACATTTTCTCTGATATCTGAAAGTTCCTTCTGATCGAAGCAGCCAGTTGTTTGCAATCTCGTTTATGGCCATGGAGCAGATTCTATGTGAAAGGAGTTATATGTGTGTACCAACCATAGGATGAGCATTTCAGATTTGTGCAAGGAGAAGTTGGTGTTTTTTTTCCAAAGGATTATGGTTCCCTGGTATCTGCATGAGAAGTTTCCTCTAAAACTGGAGTTCAGTTATGTGGTGTCCTCACATAATGGAATTTTTTTTTGGCAAGGATTGAAGGGCATCCTGGTAAGTTCAAGTGTTGGAAGAAGCATATTAGATAACCAGTCATTGATTGTTTTCAGAAACTTGTTAGAGGGAATCTCCTCTTTAGGTGCAGAAGGATGGCATTCAACATCTCAAAGACAGACAGAAGGTCTGAACATCAGAAGGTTGAGAAGAAGATTCTTGAGATGTAGAGGATGCAGGCTCTTACTTGTGTGAAGGTTGATCAGGTGCTGATGGTCGATCATCTTGTGTCCCTTGCAAGAGATATGTGTGGATTACTATGGTTGTTGTCTCCAAAGCCATAGTAAATGGTTAATGTGATTTAGACTGATGATGGAACTGATGTTGAAACATCATTGCTTTTTCAACCAAGGAAGTTAGTTGTGCTCATGGTGGAGTTTCAGGAGTGATCAGTGGTGTAAATTTATAAAAGAGGGATCAGCTAGTGCCAGAAGTGTGCAGAAAAGAATGCCTTGTGTGAGAAGGTAATCTTTTTCTGTTTAATAGTAGATACTCTGACGGGAGACTTAGTATCTATCTATGAGGGTAAATACTTTGACGGGAGACTTAGTATTTATCTAGAGGATTATGCAAATCTACAGTCTGGATATGTTTGTAAAGACCTTGTTGGGAGCTTGGCAGTTATCTGGAAGAGTGTGTTATGCAAGTTACTGCAGTTTTGTTGGTCTAATCTTGGAAGTTGATAAGATGAAGATGGAAGACCATAATCTTGATGGTTACAGCTTGGATCAGTTTGTTTCTGATCTAAGTGGTTTGGAGCATGGTGTTGGCTCTGGTTGTGAAGGTCGAGGATAAGTGGCAGTTATCTCTGGCTTTCTACTATCGGCTCTACTAAGGGAAGTGACTTTCTTTAGTATTGCTATGGGGTAGTCTTGGACTACTTATTTTCTGAAGATTCAGATGTGGTAGGTTTGAAGTCTTTGGAGTTTCTAAGCAGGATGGAGGTTGTCTACTCAAACTTGATTGTTGAATCAAGTCTATGAGAGCATGGAAATCTACTTCTGCAAAGGGAGGAGGTTCTTTTGAGTGGCAGAAGGAAGAGCTGAATTCAACAGTTGGATATCATAATGTTTTTGACATCTAACTTAACATCAGAAGTCTCAGCTGGTGATAGAGGTGATCTACAGTAATGGAAGTTATGGATGCTTCAAAAAGATCGTTCTCATGGCAGTTTGCGGGAGCTGCAGGAAGGAGAAGATGTCACATGACCATGGCTTAGGGAGTCTAAGTGTGTTTGCTTTTGAGCAAGTGGAGCATGTGACTTGAAGATCAAGTCTCCTTGGTGGATCAGGATACCTTTGTGAGAGTTCTGACAAACGTGAAAAAGGTCAAAATGTGGCATTTGGCTGTTTTCATATGAGGATTCGTGAATGAGGTGATCAAACTATGGCATTTGGTTGATCTCAGAAGTGGATTCGAAGAATCAAGATAATCAGAGTGTGGCAGCTGGTTATTATTGAGGTTTGTCTTGGAACAAGTTACTCTTGGGCAGAAGGGTGATGAGTTGAAGACTCAAGGAGATTATTCTTCTTGAAGGAGGATGAGAGTTTAACTCTCTAGTTCTTTGGATTACTATGTTATAGTAAGTTCAGTTGGTGGAGCCTATCAAGAATCATGGTTATGATATCTTGGTGTGTGGCAGATGTTCTAACCTGTGTTGGGACATTATCTGGTTGAATATCCTTGGTGAAGGATGTTTTTGTGTTCTGGTTCTGAAGCTTGGTGCATACATTTTGTCTAAGGAGCGTCTACATAGTCATACGGGAGAATGATGATGTAGAAGGTATGCCTTGGAAGGAGAATGCAGAGAAGACTGAAGCAGATCAGGGTCTTGCTAAAGGCAAAAGAAAAGCCTGTGAAGGGGACATAGCCCTATTGTCAAGTCATGCTAGAGAGAAGTTGATCAGCCTGGCAAGATGTGGAGCTTTGGAGCATGTGAAGATAAGGAATCTTGTGAATATGCAAGTCTGCAGTCTTAACCCTTTGCATCAGAGAGGGTGTGCGAGCGTATGGTATTTAGGTGTGTATGTTAACCTGAATAAGCTGCTCTGACTATGTTGAAGAACTGCTATGCGAAATGAGTCCTTTGAATGGTAATGAGAAGAGATGTTGTAACATCATGATTGCTGATGGTTATATTTGGAAGATGATTGAGTTTGTCCGTGTGGAGTTGGATGCGTGGAGTCTGTGAGCAGTGTCAAACTAGACAGGATACTTCATTGTGTTCTCCAAAAGTGAAAGTACAGGTTGTGAATGTGCTCAGCAAGGGTGCTCAAATGTTCATCTCCATCTAGAGCATTAGTTAACCATGACAAGGGGAGTACTTGTCTATGGATGTTGCAGCAAAGGCAGATTCAGAGGTTGTCAAATTATGGCTAAAAAGGGGGAGAGTTAGCCTAGTTAGCCTTGTCGTTAGCCTTGTCAAATTATGGCTAAAAAGGGGAAGAGTTTATAAATTGCCATGAAGAATAATGGATGTTGCTAAAAGAATAAGGTGTTTAGTTGAAAAGTGCTGATGCAGTTATTGAGGGGGAGTGTAGACAGTGTAGACTGAGCTGCTAGTGAAGATAATATCAAGCAATTAAAGAGTGCAGCCAAGCAGACATCAAGGGGGAGAAGTACTGCATATTGAGAGTGTATGAACAACTGTGTGCTGGTTCTTGGTTTGAGGGGGAGTTTGCCCTATGCTGATGTGAAAGTGAGTTTTTGCTGCTGATGTTAGCTGAGATTGTTTTAGCCAAAATTAGCCAAAGGGGGAGATTGTTAGTTTTTGTATTGGCTGGAATTTTGGTAAAACAAAGCTGAACAATGTTGATATCATAACATTGGTTCGTATCATTAATTGTTGCATGGTAGCAGTTTTGTGGTCTGATGTTATACATAATGTCTTGACATCAGTTGACAGAACATCAGAAAATCATCTGTTGTGGTTTTTGTATTGCAGAATGTTAAGGTGTAGAAGAGTTAAAGTGCTGAAGAGTGATGTCACATGCGATGTCTTGACATCACTATACCAGAACATTAAAACATCAGGTTGTGATGTTTTTAGGGCTGCACGCATTAGTTTGATTTGAGGAGATCTGTTAGTTAGATTGGATGCGAATTTATTGGAGAAGATTTATTCTAATACAATTAATTCTGCATATCTTGTGGAGAATAGTTTGTTACTATTTTTGTGCAAATAGACATGGAGAATTGTTCCTATTTGTGTGGAGAATATTGTTCCTATTTGTGTGGAGAAGATTGTTCCTATTTGTGTGGAGAAGATCTTGCAGCTGATTTAAAGAGAAGATTTAAAAGATACATAATATCCTGGAAATATTATGTGGAGCTGAATTTAATGCATAAAGATATGGAGAATATTTAGAGTTAATTATTGAAGATTTAAATTGAAGATTTGATTGAAGATCCAATTAATAGCAGAATCTGTTGGAGATTTGGAACAGAAGATTTGATATGATTTGAAGGCCCAAATCCAGTTGGGAAATAGGTTATAAATAGAAGCATTGTAACCTAGTTTTGGGAAGCCAGCCATCATGTAGATTATAAGGGCTGTGTTGGTTGATGAACCACTCGGTTTGTGGGATGGTCATCGTGTTTATCTCGAAGCCTGTAGGTAAGAGATGTATTGTTCTTGGAGGAAGCTGTTAAGCAACTCTAAGTATTGTTCTTAGTCATGAGGGTCATGTCTAGGTATTGTCATGGAAGTGTGTCTTCCAAGGTTATGTGTGTGAATGAATACGTTTAGGAAATCAAGCTGTTGATGCAGTAACGGTGTAGTTGACTGCTAGACATCATCGAGATGATTGGAAGTGAGATGGAGTCTCTTACCTAGGGAGGACTTAGGTAGAAGGGTCATTGGGTAGGGATTAAATTAGGTAGATTGTCAACTGGTCTGTTGAGTCTGTAATTTGATACTACTAATAGTGGACTTCCTTCCTGGCTTGGTATGCCCCCAGATGTAGGTTGGTTGAACCGAACTGGGTGAACAATTGATTGTGTTCATATTCTGTTTTTATTGTCTTGTTCATGCAACAGAGTTTGATGTTGTGACATTGCACCTTAACATCACACATCTGTACCAGAATTTCAGTAACTCTTTCAATTGGTGTTACAGTTGAGGGACACCTATTGGAATAACTTAGGGGTGATATTTAGAGAGTGTTTGGGGTTTTATTTGGCTTTGAAAGTGGTTGGAACAAGACATGGCTTGAAAAATGCAGAAAAGTCAAATTTTGAGGTTTTGATGGTTGACTTTCTGATTTTGGTGTTGTGAGTTGAAGATGAAGGTTTGAACACATCCAAGGGATGATTTGTAAATTATTTGGATGGTTTCTTGAGTGATTCAAGCTCTGCTTTTGAGAATTCCAAGTTTGATTCTTGAAACTTGAAATTTGGAGCAAGAGAAAGGAAGTGAGAAAACAAGGCTTTGGTAATGTTTTGGTGTGTTAAAATCAGTCACAAATGATCTCTATTTATAGCAGAGGAAGTTTGTTTTGCAAGGAATAGTGTGTGGATGAGGGATCACTCTATTATCCAATGGATATGCCCTTGTATCATGCCTTGAATGCTAAGGTACCAAGTCTCTTCTAGTCATTGACTTGAGCTGATCTTTGCAGCTTTAGGTCTTTTGATTTTTGAACCAATCTTGACTCAATTGGAATGTCATGGACTGATACATGCCACCTCTATGCATCCTTTCAATGCTTCATGACAAAGTTGAAGTTTTTGGATTTAAAACTTGAATGCCACATGCCAAAGGGATAGTGCCTTGACTTGCAAGGCTCTATGATGTTGTAGTTCTGTAAACAACAGGTGTATTTCACTTTAGAAACTTGTCTTGCATGGTGACAAGGCTTGCCAAGTCATAAAAATGACAAAATCAAATGTGTTGTGAAATCTGCCTTGTTAAACCAAGGTGAAAAATGCCATTTTGTGAGGCTTATAACTCTTTGCTCAAATTGAATCATGGGAGGCTCTTGTACTTTTTGAAAAGCCCACATATCATACTTCAACTTTGATGTTTGAATTCGGTCTTGATTCATCTTGGATCATAATGAAAAATCGCTCCAAAGTTGGGCAAAACATGAGACAAATTCTGCCTAAAAATTTTCTAAGTGTCAAGAAAAAGTTCATTTTTTAATTTTTGTGATTTTGATCAATCCATAACTAAAAATACATGAAGATTTGGAATGTGGTGTAGTTGACAATCTTGTAGTATGTAGTGAGAGCTTTCATTTGAGCTTTAGATGATAGAAAATGGTTACTTGGATCACAAGTTATGGTCTTGCAAAGTTGGGTAAAAATCACTTTTTTCCATAACTTAGTGAAATTTTAATTTTTTTAAGGTTGCCCCTTTTGCAAGTAACCTCACTTTTCTTGATTTTTATTGATGGATGATGATCCAAATCATAAGTTGACATTGTTCTTGGCTTAAAGAAGCCATGTTAGTCAAAAAATCTTAAAAGTCAAACTTGGTTTTGATCACAGTTGACTTTTTATCAGATGAATTTTAAACTTTGTGATCCTTTATGAAATTAAGCCCTTGAGATAAATTGAACCTAATGGATGGATTCCATAGGTGTTTTAGAGTGTCTTGAATCATTTCCCAAGGTTTTAGATCATGTCTTGGTCAATGGTCAAAGGTATGGTTGACTTTATCTCAAGAACCCTAGTTTGTGGTCCAGATGAATTTGAATCTTTGCATTGCTTGTGAACCAAGTTTTTTGAATCAATTCAATATTGTGAATGGATCAATATGATGTACTTGATGTCCTTGAAGCATATCTTGAGGTCTTGGCTCATGCTTTGATCCAAAAGTCAACTTAGGGTTGAATTAGGTCAAAACCCTAATTCCTGATTTTTTATGGATGTGTCCCAATAGGCTATTTGAACCTATGAATGGAGTTATGAGGTTCTTTTGAGCTTATTGAATCATATATTGAAGTATTGGCTCATTCCCAGATGAAGATTTCTCCCTGGAGGCCTTGGTCGACCAAAACTCTAATTTGGTGACACTGGTGATCTTGAGGCTTGATCAACTTGAAATGTTGCATTTTTGTGCTTGATTCTAGATGTAGGAGACCTCTTGATCCTTCATAGATGTTTGAGAGGCTTGGAAAGTTGAAGATCATGTCAATTCTTGATTGATCCTTTGTCTGGATGCTCTGAGAGGGCTAAAAACCCTAATCCTTGGTTGAGGTGAATACTCAATAATTTTTTAGAGGATTGATGGGGCATGAAAATATATCCCTATTTGGTGATGATTTTCACAATGATGTAAAGTCTTGTGGTCAAAATTTAGGGTATGACACGGGAAGTACCCAGTACAAATACCAGAGGTCTGTTACGGGTGCCCGTAACGCGTGTTACGGCCCGTAACAGCTTGCCTAAAGACTTCCCTTTTTTTCTTGTGTCGGGGCCAAATACCAGAGGCCTGTTACGGGCGCCCGTAACAAGAGTGCGAAAAAACACAACTTTTTGTTTCCTTTCTCGGTGATTTGTGACAGTTTGAAGTTTCCAACACTTAGCTGATATGATGGATTTAACATTATGAGGGCATTGAGTGAACTTTATTTTCATGTTTTATTTTGAATGCCATAAAACTCATAGGTTGTAGGAGTTTTAGGGAATCAAGTTTGTATCGTACTTTTTGGAATTTTTCTACAACTTTACTCTAAAAGTCTCTTTGGAGCATTTGGATCTTAATTTTTATTGCAAGCAATTTTATTCAGGTTATCTATTCCTTTCTACTGCTTTCATTTTTGTTCTGGATTGTATGCATTCTTTGTTATGTCTTTTCTCACCATGAGTGAGTAGTCCTTTAAGGATTAAGGGTCATGAGACCTAACTCATGCCTCTCTGTATGATAATTTGTATATGATACTAGGATTGAGGTGTTTTTATTTTGAAAGTCTGAGTTTTTATTTAACTTTGTTACAAAAGTAAAAAGTTCTTAGGTATTGATAGTGTTCCGAAAGGACTCGTATCAATACCCAAAAACAGATTTTTTAACAATTGATTCCGATGTTATGAAAGTACTCAGAAGAGGTTGAGAAATGTTCCTTTATAATAGACTGTCTGATAGCAATGAGGTTTCGATAAATAACTTCGAATAAGCAAAAGTTGATGAATTATTTATCGAAACCAAGATGACACGCTGGCGAAAGCAGGTGTTATCTACAAAATCTATTTTTCTATAATTCATGTGAAAATCCTTGCAGCAGACCAATTTTATCATATATAGATGTTAGAGTAAGGAATTTTGACCCTAAATCCTGTTTGTTTTGAATATTTTTCCAACTTTTACTCATTTTAGTTGTTTTAAAAAATGCTTATTTAAATAAGTTGTTTCAGCTTAAGTGCTTTTTCATTTAATTTTGTCTATTTTCAACCTTTTGATTTCCCTAGATTTACACCGATAAAATAGAAACCAGTAGTTAACCATTGATCCTTGTGGTTTGACATTCTTTTTACTACTCTGACAGTAGCCGTGCACTTGCGGCGTGTCATGGATCTTTAATATCAAAGAGTGCAAAGGACACAGTTTCCATCATTGATAGGATGACACTCAATGACCATCAAGGTCAACATAATCGTGGTACATCACAAAGGAAGCTGGGAATGATCGAATTGGGTATTAATGACATTATTCTTCCACAAAATAAGTTGCTCTCACAACAAGTTGAGTTTTTGACATAACAAATGTCAAAACTTCCACAACAAATCAAGGATATGCTAGAAGTGCCCAATAAAAATCAACAAGTTACAATTTATGAGTTATGCAAGGGAGACCATCCTATCGGGTATTATCCTCTGGTTGTGGAGGAACCTAATTACATGGGAAACCAAAATCAAAATCAAGGCTATCAAACGAGATAACCTACGTATCAATAAGGCAACCAAGGTTACCAACCAAGAGGTAATAACCAAGGTTATCAACAAGGATGGATGCAAGATGCCGACACTTCAAATCGTCAAAATCAATATCAAAACTACACTCAACCTCCACAACCTCGAGGTGGAAATTCAAAATCGAAAGACACATTCACTCAATTTATGCAAATGTCTATTTCAAACCAAAAGAATACCGATGTTTCTATTAGGAATCTTGAGACACAAATTGGGCAATTGTCTAAACAATTAGCCGACCAACCCAACGGGACTTTTCCCACGAATACTCAAGTGAATCCTAAGGAGACTTGTAAAGCTATCTTTACTAGAAGTGGTAGGGAGATTGATATGGGCATTAGTGAGAAAGATGTGGAAGAGGAGGTTGTAGATGAAAAAGAAAATGAAATTATTGAAGAAGAAGTAGAAAAAGATGTGGAGGGTGACTTAGTTGAAAAGGAGAAAAGATAAAAGGAGGAAGTAGAAAATAATTCGAGAGAAGAGAAAAAGAAAAATAGTAGAAAAGGAAAGGAGCATGTAAGTAACATTCCAATTCAAAACTTACCTTATCCGCATGCCCCTACCAAAAAGGTTAATGCGAGGCAATACGCTCGATTTGTGGATATTTTTAGCCGATTACAAATAAATATTCCATTGTCCGAGGCTCTTGAACATATGCCTAAGTATGCTAAATACATGAAGGACATACTTACCAAAAAGAAGAGATTTATGGATAAAGAAACCATCGCACTTAATGCTAATTGTAGTGATATCATTCAAAGTATTCTTCCGCGGAAAGAATGAGATCCGGGAAGAGTTGCTTTACCTATAACTATAGGTAATGATTTCAATTGTAAAGCCTTGATTGACACGGGTGCTAGCATAAACTTGATTCTATTATATGTGGTTAAACGGCTTGGAAACATTGAAATGAGATCAACAAGAATGACATTGCAATTGGCCGATAAATCTATTACCCGTCCTCACGGTGTAGTGGAGGATATGCTGGTAAAAGTTGACAAATTCATGTTTCTGATTGATTTTGTGGTAATGGATATGGAGGAAGATGAGGACACACCTTTGATTCTTGGCCGAACCTTTATGAAGACCGCCAAAATGATGATCGACATTGATGAAGGTATTATGAAGGTAACGACTCAAGATGAAGAGGTTTGTTTCACACTTTTTAACGGCATAGCTTGTTCCAAGCAATTGGAAAATGGTTGTCGTATGGATAATATTGATGATGATGTAATGGATGCGAAGATGAACTCTTGTTGGACTTTACCATTTATGAAAAAGAGTGAAAAAGGTCGTGAAAAATGTTGAAGATCTTTGTGTTGGTGAGTTTGATCAAGGAGCTAATTTATTGGCTTTTGGCGTTCCGTGATTTCACTGTCGGACCATCGAGCTCAAACGACTTTAAACAAATCGCTTGTTGGGAGACACCCCATCATTTTAAGTACTCTTTCATTTTTATTGCATTTCTATAAGTTTTATGTTAGTTTAAGAAAGTGTGTGGTGAAACAAGTTTAAAAACCAGAATTTTTAAAAAATTGTGTCATCTTCGCATTCAACTCGCTGTGCGAGCTTGGGCGAGGTCGCCTTGCGCTCGCAGTGCGAGCTTGCACGATCTTAGCAGTATGTTGTAAGTTTGGCCACATCATTTTTTTGGATTTGTTTTAGTTGGGCCAATTTTGTGGGCCCATTTGTTGTAGTCTGATTTTGTGGGGTTATCCCACCTTTCCCCCTCATTCTTGATTTTTCCACTCTCACTCTCACAAACAAAAACAAACTATCTTTGTCTCTTTCAACCATACCCAAGAGCAAGAAGTGAATTTTCAGTTTCCTACTTTTATTCCCTACTCTCTACCTTTGAAAAATACAAGTTTGATGTTATTTTCTTTCCATTGCTCTTTTGCTTTAGAAAATCACATGTGGTTAGGTTTTTAGTGAACTTTGTGAAAAAATTAACTTGAGGGTTTGAATCTTAGTTGGTATGTGTTTGGATATGTGTATTGATTACGATTTTTGAATAACCATGGGTGCATGTCAAGTTCTTGTTTAGGTTTAAGATTGGAATTTTGAGACTTTTCTTCTAAAAACTTTGACTTGCATGTTCATGGTTAAATTGTGGTGTGTTGAACTTGCTTGTGATGTTTGAATTATGTCAGATATTATTGAATTGTGTTGTTGTGGATGGTGTTGAAAACATGTGAATTGGATGGAGAATTTTTTGTGTTGTGTTGATGCTGCAGAACCTGGAAAATCAGAATTTTCGTAGGTTCGCCTTGAGCTCGTTGTGCGAGCTTAGGCGACCATGATAGCAACAGTTATTGTCTAATTGTTTTATGCTTAACTGCTAACTTCTTTTCTCTTATGCCTTGCTTGTCTAATGTGTTGTTATGATGGTGCTGGTTTTGTTTTATGTTGTGCAGATGGCACCTCCAAAAATAAATGCATCAAAGAAGCAAAAGACGGCCGGAAGCTCCTGTTGTCAAGCACAACCAAGACCATATGACAATGTACGTTTCAAAGGTCCCAATTAGGTTGACAAATATCTTAACCTTGAGAAGAGGAGTATCTTTGCTGAGAAGGTATTCACCATTCATCCCGAAGGACCCTTCCAGGCAGTCGCTGCAATTTTTGAAAACAAGAAGTGGGATAAGTTTATACATCCATGTGAGAGTTTTAATGTTGACATTGTGAGGGAGTTCTATGCGAACACCTTTCCAGATGATGAGGAAATTTTTACATGGACCACGAGGGTGAACGGAAGGGATGTGAAGATCGACCGAGATACCATTAATGAGGTGTTAGGGAATCCTTTGGGTTTTGGGCCTAATATGGTGGATGTGTACCACAGAGACTAGAGATTGCATAGGAATATTGTTGAGATGATTTCTGATTTGCTGAGGGAAGGAAAGAGTGTGGATTTGAACCCATCTGGGGTTCTGGTTAGGTACAAAAGAGAGGACATGCATCTTGTGGCACAACTTGTGTTACTCTTGGTGTTGCTTAACATCAAGCCTAGGACTCATTCCTCTACAGTTCCGATTAACATGGTACACTTGGTGCATAATATCCTTTTGGATATGCAGTTGGATATGGAACGCATCATTGCTGATGAGATGTGGGCGGTGGTAGAGAGTGGTGTAAAACCAGGGGCCAGAGCTAAATTGCCCTTTGGTTTTCTCATGCTTGATCATGTCATTATGTGTGCACGGGCGTGCAAAGTTACCATCCCGCTACCATGTCACCCAGACCATTTCTATAGAGGATGCTTATGTTTCTAGGTTTTGC
Source organism: Lathyrus tuberosus (assembly GCA_022829125.1). Classification (NCBI taxonomy): domain Eukaryota; kingdom Viridiplantae; phylum Streptophyta; class Magnoliopsida; order Fabales; family Fabaceae; genus Lathyrus; species Lathyrus tuberosus. Next base: position 42,258,984 of record JALAZF010000002.1, read on the forward strand.
AAGCCGAAGAGGAGAGTTGGACCTGGAGGTAGAGCTAGAGAGGCTGCAGGTGCAGGAGAGGGTTCAAGCTCTAGAGTAGCTAACTTCCAGAGTTTTTACCCTAATTAGAGGGAAGTCTGCAACTACAATTGGGATTGGTTGAGGGCGACTCAACGTGCTATGATTTCCATACATGATTTTATGCAGCTAATATAGTTACAGTACCGTGAGCCTACCGTGGATCATTCTATCATGACTAGGGAGCAGTTCCTAGCTCATGCAGGTTGGCCTGAGGCCAGGCCATTTTCTAGAGAGGAGGCAGGTGTAGCCGATGTTGAGGATGCTGAGGATGATGGTGATGATGGTGATGGTGATGGTGCTGAGGAGACTGAGTCCGAGTCTGAGGAGGATTAGTTTCTGATGTTTTTTTAGCACGGTCTTAAAAGCTTACTTCCTTGTGTTTTGATAAAGTAAAGTTTCTTATTTAAGCTTTATGATCATTGCTACATTTTGATGTTGTTGTATTTTATTTCTTTTATTTTCATGTTGTACTCTATCCAGTTAGTTCGATTTATTTTGGATTTCTATTACTACTTTTGTTGGTGTGTACACCATTACATTATGTTTAATGAATTGAATATTTCAGTTTGAATGTTCAATTAGTTTTCTTTAGGAATGTTAAATTGTTTTGAATTTTTTTTGCTTCTACATTAAATGGATTATGAGAACTTCTTAGATTGGTTGCTCTTTTGCATAAAAAGTATCCAATGAAGACTCTACCAAGTTTGGATGGTGATGATAGGATTTTGAATGTGATGAATGCAAGCAAGGTACATGGTTACCGCTTTCTAGAATGTTAGAATGACTAAGAATTTTGTGCTTTGTACAAATGTATATTCTTGTTTCATTTTACAACTTATTTGAATGCTTGAGTCACTTAGATCCAAAAGCCATAAATTGTGAGAAACCTCCATTGTGCACTAAATGCTTTGATGTCTGATAACTTTGTTTAACTCATTTAATTCATGCTTAATCTTTTAATTGTTGTGATTTTGTGGAAGCTTAAAAAATGATCAATTCAATTTGTTTATATTGAGCACAACCATATCCAAAAAAAGTAATTTACCCGGTGAGTAGTGAGTATTCGTTAACCCCTTTGAGCCTTAACAGATTAGATCCCATTATGGTGATGAACTTGGTTTATGTATATATAGAAACTTGAAAGTTAAGTTCATCAATGAATTTTGTAGGATTCAAAAAAAAATTGTTCTTGAAACCTTTAAACTTTGACCATTGTTTTAAACTGATTTCCTTGTCATAAAAAGCAAGGAGCATTCACTTAAGGTTTGATTGTATTCAAGTTGGGGAGAATGAAAGAAAAATGGTAGGTTGCTATAAATTTGTGAAACTTTTTGAACTTGCGTGGAAAATTGTGAATATGAATTTGAAAAAGAAAAGAAAAAAATGCTTGTTTGAGAGAAAAAAAAATAGAAGATGAAGAATAAATGTGCAAAGGAAGTTTGAAAGGGTGAGCAATAGTGAAAATAAATTGGTGAAAAGAGGTTGTGATGTGTAAATACCTTGTATAGTGAATGTTTCTTTTGCATGGCAACTTCGATTCAATAGCCTAAAAAATGACCCTTTGTTGTGAAACCCAGCCAAGCTACAACCTTACAAGCCCTTAGTGATATTTTTCTTCCATGATTTCATTTATGATTTTAAGATGAATGTATGAATTGAATTGTTGTTAGCATTGTTTTTCAGATTAGTGTAAATTGTCCCACGGTTGCAAACGCGTAAATTTCTTCATCCTTATTTTGAAGAGGAGTGTTAGAGTGATTCAAGTATGAGAATTTAGTTGTTATTTGAATACATTGCATGGTATTTGTTTTAAGAACTAAATTCTTTATCATTGTTTGATTCTAGGAAGTAGTGAACATTGCTTGTGCGCATTCTTGTGTTGAATTTGAACCGTTATTCATTTCTTGGCTGAATTTTATGCTTGAGCAAATCCTTTTAGTTTTCATGAGAGGCATACTTTGCTTGAGGACAAGAAAAGATCTAGTTGGGGAGAGTTTGTTAAATGCCAAATATGCCTTAAATTGGACCATCTTTGTTGGCATTTTTCAACTCTTCAATTGTGTTTTAATTGAATTATTCCACGAAAATGTATGAATCTTCAATATAATTGCATATACCTTTGGATTCCTTGATTTATGTGTTATTGTGTAGGAATTAGGCTTGATAATCATAGAAAAAGACACAAAGGAATGGAAGAGAAGCCAAAGAAAAGAAGAAGTTCATTTTTGTGAAGTTTTGAAGTTGCAAGCTCGCTTAGCCCGATTTCTAGCGTGAGCCCGCTTAGCCTAGTTTCCAACGCCCTTTTAAAGAGAAGGCAGTAGCTAAATGAACTAAATCGCACTTAGCCTGGTCATACCACACTTAGCGCGCTTCCTGAGATTTGGCCTTGTTGGTTACTAACTGCGTTAAGCGCGCTCTGCGTGGGCTTAGCGCAGTGTCACTTAAAGGTACTTCTTGGCACTTGTATATAAAGCAACTTTATAGATATTTTATGGACAGCTTTCACTTTTCAGATTTAGAGAAGATATTTTAGGTCTAGAAGCTTAGAAATTCCAAAAGGGGTACAAAATAAAGCTTTGGAGCATCAATCTTTGATCTTTCGACTTTGATGTTAAAGAGATTTCTTTCTTACTTGTGAAGCAAGCTACCATGGTGATTGGTAGATAAATTCTTGTGTATCAAGGATAGATGTAGTCTTCATTAATCTTGTATGTATTTTCTTTAATCTTTTGTATGTGAACAAGTTGATGATTAATATATGGTGAATATATTTGTTCTTAATGATATATCTTTGATTTGAATCACTCTAGACATAGATTTTGCAAAACTTGACCTAAGATATGCATCTATCAATGAACAAACTCTAGACATAAATTTGTGAGTTGATATTTCCTTTGTATCAATCTTAAAGATTATTGTATTGGTTGTTAGCATGAGACATTATCTAGTGATGGATACAATAATACTCACGAAACCACTTTAGACATAAACGGTATTGAGAGAGTACGTGATTATATTGATCGGAAACAAGTTCACATGCTTGATTAATAGAATATATGCAAGTTAGGTTGATGAAATCTATTCTTGATATGCTTTGTTAAACAAACAACTTTCAAACTTTACTCTTTGCTACTAAATCTTGTGAAAACTTATGATACCAAACAAAACACCTTTGAAAACCTTACTTAAAACTCTTTGAACTATAGAACGGCAAGTGATATCAGAATATTCCCTGTGGAGACGATACAATTATTACCCACCTATTGTACTTTCAATACAATTCAACTATCAAATCAGTGCAACTATGATACCAAAACATTTTTAGAATATACTACCATTGCAGTGCAATTATGATTTTTAGATCAGTTTCAGAACATACTACCATTTCACTAAAACTATTTGTGCAGCTAGCATACCATAACATACCACGACTATCATTTTTAGAACATGCTACACCTATCTGTACAAATATCATTCTAGTTTTGAATATACACACACCTTGAACAAAATTACGGATCTTACTTTGTCCAAGATGAGGGTTTAGATTTGAAGTTAGGGACCGACATTCCAAAGATGTTTGACAATAAAAGTAAAGTTAGGGTTTAGATTTGTTTTCATTAACAAAAACAATCAATAAATGAAACAAATCAAAGAATATCTAGTGAATTTAGGGTTCATGTTCGTCTTCTAGGTTTCAGATCAAGTTCTCCTATCGTGTCATCGTCGCTCTTATCGTCTTCTTCCTTCTTCGCAGTGTTCTTTGTTGTGTGTTCTTCATAGTGTTTTTCGTTGTGTATATTAATGAAAATTTTAGTTTATTCCATATAGAAAAAACTAAAATATAATTAAATTTAAGTTTCATTTTATTCCATTTACAATAAAAAAATCATTAATGAAAATATTACATTTTACTTATTGCCACGTAAACAGATTTATGCCACGTATTAAAAAACATGACACATCAGCATTTTTATGGTGATAAATAGGCAAGGGGATCAAAATTGTTTAAAAAATAAATAGGGGAACTGATTTCGTGAGTTTGGCAAAACAGAGGGATCAAAACTGTAATTTAGCCAAATTATTTTTAAAAATTATATTCTATTTGAGAGTTTTAAACACTAAAAAATTAAAATAGATTTTAATGGTTTTGGTTTTTTAGTTTTAGTTTTGAAAATTAAGAAAGGGAGAACACAAATTGATTACAAATTTGTAATATTGTCCAACTTTAAAACATAATTTCTTAATAGTAAAACTACCAAACATGATTTCTATTATTCTTTTTTTTCTAAAACTCTTTTTAAAATTTGATTTAACAAATAGTTTCTTAAAACTAAAAATAAAATCCTTTCAAACAAGCCCTAATTGACTAGAAAAGTGGGAAGAAATAATCATTTTCTTGAGGGGATTACTTCTCCCGGTGCTCACACACACTTTTGAAAAACCAAAACTTCCCTTGGAATTCATAAATATATTTTCGGACACACCTCACTCCATACTCAATCCATTTATAAGCGAGTCACACTCTTATTTTGTAAAAAATTAATACAAAAACGTATCTCCGCATAACTTACGGAAGTGCAACTCCGGACAGAGTTTTAAAACTAAAAATAAAATCCTTTCAAACAAGCCCTAATTAACTAGAAGAGTGGGAAAAATCATTTTCTTTAGGGGGGTTACTTCTCCCATCCTTAGGGGTGCTCACGCACCCTTTTGAAAAACCACAACTTCCCTTGGAATTCATAAATATACTTTCGGACACACTTCACCCCATACTCAATCCATTTATAAACGAGTCACACTCTCATTTGTAAAAAAGTAATACAGAACTGTATCTCTGCATAACTTACAGAAGTGTAACTCTGGACGGAATTTTAATCAAATACGCACCAACCCCCTTCCCCTTCCTCATTTCAATAAAACACACTAAAACTCTTCTCACTTCCATTCCTCACTTCCAAATATTTTTTTATCAAACCTAGTTTCATTTCTACTCCATTTAATCCAAGTAGTTTGTCAAATTCTACTCTCAACATCCAATCAATCGAAGTGCTCAACATCAACTACACAATTGGGAAGTTTTTTAATCCAAGTTTTTTTTTCACTTTTGATTATTTATACATGCATTAAGAAATAGAAACATTAGATTGTGTATTGTACATCAATATATAGGTATTTATACTCATTGTTAGGTAGTATAGTTGAGCAATGTGTTTTGTCCATTTTCGGTTTCATTGTGTTTTTGCCATTTTCTTACTTTTCTGAGTTGTAGGTAACTACAAAAATTCATTTATGTATTGTTTCATATTTTGATTTTCCAGGAATATGAAAGTACACTTCCGTATTTTGTCTGTTTGCATTTTTTATTTCATTTTGAATGTCACTTATTGGTAACATGGATGACGATAAAGATCGATTAGGGCTCGGTAGAGTGTCCCAACATGCTTTTATTTGCAGGGAAGGAGCCCAACCTTCATGACTACCAGTCTGTGCCAGTTAATTTGATGTGGAAGTGTCAACTTTTGGGGTTCAGGTGTCGCCATCTTCGTCTTCCCAGAGACAAGTGTCACCTGATGTTTCCCCAGAAGCCCCACCAGTCCAGGTCGATCCATTTTCTATCAACATAGTTGTTCTTAAGGAATTTAGACGACACTCGTATGATACATCACTAATGCCTCTGTATGCAAACCATGCTTCCAATCACGTGTGGGACATATATGTAAAATTTATCGGTATTATCCATGGTATGTTATCAACGTTTATTGAGATATGGCATTATAAGACCTCATATTTTCATCTTCTGCGTGGTGAGATATCCATGACATTGGATGATGTGTCATGCCTGCTACATCTTTCTATCAAGAGAAAATTATTAGACCATTCTAGGATAACCAGCCTTGATGCATAGGAGATTATGGTTAGCTATTTTGGAGTTGATACAGAGGATGCCTTAAAGGAGATAGAAGACACCAGAGGGTTTGATACTAGATTTGGATTCCTGGAGAACCTGTATGCACATAACTTGGTTACGGCAGTGCAGAACGATGGCGATCATGAATAGGTTAGTTATCATAGAGCATGTGCATTGAGGTTATATCTCGTGTACTTGGTTGGCAAGCCAATATTTTTGGACAAGAGTTCATATTACTTCGATGTGGTAATATCAGATACTTCATTGAGTTAAAGCAGATTCGTGAGTACAACAAGAGGGCCCTTGTTTAGTTTACATGTACTTCAAGTTAGCTGAAGGTTGCCTTTGAAAGACCAACCATATGTCGGCTAGTTGCACACTATTTATGGTAATATATTTGCATCATTTACTTTTAATATACCATTTTCATAACACTTTTGCTATGTCATTACTAATAATTCATCTATTCCATTTTCAGGTATGAATCCTTCAACACTTTCCACACGTCTCTGGCTGTTCATTTGTTGATGACGACTATAACACACCCTAAACAATAAAAGAAATAGTTCAATAAGTCTAAGAACACAAAATAGAAAGGTAACACGTCTTAGTGTTACACTATCAGAGTGACATGCGGAAACTAAAATAAACTCAAAAGTGATAAATGACGAAGAGAGCCAATACACCATCCTCCAAAACACAATAACATTTAAGGCTCATCTGCCTGAGTATCTACACCATAGGCGTAAAGAACAACATAGATAAACAAACAAGGGGTGAGAATACATTCATATATGTTAGTGGTGCATAAAACAGCAAAGATAGCACAAGTAATATCAATCATCAATCAAATATATCATCCACAACAATAATCAATCACAAATACAATTATGTATGCAATATATTCATCTCCTTTACTCCAACGCATGTGGTACCAAGGTTTTGGGTATCATATGTATGTTACTCATTAATCCACTCTTCATTGGTTCCTCTCTAAACCTGATTCTCCTATGAACCATGAAACTTATCATTAGTTCCTCTCTGAACCTAAGACTCGTTACTGGACCGAAGTCCTAACTCGTCCTTGGATCGAATTCTTACCTATCACCAATATACATGATGCATGAATGCAACAAACAAATGAATACTTGTCTCAAACCTCCAACTTCAATACTCGTCACTAGTTTCTCTCTGAACCAAACATCTCAGCATAAATTCAACATTTTTCCTCCTTATGAGGAATTACTCACAAACTCAACATAATAATTAAATTATATAATTTCTTGACAATACTCATCAACAAAATCAAAACAACATCGAATAAAAATAGAAAACAAAATCCACTTGAAAAATCGAGTCGAACGACCCAACATCAGTCAAAGAAGGGCTAACAGTCAACCCTCTAAGCACGACAGTCATCACGCCTACCCATCATCTCTCTCTCTCTCTATCTCTCTCTCTCTCTCTCTCTCTCTCTCTCTCTCTCTCTCTCACACACACACACACACACACACACACACACTCACTCATACCTGTCATTGTGTTGATGCCTAGGCAATGAGTCCATCCCTGAGGCCACGATGATCAGTCTGTCACCTCGCTAACATTCATCAGCTTATCTCAACGCAATGACAGTTGGCCCGTCACGAAGGTGACGCCTGTCAACACTATGCAGAACGTGCATTTCTGCGTTTTCTCATTAGAGCATTTTCGAAGCTCTGATGCCAATCCCATAAAACCCAAAACTCGCAACAAATCATCGTACATCACCTGTACAACATTAAACACATCGATTTCGCATAGATTAATCGTTTATATCATCAATTGGCCACAAAACCATTAACATGTTCATCAATTTAAAGCATATCAACATGAACATCAAAACTCATAATTGTACATACAATTTCATACAAAAATGAGTCACCAATACATCAAGAAATTCACAGCATATAACAGCAATCAAGAGAGGTTTTGTACAGACCATCTCAAGATTAAACAATTTCATCAATGAAAGAAAATAGAAAAAAAAGGGAAAGTGGATAAGGAATCATCTCTATCCTTCATCCCTAAACACCCATATCATGAACAATTCTCCGCCCTTACCTCGAATTCGCAGAAAACTTGAAGTTTTGGCAATGGAGATTCTTTCGTCTCCTTCCAAAAGCTCTCACAGGGTTTCTTTTCTATTGCCTCTTTTCACCAAAAACGCGTACCAACCAAACTCTCAACTTTTCTATTTAAATAAATAAAACCTAAATCTCTTTTATTTTAATTAATTTTGAAAACTCCCCTCAACTCACTAATTCCACTCACCTCTCTATTTTATTAAAAACTCTATTTTTCTCAGCAAAGTCTCAACTTTTCATTTTTCTCCATTATTTTAAATAAATAAAATGATAATAATTACTACCCACGCTCATTAAATAATTCAAATAATTAAATAACTCAAAACACTTCAAAACTCAATTAAAATAAAATGAACAAAAAAATCTAGGTATTACAACTACACTAAGGATCAACCATGTGCTTGTGCATTCGTCCCGCTCAGAGGGAATAATTCGATTGAGCCCTTCAGAGTGTTTCTTGTCCATATAATAGTAGATGATATACAATTTTGGTTGTACGAAGATCACCGTCAGATGTGTCCCTTGGATGACATAGTATTATACTCTAGATGGTTGGCTTGTGGGTCATGTCTGATGCATTTACATTTTTCTGAGCGAGTCATGCGCTATTTTGGGTTTATGCAGGTTGCTCCAAGAGAACCCTTTGTGTCTGCTCCTCTTACTATGGTCTGCGAATATGTAGATGTCATGTATGATGATTTCCTTAATCATCTTATACCTGCTGAAGCACCAGATGTCGTGGCTCCTAGCGAATGAAGGGTGAGACTCAGTTACGAATGGATGAAATGCATATGGGATTATTAGGAAGATACCGACTAAATTATGGCAAGATAAGGGTGTTTCCCAATTACGCATTGATTTGGTGTATATAGATGCGTTCGGAGATATACTTTTAAATTTTGAAAGTTATTTTTGAATTTTCATAGGTTACTTCTCTACCACTAAGGGTGGGGGAAATAATACCCTTTTTCTTTATACTTGTCTCTTTCATTAAGCCCAATACCAATTTCACCTAGCAATTTCTTTTCCCACCCTTATGATGTGGGGCACACCTCTGAAAACCTAAAAATGCCTTCAGGTAATTTCTGAGATGCATATTTGAACGCACCAAATCTCATTTTTGCCAAAATTTAGTCCGAAGATGCATCTACGAAGATTTATGGGGTGAATTCACATATGCATCTCTAAAAAGACTCCTAATTCCATTTAAACAACGCTTTCATTAAGATGGTTTATCATTTAACCATTTTGTAATATTTTTCGGAGATGCATCTTCGAAAATCTCAAGCGAGAAATTATATTGCATGATCAACTCTCCCACACTCCATACCTTCTTCATAACTCCAAACCCTTAAAAATATTCATTTTCAATAAACTTTTCGACTCCAAATCATCATTCTTGTGTTTTATCACATCAAAGGGAGTAAAAGAAGCTGCAATTTAAGGTAAAGTTCATTCATTTCATACCTCACTGCTTGCATTTATCTTGTTCTTGAGCTGAAAAAATGAAGGTTACATCCGAATATACATCTCCAAATTCACCTGTTATCTATTTTGGAAATGCATTTCCGAAGTTATTTGTCACTGTGAATTTTTTTAATTATTTTTCTGTTTTGGTTTGTATTAGATATGGTGTAACGCCCTGTATAATATTTATCTAGAATAATACCATACAAGTATTTTATTTGGTACTGACACCATAATAAGTGCCTAATGGCGTAATTCACATACTTGACCATTCTAAAAACATAATACAATCTATGGTACAAGATATGGAAATTAGCCAAAAATACAAAATCTAAGAATAATATACAATATCTTCAATTGTATACAACAAAATACACAGCGGAAATAAGCTCAACTAAGCTTCTCTTGAAACATCCAAGCATAGCTCCACTTGTAAATCAAACCTGCAAAATACCTCCTGAAAATAATCAACAATAGTGGGGTGAGATACATCAAATCTCAGTGAGTTCCCTATCTTATAGATTCTCTCGGCTTTACAAGGTTCTAACCAAGTCTTAACTCAAGTCAAAGGGAAGGGAAAAGACCTTGAGTTCACAATCTCACATTATATGGAAACACGTTACGAGTCCGTTAACTCGAAAGTATCACTAATCGATAATCGTACCAAGGTATCCCCTTTTCCCTTCCGCTTCTACGTCTAGAAGTCGACCCGAGTCATGGATCCTTGTAGTTACTTGGCATACGAAATGGATTCGGAAATAAGGGACGTATTATCACCTTAAATCGTCACTTCACACGGCCCGTACACCGTCACAAGTCTCTTTACCCGTAGGCTTCATTCGTACTACACACGGAAATCAAACCTGCCAAGTAATCATGCCTGCACTTCAGAGGAGCTCGAGACTCATGAAGGCCTCTCAAGGGCAACTCAAAAGAAAATGGTTACTATTACGTGATTTCACATACAACCATAATTGTATTCAATAATTCTAGGCCACATTAGCCTTTAGGCCTCTCTTTCCTTTCAAATAGAAACATAACAGTCACACGTGTTCCATATTAGTGTCTTATTCTTTCTACATCATTCGGTAATGGACACACGCCTCGGCCTCTCATGCACGAGCGTTGTCATTTGTCATACATCAATTTCCTAGCCGTTACTAGGTTCCACTATCTTACACTATGCCATTTGTTTTGGGGTAAAGTTTCCTCACTCTACCTAATTCGTATTTTAAGCATGCATATTCTCTTGAAAATATTTAACAACGATATTAGGCAAAGCATATTACAATTGCACATTTGAATTACATATAATAATTTCACCATAAGTTATACAAAACATATTACAATTGTATAATATAATCACATATAATGATTCATCACATAAAAACATCACTTTCGGGTTCCCTCTGATTCATTTAATCGGGTATTGAAATCAATATTCTCACTCTCATCCCGTAGGATATTTCCACAGTTTTCTAACAGCTATAATTATGCCTCGATCGGATTCACGATCCAAAAGATATGGATTTCAACATATCACATAACCATTATTTCATTCATTTTCCACTAAAATAATTAATCCCACATCATACTCAATATTTTCACTTTTTATTGGGTAGAGGGTTGTCATAGCTTTCCAATGATACCAAGAACGTCTCAATCCGAGTTACGGATCAAAAGTTATGGATTCTTAAAGAATAGTTTCTTTTGTTCCAGGTCGCGCTAAGCGCGCTCCTCGCTTCCTGGAAGGGGTGAAAATTATCCAGACCGCGCTAAGCGGGCATACCCGCGCTAAGCACGCTCTGCGTTATGCAAAAAAATACCCCTTTTGACAGCAGAATTTCCAACCCCCAATTCATTCTCAACACCATACCCAAACAACCAATAGAGGTATATTATCATGTTTCTATCATGGTTTATCCATCAAACTTTCTAAAACATGATTTCCAACATAAACACATAGTTTCTACACAAACCCTAAGATTTCCAATAATTTGAAACCGATCCAAACTTCATAACAATTATCAATACATGTTTCTACATGTATAATGATCATGCTACACGATTTATATCACATTTCAACTGTTAGATTCCATTGATTAGCAATATAAACATTTTCTCTCAATTTAACCTAAGTTTTAAAACAACTTATTTCTAGAACTTAAAGTGTCTAACTAGAACCCACCTTGATGATTGAAGAGGAGTTTGAAGAAGATGATGCATTGATGATGATCCATAAACTTCTCTTGTTCATCTTTCTCCACTTTCTCTCTTCTTCTCTTCCTTTCTCTTCTTTCCTTTTCTTCCTTCTCCTTTACTAACTTTTCTCTTTCTCTTTACATATATATATATATATATATATATATATATATATAATACTATTATTATATAAAATTATCCAATAGAGTAAAATATCTCCATTTGATATTTTATCGTCTAACACCAATTGATCAAATATTAGAGTTACCTTAAAATCATTTCTCGAGTTAAAATAATTGATCTGTCTCTTTAATAAAATAATTGATCTCTTCAGAGTTCATTAGTTGCTCTATTGTTCCCAATTGATAATACTTAAAGCACTTAGAGGATTGCATAATCCAATTTACCAAAGATAGAGCACATAGATACTCATCTGATATCAAATTGAGCATTTAGATAATACGGGGTATTACATATGGTGCACCCAAATATGTTTCCCAAAGATGCTATGAGTAATTATGTAAAACTGGATGAAGTTAAGGATGTTGTTAAACTTTATGAGGTGAAGGATGATGTTAAATCGGGTGCTAGACCGGTTGATGTCGAGTTAGATGTTAGTCAACAAATTAGAAATGACCAACTATTTACTGCTCATGAACATATTCTTGAATTGGGGTTTGGCATTGTAATCTGAAGGTCTGACACGGGTTCTAATAGAAGGCAAGAATTTGTAACCATGAGATACGAGAGAAGTTGCACATATGTTCCACCTATTCGGAAGTTGAAACGTGATGACACTGGATCGAGAAAATGTGAATGTCAGTTTAAATTATGCGGATAATGTAAGGTGGATGATACATGGAAATTTAATGTGATTTTTGGTTTACATAATCATGTCTTACAAGCCGATCTAGTCGGTCATCCCATTGTATGTCACCTTAAACCAAAGGAGAGGAAATTGTTTCGGATATGTCTTTAATTATGGTGGCGCCGAAAAAAATACTCGCATATTTAAAACGGAAAAAACATAAAAGTGTATCAAATATCAACCAAGTATACAATGTGCATTATCGAAGCAACATGGCGATAAGAGGTCAAAGACTTGAAATGCAACACCTTTTGAAAATTTTGGATGATAACCACTATGTTTCTAGGTACATAGTTTGTGAGGATAAAGTCATTGTTTGTGACATATTCTGGACTCATCCCGAAAGTATCAAGTTGTTCAACACATTTTCCAATGTCCTCATAATTGATTCAAAGTATAATACCAACACGTATAGGTTTCCGCTTCTAGAAATTGTTGGTGTTACTTCTACGAAAAAGACTTTTTTAGTGGGATTTTCATTTTTGGAATCCGAAAAAGAGGTCAACGTTACAATGCGCTTATGTAATGTATTTTATGAGTGTGTGTGTCTCAGATATCCAGATTAAGCGGATTGTAAATGTCAAGAATTATTGGAGTGGACAACACATTCAATAAAAGAGGCGGAAACTTGGCCGAATCACTTTCTGGAAAGGAAGGAAGAGTTCACCAAATTTAGCGAGCTTGAAATAGAATCAAATGAGAAAAGGTTTAAGGAGGAACATGTAGTAGATTTATGCGGTAATGCATCTTTTAATACATTTTAGATTGTAATCGATACACTTTTTATGAATGTATTATCGTAAACGATGTAATATTGATATAATTTAATGCATAAGTAATATATATTTATCAATAATGGTGTTAATGTTGATTGTTTCAGATTACAAATTTTATGGTTTACATTTTTTGTTTTTGTATACACAGGTACTGGTTTGATTTTGGCTCAGGGTAATTATAAATATGCATATCCGAATAAACTTAATACTTATTAAAAAAACCATCAGGAAACTTTTTCGGATATGCATATCCATAAACAGCATTTTTCGTTAAAAAAAAAACTAGGGTTTAACCGGAGATGCATCTCCGAAAAGTGGCATGATGACATGATAAGGTTTCAAAGGTCTAAAGTGACCCAATACTTGTATAAATAGGATGTATCTCAATGCATGTTTTCTACAAAACATCCTACAAACAGAGAATAATTGCATATCCCCGCCTTGCATTTGTGTATTTCAATGGAAGAAAGTTATTGTTTCAATTTAGGGTCACCGATGACACTCCTCTTACCATTTTGATATCCAAACTGAATACTCTACTGCGATATTCAGAAAATAGGAGAGTTGTTAAGCTCGAGTATCGTTCACCATCGCTTGACAGCGAAAGGAAGATACAGTTCACCAACTTTGATCTGAAGACGAATTAAGATTTATAGGTCATATGGAGTATATTTTACCGTTACGCATCAAATAGTCCGATTGAAGTGGATGCGAAGATCGAAAGATCTGCCGACGATATTATCAATATGTTGCAATGTCCTAAACTACTTGTTTATAAAGATATGTAATGTTATATTTATGTTAACAACTATTTATTTAATGTTGAGCGTTTTAATTTAATGTCAAGTTGATTTTGTTTCTAGATCTTGCTCATACTGTGTCTGTTTCTAGTTTGAAGTATCTGGATTACTTTCGGATATGTATCTCTAAAATATATCAAGAAAATATTCGAAGATACAACTCCGAACAAAAATTAGATATAACTGGGGTGTCTCACTCGTTGGTGTTCAATTTTGTGGAAAATTGATGCGTCCGGAGATGTATCCCCAAAAATAGAAGGCATTTTTTTTTTACTTTTCACAAAGGGTTTGGGAGAACCTATAATAATGAGAACAGATTTTGCCTTTCTTCCTCGTAATCCTCTCCATTTGGATCCTTCTCTGTGTTCCCTTCATTGGCCTTATTGTCTATTTCTAGTGCATTGGTCCATTGCCCATATTCACTTGTGGGCAAATGACCAATGCACCCTAGGTAAGAAATCGGTCATTCTTAGGTCTTTCAGGCCAGAGTGTAACTGATCATGCATAGGTCCTTCAGGCCAGATAAGGACAGAGCCGTCAGAAACCAATCATCCTCATGCTGAGGCAATGCATCAATCTTCCTCCCGTAGTTAAGAAACTTCTGGGGATCACGCTCCTGAAATTTGTTAGAAATAATCAATGTCAAAAATCATCAATGTAAGCAATTAAAATTAATGCATAAAAAATAAAGAATCCAACTAATATTACCTCTTAGTCTCAAATATGTCTGGCAGTGTGGTCTAGATACAGAGGAAGTAAGAGTAAATCATATGGATCTCCTCCAAAACCCTTTGGCTCGACATCCTCAATAGCCTCACCCTCCGGAGGTGGCACTGGATCAGCAGAATCATCAGTGGGAGGTGAGTTTCGAACAACAACATCATCCGTAGAAGGTGGCACTGGTGAATCCTGACGCCTGTGGGAGGATGGGGGAAGTGACGCGTCAGATGGTGAATCCCGTCTCCTAAGGGAATAAGAAGAAGGTAGAGTGGCCAAAGGTGAAGCACGAGCCCCAGAAGTAGACGATTCCCCAGAAGTAGACACGTCTGTTTGACCAAATGTACTTGGAGCCTCCGGAACCTGGTGGCTCCGCTCCCGCTAAACGGATGCGTACTGAACAACCCTGCCATGTCTCAATCTGTCAACTTTGTCAGACATTATTCCTGTAAGGTAAAGTAAGGCATATCATTAGTGCACGTAAATAACACACACAAGCAAGAATTTTTTTTCTAAAAAAAAAACATAATGTAGGAAATTCCGGAGATGCATCTCTAGAAACACCATAAAACTATAACGTTGAACAATTTCGAAGATGCATCTCCGGAACCACCATAAAAGTATATAATGTTAAACAATTCCCAAGATGCATCTCTAGAATTTCCCAAAGTATATGAAACGCCGAACAATTTCGAAGATGCATCTCCGAAATGTTCTGCAACATAGAGGTCGCGTCAATGGTGAATGTACCTCATGCAAGTTGGAAAAAAATGATCTGATCGTCATTTTTCAGCCAAGAAACAAGTTATACACTAAGTCTAAACTATGTTACATGTGATTCCTACACATTTCTAACCCTAATCACCGATTCCTACTCATTTACACTAAAACTTGAACATTTGTCGAAAACTCGAAAAACTTACTTGAAATTGATGATTCAGATGTTGTTTCCAATATTAGAGATGATCTTTGATGTTCCTTTGAGTTTCTTTGACCCTTGTTTGATGAAATTTGATTTGATGTAGGGTTGTATTGAGAAGAGTGTTGAAGTCGGGTTTGAAGAAACTGTGAAATGAAGAAGGAGAAGAGTCTAGCGCGACTTATGCTTCAAAATATTTCGGAGATATATCTCCAAAATATTTTAACATTCACTTACATTGAGGTGCGTCCGAAAATATATCTCCAAAAACAAAAAACATTTATGAAATTTCACATTATGCACTAGAAGTATTAAGGATGCTATAAGAAATTCTTCTCATTTTTCACATTAACTTCATTGAGTCCACGACATTATGCAATCCCAAGAATATCTTCAACAATCTTTGGCAGTGACTGTGGGTGCATAAGATATAGATTCACTTTCCCATGAATTCTTAAAATGTTTTTCTTCTTCTTAGTAAATAAATAATCTTGCAAGAAAACCATATTATTCTTGTACATCATTCATAAAACCACATGGACTCTTCAACTAGGTAACCCAATTCCTTCAAAGCACCCCTAATTTCAAAATAGGACTGATAATAAGGATCACAAAACCAACTTATCTCAATTCCATTATAACTCAAATGATGAAATTGGCCAAACCCCCTACCCCATGGTGTAAGATGCACTCAATTCACCCTCAATCACATACAGGTCTAGAAGAAAAAGCAAACTTAAGTAAGAAAGTAATTAACAAACCTAAATTGAACTGAGCACAAATAAAATCTAAATTAACTTTAAGCATAAAAAATAAAATAAAAAAAGTCAACTCTTCCCAAATAATGACGTCATATTTCATATTTCATATTTCCCTATCATTTTTATATTTGAAATTGGTGGGGTAGTTTTAGTTTTGTCTTCTTGTGTGTATCTAAGGCAAGAAAAAGTTTTAAATACTACTCAACATTCCCCTTTCATCTTCACTCTCAATCTCTTCTCCTCCTTCTACTTAACCGAATAACAACTAACAATAAACTCATTCTCCAATCACGCGCCATGTATACAAACTCCACCCCCACATTTTCACGCGCCGCCGATTCCCTCAACAATTTCAATTTCCCCTCCCCCATAGACGCGTCCTCATTGCGGCACCAGCAACCACTCTGCAACTACGACTCGCTATCGCAACTCAACTCGGAGGTGAGTTACAATAATAATGCCGGTGGAAATTATAATAGCTGTAGCAGCGGGTGTACTAGCTACATGGGATCGCCGAGTTCGCTGGCGAGTTACGAGACTCAACGGGTTTCAGACCGGTTGATGCAGAGAAGCATTAGTAGCCACTCGCTGCAAAAGAATCATCCACCCCACCGTCACCATAATCCTTTTTCTTCTTTGTTCGCTGAATTGCTTGATACAGAGAATGGTCCGGTACGACGCGTTTACAGTGCCGGTGACATTCAGGTTCTTTTCCTCTAAAATCCACCATCAAATATTCACTCTGCGACGACCACAACTTATGTTGCACTAACCGCAATAACTGCAGTTGCAAATATAGCATCTGCAAGACTGCAACTGCAATTTTAAATTATGATTATAATATTAATAATTATGAAAATAAATATATAAAAATAATATCCATTTAAAGTGTAGTATTATAATTTTTTTTAATATATGATGCATATTTGTAAATATGAACAGAGAGTTCATGGAATGCAACAATATTATCCTCAATCAGATAGTCCTTTGTCAACAGAGAGTAGCATGATAATAGAACAAATGAGCAGACCAGCTAGTCCTTACAGCCCACAAGAAAAGAAGGTCAGGATTGAAAGATATAAATCCAAGAGAAACCAGAGGAACTATACCAAGAAAATTAAGGTTATTTTTGTCTTTTTATTTGTTATTTGAATTATTGTCTCATTTTAATAGATATCAATTTTCATTATTATATAATAAAGATCTCTTCCAATTTAACCAAAATTCTATGTCCGAACCCAACCTTAGATATATAATAACGTCGATTTTTTTTTTTTTATAGAAAATTTTGCTGTCATAATAGATCATTCTGAAAGGATTAATCGATGCATTAGATATAAAAAATACTCAATTTTTACCGAAAAAATTATTATTATATATAAAAGTAGATTATACAAAAAAAAAAATTCCTTTGATCTATATATATTATTACTCTATTTCAATATTAAAAAAAAAATCAAGTTATTTTATTGTATTGCAACATGTCTTTAAATTGTGACATGTGACAACACAAAATCATCTAAAACTTTTGTCTTGTTGTTATATGAGGTTATTGGTATAACTATTACTCCTAATTTAAGCAATTACAAGTGTTGTGTTACTTTCCAACACATTGTAGTGTATCCACATGGATACTATCTAGTCAGGAAAATAATCCAATTATGTACAGTAAAAAAATCTTGATTTTGTTTTCTTCTTGGAACTAGTATGTTTGCAGGAAGACATTGGCAGACAGTAGGCCACGAATTAGAGGAAGATTCGCTAAGAATGATGAAATTGTAATGAACCCTCCGATTCAATGGAGCCATAATAATGGAGAGGAATTAGAAGATGATGAAGAAGAAGAAAATTGGGACAATTTCTTTCACTCATTGCTTCCTACGTCAAATCTACCTCATGACGAGTCTCAACATAGTTCTTCCTTTGGTGTGCAATATTAAAAAAATTGCGCATTTGACTTTAAAAAAATATTGTGGTGCACTTTTGATTTTGATGAAAGTAGATAATGTAAATGTAACTATATAGACTTATTTTAATCATGGATGTGACCATGTGCAAAAGAGTTTCTATCTAGGGTGAAATTTTTTAGTGCCCTTTTATATATTTCTATAGGTAGATTAGGGTTCAATATTTTATTGTTGGACAAAAAGTTTAACAAGTCGTACTAGGGTTGATACCTATGTATTTTGTATTGTTAAAACCATATTATATATGAACTTTTTGTTGATTAATGATTATGCATTTATATGAAAAAAAGAAGAGAGAAATATTAAAAAGTAAGAAGGAAATGAAATATTTTAGTGGTAATCACTTTCGGTAGCACCTATCACCTCTTTTACAGTGAAATTTAGGGAAAATAATAGTGGACTGCTTTGAATTTGTCTTCAAGCTCGGAAATAAAGGCTTTTCACTTAGAAATAAAGACAAAACTAACCCAAAAAAACAACCAAAATAGATAAATTTGTATGAATTTTTTTCACTAGTATTTTATTTTGTATTACATTAAGAGAGTTTGTTGAAATATTTTATTATTTAGTTATATTATAATATTATCATGTCGACAAATATCTTTTTATTATTTATATTACTTATTATGTAATTACTAGCTCTCAATAGCAACTCTCTTGTTTTCATGTGGCTTGCTATGAGAAAGAAATTGTGTTCTTTAACTATGAGTTTTTAACTACTTCAACAGCATTAAGTATAATGTATGAGGATCTTGAGCTATTAAACTAAGAAATGAATAAATAAAAATTGATATAAGTTAAAAAAGATGAAATGCATAGAAAGGTCTAATTGATTGAATAGTTATGTCAAATAACTTATAAGTTATGACATCAATAGAGGAAATTCTACTAGTCATAGAATTATGGCCTACAAAAATATTGTCTTATTGGGCTAT
Source organism: Lathyrus tuberosus (assembly GCA_022829125.1). Taxonomy (NCBI): domain Eukaryota; kingdom Viridiplantae; phylum Streptophyta; class Magnoliopsida; order Fabales; family Fabaceae; genus Lathyrus; species Lathyrus tuberosus. The sequence goes on from JALAZF010000002.1 coordinate 42,278,490, forward strand.
TTATGCGACTAATGTGTGAGTGTTCCTTCTACTAGGGATATATGGTGCTTCGCGTTTCTTGATGTCTTTCATGTTGCAACGTATTTTGATCATATTATCAGTGCACAATTTCCCTCAAATCTTGATTACATGATCTTTGTCTTCAACTAGTGTTTTATTAGCATAGAATATGGTTATAATGCATAATTGTCTAGTTTTTCTATTTTCTTTTACCAAGTCTAAAATCTTAGTGATCATGATAAATCTAGTAGACATAAGAAAGATTTGGTAAACTCAAGTTAGGTTGCATTCATACTTTATTTGCTTGCCCATAGGTGAGGGGAGTTAAGTTATCTTATTAGTTAATAGTATGCCTTATTAATTTTGACTAACATGTAATTTATTTTAAGATGTGAATATATCTCGTGGATTAAGTTATTGACTAACCTTGAGCCATAAGATGATCAAGTGGTAACATTGACTCCCTGACTACTTCAACGACTGTTTTTCCTGATCGTTGAGTGATTTTATCTATAAATACTCATAAATAAATTGGATGGGCTATCCATTTATACTATCTATTTTATTTTATCCATTTTTCCAATCTTAATCTCTATGGAAGATCGTTCAACCTTCAAACCATATGTTAAGAATCAGGATACTTCTAGTATCAAGAAAGGTGTTTTCTTGGCATGGATTCAGGACTCATGATATCTTCTTATAAGTTCCCTTTTCCTGGTAGATACAAATCTAGCAGTGAAAAGATGGAAAATTTATGGTCTCTGATTCAAAGGAACGACTCATAGCTCTAAGCGGAGTTACATTGGTTTCTAGAGATAAAATTGCATCTTAACCATATGTGAGTCAATAAAGAGTGAAATCAATTATAGTTATTTTGAAATTCTTTATGGCCTAAAAGACTTTCTACATGGTTTCATATCATTTCTCCATCTTATCGTCAATGTTTTTCTTGATTAAATCAAGGATTAATATCCAAAACAATAAATTTCCTCTTGTCATTTCAAGCGAGTCTAAAAAAAATCTTTGGAAAAAACCCACAAATTTCCTCTTGTAACATGAAGATTCTTTCGTTTAAGTCTCTCACCTAAATTAATCACCAATTTTGATGACGTGACACTAATATGTGAGATTGTTTTTTACTTTTTTATTTTATTTAAATTCAAGTGGACATTTATTGACGACTCACTATTCATGTAAAATTTTTAATGAAATAAAAATCACTGACAGAAATAAAAATACTAAATAAAAATAACTCATTTTCATCTTTTTTATAAAAAAAAACACATCTTCATTGTTTTCATAATAAATCCAAAAAGAGTTAAAACCCAACAACATTTTCAATCCTCTCCTTATCAACTTGAACAAGAAAGGGGTTTTTTTAACCCATATCACCATTATCATGATTCCCGCCCCCTACCAGTATGAAGCTGATGATCCTTATTGTTGTTCCTTTGGTTGGTTGCTTTAGCTGAAACAATATGGGCAAAACAAGATGAATTTGTGAAGAGGAAATATGTGGGACAAGATGTTCCAACATGTATCCAACACCTGTCCTTAGTTTGGAAGAAAAATTCAGTGCGTAAATCTGAGTGCGTTTTTGGTTGATTCCAAGAAGATTTTTCACTTAAGTGTTGTATCTTTTAGCAATATGTTTTTAAAGAATATTGGCTAAAAAGATTGTCTAAGACCAAATCAAAATTGATTAAGATCAAATCTCTTGGTGGACATTAATGTAAAAGCAAATCAAATAATCATCAAAACTAAATCTGCATTAAATCAAATTTGTTTGCTTTTAATTCAATTGCCTAGGCCCAACAGATGGTTTTCTATGTAAGAAGTTTATTCCTAACAAAGATAAGAGGCGTAAGTATTGAAGATCTAGTGTGTTAGGGTTTGTTCTTTGAGTCTTTGTTCTTGTTGTTTGTTGTAAACCTCTAAAGAAGCCTAAATTGAATATTCAAGGCATAAAGGTTGATTGTTAGTTGAGTTATAATTTAACATATTTATTCTATTAAAAGCATAGACCACTAGGGTAGTGATTGAGAGAAAGTGAGAGGAGCTCTCATATTTAGGGGAGTCATAAATAGAAAGACACAAGTAGTATTCGGAAGTAGGCATTGTACAAGGTTTTTTCATCGAAGACCAATTGTACTAATACTACTGAGAGTTGATTTCCTTTATTGTGTTGGAAGCTCTCCAGATGTAGGTGATGTTGCACTCAACTGGGTTAACAATTCTCTTGTGTTGTTTATAGCTTTCTACTTTAAATTATTTAGTCTGTGATAATCTGTTATAAACTGTGTTTTATGGTACACATTTTCTAAGATATTGTGTACCACATATGTTATTCGTATAAAACAATTTCAATTGGCATCATAGAAGGTACACTGTTCTGTTTTGGTGAGCTCTAGGGAAAGTCATTATGTTTAAATGGACAATACTAAGGAAGGAGGATCAGTTAATAGACCACCAATCTTGAATGGCACAAACTGTGATTATTTGAAAGCTAGAATGTTTGCTTTATTGAAATCTATGGAAAGCTATTGTTAAAGGTTGGAAACACCACGTGTCCTTAGCTCAAGATGGAACTTCAAACCTAAAACCAGAAGTTGAGTGGTCTAAAGATGAAGATGAATAAGCTCTTGGAAACTCCAAAGCTCTAAATGTTATTTTCAATAGTGTGGACAAGAACATGTTTAGATAAATAACATATGCAGTGAAGCCAAAGAGGCATGAGAGATTATAAAAAATGCACATGAAGGCACATCCAAAGTTCGTATGTCAAGGTTGCAGTTCCTCACAACAAAGTTTGAAAATCTGAGAATGAAGGAAGATGAATTTATCTATGACTTCAACATTAGGCTGCATGACATTGTTAACACTTCTTTTGCATTGGAAGAGAAGATGTTAGGAGAAAAATGGACAGAAAGATATTAAGATACCTACCTAAAATGTTTGATATGAAATCCACAACTATTGAAGAATCCCAAGACATAAGCACCATCAAAGTGGGTGAACTCATTGGATCTTTGAAAACCTTTGAGATGGAAATAAATTATAGAACTGAAAAGAAAAACAAGAGTATTGCCTTTGTATCCAACACTGAATAAAATGAAGATCAATATGAGAAAGATATTAGAGAAAGTCTTTCAGATGTTATAACTCTCATTTGTAGAAAGTTTAACAAAGCCTTGATGAGATTGAGGACATGTGTCGAAGACAATGTGCCAGATAACTTCAAGAACATTGGTCCCCAACGCAAAAGCAAAGATGAAGACAATCCAAACAAAGGCAAAGGAATATAATTTTATGAATGTGAAGATTTTGGTCAAGTTAAAGTTGAGTATCCCACGTTTATAAAGAAGAAGAAGAAACAGGAATGTCATCCATTTGGCATAATTCTGATGATGAGAGTGAAGAAGAAATGTCTAACAAGGTGATAGCTAAATCATACAAACTTTTGTACTGTCAATGGAAGGAGGCATGCCTGGTATGAGAGAAACTGAAGAAAACTATAAGTGTTATCTTTCAAGAAAAATAGAAACTTGTTTCAACCATCATTGGTCTAGAAGAGCAGGTTACCCTGTTAAACTCCAAACTTGAAAATATGAGCAAATTTGTTTATATGTTGAACAATGGTCCAAATGTGCTTGATGTAATCCTGGAAGTTTGGAAGATGTCTAAGAATATGAAGGGGATAGGATTTGACTACAAATATATGAGCAAGGAAACAAAAGTTCCCACTAAGAAGTTTGTCCCCCTTAAAAGAAAACTGAGTTTCTGATGGAGGACCACGTCTCAACAACCTACTCGACATATGTACCCTTAGTACAGAGGAAACAAGAACTCTTATTGGAAATGTCATCATTGTGGAAGATATGGCCATATAAGTCCCTATTGTTATAGACTGTATGAATATCCTCAGTCCTATAGTCAACCAAGGTTCAACAGAAAAAGAGGCAAGAACATTCAAGCAAGGAAAGTGTGGAAGCCCAAAGAAACAGTAACAAGTCTCATAGCTCATACATCTCTTAGAGTTTCCTCAAAAGAAGATTGGTACTTTGATAGTGAATGTTATAGGCACATGACTGGAGAAAAGAATTATCTATAAGGGGTGAAACCCTACTCCAATAGTTATGTTACTTTTGGTTAGGGAGCTAGAGAAAAAACCAAAGGTATAGGCAAACTAGTTTGTCCAGGTCTCCCTAGCCTTGATGACCTATTGTTGGTAGAAGAGTTAACTACGAACTTGATCAATATAAGTCAACTATGTGATCAAGGTATGAATGTGAGCTTCAACAAAATATAATGCATTGTTTCCAGCAAAGATCAAAAAGTGTTAATAAAAGGATCAAGATCCAAAGACAACTGTTATATATGGGTATCCAAAAAAAGCCATCCCTTAACATGTTTGATATCCAAGGTAGATGAGACCAAGCTATGACACCAAAAACTTGGTCATCTCAACCTCAAAGTATGAAGGAGATCATATCTAAAGATGTTATCAAGGGATTGCCAAAGCTCAAGATTGAAGAAGGCAAAATATGTGGAGAGTTCCAAATAAGCAAGCACATGAAGATGTCCCACAAGAAGCTCCAGGATCTTACCACCTAAAAAGTTTTATAGTTACTTCATATAGATCTGATAGAACCTATGCAAGTGGAAAATACGGGTGAAAAAAGATATACCTTCGTGTGTGTGGATGATTTTTCAAAATACACTTTGATCAACCTTACTAAAGAAAATTCTGAAACTTTTGATGTTTATAAGATGGTGGAACATTTTGTCTAACAAATGGAGTCTGAATTTCAGATGAGTTTTATTGGATAACTCACCTACTTTTTAGGTCTACAAGTAAAACAAATGGAAGGCAACATCTTTATTTATCAAAGCAAGTATGAAAAGAGTATAGTGAAGAATTTTGGGCTCGAAAAGGCAAGTCATAATAGAACTCTTGTTTCCACATGTGTGAAATTATCCAGAGATGATAATGGTGTTGATGTTGATCAAAGTCTATGTAGAAGCATGACTGGTAGTCTGCTACATCTCACAACAAGCGAACCTGATATCACTTTTTTATGGGTGTTTCTGTTAGATATCAAGCTAATCCCAATGCTAGTCATCTCACTCAAGTGACGAGAATCATGAAGTACATAAATGGGATTTCTGACTATGATATTCTCTATTCTCATGATACTAACTCAATACTTGTAGGGTATTGTTATGTTGATTGGGTTGGGAGTGTTAATGGTAGAAAAAGAACATTTGGTGGATGCTTATTTCTTACAATTTAATCTCATGGTTCAGGAAGAAGCAGAATTGTGTCTCTTTTTTCTACTGCAGAAGTTGATTACATTCTTGTAGGGAGCAGTTGCACCCCATTATTTTGGATGAAACAGATACTGAAGGAGTACAATGTCGAACAAGATGTCATGACATTATACTTTGACAATTTAAGTGCTATTGATATTTCAAAGAATCGTGTGCAACACAGTAGGACAAAACACATTGACAATCGTCATCACTTCTTCAAGGATCTTGTAGAAGAGAAAGTTGTAAATCCTGAACATGTAACAACGGAAAATCAAATTGTTGATATATTCACAAAGGCCTTAGATAGAAATCAATTTGAAAAACTAAGGGGCACTCTTAGTATTTGCATAAGTGAAAAGTTATAACAATTAATGCAAGGGAGGCGTGCAAATTATCTAGGGTATTTACTAATTCTAATTGGAACACATGACTTTAAACTAATTATACATAGTTCAGACTTTCCTTTCAAATTATTCACTCTTGCATACCTCAAGATCCTTTTCTCTCTCTCTCTCTCTCTCTCTCTCTCTCTCTCTCTCTCTCTCTCTCTCTCTCTCTCTCTCTCTCTCTCTCTCTCTCTCTCTCTCTCTCTCTCTCTCTCTTTCTCTCTCTCTCTTTCTCTCTCTCTCTCTCTCTCTATATATATATATATATATATATATATATCCATCTGTTATTCAAAAAAACTTGTCCATCTCCCCTCACTCTTAATTTCTTTAAACACATTAAAAATGAGCCAAAAATCTGGTGATGCTAAGTCATTTGAACCAAAGCCAATTAAAAATGCTTATGGGGTTAATATTCTTGGTGTCAAGATACAAAATGAATCTACAAAGAGACGTATAGGGCCCAGGGATCAAGCAAAAATGTTGATGAACCTGATGTGATTCTCAACCTTGTACCACTGCAAATGGTTGTTCCAGTAGACATTTCAAGAAAAAGATCAAAAAGTGTTGCCCCCAAAAAGAAGAAAACACTGAAAAAGGTTAGTATCTCTGAAAAGAAACCATGTGTGCATGTTCATAATCCTGTTGAAGCTATGAATATTGATAAGGAAGATTATTCCAACCCCATTGGGAAAATCATTGATCATGTTGAAACCACTCTTGAGGAACCACGTGTGGAACCACATGCTGAATCACATGTTGATCCACATGGTGAACCAAATGTTAAAACATCTAGCGACCCATAAGATGAATCCTCTTATGAACCAGTTATGGATATTCCTATGTTTAACACTTATGTAGATGATACTTCCTCTTAAGATTGGAGTGATATGGATCCTCATCATGTATAGGTTGAGGCTTAAAGTCAAGATAATGATAAATATAATGAGGATGATGATACTCCCGTTACTAATATCATGAAAAAAAATTAATGAAAATGTTACCAAGTTTCAACAGAAAGTTGTATAAAAAGAAGTGGTGAATATTGATGAAGAAACTAAGACTGATGAGGAACCAGTAGTGACAATAATTAGAAGTATTGCTAAGTTTGTAGCTGATAGAGTTAAAGACAAGAAGAAGCAAAAAATTATTACTCTTAAGTCTTCTAAGAAGAATCCTAAGAAGGTGAACCAAAAGTATCATAAAGAAAAGCTCAGGAAAAAGAGGAAAGTAGAGGAAAAGGCTATCGAGAAAAAGTCTCTAAAAAGAAAACTTTTGCAAACAGGTGACTCTGAGAAAGATGATGAGCCAAATGCCCTAGACATTGTGATCTCCGCTAAAAGAAAGATTGGAGAAAAAAGAATTCATCTAAACATTCCAGCCGCCCCCTTGGGTAATGTATAATTTCACTCTGAAGCAAGTGTGCAGAAGTGGAAGTATGTATTTCAGAGAAGAATTGCTCCTGGAAGAGAGCTTAGCAATGAAACTCTTGATTTTCAAGAGATTATAGGTTTGCTGAAGGATGTTGATAAAGATTGTGTCATACATTGATCCTTGTTATGAGAAATCGATCAAGAAGTTCATTGTCAACATATCCAATGAATGCAATGTTGAAGGAAACATGGAATTTATGAGGGTGTATGAAAGAGGTTCATGTCTGAAATTCTCTCCTAAAATCATTAATGAACATTTAGGGAGAAGAAATACTAAAGAATCTAATGAAGTACCCTCCATTAACAAATTAGCAACAAAAATTACAGTTGGGTAAGTTAAGCAATGGCCAAAGAATGACCTACTCTCTTTTGTAAGTTTAGGTGTAAAATATGCAGTGCTGAAGTGCAGTCAACTGGGCACCCACTAACCACACTTCAGGCATAACTTCTCCTATGGCCAAGCTTATATATCAAATAGGAACCAAGTCCAAGCTAAACTTTGGATAGTATGCGTTTGAGAAGACCATGAAGCATGTTTATTCCTACGTTGTTAAGCTTACCATAGTTTTTCCTTGTTTGATAACTGGAATTATCTTGAAGCAACGCCCAAATATTATGCATACTAAAGAAATGAAGAGCAAAAGGGCAGTGCCATAGACCTTTAACTACATTTTGTTTGTTGGAACAAATGTTCCAGACATTGCGGTGTCAAGAAATCAAGATAATGTTGTTGATGGGAATTCTTCCCCTTTATCCAAATCCACTATGAAGGATGTGCTGCTTGAACTCAAGGAAGTCTCAAAATCCCTTGAAAAATCTATCAGATCAAGCACCTTAAGAAAGAAAAATATGGAAAGGATGATTAAGATGATGTTTAAAGAAGAGGATGTTGTGGAAGAAGAAGATGCTGGAAGTGCAGAATCCTCAAGTGAAGAAGAAGAATCAAGCTCTAAAGATTGAAGTCATATGGCTGGAGTTGTTTGTGTTGTTTCATAAGAAAGTTGTTTTAAAGAATGATGTCATGATACTTTTATGTAATATTTTTGCCCTTGTATTTAAGCATGTATTATGGATATTACTGCACTAATGACAACGACTCATGTAAATCAAAATTAGTGTTCAAGTTTAGAAACTAGATGTATTTGTTTTGTTACCCCTTATGGGTATGTATGTGGAATTTACTTCCATATATTTTCCAAATTGTGGAAAAAAGGGGGTAATAGTTGTTAGCAATAGTTGTTAGCTCATATGACGGAACATCTGGAACATATGGCCTGGCATCTGGCCTTCAAGTATGTGAGCATCTGTGCCTGGGATTTGGCCTTCAACTATGTGAGCATCTGTGCCTGGGATTTGACCTTCAACTATATGAGCATGTGTTTAAGTTTTTCGCTTGTGATGTATGTTGTTGTTGTATGATCTGCTATGTGTGTATGTATGTATTCTCTTGAATGAGAATTATTGCTGATTTACTCTTGCACTTCTTGTAGGAAGGTTGTAAGTTGTTTTAGCCAAAAAAAATCAAGGGGGAGATTGTTATTCCTTTGGTTGGTTGTTTTATGCAAAACAACATGCACAAAACAAGATGAATTTATGAAGAGGAAACATGTGGGACAAGATATTCCAGCACGTGTGCAACATCTCTCATCAATCTAGAAGACAGATTCAGAAGGTAAATCTGAGCACGTTTTTTGGTTGATTCCAAGAAGATTTGTCATTTAAGTGTTGTATCTTTTAGCAATATGTTTTTAAAGAAGATTGGCTAAAATATTGTCCAAGACCAAATTAAAATTGAATGAGATAAAATCTCTTGATGGACATCAATGTATAAGCAAATCAAATCTACATCAAAAATAAATCTGCATCAAATCAAATTATTTCTTTTAATTTAATTGCTCATGCCCAGCAAATGGTTTGCTAGATAAGAAGACGCATTCTTAACAAAGAGAATAGGCGCGGGTATTAAAGATCTTGTGCCCAGCAAATTATTTCTTTTAATTTAATTGCTCATGCCCAGCAAATGGTTTGTTAGATTTGTCATTTAAGTCTACTGGTATTAAACTCTTCTATACCAGTAGACTTGGACAGTCTAATCTCCTCTTGGATCTCAAAGACATTCTCAAGTTCCCTACAAACACAGGAAAAACCCTGGTCATTTTATCCAATCTCCAGTAGATTTGAAATCTCTATAGGTTTTCAAAACTCAATCTTTAAACTCTCACTTTAAATTTCCCCAGCCAGGGTCAGCTTATCATCAGTATAACACTATCCCAAATCAGAACCTCAAGGCATCTGATACCTCAACTCTTCTGTAACCCTCAGCAAGAGTTGATCCCCCGACTTTGATCTGCCTCTGAATTTCAATAATCCTCAGTAGAAGTCAGCCTCCTCTTAGGCTTTGTATAATGATTTTCCTCGACAGAGTTAGCCTCAAAACCACCCTTTTGTTGAGTCCATCTTCTTTCTAAAAACACTCTCTTGTTGAGTTAATCTTTTTCAGCCTCAATCTTGGGCTTTGTACAAGACAAACAAAGTACTCTCTTGTTGAGTCAATCACATTTTTAAAAGGACTCTCTTGTTGAGTCAATCACCTTTTTAGCACTCTCTTGTTGAGTCAATCTCCTAAAAGGACTCTCTTGTTGAGTCAACCCTTTTCAGCCTCCTCTTAGGCTTTGTATAATGATTTTCCTCAGTAGAGTTAACCATAAAAACTCTCTTGTTGAGCCAACTTTTTTAGCCTCAATCTTGGGCTTTGTACAAGACACCTGAAAAATCCTCAGCTGGGTCAGTAATCTTTTTAGCCTCATTCTTGGGCTTTGTGCAAGACATATATAAACTTTCTCCAATAAAGTAAAAATCTTCATAACCTTCTCTTAAGCTCTGGATAAATATCTTCCCCAGCAAAGTCAATTCCATCCATCCTTCTTTTAGGCTTTGGGAATTAATATCCCTAAGCAGAGTCAATTCTCTTTTTAGCCTCAATCTTGGGCTTTGTACAAGACACCCATAAATATCCTCTCACTAGTAGAGTCAACATCGTTCAGCCTCAATCTTGGGCTTTGTACAAGACACCGTATAAATCTCTCCAGTAGAGTCAATATTCTTTTAGCCTCAATCTTGGGCTTTGTACAAGACAGATAAAACCTCTCACCTGTAGAGTCAGTTTCCCCTTTTAGCCTCAATCTTGGACTTTGTACAAGACAGACAAAATATTTCCCCGGAAAAGTCAACTTTTAGCCTCCTCTTAGGCTTTGTATAATGATATCCCCCAAAGAGTCAGTCTCTTTTTAGCCTCAATCTTGGGCTTTGTACAAGACAGATAAACACTCTCTTTGTTAAGTCAGCCTTTTCAGCCTTCTCTTAGGCTTTGTATAAGGACTTCCCCAGTGGAGTCAATCAATCTCTTAGCTTCAACCTTGGGCTTTGATCAAGGCACACAAAAATCAACATCCCCTCAGAAGAAATCAAAACTCTCTGTAGGAAGACATTTTTCTGTGTTATCACACATCAAATCAAACAAACCATAATCCCAGATAACTGCTGTAAGTGGCACACTTGTTGATTCAAATATCCAAGCTGTCGTCCATCTCTTATCCTGGTAAATCCTCTCTTTCATCTAATTGCTGTAGGCAGCAAGCCTCTGGATTATTTACATCCATGCCACTGTCCCTTTCCTAGCATGAAAGGTTCCTAAGGAAAAATGGCATTGCTCTACACTAAGTTAAAGTTTTCTCCTTCAGGATAAATCCCCTATAAAGGAAATTATGTCATTGCTGGATTCTCATATCCCAGTTAAAGTAATTCTCCTTTATAAACAGTCACTCAACAGTTGTGATAAACAGACGAGATGTCTCCCTTTAGAGATGACAAATTCTCTCTCAGTCAAACCTTTTAGCTTCAATCTTGGGCTTTGAACAAGACACCAAAACATCTTTTTTTCCTCCCATAGAATAGGAGGAACTACGATTGCTCTGATTTCCCTGTTTCTTTAAACGGGAATACATAGGCATAAGATTGCGAAATCTTAGCGAGCACGCCAATCAAAAACTTTAGGTTCAATACCTTCATACCCCAAGCAAAACAAAATTTTAGGTCCAGTACCTTCACTCATCAAAAACCTCGAAAAAAACCGAAATCAAACAAAAACTCTCTCTCTCTCTCTCTCAAATACTCCCAAAAACTTTCCCCAACCCACAACAGATAAACACCATAAAGTATAAAAGCAAAACCTAATGTTAATCAACCTGTGGATAACCACATATAGGATGGGTAATTGACAACTCCCCATTGTATAACCTGACCCCGAACTCCCCGAATCTCTCTTAAGCGTTTGTTCAGTTAAACATTCGCGTGCAAGGTTAGTTTTAGATATAGCTTCCCTTTCCCTTCCAGCTTCACAGGATAAATAAGAAATCAGAAAGTAGCACCCCACTCTTACCATTGCGGTGAGGAGAAACCCATGGCGATAAGGTGGTCGCATCACCAACAAAAATCGCACGCTACAAGGGTCAGAATTTGGGTATGACAATTGCCCCTATTTAAGTATCTTCTACTAGAGAATATGAAGGACACTTTTCATATGATCATGGTGGGAGATAGTTAAATATTTTAAAAGACCCGAATTTTGTCCCTGAATGCATATGACATGATATGATATGTTATAAATTCATGAATGACTCTTTTTTGTTTTGGTTTGCTGGGGATATGAGGTGATATGAGATTAACCCTAGCAGGATGTTTTATGATGGATGAAGAATGACAAATGGACCTATGGGGAATGATGGAAATACGGTAATGGTGATCCATAGGGAAATGGCAAAGACAATGGGTGAATACTCACTGGGGATTACAAATTGTTGGGGAAAAGAAACTGACTGAATGCCAGACGACACTAGACTTTAAACATTTACTGAATGTCAGACGACGCTGGACTTTAAAAATTAACTGAATGTCAGACGACACTGGACTTTAAAAATTGATTGAATGCCAGACAACGTTGGACTTTAAAATTATTGAATTCCATATAACGTTAGACTTTTAAAAATGTAATATCAAATGAGGTTGGATTTGACCCAAGGCACCAGTAAAAGAATTACCGGCGACAACGAGGTTTAACAGACAACACTAGACTTGACCAAAGGCATCAGTAAAACAAATACCGGCTACAAAGAACTTTGTGTTGGCGTCAAATCAAAATTGGACTTGACTGAAGGCATCAGTAAAACAATTACCGGCTACAACGAGGTTTTCCAGGCAACACTGGACTTGACCGAAGGTATCAGTAAAATAATTACCAGCTACAATGGGGTTTGCCAGACAACACTGGACTTGACCGAAGGCATCAGTAAAATAATTACCGGCTACAATGGGGTTTGCCAAATAACACTGGACTTGACTGAAGACATCAGTAAAATAATTACCGGATACAACAGAGTTTTCCAAATAACATTGGACTTTTGAGGTCAAGGGATATGGAATCAACCAAAAGAGACCACGATCAATGCAAAATAAGCACGAATACTTCGGCTATGCATAGTTTGAATGATCATGATATGCAAATGCTGACATTCATGAAATGACATGAAATGGGACTTGGTGAGACACCTTTATTTGTGAATGGAAATGCAATGTGAAAACACTAGGGAGAGAAGTGATCAACTACTTTGACTACTTGTATATTCTTCGAGAATGATCTTTTAAAGAAGTTCCACTGGGGAAGACTACTAACGAGGTTCCTTGTAACACCCCGATTTTTAATAATTAATTATTTATATTAATTATTGAGTGATTTTATGAAATATTGATTTATGTGATTTATCTAAGTTATTTGAAATACTTGATTTAAATGGATTACTTGATTTAGTGAATTTATATGAATTGTTTGATTTATATAATTTATTGAGTTTATATAAATTGATTGGTTTATTTAATTTATGTGAATTAATTGATGTAATTGATTAAATTGAAATGTGTGATTTAATTTATTATTTTAAAATAAATTGAATTGTTAGATTTATCTAATTATTTATTTTAATTAGATTGTTAGTATTTAGTAAACTATTTAATTTATTCTATTTAAGAGAATTTATGGTTACTAGAATTAGTGGGCTTTGAGGGAGGTGTTAGCAGTAAATTAATAATGGTTGAGTTAGGCCCATTTTATTGAATGAATAGTAGGGTTTAGATAAGTAGTGTTAGTAAGAGTTGGAAAGAGTGAGAAAAACCAGAAAAATTAGAAGAGAAGAGCAAAGAGGAAGAGTAAAAGATGAGAAGAACCCAAAGTCATTCAAAAATTCAAGGTAAGGGTGAGATTTTACTCAATATTTGGGCTATTCGGATGATGGTTATTGGGTACAAATAGTATTAGAATAATCCTAAATTTTTTCTGTGAAAACTGAAATTAATTAGGTTAAAATTAATTATGAAATTACTAATTTTTTTGGATGTTTAGAAATGGATTTTTTTATAATAATTTAGAGACCTATTTGATATTTGGAGTATCCATTGAAGCTGGAAAATCTGAACTGCATATATTTATTTTCTCACTGTAACGATGCATATGTGTTATTGGACACAATTCTTTTCTTCTACCGAGTGTAATTACAAGATGATTATATATATTAATAACAAGTGGCATTTAGGCTTCTACTGGAAAACTATGCGCAGAGGAATAGTGAGTAGCTTAAATCATCATTCAAGTAGCTACAATTAATTAATCTTAAAAGTACTAATATTTAATTGAATGCAGAAATATTAATTGGCTTTTTCTCCTTCCCTTGTTCAGCGCAAGCTTTGTGTGGGTAGTCTTCTCCTTACTATATATTAATTAATGAAATTAGATATGGCAAGATATTCATTTCAACATGATAGTGTTTTAGTGACTTCTCTTTTCCATGAAGTTGCGCAGGAACTTAAGTCCCTATGCCATCTAGTCACCCTTTTTATACCTCAAATTTATTTTCCTATTCTTTAGTTGTGTAGAAATGTATTGGATCTAATTAATTTATGCGCTGGATTCTTGGTGTGAGGTATAAGCAAGTAGGTACACATATACAATATATATATATATATATATTAATTAAGGAGTAGCAAGTACTTGTGACCCCACCCTTTATAATTGATGCGCAGGATTTGGGAAGTAGGGATGAGAAGACTTCCACATTTTCTTGGCTAGGCACATGATATATATATATATATATATATATATATATATATATATATATATATATATATATATATATATATATATATATATATATATATTATGGGTTAAATAAGTTTTAGGTCCTTCTAAATATAGCGATTTTCAATTTTAGTCCTTCAAAAATTTTCCTTTAAAAATTGGTCCCTACAAGATTTTCCGTCTCAATGAGTAGTCTCTGACGTCAAATAGGAGTAACGGCGGCTGATGTAGCTGCGCCACGTGGATGCCACGTGGCAATTTCTTTCATTTTTTATTTTACATATACATAAATCCAGAATTCGTAGTTAATTCGAAACCAAATCCTAACTAATTTTAAAAATTGAGACTTTCTAAGTCCATAATTCGTAGCTAATTCATAGCTAATTCAAAACCGATTCCTAGCTAAAACTAGAAAATGGAAATAGAGCTAATATTGTATGGTACCTTTTTGTTTCTTCCATTCTTAGATAATCAACTTGTATGGTACTGTATTTCTGCCTTTATAATTAATAATAGGCTAAAATACAGTTTTGGTCCCCCTGTTTTTCAAAATTCACAGTTTTGGTCCCCCTGTTTTTTTTTTCAACAGTTTTGGTCCCCCACCCCTCACTGTTCATGTACGGACGTGTACTGTTCATATACGGACGTGTACTGTTCATGTACGGACAAGTTACTGTTCATCACTTTTTTTGGGCCAAAATTGGGGTGGGGGACCAAAACTGTTGAAAAAAAAACAGGGGGACCAAAACTGTGAATTTTGAAAAACAGGGGGACTAAAACTGTATTTTAGCCTTAATAATAATTGTAGAGTTTAACTTTTACGGTTGAATAAATCTGGAAAAGTACGAATTCCAGTCTATTACGATTGAGTGCAATGTTTTTTTTTTATTTCTTGAAATGTTGTCAATTGGTATTAATTTAATGATAATAAAATTGCAAGGAAATAAGGGTTGTTATATGCAGATACTTATTATGTTGGACCTGTGTTTTACTTATTATATTTTGTATTTTGAATTCATCTTTGCTGACCATTGGCAGTTCCGCAAAGCTCCTCAAGGTTCTCCTAGAAAAATTGCAGCACATAAGCAAGTTCTAGAAGCAATGTCTCACAGATTGCATATAGATGACAGCATAAAACTTATTGGAAAACATGAGGTCCTTTGCGAAATCTTCGACAATGTTCACCTATCAGTTGTTAAGGCTTTAGATGAACTACACAAGATTCAAGGGCCTATAAACAATGCATGTTATAATGACTCTCTGGGAGAGGAACAAAGTAAAGCTCAACTTTCTCTGGATGATGCCTTGAATATGGAGGACCAATTTTAGAGAAATAAAATGAAGAATGATTGGTTCAAGATTGAGACAAAAATACAAGATTTGTTTATATTCAATTGTCAACTAAGGCATGTTATAACCAATATTGTTAGATTGAAGCATGTGAAAGCTTATTTGGAGAAAGAAACCGGAATTGAAAACCACGTGATCAACTACTAAACATAATTATTTCACACTGATACCAATTGTGTTCAGTCTGAGTTAGTGGAAAGGTTCATACAACAACTAATAACTAAAGCAAACAATGCTTTTCTGATTATCATGTAACAACCTGATGAAATCAAAACTATTTTTTTTTCTTTTCAAATGGATAACAACTCTCTACCTGGACCAGATGGCTTTGGTGGTTGGTTTTACCAAAATTTCTAGGATGTAGTAAGGGTTAATGTCATAGCCTCAGTCACACAATTTTTTACAAAAAAAAAGTCGAATCCTACACAATTTTAATTCTATCAATATTACTTTTGATAGCCAAATTCCATGTGGCAGATACCATAGAAAATTTTAGAGCTATAGCATTGGAAAATTTTCAGTTCAAGATTATCACACAGATTATGAACAAAAAATCCTTTGGATGGAACATGACAACGAAAATTGATATAAAAAGGGAATACACAGATAGCATATGGCTGAGGCCTCTGCACAAGCATGAACCGCTATTCTAGTCAATCCATGGAGCTCTCTGCACGGTGGTTTCGACGCATAATTCATCGCTCCATATTGAAGATTAATGCATAATTGTTATAGGACTGCTTTGCTTTATAATTGTTATATATAAAACATATTGTACATGGTGTCATTATTTGTTCACGCCTCTGTAAATACAATGAGGGTCCTTCCTTGTGCATTGTGTTTATCTATGTGAATTAAAACAGAAGCAGTACCTTTTACAACATGGTTACACAAATATTGGTGAATATTGGTTCCATTAATTAAATATCAAACTCGTTTGATGAAATATCAAACTGGAAATAAAACTATTTGAATCATGGATTATAACTTTTCAAAGTTGTAAGCATGTAAGTTCTTCACATATAGCTTTCACTAAAACAACTAATGATCCATGTGTTACCAAGTTATGAATAGGATGATAATCCACATCCACGTGAGAGGAGGCAAAAGAACTTTTGATGAACACCTGAATGGTTGAATTGTTTGGTTATAAAGTAAAGATTAATTATAATAATTATTATTATAAGAGTATTTAGAAAAGAAAGCTAGCTAGTTTTAGTTAGAAAAGTAAGTTAGTTAGTTTTAGCTAGGAATTGGTTTCGAATTAGCTACGAAATAGCTACGAAGATTGGGTTTAGAAAGTCTCAATTTTCAGAATTAGCTAGGAATTGATTTCGAATTAGCTACGAATTATGAATTTAGGAATATAAAAAATAAAAATGGAAGAAATTGCCACGTGGTATCCACGTGGCGCAGCCACATCAGCAGCCGTTACTCTCATTTGACGTCAGAGACTTCTCATTGAGACGGAAAATCTTGTAGGGACCAATTCTTAAAGAAAATTTTTTGAAGGATTAAAATTGAAAATCGTTATATTTAGAGGACCTAAAACTTATTTAACCCATATATTAATTGTTTAGAATGATGGTGAGTCTTATTCCTTTTTTTCATGCTCTGGAAATTTTAGAAGTTATTTTAGCAGCCATTCTTTTATTCATTTGATAAAACAAATCAGCAATTAATTAAGTAAACCCCCTTCACTATTTATCCGCTGGAATTAGTACATTGGACCACTATTATTTTATTTAAATTGGTAAGGTAGCACTCCTCATTTTCTCTAGGCTGCAGCGTATTGAGATATTGCATACTATCTAGTGGCTCACATTGCTCCTCATCTAATGGATGAGATTTTCTGTTTTATCCATTGGTCATTAGTTCACGATAGCACAATATATATAGCCATGTACCATCTCTTTGTAAATAGTTTTAACAGATTCAATATAATTTTCCATTGAGTTGGTTTCTTCTCCAACTGTTTTCTGTTATTCTCAAATTGTTTTCTGTTATGGAAATTCTTTCAATATGGTATCATTGAGCCTGTAAATCCATGGCTCCACCACCACGCAACACCGTCAACTCCGGTGGCTCCGGTGGCTCTCTCGACCCTATTTCAGATCCAACAAGCCCTTATTATGTCCATCCCAGCGACGGCCCTTCTTCAATTTCCATTACTCCAGTTCTCAACGGTTCAAACTATCACAGTTGGGCACGATCCATGCGCAGAGCTCTCAGAGGGAAGATGAAATTCGACTTCGTCGATGGAACGATCCCTGTTCCCACTGATACATTTGATCCGAGTTTTCGCGCTTGGACACGTTGCAACATGCTCGTTCACTCATGGATCATGCGCTCAGTATCAGAATCCATTGGGCAATCCATCGTTTTCATGGAAAACGCCATTGATGTCTGGAACGATCTCAAAGAAAGATTCGCACAAGGAGATCTTGTCCGCATCTCTGAGCTACAACAAGAAATATACAATCTGAAGCAAGAAAATCGCACGGTAACTGAATTTTTTTCGCATCTTAAGATTCTTTGGGAGGAATTAGAAGTATATATGCCAATTCCCAACTGTAGTTGCCGTATTAGATGTTCTTGCGATGCTATGAAATTGGCTAGATTCAATCATGATCTTCTATATGTTATCCGTTTTCTAACTGGATTGAATGAAGAATTCAATGTAGTTAAGTCTCAAATTTTGCTTCTTGATCCTTTACCATCCTTAAACAAGATCTTCTCTATGGTCATTCAACATGAGCGCCAACTTAATCCTATCCAAAGTTCATCTGATGACTCCAAGATCTCTGTCAATGTTGCTGACAGTAGGAAGCACAATCCACGAAATTCAAGATATGGACAAAAAGTGTGCACCTTTTGTGGCAAAAATGGTCACACAATTGACATCTGCTATCGAAAGCATGGAGTTCCTCCTCATCTGCAACGAAACTCAAATTCCACAGCCCATAATATCAACACAGATAGTTTAGATATTATCCAATTAGCAGATGAATCTCAGTCTGCACCTCAACCTTCCCCTCAACTCACTACTGAGCAATATAACACTCTGGTATCTCTTCTTCAGGCTTCAAATATGAACACACCTACCTCTAATCAGGTTAGCTCAGTCAATTCAGCTGGTCACTCATCTGTTGTTAACACAGGTAACATTTCTATCCCCTCACCATCTGTCAATAACATTACTCTTGATACTTGGCTTGTTGATTCTGGGGCTAGTGATCACATTTGTGGATCTCTTCATTGGTTTCACTCTATTCATGACATAAACCTTGTACATATAAAACTACCTAATGGAAATCATGCTCTTGCTAAGCAGATTGGTACCATTAGATTCACTCCTCTATTTTGCATCAAGAATGTTCTTTTTGTCCCACAATTTTCCTTGAATCTCATTTCAGTTTCAAAATTGTGTCATGATATGCCTTGTATTGTAAATTTTACAAACTCCACTTGTCTTATTCAGGATCCTCATTCATTGAAGACGATTGGTTCAGCTAATTTCATTGAAGGACTTTACCACCTCAATCTGCAAGATAAGAGTTCACAGGCTGCAGCACAAATTTCTGTACACAATAGTATCACTATACCAGACAATGCCATATGGCATTTTAGGTTAGGACACATTTCCAATTCTAGATTAGCTTTGTTACATTCTGAATTTCCTTTCATTGTTGTAGACCACAAAGGTGTATGTGATGTTTGTCACATGGCCAAACATAGAAACTTACCTTACCATACAAGTCTTAATAAAGCTGCTAAAATTTTTGATATCATTCATTTTGACATTTGGGGTCCTATTGCCTCAAAATCTGTCCATGGTTTTTCTTATTTTCTCACTGCTGTAGATGATTTCAGTAGATACACATGGTTAACCCTCATGAAATCTAAGTCTGAAGCTCGACAAAATGTCATGAACTTTGTCCATTTAATTCACACACAACACAACACATCCATCAAAATTATTCGAACAGACAATGGACAGGAATTTTTGATGCCTCAATTCTATGAATCTAAAGGCATAATTCACCAAAGAAGTTGTGTTGAATCCCCCCAACAAAATGGTAGGGTGGAGAGAAAACATCAACAAATCTTAAACATAGGTAGAGCTTTGCTTTTCCACTCTAATCTCCCTAAATAATTTTGGTGCTATGCAGTTTCACATGTTGTCTTCATTATGAACAGAGTGTCAAGCCCTCTCCTTAACAACCAATCCCCATACTTCCTAATGCATCAAAAATTACCTGATCTCTATGAACTAAAAGTCTTTGGTTCCTTAGTATATGCCTCTACTTTACATGCTAACAGAACCAAATTAGAACCTAGAGGCAGAAAATGCATATTTCTAGGGTATAAAATGGGTATGAAAGGTTCCATTTTATTTGATATAAACACCAAAGAAATTTTTGTATCTAGAAACACCAAACATCATGACAACATCCTCCCATACAACCCCACTTCTAAGCCACCTACTTAGCTTTACCATTCTCCTTCTAAGACTTCCCCCACTAACATTCCTGACACATTAATTCCCACACCTCTGCCTCTAGTACCTACAGAACCAGTTTCAATATCTCACTCAGACCCTTCCCCAACTTGCCCTGATGCCACAGACCTCATAACACCCATCCAAAGTAAACCATCTACTAGACAGAGACAACCACCCTCTTATCTAGCAGATTATGTGTGTAATGTCTCAAATGATTCACATGAACCAAAGTCTTCAGGTACTTTCTATCCTATCTCTGATTTTCATTCATTCTCTCATTTGTCTCATGCACATCATGCATTTTCCACAGCTATTACTCAGCATACTGAACCTAAAAATTACAAAGAAGCCAGTATGTCTGAATGTTGGTTAATGGCCATGAAATCTGAATTAGAGGCCCTCGAGAAGAATGGTACCTGGAAAATTGTTGATTTGCCACCTCATGTGAAACCTATAGGCAGCAAGTGGGTTTTTAAAGTCAAGCATAGGGCTGATGGAACTGTTGAGAGGTATAAGGCACGATTGGTAGCTAAGGGCTACAACCAAATTGAAGGACTTGATTTTTTTGACACTTTCAGTCCTGTCGCGAAGCTCACCACAGTTAGAATGTTACTACCACTTGCTTCCATTCATAACTGGAACCTCCATCAATTGGATGTCAATAACGCATTTCTCCATGGAGATTTGCAAGAAGATGTTTATATGGCAATTCCTGATGGTGTGCAGTGTGATAAACCAAACAAGGCTTGCAAGTTACTCAAGAGTCTTTACGGCCTTAAACAGTCCAGCAGAAAGTGGTACGAGAAATTAACCTCCCTTCTAATCAAGGAAGGCTATAGACAATCCACTGCTGACTATTCCTTGTTTACACTAAAATCTGCAACTGATTTTACTGCACTCTTGGTATACGTAGACGATATAATCATGGCAGGTACCTCTCTTGCTGAATTCCAAAGAATTAAAGACATCCTTGACCATCAATTCAAAATCAAGGATTTAGGAATTCTCAAGTATTTTTTGGGTTTGGAGGTTGCTCATTCAAAATGTGGCATCACAATTTCCCAAAGGAAGTATTGTCTCGATCTACTCAAAGACTCAGGTCTCTTGGGATCTAAGCCTGCTAACAGTCCACTTGATCCATCTGTGAAGTTGCACCATGACAATGGCAAGCCCTTTGAAGACACGGCAACTTACAGAAGACTTATTGGACGCTTGTTATATCTCAATACCACACGCCCTGACATCACGTTTGCAACTCAGCAATTAAGCCAATTCTTACACGCTCCCACTATGACTCATTTCAATGTTGCGTGCAGGGTTGTTCGATATTTAAAACATAATCCTGGCAGAGGCCTTCTTTTCCCTAGGAATTCTGAAGTTCAATTACTTGGATACTCAGACTCTGACTGGGCCGGTTGCCTTGATTCCAGGAAATCCATATCCGGTTATTGCTTCTTCATTGGGTCATCTCTAATATCTTGGCGTGCCAAGAAGCAACAAACCATATCTAGATCCTCGTATGAGGCTGAGTATAGAGCGCTTTCCACTGCCACTTGTGAGTTGATATGGCTATTACACTTACTTCAGGATCTGCATATCATGACCACGAGGCAACCTGTTCTCTATTGCGACAGCCAAAGTGCCCTCCACATTGCTTCCAACCCTGTATTCCACGAGAGAACCAAACACCTCGACATTGACTGTCACCTAGTCAGAGAGAAGGTACAAGATGGAACCCTTCGACTGCTTCCAATTACTACACAAGAACAGCTTGCTGACTTTCTCACTAAGGCTTTGGCAGCTCCTAAGTTCAACATGTTCATCTCCAAGCTTGGCATGATAGACATCTATAATGCTCAGCTTGAGGGAGGCTATTGAGATATTGCATACTATCTAGTGGCTCACATTGCTCCTCATCTAATGGATGAGATTTTCTGTTTTATCCATTGGTCATTAGTTCACGATAGCACAATATATATAGCCATGTACCATCTCTTTGTAAATAGTTTTAACATATTCAATATAATTTTCCATTGAGTTGGTTTCTTCTCCAACTGTTTTCTGTTATTCTCAAATTGTTTTCTGTTATGGAAATTCATTCAATACAGCGCGGGAAACTAGGGAGGTTACATATCATGTAGCCTCTGATCCATAGAAATAGAGTAGTATATATATATATATATATATATATATATATATATATATATATATATATATATATATATATATATATATATATATATATATATATATATATATAGAATATACATTATTAACCATTAGTATTTTATTAAAGACCAATTCAATTAGTGATTAGTTGTTTATCTATTAAATATTAAATTATCAATTATTTATTAAATCTGGATGATTTATTTAAACATTGATTATTTAAGTAAATAATATCTACTTATCTATTATAGATTGATCATTTAAATATAGATTGTTTATTCAAATATTTACTATTATTTGAATAGTGGAATTTTATTGGATTCAATTTTTAGTGATTGATTGATTAGTCTATATTTAATCGGTAAATTATGTTTGTGAGTTATGATTGGATCTAATTAGTCCTTGTGTATTATTTGTTGATTGTGGTGATGATGTTTAAAGTATGAGTACCTTGAATATGAAAATGTGTTTGTGTGTGCAATGGTGTGATAATTCAAATGTGATGAATTATTGATGATATGCTTGGATATTAAGATTAGGGAATGGTCTTAATTGCATATGGTTATTGATTGCATACACATCATTTGTGTTAAGAGGCAATGCTTGCTAGTTCCGTGGGAGCTAGTGACTTGTCCCAAACCTAGAGTGGGGTTTGAAAGTCTAGGGGATGGGCTTTTGTTTTGTTATTAGTCTAGGGGACGGACCCGGTTTAAATGTAAAAACCGAAAAGTAATAAGTGTTAGTACCACATGGTATGAGTTGCATTGAGTTTGCATCGAGTTGCATTGAGTTTGCATCGAGTCGCATCGCATATATGATTGCTATATGGAAGTATGTGTATGAATGTGACTTGTTGAATATTGGAAATTGATACGAATTGCGTGGATACTTGAGTGATACTTGTCGATGAATATTGGAGTGTGAGATTGTTTATATTTATGTTTATGTGCTTTACATTAATCATTATCTTATAATTTCAATATTGATGTGAATTCTCACCCTTCTGTTGGAATGATGTTTTATACGACATTGCTCAGGTACCGAGGAGTAGACTTGCTCGTAGCGCGAGGTAGCTGCTGGTGCAGCTGTTTAGTGTCTTTATTTATGTCGGGTCGAGTCGTGCTCTGATCATGTAACACTGGGATCGTTTGGTTTATGTTTTAGAGATACACTATGTACTCTACTTATACTTTTATGCTTACTTGATCTGTATGAAGTTGGCTTTTATGCCTAAGTACCGTTTATTAATGTGATGAGCATGAAACTCTTTTTATGTCAATTATGATTAATTCTGAATCCGCTGCTACATGCTAAGAGAAGTTTTTGAAAAGCATGAAATCACTTAAGTGTTAATGAGCATGACAGGTCTTGTATGATGTTTTATGATTATGTGTGACACCCTTAAGTGAATGGCATGATTATTTACTCTAATTTATTGTATGTTTTCCGTGGGGATTATAAGGGTATTACATTCCTCGGGGAAGATTCAAAAGAAACTCACTAGGGAGTCTACTGCTGAGACTCACTATGAGATACCTACTTCCGAGGTTTTGTTGAGAAAAATACCTACTGCTGAGGTTTTGCTGAGAAATCTTTTGTCGAGATCAACCAAGGAATCTACTGCCAAGATTATTTTGGAGTGAGATATACATACTGCCGAGGTCTATTGGTAAATCTTCAATCGAGATCAACCAGGAAATCTACTATCGAGATTCTGTGGGAAAACACCTTTTGCCGAGGTCCAATGGGAAATCTTCTGCCGATATCAACCAAGGAATCTTTTGTTGAGATTCAATGAAAAGAATACCTATTGCCGAGGTTTAAATGCGAAATCTTCTGTCGAGATTAGCCAGGGAATCTTCTGTCAAGATTCTGATGACAAGCGTAAAGTAGTTGACTGTAGTAAAAATGATTGTCTTCATATGTGGATGAGATATGGTTCATTTTATGCTTATGATTGAATATGCTTTAATGTTTATTTGATTGATGCAAGTGATGTCATGGTTACTCGGTGTAGTTCTCCACACTTGTAATGACGCGTGAAATGTAACGACTGATCAATGCATACATGCGTGCTAATAAGAATTGGACTTTGAGAGGTGCCAAACAAGGTTGGTCTTTTATTGCAGATGTTTGATTTTCAAGGCTTCATGCTATGGGAATATGCCAGATGAATGCGATGATATGCCTTACATGACGCTAGAGCGAAGCGACATGATTACTACATGACAATGATTTATGCAATTACTTTAAGATTTCCAAGTGCCCGTGTGGTGGGTAATGGACGAAAGAATGTCTTTTCAACATGATTTCTTGTCAAGGGAAAAGGAATTTTGACGGAAGGTAATTTCCAGCATGATTTCTTGACACTTATTTCGAATTCAACGGTTGTTGATACAATGGAAGAGTTTGCTTGAACATCTTTAAGGCATGGAGAGGACTTGCTCCTATGTGGTTCATCTTGCCCCAGTCTGTTGGGTCTTTGAAGAAACTTTCCTCGAAAGGATTTTGGAAGTAACTTGCCACAACCTAGAGGTGTGCTACCCCAATGTTTGATTTTTGTAGTGTTATGCCCCTGACTAATCAATTCTTGGACTGAGATTCTTATGATTAACCAACCTTTGGACAATTGGACTCACTGTACTCTTTAAGTTGATTGCCCTGTCTGAGTCTTACAAGGATTTGTTCTTTGACTAAATAGCTCTTGGGGTGACCGGCTCGGATTTGACCGATTATCCCAGTGATTTGACCTTGGTTGGACCTCTTTCACATGATCAAGTTCCTCAACTGACTACATCGTTGGAATTCCTTTATGCTAATTACTAACTTGCAAATAAAATTGTTTATTCATAAATGGTAATTTTAATTCAATGCAAATGAAAATTTTGAAATCAATCATTATTGAAATGATGGTGATATATAGTGAACGAGTCAATGATCAGAACACAAATGATTAGTAAAGATCTTTGTGGAGTCAGGTTAACACAACCTTGCTATAATATGCATTCAAAATAAACCCTGCCTCAATTAGGTCTTTTAAGGTTGTAACGTGGCATGGTTCACGATTATTTATGAACAAAAGGATATAAGGATCAAAATTTAATTTTAATCCACCCCTTCTTCTTGATGAACTCCAATCCTACGTTCAATTAATCGACACATGCATTTTACTTCCAAGATGGTTTAAAGGTGCAAGGGTGAAGATGAATATTCAAGATGAGGTTTTCTTGAAATGGCACTCACCTCATTTTGTTTTTGCTTTAATTTTGTCATGATTTTGATGACCTCCTTTGATTGATATTTTATCCCTTGATTTTCCTGGACCACTTCTTTGAAACTTTTGGTCCACCAGGATGCCTTAATTTTTTGCCTAAGTCATCTTTTGTGGTATTTAACTTAGCAGGCTTTTCTTTTCTTCTTTTATTATCAAAAGGTTACGACTGCCATGTTATTGGTGGATGAGGTTTAACAACTGTAAATTTTGGATCTTTACAACTTCTTCGACACTTCAAGATGTGTGCAAAGAATAAAATGTGATTGAACCTCTTTGGACGGTGTACAAATGGACAAATTCTCTTTAATAAATTGAATGCACAGTCAAACTATCTGAATGCAACTACACTGCCCCAGGTTAAGATTAAGGGTTTTTAAATCCAAAAGAAATACCAACTTATATGCTCAAAGTGGTTGACTAGGGACTAACTCCTTATTTCTTCAGTGTTTAGGGATTTGAAACAATGCCTTACATCATCGACAAAGTTCTACTCGAAAGCATACCAACAACAATTTTAGGTATCTGGTTTTCATCATTCTCCTTCCAATCTTTGCTAAAATAACAGTTTGAAAAAGATAATGTATGGGAGAAATATTTTTTGCTTTTTGTTTTTTGCAATAAATGAAAAAAGATGAGTGAATACGACTGGATCGATTCATAAAATGCATGATCACCTCATTAATATTACCATTTAAAGAAAACAACAATGCTTAAACGCAAACAGCGTTTAACATACAAATGAAAAGCTGAAACATCAAAATGATTGCTAGTGTTGAGCACGATCTTTTCTGCTTGAATTTCTGGCTCTGGGAAGTACCTCCTGAAGTCTTCAAGCTCATTAGGGCAAGGGATTATTCACCACATAAGTGCCATCAAAATTCATCTGCCCTTTTTTAATTTGATCTTACACTTCTTCTTGGAAGACCTTACACTCTTTTATTGAGTGCACGACTACTCCATCATGAAACTCGCATTGGACATCTGAGTTGTACCAAGGAGGGAATGAAAACTTCATGGATCTGGTCTTTTTAAGAGCTATCGACGAGCTTTGGACCAACGGAGACCACCATTGACTGTACGTCATTAGGATTGGGTCAATCTAGCGAGTTTCTCTTTCCTTCCGGTTTGAAGGTCTAGGTTGATTCTAACACTGATGTTGATTGTTTGGATTTCGATCCTTATGATTCTGACGTTGACGCTGACGCGGAATCTAAGCTGGCTGATTTGGTAGACCTTGCTACGGTTGTTGGTACTGAGGACCGGGAGGTAATAGTTGTTGGGATTGAATAGTCGCTGCATATGGATGTTGATAATATGGTATCGGAGACAGAGTTAGTGAAACCTGGGAAGTTTGTGAGGTTGAATCAGTTTTGTCCTCCTCTTCCTCTTAGGAATCATTAAGGGATTCACTATCAATAGCTTGCATACTCGAGACACCTTGGAGTCTTCCGCTTTTGAGGCCGCTCTCACTTTCCTATTCTCAAAGGTATACTTAAAAGATTTAATTTAAAATTCATTGTGGAAAATATGAAAATGTGAATGTATTTTTGGAAAAACAATCTTCTCAACAAGCATGGTAGATTAGCTTTGTTTATTTTGGTTCTCACTTCCATCCCCTCTTAGTACATATAAACTACTTAGCTCCCACAAAACATTTGTTATACAATTTATAGTATGACTAGAAATTTATTTTGAAGGGAACTGTCACCTGTCGCATTCATCTGGCCGATTGGAAAATAATTACACACCAAGGAAGTTAGTGGTTGGGAGGTCCGATCAATTAGAGATGACAGTACAACCCTCCTGAGTAAAATGGTTTTGGATATGCTTCAAGATATCGGTAAACTTTGGATATGTCTCTTGTTACATAAGTATTTATCTGGTGCCCATTTTTTCTCCCTCAGTTATGTGATATAGGTGTGGCCTAGAAGATGATACTTTTCTTCATTTTTTCTGTGATTGTTCAAATTCTAGAAAACTTTTGTTGTACCTTGGTTTCAATCATCCTGATTTATTTTGACCCGGGACAAAAATGCAAGGACAAAAAACGAGACTTATGGTACTCGTCACGATCTTTTTGAAACGGGAATTTATCGAGATTGGAGAAATTATAACTCATCCTGTTTATAACATGAAACCATCCCCATGTACAAACTCTCCTTAGCTTCCCACACCATGGTAGACTCTTTTCAAAGTTGCTTCAATAAACCTCAAGTAGAGCATATAGAAAACGGTTTCATAAAGTGGAAGTCCTTCAACTAGTCTTGCACTATTATCAACGTAGATGGAAGTTGTAATGGCACACCAACCCACAATGACTTTGGCGGTACCTTTCAAACCTCATTTGGGACGTGGCAATGTAGATTCTCTAGTTTTGTCTCAAACTCCTTAGATATTCTCCACGCAGAACTTTAAATCATTCACAAAGGGCTCTCACTTACAAAAGGTATGTGAATTACTGTTTTGTTTTGTTATACAGGCTCTTCTCTCAACATCAATCTCATTGAGACAATGTTAAAGTATGATAAACATGTCGCTTTGATCCAAAGTATTAAATATTTATTGCTTGAAAATACTTTTTCTAGAGTTATCAACATGCTACGAGAATAACATCAAAGTGCATATTTCATGGTAAAACTACGCACATCTAACAATTATAGTATCATGATTCATACATCCCACTACTACAAATAATACTTTTTATGACGAAGGTTTCACCTCGAACATGCCAAAAACCTAGCTTATAGGTCCTAGGAGCGACGTGTTTGATTTTTTTTAAAAACGACATTTTCCCTCGGTTATATAAAACCGAGGTAATATAGCTATAAGTGAGCGCCAAATTTTTTGTAAAAAAAAATAATAAGCCTAATACCTCGGTGCTTTTTAAAACCGAGGTAACATAGCTATTCGGGAACAAGCTTCGAATCCCAATAACTGCATTTAAGATTTTTTTAGTGATTTCTCACTTGGAGCCTTCCAATCTTCCCTTTTTTTTAGTTAATTATTTTTCTTTTTTTTCCTAATAATTAGTAATTCTCAAAAAATATTTGTTATCAATAAAAACGAATAGAAAATAATATGAAAGGAAATATTTCATTAATTAAAAACGGGACAACAAATAACTATTTCAGATATTCAAATTTCTAACTCCGCTCAACTTCAATAGTATCACTATTAAATATCCCTAACCTAGAAAAAATTTCAGAAAGAACTCTTTCATATGGTATGAGAAAAGTCATTTCATCCTTAGAGATAATTATCATTTCCTTTAAGAAATTAAAAATGATAAGAGGAAGATTAACTATGATGTTCTTGGTAAGGAATAACAATAGATGCTTGTCATTCCAAGTAAGCATTTCTAGTTCTTTCTCTCTTGGACGGAAGATTTGACACTAGAAGTTGATACAAAACGTTTCCAATATGTCGTAGACTAATGGGACTACTGAGATTATCGTTGGTTGTAAAAATTAGGAAACGGTGATCTTTATAGGCATTGTTGAATCTATAATGTTCAATACAACAACCTTCCTCTTCACTTTTTATTGCCTGAGTAGAAAATGACTAAGTAATTGTGACAGGAAAGTCATTGACATAGGACTGGATTTGTTGGAAAAATAACAAGAAAAAACAAATTTCTACTCACGCGGAAGCATGCCCACAAAAAAGAAAAAGAAGCAAATAATTCAAACAAAAACTCATAAAATCATACTTCAACTTGTAATTTTTACAAGAAAAAAATTACAAACCCTCCCATACAATTGCATATTTTAAAGAGAAAATTGCAAACTCTCCAAATTACAATTTTTGAACGGAAAAATTGTAAACCCTCTCTCAATTATTATTTTTGAACGGAAAAATTGCAAACCCTCTCAACAAACTATTTTTGAATGGAAAAATAGAAAACCCTCTCTAAACACACAACTACCCAAATCCCCAAAACACTCAAAAGACTACATTTTGTTGTTGTGTAAAAAACTAAAACTAACTATCTCTATTTATATTAATACTCAAATTCTATTTTTTTCTACTACCCGATGTGGGACTTCGATGAATATACTTGTTCTGGACTGGACTGACACATAGCCCACAGTTGGGCAAAGCCCAACCCATACCAGCTTTAGGCAAAGCCCAATAACGAGATTAAGACAATCTAGCCGTTGGGCACAATATAGTCGTTGGGCACGATATAGTCGTTGGGGACATCCTCCCCACGCGCTTGATAGTTCAGGCAACCAACTTCCCCTTCGGAGTTCACGGGGACAGATGGCCAGGTCAAAAGGTAACGCGCTAGATCTTCCACCTGGCAGTCTCCCATTGGGCGACCATATACTTCGGCCACATTGGAGACCTTGGCCCCGCGCTGGGGGTTTCTTATAAATATCCTCTCATTTGAGAGGGTCAGGTATTCAAATCATTTTAACTCATACCTAAACACTTTGTACTTGCTCTCTCTCTCTCTCTCTCTCTCTCTCTCTCTCTTGCTTACTTTGGCATTGGAGTACCTTGCAGGTACACCCCCTCCTCTCCTACAATCATCATTGTTGCCCTACATGGAAGGCCACGAGGACCCATTCTGATCATCCCAAATCAGTGGCGTCGTCGGTGGGAACCTCCGCTCCCCCGTCTTTCTTGAACCAAGATCCCTAATCTTTTCAATCTAAAGACCAAAGCTTTTCTCTCTAAAACCTTCCTCGATCATCATGGCCTCTCACTGTAACGATGATGTCCCTCAGTATTCTGCCATCGCCGTCGCCTTGGATAATGGCGATAACCCTAATCCTGGAGTTGTGGTCTACGAGACCGATCACATGGATGGAAAAACTGTCTCTCTATCCTCTGACGACGTAAAACCCCGCATCCAGAATTCCGATCACGTCTACGAGCCCATCCTCGTTCCTCAAGACACTGATCCCAACACTGCGGCTCTCATCGCCGCCCTCAACAAATCCAAATACATGATCTTCCAGCAGGGCGAGAAGATCCACATGCTAGAAAATGCCCTTCAGGAACGATATCCCTCACGAAGGCCTCGCAGTCATTCTCCCCGTTCTCGTTCTCCTCCTCAGAAACTTCGGCGAGACGAGTCTCGAAGCATTACCACAGTTAAGGAATGATCGAAATTGGAGAAACCAGGGCAAGAAATCACGAAGAGACGACATCATACCTCTCCCTGAAGGACAAAACATTCTCCAGCTCCCATGAAGACCAAGCCTTCGGAGAAACCTCGCGAGCATCGTCATCAGAACAGGCACTCTCCTCGACATAGCAGGAGCCCTCTTCATAGCCGTTCCCTATACAGATCATCGAGCACCAGTGATGAAGATGACGTCCATGAACCTCTATCCCAAGAGATCATGGACACCCATATCCCTCGCGGGTTAGAGAAGCCTCCTCCTCTAGCTCTCTATGATGGCACCACGGATCCTGGCGACCATATAGAGAACATTGAAGCCATGCTTCATTATAACAATGTAGGCGGAGTAATCAAGTGCAGACTATTCCCCATCACCCTTAGAAAGGGAGCTATGACCTGGTATAAAAATCTTCCCCGAGGCTCGATCACCTCGTGGAGAGATCTAAAAAACCAGTTTGCCCGATATTTCGCCGCTTCAAGGCGTCATCCCAAGTCGGAAGCCACGTTTGAAGGAATAATTCAGGGCAAGGATGAGCCCCTTCGTGCGTACATCAAGAGGTTTAACAAGGAGGCAGTAGAAATCCACACAACGGATCACATGAAGAAATAACTCCTCGAGAAGGAGCTAAGACCAAATAGTGATTTCCGCAAAGCAGTGGGTATTAAAACGCCTCATTCTCTGGCCGAACTCCTCTATAAGGCCCAAGCTTATATCCAATATGAGGAGAAAGAAGCTGCTTACAAAGCCCGGGATTCGAGGAACCACGAGAATTCAAAGGCGTCAAAAAAGGATGAGTCGGAAGCTCCCCGACGCGACAAAGAGAGGCGGTGAGATGACCGTCCCCGTGAACATAAAGGACCTGCTGGTCGCTTTATTGAATATACCTTGCTAACAGCTCCCCGAGAGCGCATCCTCTCCAAATGCATCAACACCGATTTCAAGCAAGGAGGTGTCTGTTTCCCTAAACCAAGAACATCGAAGGGTAACACAGACATAAGCAAGTATTGCCGCTTTCATTGTAGTCATGGCCACATGTGTAACACCCCCAATCTATACCCCCAATTAATTAAAGAGATAATAAATAATCAGAGTATAATTAAACATTCATGGCATAGACGGAGGCGTCACATCAATTGGGACGAAATACTACCCCCTACTCATAAAGATATGCAACAATCAGGTAGTAATACAAACAGAGGAACTCAGTTCCTCACACCCACAATTCAGGTACAGAATAAAAGCGAAAAATCTGTAACTGAATCTCATATATATATATATATATATATATATATATAACATAAAAGTGGTCTGTCATATACAGAGTCATACACGTACAATCCAAAAAGAACATATACATATACACATAATCACAAATGTTTACCTCGCCTACCCGGTGCTACATATCAGAGCCGACTGACAAAAGAATAAAGACCTAAGCTTCACAAAAAGACCTCCAGCATCTAATCTGCAATGCCTCATAGAGCATTCAAAACAGCAGAAGGGTGAGAAACATAATCATAATATAATTGCATACGATCATATAATAACACAAAAGTACACATGTAAAATATTCTCACCACCACTTACACCAAAATTCAAAACAACACAATGCATATCTCATATATCCATCACAAAGGCATATCAATCATGCACAATACATTTATCACCAATATATATATATATATATATATATATATATATATATATATATATATATATATATATATATATATATATATATCTCAACTCATCAATTCCATTCACAATTCCACACGAAATTAATTCATTCATGATTTATGCAAATGCAAAGAGACCGACACAACGACTCTATGCAAATGCAATGCGGTACCGTTCCATCCATCATTCTCATCATTAGTTCACTCAGGAACTATTGGAATCATCGCTTGTTACTTAGTGTAACTCCCCGTCGGGTAAACGATGTTCCCCGTCATTCACACCTCTTTGTATAAGGCACACGACGTCTATGGATCGCTCACACCTCTTTGTATAAGGCACACGACCCAATCGCTCACACCTCTTTGTATAAGGCACACGATCGTCCATAATCATCGCTCACACCTCTTTGTATAAGGCACACGATGTTATAGCGGATCCCCTCGGGAATCGTTTCGTCGCTCACACCCATTAGGGCACACGACAACACAAGAATGCATATCATGATGCTTGGGATACAATGACTCATAACATTCAAATGCACACATATACACATCCATAATCATGCATATATAATCAACTATAACACAATACATTTTCTTGCCCTTAGGCCACAAACCATCATCACAACATTTCATCACACGCATTCACATCATATAACATCACACAAGTCACACGATATATATCAAAAGCATGTTTCATGATAACACATCAAATGCACACCATTAAAACGGTAAAAGTCGACAAAACGACACACTCCAAACACCCGACATAATTAAATCGGCCGACAATCTCCAAAACCACTCCTATGAGAAAGAACATCTCATTAGCTTTCTAATGCACCCAACTGCGCCTCAATCCGGCTTACGGATCAAAAGTTATGAAGAAAACAAAATGGAACAATCTGTCATGTTTGCTATGCGAATCTCCCAGCGAGCATTCGCTTTCCTCATTCGCCGTGCGAAGCTCCAGCGAACCTTGGCAGAGAAAAGACAGCATAAAGTTCGCTTTGCGAACTGCTGGCGAACATTCGCCCACCCATTCGCACTGCGAAGCCCTGGTGAGCCTTCGCTTTCCTCTTCGCTGCTTGTTCGCACTGCGAGCCTGCGAATTCTGGGATTTGCAGCAGTGCTGTTACTCCTCCTAACTCACCATTTCTCATCACAACCAAACCATATCATAATAACCAGAACATATTACAATCATAACCACAAGTATACTACCACATTTATACTGATTTTCAACCGCTAAAACCTCGATTTCTCTCGTTTTCTCTCAATCGACCTAGAATCGAAACTAGAAAAACAACCCAACAAACACATACATGATCATACACAACCATAGCATAACCGAGTCTCGCACCCTCACCCGATTAATCGCGCTTTCCAAAAGTCGGTTGATTCAAATTCTTTCTCTCCAAGTTTTCTCCCTTTTTCTTCTTTTCTTTCTCTTTTCCTTCTTCTCTTTTTCTTTCTCTCTATTTTTCTCTCAATGTTACTATTATATGAAAAATATAATATCTACCCAAGCAAAAGACCAAAATACCCCTACACTCAAATATCTCACAAACGCTCTCAAAACGCGATAAAACATAATAACCCAGAATAAAATAATATAAAGACCAAAAATAATTAAATCGACTCGATTAAATAAATCTAACAAAAAACTGGGGCGTTACAACTCTCCCCCACTTAGAAATTTTCGTCCTAAAAAATATTACCTGAGACGAATAACTCCGGATACGACTCCCGCATCCGACTCTCCAACTCCCAAGTCAAATTGCCCTCAGCAGCGCCTCCCCACGCTACTTTCACAAGCGCAATATCCTTGCCCCTTAACTGCTTCAACTCGCGATCCAAAATTCTCACTGGTAATGCCTCAACCGTAAGGTTCTCCCTTACCTCAACTTCATCCATCGGAATCACATGCGACGGATCCGGAACATACTTCCGAAGCTATGGAACACATCATGTGTAACACCCCAATTCCCATCGCGACTAAATAATACATAATTAAATCAAAGTAAATAAAAAATTATTTTTCCGACAGAAACAAGGATGCCACATTTTAAAGGAAGAAAACACAATCCCTGCTCAATTATTTGATACATAACACTTAATAGAAAAATCATTAACGGGAAACTTTTTCCAACAAAAGGAGAGGTCAGTTATGGAATAAAGCGGAAAGATCCATAACCGACTTGTTTTACAAAATAAATAATTTGATAACACCCAAATATACATACAAGATGATACAAAATAAATCCTACAAATGTATACAAATATAACATAATCGTTCCCCGACTCCCGTGCTACGTATCAGAGCAGACACCAAGACTGACAAACAGATGGAGAACTAATCTTCACAAAAGCCTCCAAAACACAAATCTGCAATTGCCTCATAGAGCAACAAACCACAGCAGAAGGGTGAGAAATAACAACTAAATCAAGATTGCATAATAATATGCAAACACACATTTAAACACATGTATAAATCATCTCAACCATACCATCACATACTAACACATATAGCATGCCACAAATACAAAACATATCACCTATAATCCAACCACAATTATGACATATGGAACCACACCACATAATCGCCACAAAACATAGCATATATCAATTATCCCCACATAATCACATGTTCACACATAATGTATATGTCTATACACAAAAAATATCATTCATAACCAATGCATTTAACACGAATGCATATCAATTCACCAATCCAATCACAAACTCAACACATAATCACTCCATTCACAAAGGCATATCAATCAGGCACAATCCATTTATCAACAATGCATATCACAATTTCTCACACATAATCAATTCATTCATGATTCATGCAAATGCACAGAGACCGACACAACGACTCTATACAAATGCAATGCGGTACCATCCATCCATCAATCTCATCATCAGTTCACTCAGGAACTATTGGAACCATCGCTCGTTACATCACTGTAACTCCCCGTCGGGCATACGATGTTCCCCGTCGCTCACACCCCACACGGGCACACGACGTTTATGGATCGCTCACACCCCACACGGGCACACGACCCGATCGCTCACACCCCACACAGGCACACGATCATCTATAATCATCGCTCACACCCCACACGGGCACACGACATTATAGCGGATTCCCTCTGGAATCGATTCGTCGCTCACACCCCACATGGGCACACGACATCAAAAGATGCATATCATGATGCTTGACACACAAGAACTCATGACAATCAAATGTATCACCACAATTCAACAATATAAATTATCTCATCATCATTATTCATGCATTGAAAACAATTCAAACAATGCATTTCAAACCATAAAGGCCACCACACAACATACATTGAATTTCACATAAACAATGCATTTCACCACAAACCACAAACCACAACAATCATGCCATCACAATTACTTCCATAAGGGATTCACACCACAAAGGCTACCCACAACACATCATAACAACATACATTGATATTCAATCAAACAATGTATTTTACCACACAACGACATCATTAATCACGCATCGAGGTCCAATCCAAAACAATGCACATATTTGGCATAAGTCCACAACCCATCATCACAACATACCATCATGTATATCCACGTCATATAACAGCACACATGCTACGCGTTACACATCAAAAGCATATAGCATGATAACACATCAATCGCACACAATTAACGCGATAAAAACCCGACAACCAGACTATTTTTCCAAAAACACGAATTAATTAAATCATATTTTATCCTCCAAAACATTTTTAATAGAAAGAATATTTCATTAGCTTTCCAACGCTTCGAACGGGGGTCAAAACGGACTTACGGTTCAAAAGTTATGAAGAAAACAAAATCTGACATTTTGGAAAATTTGTGTCACGCGCAGGTATGCTCAGGTCGACTCATGAGTCAACGCAAGGGTACTATGAGTCGACCCAAAATCCCATGAGTCGACGCATACTGCACAGATTTTGCTAAAAACTCAGTTTTCGATCGTTAAATACCTTCCGGGCCTCCGATTTCGATTCCGTAAAAAGCTACGATCTCAGAATTCAACATACTACAATATTTTCACCATTAAAAAGCCATCCAACACATTTTCTATTTTTGAAATATTTTGAAACATAATTTTATCAATTAATCCCAACTCCAAACTCGCTCAAAACCACTCGAAAACACACCAACAACCATCCCCGATTAATTCCTATCCTCACCGACTATACTACACAACTTATTCCAAATTCTAACCGTGGAAACATCGATTTCTATTCATTTTTCTCATTTCGACCTAAAATTAAAACTAGAAGAAAATCACCAAAACAATCCAAGAAAACATACACATATACATATACAAGCAAGATATAATCGAAACTTCTCACCCTTACCCGATTATTCGCGATTGAAACGGAGGTTTCCTCAATTTTCCTCTTTCTCCTCTTCTCTTTTTCTTTCTTCTCCTTTTCCCTTCTCTTCTCTTTTCTTTTCTTTCTTTTTCTTTTCCTTACTATCTTTTCTCTCTTTTCTTTCCTTTTAAATGCAAACACAAAACTTACCCAAGCAAAAGACCAAAATACCCCTCAGCTCAAATATCTCCCAAACGCTCTCAGAATGCGATAAAACATAAACATACCGATGAAATATATTTCGGGAAATAAAAGTTGAAAAGAAATTATAATTTATTGCAAATATTTTACCTATCAGGGAAATTAACCAATTAACTCAATTAGCAGGTAAAATACAATAAATTCACACATTTCACAAAATTCACATAAATGAAATAAACAAATACAATTAAATAGATCGGGGCGTTACAACTCTCCCCCACTTAGACATTTTCGTCCTCGAAAATATAACTGAGACAAACAACTCCGGATACGACTCGTGCATCCGACTAACCAATTAACATGCCAACACTAGGCACACCACGAATAACACAAATTGGCAAACCACCTTGCTAACAACGACTACAACAACGACACGACAACGACGACAACTACAACGGCAAAATGCAAAGCCCATACAATGCACTTGACGACCAACTCACGACTCAAAGAATACCCAAGTTACGAACACACATGTTCACTCTTGAACCAAAACACAACAAGATCGTTACCCTTACCCTAGGTAACACTCCCCTAATTCCCCACACAGGAATTAGCTACTCGTACTCGAACCAACACGATAGAAATGAGGCAACAACAAAGACAAGAACCTAAAGCCCCACGACCCAACAACGTTTCAACAACCTCCACATAACCACAATACCAACATCCTTGTCACCCAACATCAGTACGACAAAGCTATGATTCCTCAATCGAACATGTAACCAAAACATCCATCTACATAGTGGCCCATGAATAATATTCAAACCTTCCACCTATCACTTCCATTCCGGAACTTCCATAGGTCTCATCATTCCTACATGTTTCCAACGTTCAACCTATAAACTCTTATAAGTCACACACGCATATACGAATTGTGCCATCTCACACTTTCGCTGCGTACTCTGATTACTCGTAACCATCAAAACTACCAATTTCATGCCCAAAGTCTAACTCTTTCTCATATTCACCAAAAATCACTGTTCGCCTTTAATATACCCAACCTCACACTCGACTATGTTATCTCACACACCAGACACAAGTCTCTGAATTGCTCAAATAATTCTAACTCCCTGACCATCAAAACTCACATGCACTAAAACTTTCGACTTAACTTTCCAAGCACGACCTTACCTTTACCAACAGGATAATTCCAACTAAAGTCATAACTCCTCACAAATTCCAACCATCCTCGCTGTCTCATACTATATTCCTTCCGACCAAACAGGTACTCAATATTCTTGTGATTGCTGAACACTTCGAACCCAAAACCATAAAGATAATACCTCCAAATTTCCCAACCCAATACAATCGCAACCAATTCCAAATCCAGAATAATATAGATCCTTTTATGAATCCTCAATTATCGTAAAGCATAAGCCACGACTCCACCCTCTTGCATTAACACACAGACTAACTCATCAGAGACACGTCTCTATACCTCACAACCGGTTCATTAGGATCCCACAGAATCAAAACTGGAGCCGTAGACAAATTCTACTTCATCTCACCAAAACTTACTCATAACGAACATCCAAAACAAACGACTCACCCTTTGCAAGTCCACCGAAGTAACAAAAATGCCAACTTGGAAAACCCTTCCATAACCTCCGGTAATAAACAACTAAAGTCTAAAAAGTTTCTAATCACCTTAACCGACTTCGGAGTCTCTCATGTAGAACTGCATTTACTTCCGATGGATCCATAACAATACCATTACCTGAAATAACATATCCAAGAAAACTAACCTTTTTCAACCGAAATTCTCACTTGAATAACTTAGCATAACACTTTGTCTCTTTTCAACACTTGCAAGTCAATTCTCAAACACTCTACTTGTTCTTCCTCCGAGTTTATAACAGATCCAAATATTCTCAATTAAAACCACTACGACCTTATCCAAATTCATGACACAATCAAATCGGCCACTAAATCTCAACACCATCTTCATCTCAAATCAGTTCCAACCAGCATAACAAGTATCAATAACCCACCAAAAGGAACTCTTAATATCAATATTACATCCGCACATAAGGGTTTTCTCAAGATTTCCATTAATGCTCTAAAACTCCAAAGACTCCAAACCTCACCAGAACTCTAAGTTTTGCTTTCCATAGTCTCAATACCAATACCATCATACCCATCATGCTTGTTATTCCATTCAATCATCATTCCCTTTTGTTACTAACAAAGCTGGAGCTCTCTAAGACAACACACTTGGTCTCACAAATCCCTTTTTCCAGTAAATCTTCCAACCGCTCTTTCCATCTGAGTTTCACTTCCTAAAATTTCTTCTACTTACTTAGCAGATCCAAACCCCAAATCTTCGCCTTTGCCAAATTTGAGTTCACACTCTACTCTCTAAGAACAACCATTAACGATACCCAATCATTCTCTCTCAATAACTTCCCAACTGGACCAACATACCAAAGCCTCTAATCCGTCTCATCTTCCAGTATAAGAATCTTCATTGACTCATCGAAACAATCCGTAGTCATTTTCTTAAATCCAAACAATCCATTGCACACACTATCAAAGCCGGAAAGACACGTCTATTCCATCCAACATAATTCTGTCTACTATCAACAAGAGATTAAGGGTGATCAGTTCCTCAATTTGTCAATAGACAGCCGTCAATCATGATGGGGCATAAGCCGTCTTTACCAAACTATAATAGCATTCCTTACATCCTGTGCACAAAACTACCTAAGGCACAAATCCTTAGTTGACATAAACCTTACCTCCGCATTCCCTCTGGAACCGGGAACCACACTGTCCAAACAACACTTACAATCTTGCAATTCACAACTCACTGAGCCAGCGCTCCACACCTGAAGCAACATGGAGAAGTACCAGCTTCTCCCCCACTTATCTCATTCTCAATCCTGAAGACAAAGGATTAGAAAACCAGAAAGCACTGATAGTGATTCACACACGTATCAGGTACTAAGGGACAAACAACAACGACAATATTCAACTGTCACACCAACTGACTCAACAACTTGGCGGACGGACCGACCTGCTCTGATACCACTAATGTAACACCCTAATTCCCATCGCGAATAAATAATACATAATTAAATCAGAGTACATAAAAATTTATTTTTCCGACAGAAACAAGGATGCCACATTTTAAAGGAAGAAAACACAATCCCTGCTCAATTATTTGATACATAACACATAATAGAAAAATCATTAACGGGAAACTTTTTCCAACAAAAGGAGAGGTCAATTATGGAATAAAGCGGAAAGATCCATAACCGACTTGTTTTACAAAATAAATAGTTTGATAACACCCAAATATACATACAAGATAATACAAAATAAATCCTACAAATGTATACAAATATAACATAATCGTTCCCCGACTCCCGTGCTACGTATCAGAGCAGACACCAAGACCGACAAACAGATGGAGAACTAATCTTCACAAAAGCCTCCAAAACACAAATCTGCAATTGCCTCATAGAGCA
Organism: Lathyrus tuberosus; assembly: GCA_022829125.1. Lineage (NCBI taxonomy): Eukaryota > Viridiplantae > Streptophyta > Magnoliopsida > Fabales > Fabaceae > Lathyrus > Lathyrus tuberosus. Next base: position 42,318,999 of record JALAZF010000002.1, read on the forward strand.
ACAAACCACAGCAGAAGGGTGAGAAATAACAACTAAATCAAGATTGCATAATAATATGCAAACACACATTTAAACAGATATATAAATCATCTCAACCATACCATCACATACTAACACAAATAGCATGCCACAAATACAAAACATATCACCCATAATCCAACCACAATTATGACATATGGAACCACACCGCATAATCGCCACAAAACGTAGCATATATCAATTATCCCCACATAATCACATGTTCACACATAATGTATATGTCTATACACAAAACATATCATTCATAACCAATGCATTTAACACGAATGCATATCAATTCACCAATCCAATCACAAACTCAACACATAATCACTCCATTCACAAAGGTATATCAATTAGGCACAATCCATTTATCAATAATGCATATCACAATTTCTCACACATAATCAATTCATTCATGATTCATGCAAATGCACAGAGACCGACACAATGACTCTATGCAAATGCAATGCGGTACCATCCATCCATCAATCTCATCATCAGTTCACTCAAGAACTATTGGAACCATCGCTCGTTACATCACTGTAGCTCCCCGTCGGGCATACGATGTTCCCCGTCGCTCACACCCCACACGGGCACACGATCGTCTATAACCATCGCCCACACCCCACACGGGCACACGACATTATAGCGGATTCCCTCTGGAATTGATTCGTCGCTCACACCCCACATGGGCACACGACATCACAAGATGCATATCATGATGCTTGACACACAAGAACTCATGATAATCAAATGCATCACCACAATTCAATAATATGAATTATCTCATCATCATCATTCATGCATTGAAAACAATTCAAACAATGCATTTCAAACCATAAAGGCCACCACACAACATAAATTGAATTTCACATAAACAATGCATTTCACCACAAACCACAAACCACAACAATCATGCCATCACAATTACTTCCACAAGGGATTCACACCACAAAGGCTACCCACAACACATCATAACAACATACATTGATATTCAATCAAACAATGTATTTTACCACACAACGACATCAGTAATCACACATCGAGGTCCAATCCAAAACAATGCACATATTTGCCATAAGGACACAACCCATCATCACAACATACCATCATGTATATTCACGTCATATAACAGCACACAAGCTACGCGTTACATATCAAAAGCATATAGCATGATAACACATCAATCACACACAATTAACGCGATAAAAACCCGACAACCCGACTATTTTTCCCAAAACACGAATTAATTAAATCATATTTTACCCTCCAAACCATTTTTAATAGAAAGAAAATTTCATTAGCTTTCCAACGCTTCGAACGGGGGTCAAAACGGACTTACGGTTCAAAAGTTATGAAGAAAACAAAATCTGACATTTTGGAAAATTTGTGTCACGCGCAGGTATGCTCAGGTCGACTCATGAGTGGACGCAAGGGTACTATGAGTCGACCCAAAATCCCATGAGTCGACGCATACTGCGCATATTTTGCTAAAAACTCAGTTTTCGATCGTTAAATACCTTCTGGACCTCCGATTTCGATTCCGTAAAAAGCTGCGATCTCAGAATTCAACATACTACAATATTTTCACCATTAAAAAGCCATCCAACACATTTTCTATTTTTGAAATATTTTGAAACATAATTTTATCAATTAATCCCAACTCCAAACTCGCTCAAAACCACTCGAAAACACACCAACAACCATCCCCGATTAATTCCTATCCTCACCCGACTATACTACACAACTTATTCCAAATTCTAACCGTGAAAACATCTATTTCTATTCATTTTTCTCATTTCGACCTAAAATGAAAACTAGAAGAAAATCACCAAAACAGTCCAAGAAAACATACACATATACATATACAAGCAAGATATAATTGAAACTTCTCACCCTTACCTGATTATTCGCGGTTGAAACGGAGGTTTCCTCGATTTTCCTCTTTCTCCTCTTCTCTTTTTCTTTCTTCTCCTTTTCCCTTCTCTTCTCTTTTCTTTTCTTTTTTTTTTCCTTACTATCTTTTCTCTCTTTTCTTTCCTTTTAAATGCAAACACAAAACTTACCCAAGCAAAAGACCAAAATACCCCTCAGCTCAAATATCTCCCAAACGCTCTCAAAATGCGATAAAACATAAACATACCGATGAAATATATTTCAGGAAATAAAAGTTGAAAAGAAATTATAATTTATTGCAAATATTTTACCTATCAGGGAAATTAACCAATTAACTCAATTAGCAGGTAAAATACAATAAATTCACACATTTCACAAAATTCACATAAATGAAATAAACAAATACAATTAAATAGATCGGGGTGTTACATCATGCAAATTAGAAAGACTCGGCGGCAACGCCACCCGATAAGCCACAGCACCCACTCTCGCGGATATCTGGTAAGGACCAATAAACTGAGAAGTAAGCTTCTTCGACTTCAATGCACGACCAACACCCGTCACCGGTGTAACTATCAAAAATACATGATCACCTTCTTGAAACTCAAGATCTTTCCTCCTTCGATCATGATAA